>OX577858.1:675000-1300000 GCA_951213275.1 Idaea straminata
CAGTTGCGCCAGTTCCAGTTGGGATATGCATTTTACGATGTCTAGCCAACTTGAACCTAAATAATTTCCATCTGTATGTGCTACTGTAATCAAAGTTTTTATCGTGTCTATATTCTTGGCTTTCATTTCAGTGATAGGTGAATTTGCAGTAAGGAGCGTAAATCGTGCGAGGGCTTGTACATACGCGTCTCTTTCGAGGGACATGTGGAAAATGCAAGCTATACGAATCGCGCATCTAATGCCGTCTAAACATAGAGAAGCTACTTCGGGATCGTCACAATCTTGTAATCCTACAGAAAAAGCTGCAAGGAAAGGCGTCCAAGCCATTTTAAACATAGGTCGAACGTGTTCAACGTGTTTCGCTGTCGTGAATGGAGTTTGGACATGGGATACAGACTCCATCAAATTCTTTGCAGCAGTGGAAATCTGTTCCATTTCCATGTTCCAAATAAGTTTACGCTTCTTTTCGTTTGAGATTAAATGTTTGCCTGGTTTAGAGGTATTTTTCATTTTGATCTCATGACCGGCGATTTCGTCATAGATTTGCGATAAGTATTCACGTGGCAAGTCGTTATTGTCACTGATGCCGCTATTCAGTTTGATGTATTGTTCCTTTGTCATTTTGTTCTTGACTTGTGGCGAATGTAAATCAGTCGTTAGCATTATTATGGAAAATGCTAATACGTAAACCGTGTCAGCGCTGGTGAACAAAGTGTTAGTTGGATTACACTCGCAGTAACGTGATGCGAATTTTTCCATTAGTCTGTCGATTTTTTGGGCTTCGCCGGGCAATCGGAAGCCTTCGAGGAAATGACGTAAAGCCGCCACTATGTCCATATTCGAAAACTTCATAGAATCAACATAGGAATACATAACTTCCTTGGAATGATCATCATTTTCGCCTAAGTACTCGCCAATAAATGTCTTGTCAAGTCGTTCATCACTTAACAACCACTCTGCTATTTCTTTTGTTGAAGTTCCCAATAAGCCTTGTTCTTGTAGGAATGATACCCCTTTCTTCGGTTTTCTATTGAAGAGATCTATGCCTGTTTCCCAGACCTCTTTCTGTTGTTTCAGAACTTCAAATTGTTCAGGTGAGTCCAAAGTTTCTCTGTTGCCAATATTGCTAGAAGCAGTTGACACAAGGCTCAAACTTGAACCTCCATGAGATTTAATACTGTGGTGGTCTATATCTTCTTTAGTTGTCCTCTCACCCAACGTCGTCTGTAAGTTGGGGTTTATGTATAGTTCTTTACTCCATTCAACCATACATTTCAATATTAAAACAAGGCACTCCAGGCCGCGAATTCGCATGGATTTCTCCTGGTTTGGTGTAGCGCCTAACTCGAGAGCCTGTCTTCCTTGAGCGATCTTCGAAACATCGTTAACCAGCCTCTGGAACAGATTGGCGGCAGAGAGATCGCAATCATAGTTTACGTAAATATCGACGACGCTCTGTGCATCGCCACAGATTCTTGTCAAAGCTTGGATAACCATCCACTTGTGTTCAAATGTTGAACTTGAGGTCTCTAAAATGTTCATAAATATTTCTTTGAAGAAGACTTCAATCTGTTTTTTCAAGTGAACTTTGAAATTTTGGAGTAGAGCTAAGAAAATAGCAAGAGAAAGTTCAAATACCTCCGGTACAGAACTGACGCCGTTTTTAGATAGCGCAACACAGAGATATTGCTTGATGGCTGTGATGAACATCTCATTGTTCCTAAATACTGGACCAGCATTTTGGAGAATAGACAGTAGTAAATGAAGGGAAAGGATTTTCGATCTCAATTCATGAGATTTAGGGTCAGGTGTCCCCTCAGGCAAGGGTTTCATAGATAGTTTGCAAAGAGCTCTGAATACTAAGAAAGCATCTTTTTGAAGAACATGAGTAAACTTAGCAGTCACTGAATTGTCATTTTCTGAAGCAACATCCATGCTTTCCTGAGATGGTACTCTTTTCATTGTGTCCTCATTTTGTTGTCCATTGTTTTCATAAACACTTCCTGAATCAGAAGGATTCTCATTATTGTCCGGACCATTCAGCAAATCCTCTGAGCTCTTTTTAGTAGCAATATCTATAGCATTATCTATAACTGAATCTACAATTTGCTTTGCAATAATCTTAGCTTCTAATATATCGTCTATATTTTCTACTTCAGGTGATTTCAAATTTTTATCTTCTTCATTTACATGATTGCCTTGTATTTCATCTGACACCACATTACCATTGGGTATTTTCTGTTGCACAACCTCTGGTCCATGTCTGTCTTCCTCATGGGGAGTTCCAGTTATGTCAGATTCGAGTGCTTGATTTTCCATTTTTGTAAATATGACATTTAACATTTGTGTCAAGGTGGCTCTGGCTGTGGTCTGATTGATGAGGTTTTTGCTTGCCAAGTAGATATTGTAACATGTTCTGACAGCAAGGAGGACAGTACCCTCATGGACTTCGACATGTTGGCTAGTGATTACAGTCAATAAAGCTTTGATTATCTGAAGTTGAACTCCTTCATCAGTCTGTGGACCGGTAAAGCAGCTACATATTGTTTCAACTATTCTATCGATAAGGAGTTTTCTTGGGGTTGTTGAATCAGGAATGTTCCCAGTGAGGTGGCCGTAGGCTATTAACTTTTGGAGGCAATCAAGAGCAGTGACGACTATCCTGGCTGCTTTGCTCTGGCATGCCAGCTCGAAAGGCAGGAAGTACTTCTCGGCCGTGATAATGTTTGATGCATCATTTTTCGGTAACGGTAGAGTGCCTGATGTTGGACTTTCAGCTGACTCAAGTTGACCTCCATTTTTGAGTTCAGCTTTTATTTCCTCTGAAAATTGTAAAAGCAAATATTAACGTTTGATGCATCATAAGGTGAGTACATCCTTGATATGTCGTTTTACAATAGGATTAAACTATCTTTATCTTGATCTGTTATCTCTCTAAAGTTAGACATGAAACCCCATTTATTATTCTTTTACATGCTAATTCTCGAATATTAAACTAATCTAACATTGGAGCATTCATTTTGTTAGTAAAGGTATGATAATATATCAAGTCACTTAACACTGTAGGTATAAAATGTAGATTTGTAAGTACCTATATTATCTTACAAGAATTTTAATGCATATTTAATAACTAGTAGCGCCCCGCGGTTTTTCGTTTAAGTTTCGATCCTTACGAAATATTTGAATAAATAATATTATTTCTGTAACGCGCACGTGTCAGCGACGGCGCGGCGTAGGCGTTTCTTTGATTATTTTGTGTGAAGTATTTAGTTGATTACTCAGGTTCTACTTGCTGGTATGTTCAGTAAAGTAATCTTTACTTTACTTGAAAATAGAGCCATACAACACTTAAAACCAGATTTCAATAGATTCAGTAGATTTTAACAAAATTTTAAATATAAATTCACCTTTAGCTTTACCATCACACAGGTAACAGAGCATAATGCCTACATTTTTCCTGTCCAATTTCAGTCTATTACACACAACCTTTTACACCTTCCATCCACATGCACTCTGTCCAATAATAAAACTGTATGAAATAATCTGATAAATCATTTTCGAGTTTATTTTGTTTAGACATACTGACCGACATGGAGGGGTACTTTGTTTATAATAAGTATTGATGTACATCTTATTGTCCTTTCTTGGTTTATTATTAATAGATAACAATTTACTTACCTACTACTTATAAGAATGTTGTTTTTTCAAAAGTGATAAACAATGTTCTCAACCCAATAAAAAAAACCTGTTTTGACTACACATTCAATTATTATTCTACTAATTATGTTGTGTATAAATGCCAATGTTTGTGAGTGAGTGGATGTCTATTGCTTATTCACTCCAAAACAACTAAACTGTATCTAAATACCTACAAAGTTCCTGTATTGCAGAGATAGATAGATAATAACTTTATTTGTACAACACAGGAAGGAACATAGAACACAAATACTAGAGTTTTACTTCGCTGATTCTAAACAAACTGGAATAAGGGTAGAAAGAAGAAACATCATAATAATAAGAATTAGTTCGAAACCTAGGTGTGTCTAATAAGGTATTGTGTTTTATTACCCGGGAGCCAATAATACGCGACCATGATAATGCACAACCTGATATTTGGCGACCCGGTAATGTACGGCCTGATATTTCGTGTACAGGTCCCGAATTAACGGTCCGTGCAAATATTGTACGACCCTATATTCCGCGACCACGTATTATGCAGCTTGGCATGGAAATAAGGGTCGTACAATATCGGGTCGCGAATTAACGGGCCGTGCAATATCTCATTGTACAGATATTGCACGACCACGTATTTCGTGTACACATGACCTTGAACGATTATGACCAATCACGTGCCAGTGTGCTTCCTTTAGTTGTACTTGCTTGCAACTTGCTTGTCATAGACCTATCAAACCACAGAGTGTTTCAAACTTCTCTATGAACTGTGCTGCCTGAGTGAGTGTGTGGAAGTTTTTTTTGCGCCATATTGTTTTTGTGACAAAAATGAATTTACACTTTATAGATACGAAAGTGGTCCGTATATTGCCCGTATTTATCACGTTTTTTGACGATCGACCCCTAGGTGCATTCCTTTTCCTTATAACCGCAGTCAAAATATCGTAAATTTTGGAGTCGTTATCTTTGCTCGCTCTCGTTTTTTTACATAAATAATATAAAACCGGCCAAATGCGATTTGGACTCGCGCCCGAAAGTTATGGTAACCCTAGCGATAGAGTACTAAAAATCACTGCACGCGTGTCGGTACTGACACTAAAATGTATGAATAGCACGTTACGGAACAGTACGGTACGGAACTGACGGTCACGTGCCGGTACTGTTGTGTACGGATAGACCTTTATGGCTGATCCGCACACAACAGTGACAGCACAGTGCCGTATCCAGTTCAGAAACGTATCGTATGAATACATTACAGTACGGCACGTGTTGGCAATGTGTAATGTAATTATCGAGATGGTAATTTACAATAGGTTGCTAAAATCCCTTAATTCATCAACATGATGTTACATTTAATAAATTTTTGTCTGCCAGTTGGGAGGTTAATTAACATAATGTTATACATAAAAAATTAAATCCACAACTCCAGCTATATTTAAATTACTTAGGGATGTCTGGGAGAGTATTAACAAGAAGGTGCCCTCCGTGGCTTTATTCTTGGACATGTCTAAGGCATTTGACTCCGTCGTCCACGTGTAATGTTAGGATGTAGCGGAGTAAATAACACTTGTACTGTCGGTTCTCAATTGATTCTTTATTGATGGGAAACAGGGTTTTTAGAGTATTACCTTATCTAGGAATCACATAGTTTGTTATTGTTTTGATTTGTGTAAAATACAATATTAATTTTCTTTACTATAAACATCTGTCATCGTGTGTCGTATTGACCTTCATAAAATACAGTATTCATTTTCTTATTATAAACATTCGTTATCGTGTCCGTCATACACCTCACACGAAATTTTGTTAACCTAATAAGAAAGTGCAGGTATTAGGGGCGTTGCTTTAAAATTATTTAAAAGTTATTTGTCTGATAGAAAACAAATCACTATCATTGATACATACAACATTAATATTAAAACAATGGAACAGGTTGAGTCTGGATTGGCTGATAAACTTAAAAGTCAATACTTCCAAAACAAAATTGATGCATTTGAGAAATTATCAAACGCAATGTCTGAATATTAATATTGTCGAATCAGGAACGTGCATAGAATTAGTCATGGAAAATAACTTTCTTAATATTGAAAACATTTTAATTGGAAAGCCCATATAGAGAAAATATACAATAAGATATCAAGTTATTGCTATTTGCTCTCCATACTTGTCGGGGTTACCTCGGAGAGTGTCAGTAGTGCATATTTTGGTTACATGTATCCAATACTTACGGGCAAATTTTTGAAGTGAAACCTTCTTTAGCGGCGTTGAGCACTTTTTCTGTAATGGGTATAAAATC
The DNA here is from genome assembly GCA_951213275.1 of Idaea straminata. Taxonomy (NCBI): domain Eukaryota; kingdom Metazoa; phylum Arthropoda; class Insecta; order Lepidoptera; family Geometridae; genus Idaea; species Idaea straminata. Next base: position 680,969 of record OX577858.1, read on the forward strand.
TTAAACTCGCGTCAGGACACGTGACCTGATCGAAAAAGCGTAAGACGGATGGAGAGTAGACAGCTATAGTTTTTAATGTAATATAAATTGTCATGTTTGTGTACGATAGCGCAATAAATGAATATTGTATTCTACCACATAAATGATAGTACTTTTATACTGATAAAGCAATTGGTGCAAAATTATTCCCTAACCATTCCAAAATATCAAACATGCTCAACGTTAATAATCAAGTTTTCACTTCTGCCGGCACTCCCGGAGTGCAACCCGTCTTTTTTTTTAGGGTAATGCAGTTAAATTCGAGTCAACGGTCATATTGCAAAAAAAAAATGCCTACGTACAATCTACAGAATGCATAACACTGAATCTTTGAGAATAGTATTCAAGGATAAATATTTCTTAACATTGACTGATATTTACATCCTGGAAATCTGCGTATTTGTTAAGAAAAACACGGAGTATTTTGATCTCAGATCTGATAGACGACAAAATAATATACATAATAGGTGTGGACAGGATATCATTTTCCTAAAAGTTAATAATACGATGTTTTATAAAATGTCTTTTGTCACTGCAGTACGTGTATTTAATCACCCACCCATTGACATAAAAATGCTAAATGGACCTAAATTTAGTTCTTGATTACCGGCAGCAATAGCTGCTCCTACTCCCGTTTCATCATTAGTTCATTCTTCAACATTAGTTACTGCTGGGGTTTATATGTTAATTCGTTTTAATTTATTATTAAGGCAAAATTGAGGACATGGTTGATTGATAAACGTTTTATAGTCTTAATGAATATTTTAATTATAGATTACCAAATTCTTTGACTATTTTGTATATTTTGATTTTTTGGATAATTATTTTATTCTTAATTATTTATTTTTACCATTTTGACATTGCATGATAAATTGACCAACAAATGTAATTTAATAAATTTAATGATAATATGTCAAAATTATTAAGTATCTAATAAAAATTAATTAGGCTATCGTTGAAACGAATTATGATGTAATTTTAGTAGTAAAAGTAAAGTATGAGTATAAGTTTACATTTCACAAAATCCTGTTTACCAGTGTGGTGAACTGTTGTGTCTAATACTTATAGCATTATTATCGGCTAATGTACACAGTTAAACAATAAATTATTTCTATTCTATTCTTCTATTCCGGCATTGTTCTGTGCGGATCGACCTTAGAGAGTGCCATTTTTGATGATAACACTGTTTTAAATCCCGCCAAAAAAATTAAATTTGTTGTGGTGGCCAGACCTTATTGGAAAAACCACTTTAATTTTTTTGGGTCAATTGCAATGAGGTGGCAGCAAGATTTTAGATATTTGGTAGGTATTTCAAGCAAAACCTATTTGCGTAGACTTATCGTAACAATCAAAATTTAAAAAAAAACGTAGTGTGCTAGATTTTTGTAGACCAATCAAATGACTAAAAATATAAATGAAACTTATTTGCTGAGACCTTCAAATCACTTTAATCCCTTGGGAGTTTTATACAACATTATCTCCCTTGGGAATAATGTTTTGCTCTTAGTCGAGATTAATTGGGCTTTAATCTGTGATTAAAGTGCTGCAGATGTGAAAGTAGTCAGTCATGTCTTCTTTGTGAAACTCACAACTTATAAAATCGAAATCGATTAACAATAAAATCATAGTTTTTATGAATTGTCCAAACTTGTGCTTTTCATAGTTTTCTTTTATTATTGCATAATGAATATCTTGCAGATTTGATATGTTTGCAAAAAAGAGAAAGACTTGGACTGCAAAGCCTTTTTTCATTTGCATAGTCCCTATATTTAAAGTATTTCCACAAATCTTTCTTAATTATGTCATTTTTATAAAATAACCCTTTGAAGTTTTTTTTTCGCATTTTTTTAAGTAGGTACCTATCATCAGACAGACTAATGTATTAAACTAGAAAATGTATTAAACGTATTGTCCAAGAGTGACATTTGACAGATGTCAACTCTGATCTAAAAATGGACCCTGGATTCGGAATCAGCACCCCCAAAAACGTAATAAACAACATCTTATTCCAAAATTAGCTGACATTTGAAATGCATCTGTCTGTTTCATTCTCGTCGACTTTTACTAGGGTTATTATCCGACAAAGGCAGATCTCATTAAGCTCCCGCCACTGGCATAGTAAATTTATCGTATTTTATTAAATAGTGATCGATTAATGATTGTGACGGTAAGTTAATTAAAATTATTCATAAAAAAGGGACCTGCTGTGAAATAGGGCAGTTTAATACAAAAAGTTTTACATTATTCGTGTAAATTTTAAGATTTATTTTCTATAAAATGATGTAAACATTTGTGTGACAAATTTAGTATTAAGCTGGTTTTTTCAAAATAATTGTGACGTTTTCCCGTAAGGTTTGTTATTATAAGTTTGACGTGTCTGTGAGTGTGTGTGTATGTGTGTGTGTGTGTCTGTGGCATCGTAGCTCCCGAACGGATGACCGATTTTAATTTTTTTTTGCTTGAAAGGTAAATTAGTCGGGAGTGTTCTTAGCTACCTATGTTTGATCGAAATCGGTTTAGTTGTCTGAAAGTTATGATACTCGAGTGGGGTATCAAATGAAAGGGCATCATTTGCACATTACAAATAGCTTATTAAAAAGTCCTTCCATTCAAAAAGGATAAAATAAAAAAAATTTAAAACCCCCGACACAAAAATTTAAAATGAATTAAAGTAAAAAGCCCAAAACAAGCAAAAAAAAAAGCTATGAAAAAACCCTACAAAAAGCAAAAACAAAATAACCCCGAAACTATGACCCTACGTAAGTAGGTACATTTTTTTTTATTAAATATTTTCGCGTCGGAGGACCGCTCGTTTTTCACAATCGGACAATAGGTTTCGTAGTTAGAGTTACAAGCATACTACATATATTATATTTTACATATATTATATAGGTTGAAGTTTATAAAATAAAAAGATGCTAAATTTTAGTTTGATCCGTCCATTGAATTAAGCTGTACGCTTACAGAACAGTCAGTCATCTTTGCATTTTATTAACAGGGTGTTCAATTTAACTGGGTCAGTAAGGACAGGTACTAAAATCGCTGTGACTATGGAAAAACGTTCTTAGGAGACATTCCCTTATTTTTAAATGATTAACATCTGCATTTATTTTAAATTTTGTTACTGATAAAAGTGGCATTTTTCAAAAAATATTGTTTCATATCATATTGATGTAGTTTTAAAAAAGAAACATCTCTCAAAAACTCCACAAATCCGAATTAAAAAAACATTTTGGACAAAGATGACCGAATTAAAAAAACATTCCGGACAAAATAATGTATGACAACCCTACAGGCCGAAACTTATAAAAACACTTAAATGTTTAAAATTCGAAACCCCATGATATTAGCAAGCGGTTTTTTGTGTCAATAGTGTATAGAGAGAGCTTAAATTTGATGTAATAATTAAATGCTAATATGGCGGCATTCCGAAGAAAAAATAAAACGTGAAATTCAGAAAAACATTAATAAATACGTCTTCATAAAAGCTAGAGGTTGAGAAATGATTGCATTAAATGCGCTGTTTTCGGAACTCAGGATAAACGGGCTTGTATTTTAAACACAAATTACTGTCTGTATGTGTCCAAAAATGAGGAAGACATATTTTTGAGTTCTATAAAGCACAGTATTGTTTAAAATTGTATTTCAACAATTTTTTATTGTGTCAAAAATTTTACGAAAAGGAAACTGAATAAAGCAGACTACCTTCTCAATATAAGTACTTTCAGGAAGGTCTTTTATTGAATTTTAAATATTATGGGTATTGGAAAACCCTTTTTTTGATCCTGGAATCTGTTTCCAAAATATTAAGCTTTTTTTCGAGTGATTTTTTTGTTAAAGTCAAGCTGGAAGCAATCATTTAGCTGGTACAGGGGGGGAGTCCTTAAAAGGTTGCATACATTAAAAAGGCATACTTAAATTAAATTTGCATAACGTTTTAGGGCATACTATTCATTTTGTATAATGTTCATAAAGCACAAATAATTAAGCATACATTTTTCCGCAACAACTTCTTTTTATGATATTACTAGCTGTGCCCCGCGGTTTCACCTGCGTAAGTCCCGATCCCGTGGGAATATCGAAAAAAAAGTATTCTATGTCCGTCTCCTGGTTGTAAGCTACTTTCCTACCAATTTTCAGCCAAATCGGTTTAGCCGTTCCCGAGTTATAAATGGTGTAACTAACACGACTCTCTTTTATATATATAGATATCAGCATAAAATCTTCATGCTAATTTATTTTAGAATATTTTTTTAGAACACCATTTAGAATATAATTAAATATGATTGTTGTAGTTTATAAACTTAACTATGAATCAATGTGTGGGGTTATGAAATTAAAATATTAAATGTTGGCCGTAGCTTATTATGAAAAAATAAAATGTTTTTTTCCGTCGTGTCGCAGTTCTAACCTGACCTATCGAATCCATGTCGGTTTTGTGACAGTCCAAAATTCGGTTCTGACACTCGCCGAAAAAAAAACTAAGTTCAAAAACATTCATAAATTGCTACATCCTATCCCACAGTTATGGATATTCCATTATGCGTTTTGTTTTTATGATAAAATATATTTAAAAGTATAAAAGTAATGTCTTTTACATTTATGCTGATTACAATATGTTAAAGGAAATTTTAGTAAGTTATAATTATGCCAAATAAACCATTATGCGTTTATAACACTATGCTTATCATAATTTATTACTCATGCCAAAACTGTTATGCTAAACATCATCAAGATAAAAAAAATAGTCGACCGAAATAGCTCCCTATAGGAAGGACCCTACACTAGCTAAATGGCTTCTTCCAGCCTGGATCGTTGGTTGTTTTTAAATATAGTATAAAATATCTATCGAATTTAAAAAATATTATCACGGCTAAATAGGCTTTTATAGTAAGTTAGTAATAGACGAGTAACTTATAAAATGTACTTTGAGAAGTGAAAAGTAAAATCTCAAACATAACTTCATTGAAAATTAGTTAGATGGATATAAAGCTTCAATCACTGTTGCTACTTGCTATAACTTATACTAAGCTGAATTTCAGTAATTTGTACTAAAATTAATTGTTTTGCATTGGTTTTGATATTTTTCTATTTAATTTTACCAATAAAAAGACATAAAATACTAAAATTATTTTTTATTTTATCCAATATAGATTTTACCTAAAAATGTAATATTTTACAGTTTTACATTTTATAAAACCCAGACTCATTTCAACATTTGTCACCAGTGCTAGAACAATATATTGTAATTTTTTATAGTATACAGACCTATTTCGATGATTTAACCTTTTAAACTCTATTTTATTTCCATAATTTCTGCAAATATGCAATTAAGTCTTGATACACACTTCACTTCACGACCTATTCTTGGCATAATATTACTTTTTGTTAACTGCGTTTTTTCATAAAGTTATAAATAATTGTGTGCGATAAGTCAGGATTGTCAAAATGTTTCATCTCATTTCCCAAGAAACACCTTTTTTGATTTCGGTCAGTTTATTATTAAGCTAGCGAATAATTCAGCTTGTCAAAGTGGATTTAAAAATGAACCTTGGATTCAAAAACAGTACTCTCAAAACCCTCATAGCCGATACCCTTCTCCAAAATCACAATTTTTTATAATTTGTCATGATAAAAAGTAGCCTATGTCCTCCTCCAAGGTCAATTCTATCTCTGTACCAAAATTCAAGAAAATCGGTTCAACGGATAAAGCCTAATAGTATAACCACAGTGTAACAGACAGACGAACAGATTGTGACTTTTGCATAAATAACATCAAGTAGGGATAAAACAAATCAAGACGAATTTTTAAGTCAATGTCAAACAAACGCTAAACGTCAATGTCATGTCAAATTTGCAAGACTTAGCCAAGAAATAGTCAACACTGGCCACATGTACACATCGTTAAAAAATGGAGTATGAAGTTGGTCCGATGTCTATGGTCCGGAGGAAGAAGTAAACGAGGCTTCAAAACAAGAAACAAAAATAGTCGACCAATGGGAGTTAGATAATTCGACCAATAGCAGCGAAGCCGTGTACACGAAATACGTGACCGTACCGATATTGCACAGCCAGTTAATTCGAAGCCGGTTTCGTAAAACGTGGTCGCGAATTATCTGGTCGTACAATATAAGTTCGTCAAATAACTGTCCCTGAATTATCACCTTGTACAGATAAAGTACAGTCATGTATTTCGCGACCAGTAATTCGCAACCATGGATTGTACAGCCAGATATTTGGAAGTCAATTTGGCTTCCAATTATCAGGTCGTACAATACGTGGCCGTACAATATATGGACTCTTATTACCCCATTCAAAGTTAAATTTCAATATTGTAATCAGATAAGAATTGAAATGACAACTTTTAAACCAAGGTCAGAACATTCACTATTCATTACATTATCAATGTTAGCAAACTACATCATTACTCAATTTAACCTAATTAGTGATAGATTTTATAGATACCTATCGAACACCAGGTAAAAGGAAAACTCCTGACTTACCTAGCGCAACTTCGCAGGACTTCTTTAGCTGGCTATGATAGGACCTTTTTATATCCTTATCGGCCAGTATTTTTTCCAACGCTCTGACTATAAACATCTCTTTAGTTTTCAGGTTGGTTTGCATCGTTATTTTATTAGGAAATCAATCCATTCGTTCCTAGTGGATACGACTTAGCAGCGCGGTGGTTTCGTAGACATTTAAGCACATTTAACGAGGCACAGGCGTATTGTATTCGTATTTAAATAACTTCTCTATTATAATAACACAATAGAAACATCACAAAACTTTATTGGAACTATGGATTACGGGATTTTACTAAAATCATTTCTACGATTTGGGGATTTCTTTTACGATTCACACCTCATCACAAACATGTCAATTGAACAGTCGCGTTCACTTATTTTAGTTTCTTACACAATTTGCAAAAAATGTGGGTCACATTGTTTTGTACTTAATTGCTTAGTAAACATGTGGAATACATCACAGAATTTTCAAATACCTATTTGGAAACCTGAATCTATGTATAAATCAGCAATAAATTACTATTTTACTTTTATTTCAGAATTATGTAGCTGCTAGATTATAATGCGTTCACAAAAAAAGTCTTTGACAGTGACAGACATAAACATGCTGCGAGTAGCAATCAAATGTCAAGTCAAAAAAACGTCATTATCAACTAAGTAACTGCTTGTCTCGCTTGCGAATTAATTTTCTCGTTTATTTTTGTTTTCTCCACCTAAAAACTAAATTTCCTTTTTCTAGTTGGTGATTTTTATTAAACCCAACAAAATTGCTTCCACAATGACAGTAACTCGGGTCGCGGAGTCCCGCACCGAGTTCAAGCTAAAGAGCTTGCCTGAAGACGCTATATCTAGTGTAAAATTTGCACCTAAATCTAACCAATTCCTCCTGGTATCTTCTTGGGATTGTTCTGTAAGATTGTACGATGTTACTGCGAACATAGAACGACATAAATACAGTCATGAATTGCCTGTTTTGGATGTTTGTTTCCGGGTAAGATTTTGAGGTTGTTTTCGAAACATAAATACCACAATTCTCTTATATTTTAACTAAAAAGATTTTTTCGCTTCAAACACTTCACTTTGAAGTACTGTAACTGCACATAAAATTCTCTCAGCATACTACTACACCAAAACTTTACTACACATCTTTCTATGCTACATAACATTCTAGGACGCCGTCCACAGTTACAGCGGAGGCCTCGATCAGATACTCAAGATGTACGACCTAAACGCATCTAATGAGACAGTACTCGGTGAACACAAGGGTGCAATACGTTGTGTCGAGTTCGCCACTGAAGTGAATGCAGTCTTGACTGGCAGCTGGGACGGGACGGTGAAAATGTGGGACAGTCGTGTGCCAAACTGTGTGGGGACTTATAACCAGGGGAATGAGAGGGTAAGGAACTTAGTTTAAGTAATAAGATATAATTTGCATTTTTTATACAGCATCAGTAACCTTAATCCTTGCTATTCAAGGTGCTGTAGTGCCTGGCACATTTAATGGGCTTGTTCAGCACCTACATCCCCTTGGAACTAAGTTGACCATATTTCTGACTTAATAAGTTTGTAATAAAAAAGCTTCATTTAAAACAATTGTTCTCTAAATTCATCAAAATCGGGTCAGTAATGTAAAAAGAAACAGACAGTTAACAATACATAACTGTGTCTGATTACATTTAAGGAAAATTCCTACTTTTTGTAGATAAGTTTGCTTTTATACAAATTTCACAAATAATTACTTATTTCTAGGTATACACAATGAGCATAGTCGGTGAGAAATTTGTGGTCGGTACATCAGGTCGCAAGATCTTTGTATGGGACGTCCGTAATATGGGCCATGTGAACCAACGTAGAGAATCTTCATTGAAATATCAAACACGGTGTATTAGAGTCTTTCCAAATAAACAGGTAAGTGTTGAATACCCTACTGTGCCCCCTTGATTCCACACCTCCCTCCTGCCCCTTAATGCAGACAACTTGATTTCAGTTATTCGTATTGCTGCGAAGTTTCTTGCTAACAAACTAATATGGGCTAATCAAAAGTCTATACCTCCTATATAACTCCAACTTACTGTGGTGGTATTTCATTTGTGTGTATGTTAATTTTGTGTTATTATTTGATGTGAATATGTGAATAATTAATATGAATAATGATTATAATATATACATATTTTGAAAAAACTAAAACTTACTGTATTACTTGTATTTGTATAGAGGCTTTTTTCAACAACGAAATCTCTTTAGTTGGGTCCTTTTTGCATGAAGGTGGAGTAGAGGCTTGCAAATATACCCCCCGTTTATCTTAATTGACCATGTTTGACCCGATAAAGAAACTTGTCAATATTTCTGGAGACAACTAAGCTCTGGGTTTCATCACAATGTTTTCCTTCACAGTAAGAGCAATGTCAAAGAGTGCACAAAAATTGTTATATTATGATACTAAAGTTCTAGGAAGGTGTATAATTTTTTTGTGCTGTTTTCAGGGGTATGTACTGAGTTCAATTGAAGGTAGAGTGGCTGTGGAGTACCTGGACAGTAACCCGGAGGTTCAGAAGAAGAAATATGCCTTTAAATGTCATAGAATTAAAGATGGAGGTGAGTATCATTAGCTGCAGCCCCTGGTTTTACTTGCGTAAGTTTCGATCCCGTGGGAATATTGGAATAAATGTTCACCTTTGTGTTAGTCCAAGACTCCAGCTATTTAAATACCAGATAAACCTGACACTTTACCTCTGTATAGAATATGGCTGTGTCAAAATGTTACAAATAATTACAATTCCGTCAATTATTTTTTATGATTTTAAACTAACAAGGTTATTTTCTCTACTAAAATTATTTAAAACTGTATTTTTATCATGTTTTTTTCGTTTCATGGAGCTTGATATTTATTAAAGTAAACTCGAACTCATTATTATTGGTAAACAACTTTTTAAATATAATAATATAATAATCCATTGATGTCTTTGCCAGTCAAAAACAAACATTTTGCTAAGTGTAATACAAATTCATCTTCACTGTGAAGGAACCTGATGGGAAGCGAAGATGCAAGCAAGATGGTGGAAAAAAGCTTAATAAAATGATTTTACTGCATTTTAGGCCTTGAGAAGATCTACCCGGTGAACGCAATAAGCTTTCACTCAGTGTACAACACATTTGCCACAGGTGGCTCTGATGGATATGTCAATATTTGGGATGGATTCAATAAGAAAAGACTTTGCCAGTTCCATAGGTTGGTATTGTGTCTTGTTAAAAATATCACTTTTATGACAAACTTTTTGTAAGTTAAAGCAGAAATAATTTAATTTTGCATGTTTTGCACAAAGCATGCGTGAGACACACAGATTTCAAAAAACTTTTAGACTTTGGTATTTGTATTCTTAATCATTATTTTCCCAAGAGTTTTAAAAAAGCGAATTGATAATAAACCGATTTTGACGTATTTACCGCGTCTGTTCTGCTCGCCAAAAGACTGGCGAGATAATTTCGACTGTCTCAAGCCAAACCGGTCGGAGGACGCAGAGTACTACCATTAGTAAAGAGAGATGGGGAGGCCTTTGCCACGCAGTGAGACAATCCTAGCTAAATAAAATAACAGAGAAGTACCTAGCTTCATTGGAATTTGTAAAACTCTTACGTTTAGTCAACAAACTTCCAATGGATGTAGCTAATCTTAACTCTTTGTTAGAATAATCGAACAAAGAGATGTATGAAAAGAGGAGGTCTATGAAATTTGAGTCGTTTTTAGGAGGCGTTTCATGTAAAAAAAATCTGTTAAACTGTTTTATTACAAGTTAAGGTCGCAAAAATCTAAAAAATTCAAATATAATAATAATTACATTATCCAATAGATACAACACAGCAGTATCGTCGCTATCGTTCTCCCATGACGGCTCCGCCCTCGCCATCGCGTGCTCGCAGCTCGACGAGTCTCAACTCGAGGACCCCAAGCCCGAAGACACAATCTACATAAGATATGTCACCGATCAAGAGACTAAACCTAAATAATAAGTACACTACTTCAATAGGGTCACAACATATGTAGCTATAATATATATAAAAGAAAGCGGTTAGAGGGCTTCTTGTGTGCATCTTAACAATCAACTTTTGTTCTACAACTATTGGAAATTTTAACATTACTTCGAAAATTTTGAGGTTATGTTTAGAAAATCAGTTGTTACTTACACGGACAGGTCATTAACCTTAAGATTATATTTATTTACTAAGTTTTATCAACTGTTCTAAGTCTGAATGACCTTTAACTAAAAAATTCGCTGATTTACGAATTAACTTAAGCTAGAATTTTCAAAAGTCATAGAATAAAAATTATATACAAATAGCGCTATATGTATATCTTTGCATATTGTCGGAGACGTCACTAAGCTATACATTATGGCTACGTGTGTGGACACTCGAAGATAAGGTATAGAAGACAAACGTAATATGTTAGAATAATATATAGCGCTACATATTATATTAAAGCTACGTCTGCTGTGACTTTAATACCTAAGTTTCCATACTTTACTTAGCGGTGAAACTATAAAAAAGAACTAATGAGAAATAATACTAACTAGCACTAGTTACATGGAATATTTCTGTTGGAACTACTGAGAACATACCAATTATAAAACTACTTGAAAGTCAAAACAATCCACCACTAAGTAACGTATATTTAAGTAATGATAAGGAGATGAAATACAAGTTTAGAGCCTCCGCAGATATGACTAGCTTTCTGTGAAGCAGTAGCGAAGGGTCCCTACAACCTGACGGCTTAGTTTGATGAATTGATAAATAAATATTGTGGGACAATTCACACAGCGCAATCTAGCCTCAAAATAGGCTTGTGTTATGGGTGCGAGATAACGGATAGAATACTTATACTTATAATTCAGGTACCTTCCAAGACCTATATTTTAACACAAGTCAACAAATAGAGTAATGTCAAATAATAAACATAGTCTTGTAAAATTAAAATAGTAGGCATTTTTATTAAATATGTGATTTTATAGCAATTCCAAGGGCAATTTTGTAAGTATTTGTGTTTTATCGGTTGCCTTGAAAGAAATATCACCCCTTGCTACCGTGCTGTGAAGTAAACTGTAAAGTGAACGATTGTTTTTGAATGTGAAAACTAAAATGTCTGTAAAATCAATCGGCTATGGACTATAATCTCTAGTCTCCGGGGACTTTGGACTTTAAACAGGACTTACCTAAGTGATGATCTAAGTTAGTTTTAAAAATAAAACCTAATTATAAGATATTTGAATGTTTCATTTAGAAATACATTCCAAATTAATTTTCAGTAACTTATTTTTGGTTTTGCTAAAGTTTCCGCTGAATACTACCTAGTTCAAGAAGTGACTTCTTTCAAAGCCAGAGGACAGCTAGTCTTATTTAATAATAAACGTAAAAGTTGGTGTGTATATGTTTGTTCCTTTACGTCCGTACGCAAAAACTACTGAACCGATGGCGATGAAACTGTATGTAGATAGCTGGAGCTGTGGAATAACAGGTTAGAAAAGAAAGAAAGAAGAAATTAAATAAAAAAAATATCTTTTTTTTATTTTGCTACTTTATATTCCGATATTCCCACAGGATCGGGACTTACGCGAGTAAAACTGCGGGGAGCAGCTAGTATTAACTAACATAAACAACAGTCTTCGTGTAAATCAATTCATACGGTTATCCATTTAACACGGCTCGCTAAGTGGCGAAGAATTTGCACCCCATATACGAGCAGTGAACTGCACACCTCGCCCCCTAATTAACACTTGCCATACCGAGTGCCAATACACTACTGAGTTATATCTATAGTTCATATCATAAAAGGGAGTTGAATGACGTTTCAATTGTACCTACTCATTAAGGTTTCGTATCTCAAAAAAGAAAAAAGAAATCCTTATAAGATCACTCTCTTGTCTGTCCGTGTGTCACCACCGATTTTCTTTGGAACTGGACCTAACAAGTTGAAAATACCAGATACTGAGATCAATGCCCCTATTAGCTGATGAAAATCAAGGTCCTGAGTCAACACGATATTTTAAAAAAAGCACCGAGTTTTTGATGAATACAGAAATTCTAAAGAAAATGTAAGGATTTTTTTATTTGTCATGTTCTGGACCGATTTGAATGTAATGTAATGAATGGTTTGGCGATACATTGAAGTCTACTGAATTCCCCTAATTTAAAGCTGCTAAACACTCTAACCCAAAGGCAACGATACTCGTAACTTATAGCTATGACAGTCGCCAGTAAAATTCAGAATATAAGTTTAAACAAAGCTATATAGGTAAACAACGACGTGCATAATTACGTCCATGTTTGCGACCACCTCGGTGGTTTAAGATGTTTGCTTGTTTGCCTTTAGTAAGTTGTAAATGTGTGTTCTGTAAAATGCTATTCGAAAGTGATTTGTTTGTTTGTACCAACGCGTACGCGCCTACAGGTAATTCTATAGCAAACTCCACTACAGTCGGAATCTATAACGCTCTTTGCTTGCTACTATGGGTTGCGGATAGCATTTTTACGTCTATATGAAAGCTGCGGTCCGAATTGAATGAACAGTGCTTACAGTGCTAACAATCAAATTTTCCTGTTCGAAAGCGCGCTAAATGTCCATTTCGGACCGCTCTGCCGCTGCTATGCTACATAATAGAAATGATACCTACCAGTGACCGATGGAAGCAAGTAAATATACCTTAATGATTCTATGTCAGTGCCTTCGTATTTTTCAAGAACAGAGCAGAGCAGAGATATTTCGAAGAAACTTTTTAATTATTTTATTTAGAATAGTACCTACTCGGTACATACCTTCATTGAAATACGGTCAGTTAAATTAGCAAAAAAAATATAAATTTCCATTAAATTTCCGTCATTTTCAATGAAATTCTGTGACAATAAACCCTACTTTAATCAGACTAAATCTACACTTATATAAATAAAGCATTTATCGAGGAAAGTTTTAGGGTACTTTTCGTTTTGATATTCCCACGGGATCGCGACTTACGCGGGTGAAACCGCAGGGCGCAGCTAGTTTTATTATAAATTCGAAAGTTTGTGCGTTAGTAGGCATGTATCTCCTTCACGCAAAAACTAATGAACCGATTGCGATGTAACTTAGTAGCTCCTAGAAAAAACATATATAGGCTACTTTTGAACCCGATCCCAATACCGGCTGCAGATGAAGTCGTGGGCCAAAGCTAGTGATAAATAAATATACAACGAAGTAGATAGGTAGATGCTGTAGGTACCTAAGTAGGTACATCTACCTATTAACTATTGTAATTACTCTAGTACCTTATTGGACGCTAGGAGTGCTAATTGAGGAAGTTACTAAGCAAGGTATTTGTTAAACTTAACTGTTTTACTTGCTAAAGGCTTAAAGTGTTTGCGTTAGTTGCAGTTAAATGAAGGTAAATTAATAAATAACATTTGATTTAATAGTTTAGTTCTTCCTTATAACAAAAATAGACTTAAGAAAATTTTACACAGAAAAACTTAGGACGAATGATTTCAACTGCAATTCTGTTACCGGCTGTATGTTTGTTCCTTTTTGTGGCCTGGCCACCGATCCTCGTGATTTATGGATGGCTCTCTAGAGATCAAACACGCTGATTGTGATGATTTTTACTTCAATAAATTAATTTATCAATTGTTAAAAATTATAAAAAAATGATGTAACAATTAAACACACGTTAGATCAAAATAATGTGTCAGGAAAATTCAACATTAAAATAATAGTAAAGGAAATTACGTATCTGTCAAAATACAGTAGCGATACTCCGTCTTTTTCTTTCTTAGACATTTCTTTATATACCTATCCTTACTTCCGTTTATTCCTACAGCCAATGAGCGAGCGGGAAACGGACAGGGCCAAGATGGAGTTTTCGGTTCGAAAAGGAGCCAAGCGCTTTCTTTAAATTCGATGTGTCTAATTAATAAACTAACTATACTAGTGTTTGTTATGTTGAAAAGTGATCTGAAGTGAAGTGAAGTGAAATGACTGTGACTGTGAAATATTCGTCGTAGAAGCTGGCCAGCGAGAGAACTCTTCGGATTTGAGCGGTAAGTCATTGACCTATTCAATTTTTCCTTAATTTTCACAGAACCCCTGTTCGCGAATTGTGTTTGACAGATTTCATAACTTTTCTCAAACATACATGGAAATATTGTCATTATTTTCGATAAAAGAACACGCGAAGTATCGAATTTACGGACAACAAAATCAAATACATTGCCGAAGCGTTTTTTGAATTTGGAACATTACAATGCTCCAGCAATTTTGTATGAAACGGGGCGTGCTGTGCTGGGGTCACATGAGTAAATCATGTACTGGGGTTATACCTACTCTTTGATTGCATATCTTTTATCAAAGAATGAAGTAGGTATACCAAAGATAGTCTGAGATTTACTCCATGGATTTGCTAACTAGTACAATTTGTGTTCACGTGGCTATATAGCCATAAATGCGTTTGCCTTTCGGCACAGATGAGAAATACAAAATTAGCGGCAAAAATTCGTCTTGATTTGTTATTTACATACATAATATATACCTACTAAAACTAATCTATACTACCTATCTATACTTATCTATAGGTACTTATTTTTGTGTTGGATAGTCCATTTATCGAGGAAGGCTATAGGATACTTTTTATCCCGATATTCCCACGGGATCGGGAGTTACGCGGGTGAAGCCGCGGAGCGCTGCTAGTTTATCTATACTAATAAAGCTGAAATCTTATATCTTTAAATGAGCAATTCTTGTATATATATATATATAATTGGAATCTCTCAATCGGCTCCAACGATTTTAATGAAATTTGGTATATGGGGGGTTTCGGGGGCGATAAATCGATCTAGCTAGGAATCATTTTTAGAAAATGTCATTTTATTCGTGTTTTATCGAAACTTACTTTTTTTTATCTGAAAAATATGACTCTTCCTGACATCTATGGGCGAACTACTAATACTATTTTTTTGTGAGCAATAAAGTTATTCCAGCAGCACCAGATGGCGTTGTTAAGTAACACGAAGTCAATGAGTGTTTGCTTTGAGGTTAGACTAAGTAAAAAAAAAAAATACCGAGCAAATCTCGGTCATCCAGGTACTGTTTGTTTGAACGCGCTAATCTCAGGAACTTCTGGTTCGAATTGGAAAATTATTTTTGTGTTGGATAGTCCATTTATTGAAGAAGGCTATAGGCTACTTTTTACTTTGATATTCCCACGGGAACGGGACATTTAGTATGGGAGCTTGGGATAGTGGTTTTTTTGCGCGGTGCATTACGAGACCCATTCCTATCGATAAAGGGAATTACGGCAAACAAATAATGCCTTCACACCGAACCTCTAAGGCCTCTAGTGCTCGATTTTGACAAAAACTAAAACTACATCATTAGGTTTTTGAAAAAGTTATTATATTACCCTAGGCTAGGGAGCCAGGAATCGAATCTGTTGATTTTGCTAAATCACTCGGCGGAAACGTATTAGCGGCCTTCAAACTCATACTCGACCTGAAATTGCTTATTTCACGGCCTTTAAAATAATGTACTATCAAGAACAAAAGAACCCGCAATAACAATAATTTATAATTTTTACCTACCTACTTTAGAAAGCAGGAGATATGCATATAAAATAGCCTGGCTACACAAACTATTAATAAACAAAATGCAATAGAGTCATTGGGTGGGCTAACCATCTCCCAGATAGGCCCTCAAGGGATTATAATTCATTTCAGAATTACCTAATACTACATAGGTCGGAACCGGCGAACAACTTATCTCTTATCTTGAAGGGAAATGCACAAACAAATTGTGCAATGTGTTCTAAACTGTACGACTATTATCGAACTATTATCTATTATGGACAACCCAGTTGGCACAATGGTCACCATGCCGGACTGCCAAACATAGGGTAGCGGGTTCGATTTCCGCCACAGGCAAATATTTATGCTAAGATATTTGTCTGGGGTCTGGTTGTTTCTATGAACAAGTATATAAGTAGTATATCCGTTGTCTAGCACCCATAACACAAGTCTAGTTACTTAGCTTGGGGCGAGGTGTGAAATGTCCTGTAATATTTATTTATTATTTATAAAGATTTTATAAATTAGACCCTTATTTTCGCGCCATCAGAGCTGAAAAAATGTTTAAATCGGGTTTTCATTTCCCGATTTAAACATTTTTTTTCTCTGAAAGCTAATTGTCTAACAATTCTATTTGGAATTGCATATTCAGTATTACTTAGTCCTGTTTTGATAGGTATTTGTACTTTAAAATGAAGACCGACCGTCTCTTGACACAAAGTCTTCATGGTAGGTACCTAACTATGATAAATGTGTGGGAGGCAGTTGTATTGAATGGGAGGCAAATATGACAATTAAACCATTAAGAAATGAACTCACTTCGCGGTGTTAATGTTTATTTGAATGAGTTTTATTTTATAGAGGGTTACGTGTGTTCTTATCGATCCAAAAAGAAAAAGCTTTTGTCTCGCCTTAATAATGTACCTATAATATACCTAATTGCTTTTTTTGTGTAATTAATTACTTAATTAAAATCTAGGCTTGTGTTTCTTCTTTTTTCAATCATTTAATAGAAGGGATCCGATGAGATTGATCAAATCTTAATTGGGGGACATAGGGGACATATCCGCGAGACCTTCCGATCTAATTTAAAATATCAGGGGGGACGATGAGAATCTGAAAAAGATCCGTTTAGAGTAGGGGATCCGTTACCCGATTCGGATACGTTGAGAGTCAACTGTAGTTTTAGGAAAGTCAAATCCGGAGTACCTATTTACTACCGACACTCCTCTGAGAGGAGACCCTTGTAGTGGGACACACAATTGAACCTCGCGGCCGCGGCCTGAAGGTACCTACATAATGGACCAAGATTGTTTACCTGATATCTACCGATGAAACCTGCGTGGGCGCATATTGTGTGAATATTATTAACTTATTAATACGATGATAGACAACTAATGTCGATGTCTCTACGCATATTTACTATAAATCATTCAAATCTCATCGTTCCGTCACTATAGCAGAACCACGTTGAGTTGTACGACCTACCAGACAACAAGTTGTTTAAGACGTGTGACCTACACTATGGCAATAAACAAATCTTACCTACTTATTCTTCCCAGCTAAAATCGTATATCCACTCATTGAAAACAACTTAAACTTGTAAGTATACGTTTTCTTTAATTAAGTATTAGCATGTTATGTTACACGTTTTTATTGTTTTGTTTTTCAAATATCCCAATAAAAAATAGATATGTAACGTTATTTCGTAATCTGTGACATTCGAACATTATTATTCAACATTTTTTATTTTTGTAGTGCGTAACCTTTTTCAACTGAAATCATTAGGCTTTGGTCGGTTATTAATTAACTGTAAATTAAAATAAATTAAATGTAGGTACCTAAGTATAATAAATATAATTTAGGATAGCTTAAAAGTCAAATATTTTTATAACTTCTAGGAAGGTTTTGATTAGGTTGTTAACTTGTTACCCATATTGTCGTGGTCCTAGTACACTAAAATTTTCACAACAACGCTCGTACCCATGACCCTTTTGCTTATAAAATTAATTTTAATTCATTCATAATAGTCAAGTTTATGTAGTATATAAATATGCCTAAATTCATAAATTTAAACACGAATCTATGAATGGCGACTTGCGCCGGGCGGCGCGGGCGCACCCAGAACTGGCAGGTCGCGAAAATCTAACGGTTCGTTAGAATTTTATTAGGGAGTGGTCATCGATAATTTCATTTGATACTAAAGCGATGTTAAATGAAGAATTTAATGAAGGGAACTTAAGTAATTGAAACTGCTTTCCTTGAAAAAGTTCGAACTTTGAGTGCGAACGTTTTACTTTAGGTACGTTAGTCGACACAATTCCATCTGATGTAGCGATTTAATCTTTGTTAGAACCTGAAATTGGTAGTGAGCACATTATCCGCAAAATTTTCGAAAAGAAGTTTGTATGTTCAAAAGTCGTAAATAAAAGTTGATTACCTAAACGTGTAGCCTCGGAGATCGAGGCGTTCCGGTATCTATAAACCCTGTAGAACCACCCCCTTTCGTATTACGTTATACCTTCATCAAAACAAAATATATAATACTTACCTACCAGCTATGTTTGCCGTATGTCAGATGAACGATAGGCCAAAATAACAACAAATACAGACCAAGGTGACCGACGATGGCGCGGGGTGATATCGACTCCTATAGGAATGATTGGTGTGCAAAAGGTACCTACAGATCATGATCAATGGAAGAATGGTAGAGAGGTCTTTGCCCTGCAGTGGGACAGAGGCTCATAATAATAATAATACCTACCCAAGTAAATAAGCACCTTCAGCTACGGCTACGGATGTTACCCTGACAGTTAAGTATTTAACATATAAGTATAACTTTACCTGTCAAGAGTAGGTACTCATACCTACCTACTATACACTTGAACCTCTATAACGTCTCAATCACAATTTATTGTATTGTATCTCAATTTATATCGAATTAACACCACTCTGTCTGTTTGTCTTTCCCACACGCAACCGGAAGTGGACACAATATTACATTTTTTTATTATTTGTTTATTGTAAGTACCGTACCTACGTGTAGAGACTAGAGTCTGTCAAACCGTTATAATATAGAAGCACTAACTAACTAAATTCTGAGGAAATTCGTAGAAGTAATCTTACTTCGACTAACTGATTCGTTTAGGTACGTAAACTTTTGATTACGCTGCAAATAAGGGTCTAAGGTCTAAATGAATAAAGCCTGCCGCATATGGTTAAAATTGATAATTATTCTATGGAAAAATGTTGTAAATTGTTGTTGTTTGATCAATTTGCAAGCAAGTCATTTTTCTACATTTTGGTAAAATTGAAAGAGCAAAAAATCCTTGTCGTTGTTTAAAACCTAACAAAGAAACATACGCCGTCTTTTTCAACTAAATTTTAAAAAATCTTATAAACCACAAGCGTTGTACACCAAATTAACACCAACTTACATCGCAATTATTTAACATTAGCTATATACGAAAGTTGCTCCTTTTGTTGTTCACTAACGAAATTCATCGAATTAATAATTTAATTAATCTTTTGATTGAACATTTTAATGATAAATCAAGTTGATTATTGAATAAACTTAGCTAAAAAAGGATTCAAAGAGAATTAAAGGATACACAAATTCTATATGTATAATTTTTTCCTAAATATTATATCTAGCTGCGCTTCGTAGTTTTATTCGCGTTATTATTGATCCCGTGGAAATATCTGGATAATAAATAGTAATTAGCTGTAGAGTGCATTTATTGAGTGTGAGAGTGTTTTCTTCGATAATTCATTTTCCACTATTTTAATATATTGACTTTGAAACTATCGAACAGTAAAAACCAGATTCAAATCAGTCCAGTAACTTTTAATTAAATAGCGGCCGAAAACAAAAACACATCAACAGAAAAGGTTCTAAAAAAATATAAAGTGTTAGTGTCAATAGGCATAGAAGACTATAGCTTTTGCCTTTGGGTTTGCTCACCATTTCAACCTATTTTCGAAAAACCCTTTCTTAGTGGATTCTAAAAACTTCTCTCCAGAATACAGCATCCAAATATCATGTTTCTAGGATAAGCGGTTTAAGCTGTGAGTTGATATATCAATCAATCAATCAGGACTTTGAATATTATATTCATAGATGTAAAATATTATAAGCGATGAAGTTAATTATCGTTATAAAACAGATATTGATTGATAACTAATTTAAAGAACTAGTTTATGGTAGAGCACGCGACGAGATGGTGACGTTACTCGTTCATCGCTCTAACTAAACCTATCCACATTAAATCCAAAGGTATTAAGTTACAGTTAATTATAAAAAACGATTTATGAATAATTTAATTAAATAACTGTCTTCGAATTATTCTCTATAATCTTATTAATAATTAATTATGAATAAGTATCACAGATTTTTATTTCGAGATGATTTTTATTGAAAATTAATGACTGTCATCTTAATATTACAGATTTTTATCGAAAAATTAAAGTGTTAACGAGACTGACATCCTAAAACAATAAAATAAAGTTGAATTAATGTTGAGGTCGATGTCTTCATAGAATTATATTAACTGGTGCATTTTAAACATGCTTAGTGGATGATTAGATTAATCGACGACGACTAGACTTTCACGAGCATATCAAGAGTTATATTTACTATTCTCTTCATAAAGAAGAAATAAAAGGGACCAAAATAGTATTTATAATAAAAATAATAAGTTATACCTGATAGTAGATCAGTAAGATCACTCCGTTTGTCCGTCTTTCTGTCTGTTTTATTCAATACGAACATTCTATGACATGATCACATCAAATTCGCCTTGAAAACTAAATTAGGAGTTTTAGTTCCTGTAAATAAATAAATATTGCAGAACATTCCAAACAGCACCACCTAGCCACAAGCTGAGCAACTAGAACACCCATTATACATAGTCATCTTTTGTAAATACAAATAGAAAAATCCAGACCAGAAACAAATATCTGTACATAAATACATATTTGTTTAAGGCGGGAATCGAATCCACAACACCCTATGCGTCACACAAGGCATCATTAAAGTAAGGTGTTTTTCCTATAATTACATACCTTACCCACGAGTATTGTACAACTTCCACTTTTTACTAAACTTTTGAATTTTCCCAATATGAATCGTTACAATTTAGACCGTCAGTCATGAACCTTACGGTTCAATTTCCTTTTTAGCAACGCAAGCTTATTTTATTTATACGTTTAAAGAATGTTAATAATACTTTTGTAATTTGTCATTTAGTTTGAGATAATAACTAATTTCAAGTAAATACAGACTTAAGTGAAACAACATGCTCACAAAGAAGTTATTGCGCGAAATGTTACGGGGTAAGGGGGATAAGTGTATCAATTTATCTCGCTTTTGATCTAAAACTCAATAGACCTAGGTCTTGTTTGGTCTAGCTAGCATAATGTTATTAAGGCTTACTGCAATACTTATGTATCTATACTGTATTTTGTTCTACATTTTTCTGATACACAATAATTTAAAAAAATCTGGATATTTTTCAGACATTTTCATATTAAAAATTTTGACCCGTGAAAATAATTAGTGTGGATTTTCAGACTATATGTTGGACCAATATTTTTTAGTTTTTGGTATTTTGCGAAAATGTACCTACTTCATCACCGATATTTTTTACCAGAAAAAATAATGTGACTTCTAAAAAAGTAGGTATTACTACCAAGTAAACACTTGTAATGATTAACAGATTCCCGTCTGAGAAGTGATCCCAGAGTCGTCGGTCGGTGGACTCGGTGGTCAGCTGCAATAAATAATATCGTATACTCGGGTCCTTGTTATAATTGACACCACATACTTTAACTTGTATTTATAAGACCCCCCCATAGTGAGGCCACTTTCGGCCGCGGCACTAAACTGCTGAGAGATATTTTACTTTTTATTTCATGACATACTAAGTGCGATCCGCGGTTTCATCCTCGTAATTTGGGATAAAAAGTAACTTATGTGATAATTCAAATCTCTAGCTACTGAGTTTTATGGCAATCGGTTTAGTAGTTTTTGTTTAACGGAGAAACAAACGTACACACAAACTTTCAAATTTATAATATTACTTGCGACTTCCGACTATTTGCGACGTTGAATTTTCCGAAACCCTTGCTTAGCGAATGCAGTCATAACGACTATGCTAAATTTTAGATTGATTCATCTATTAGTTTGAGCTGTGCGTTGATATATTGGCCAGTCAGGACTTTGGATTTTATATTTATATAAGCTGCGCCCCGCGTATTCACCCGCGTAAGTCTCGATCCCGAGGAAATATTGGGATAAAAAATAGCCTCCAATCCATGCCGCTAGTTATCTACATACCGAATTTCAATGCAATCGGTTCAGTAGGCGTGAAGGAGGAACAAACATACACACACACACACAAACTTTCACATTAATAATATTAATATTAATATAATATTAGTAGGATTAGTAGGACGTAGTTTTAAAAATAAAATTTATAGTATTTAAAAAGAGCAAATGCTAGCCCTAACTACTGTCGTACAAAAACATCAATATTTCAACATGTTGTAATCCATCTCGAAGTGCAGGTCAAATAATATGCCACCTACATACATTCATAGTTCCCATAAAAACATTTCTACTTAATAAAAACAATACAAAATAATTCAGATTTGTTATTCTGTGTGAAGTGATCATTAAAAATTCACCAGCTCAAGTGTTCGACAAGTGAACCTCGATTAGTGATGGGAAAATTATCGATAAACTTTATATTGAAATCTCTAAAAGTAGTTGGAAACCTACCCATTTTTCACGATTTTGGGCCTCTTCTATCGAAATGAAACGATTTAACAATGACATATTTCTAACTAGCAACTCCTTTATTTTTAACTTTCCCATAGACGGTTAAGCATAGATTTAAGATTTTTCCTATTGTATTTTTTCTCATCCACCGATTTTGGCTCCAAATCTATTGAGGGCAAATGTACCGATTTCGCATTTTGACGTTTGAGACCTCTGATTCCTACTATATGTATGATTCCTGTACATATTAGGAATCAGTATGAATGTGAAAGTTTCTTTGTTTCCTCTTCATGTTCAAACGGCTCGACAGATTTCAATGAAAATTTGTACTGGAGTAGTCCATAATGTTGAGACATATAAACTAAGTAGGTACGCGGTTTAAACCACGGGATGCAGCTGGTTTAGTTTTTAGTAACATTGAAAGCTAAGTGAATTAAATGTCAAACGCGAAAATCGATTTAAACTTTAATAGGTTTCTGGAATAGATTATTTTAATAGATAAATTATTACACAATATTTCAAATATCCCTTCCATGATTTTATTCTCTGAGAGAGTGAGTGGAACAATTGTAATAAAATAACAAATATTCCATAAAATTAACCAATATTATCGATATTGACACCGCCCAATAAGACGAGGTCCCAACCCTACGTTTAAATGTCAGGAAGACAAGTGTTCGAGCAGTGTTTTCACCGCGTGAGTACAGTTGATGTAACAAGTGCGATTCCCAGATACGATGACTGGACGCGATTGTACCAACCAACTTCAGATTGTAACATAATGTGCCTATTGATTTAAACTTCGTTATAAAAGGTTGATTATTAAGAAAACACTTTAAAATAAAATTTTCAGGAGATAGGTACTTATAGATATCTGGTATCTAAATGAATACCAAAATGCGCGCGCTCACCTACCAACTAATATTTTATGCCTTAACTGGGCTTAACAGCAAAAGACATGTTAATAAATGTGAAAGTTTAAGTCTTGGGGTGAGTTTCTGTGTATGTTTGTTACTCCTCCATGCACACACTATTGCACCGATTGCGATGAAACTTTTTATGAAGCTGGAGGAGACCTGAAATAGCACATTAGGTTACTTTCTAACTTTTTTTTTTACAATATGTTCACACAGATTACAAAAGCTATACATTCCGATTTTTAAATGTGTTATTTTTACGATAGTTAATTTTTGTAAACTATGTACTTACCATCTAAAAATATCAAGAGAAAGCACTCAGCACTTGTAAGAAAATTGCCTTTTCAGGAATGTTTAAGACGTGGTCTAAGTGTTCTATTCGCTATCTGGCACCCATATTACAAGCCTAGTGTAGCTTGGAGCTAGACGTCGCTGTTTACAATGTCGCACACTATTTATCTGGTTATATTGAATAGGAAACCGCACCTCCACTTAGCGCTAACGATGCCTTACCACTTAATCTACATACATTAACTTTTAAGAATATAAATACGAATTCAACTGCTATCTTCGAGGCTAAGAACACCTATTTCATACGATAAGAGTTAAATTGATGTCGAACGAAAGACGCGCCAAATTCAATATTTTTCAGTAAAAATGACGAAGTCTGATATCGAAATCTAACATTACTTTGTAATCAACGACTATAGAACATAAATTGACTTTGAAACTAACTCAAATTGAAATGTGATTCTTATGAATTAATAGTCAATAAATTGTTTATGTTTTTTTTTTAGTTTTGAAGTCTAATAAAGGTTTCAATGTTTAGGTAATTATGTCTTAAAATCGCAGCTTGCAAAGTAATGTTACATTTACATTAAAATTCACATCTAACGAAGTAATTTTACTAAATAGTTTTAAAAGTCTTTGGATTCGATTAAAAAGTCCTTTCGAAAAATAAATGTGGATATAACTTATACCGTCATAATTTGTAACGGATACAAAGGAATGAGGATGTATTATAAGGCATTACATTAAACTCAAGCAAGATTCTAGAAGGTCCTGCTCGAGTTGAAGTTTAACGTCTTGCAACTCAAGATTGAATATTATACAATCATTACTAGAATGAAAACATTCCAAAAATTAGTAATTGTAGAAGTTAAAATTATACAACATATAGGTTTGTAATTTTGTTGCCGACTGTGCCTACATCCGTCTGATTCTGTGGACTTGATGTAAGGAGACATTTCATAAATAGAGACTCCTGAATGCCCGTTTTTTTTAAATTGGCGCACATCCGGTACTAAATACCCTCAACTTACTTCGTTTACTTAACACCAGAGTAGATAATACCGGTAGCAAGTGTATGCTTAATACCTCTTAATACTTTTTAATGATAATTTTGATAAACAGTAATTTCAAAACGCTATCTAGATCGTTTCTATAACTGTCCGTATTTATAGCGATAGTTAGCTGTTGGTATATCGATGTCTGACTTTTAATGTGTTAAAATGGATATTCAGTTTGCTTTTATCTACTTTTATAAAAGTTTTTACACATTACTATCTATTTAGTTTATTAATGTTTATAATTATTTTTCGCATGTGCAAAGTGTAATTGAATTCTAGGGGTGCAAAAGCTATCCGATATATTTCACCCGCGATTTCGTCCGTATAGGAGTTGAGTTTTTCAAAATCCATTCTTATCGGATCCCTACGTCATACAAAAAACACACCCTCCAAGTTTCAGGTCTCTACGATTAGTGGTTTAGGCTGTGCGTTGATCCGTCAGTCATTCAGGACGAAGAATTTAATATGTAAAGAAGAAGAAAAAAAGACGATTATGATATATGTTAGGTTATCACAAACCATTTTGCCAACGTCAAGTGAAATAAGGTTACATTCTACGTGTTTGACTAAACCGGCGACAATTTTTAACTAAACCTAGCTGTGTAGTAGTACAAAAAGTATTTGATTTTTTCCTATAAAATAAAATGTCATGTCTAGGAAAACATGACTAGTTTTTGGCAGGGGCAGGGGTTAGTTAGCTAGGGGTTGAATTTTCCAAAATTCCTTTGTCTAATCACCCGATTCGTCCATTGGCTCGAGCTGTGCATTCAAATCATATATCAGGCAGTCTGAAATTTGAATGTTTTATTTATAGACGAACTTAAAATAAAAATAAATAATAATAAATATTTCAGGACTTAGGCCATAATAAGTGATGAAAGCCCTGAAGATAGGCACCTATCCTTTATCAATAGTAATGTATACGACGACCCAGTTGGCACAATGGTTACCATGCTGGACTGCCAAACACAGGGTTGCGGGTTCGATTCCCGCCCCAGACAAGTATTTATGCTTAGATTTTTGTCTGGGGTCTGGTTGTTTCTATGTATTATAAGTATATATTTACAAATAAAAAAGTATATAAGTAGTATATCCGTTGTCTAGCACCCATAACACAAGTCTAGTCACTTAGCTTGGGGCTGAATAGCGACGTGTGGAATGTCCTGTAATATTTGTTTATTATTTATTTATAAACCTAAACGAATGTTAATAAGAAATCGTAGGCGTTGTCAGTCGTAATTGGCCGGTGACCGGGCGGGGTCGGGTCGCGGACCTAGTCTTATAACATATCTGGGCGTGCCGTATATTAGCTCGGTATATAAAACCGTCAATGGATCAAGTTTTAATATAATTTAGAAGTAGTTATGGCCGCTATGTTGTTATAAATCTGATGTATTATTGAGATTGGTGAACGTTGAACTTTTTATTGGAATTATAAACAGTAAACGTTGCTTCATAGTATTCCTAACTATTGTACACATATAAATGATTAAAGTAACATGTGGATTATATTTCTAAAGGGGGTACCCTAGCCCCATATTTTTCAGACACTTCAATCTAAAACTATAACCTTACCTGCAAAAACTAAATGCGACTAACACTAAACACGGGTAGTGTTTGTAAAACAAAATAAAGTATAAACGAATATTTATATTATTAATAAAAAGAACACTAATTAGGCTAGATGTCATAAAATAAGCATAACAGATAAGTAAAACGTATTTATTGGCAAATATATTAAAAAAGCGAGCGCGTTGAACTCTTTTCTATGACATCATAGAATAATATTAGATCATATTCGTTACAAGCTATGTCTCCGGTTTTATCCGCGTATGTTTCGATCCCGTGGGAATATTGGGATAAAAGTAAGTGTGTCATTCCAGGACTATCTGTGTACCAAGTTTCATTGCAATCGGTTTAGTAGTTTTTGCGTGAATAGCTAATAACTATAACACGCATTCTTTTACATTTATAGCCGAAATCAATAACTTATTAGCAACCAAGGATTCAACCGGCAGCCGACGATTTTGTGACAGTTTTACTATAGGAAATATGTCAGTTAAATGTTTTGTAACCCCCAGTAGCCGACTGATAGGTTAATGATTTTGACTATTAGTCGTGTTTTCGGGTAAGAACTCGTCAATACATGTGGAGCCAACTAAGCCGTGGGTTTCTAATGTCTTCCTTCACCGTAAGAGCAATAACATAAATTATGGTATACTATAGACCAATTAATACAAGTGGTAGGTACCTAACAAACAGATCGAAGTGTCAACTATAAGTTCTAAACAAGTCCAATTATTATGGGAAATTATCGTTATTATTTGTGGCGGTGTAATCCTATTTAACTTCGCATTCCGCTCGAATATTGCACTTACAACAGTTCTACGGGAAAACAGACCACAGACTTTACCTCCATCGGCAGATACATCGCCACCGATCAATTTGTAAGCAGACTGTGTGTATTTTAGTTGTCCAGTAGTTTTTGCGTGAAAAAATAACATAAATAAACACACAAACTTTCACATTTATATATTATTGTTAGAAAAGGACCTGTACATAAGTATTGCTGGAGCATCCCGAAGGTCGTGGGTTTGAATCCCGGCCGGTCGTACTCCATTAGATTTTTCTTTCGAAAATTGGATGTGCGCTGTTTAAAATTGCTCTTACGGTAAAAGACACAGCGTGATAAAACCCGCAGCTTAATTGACTCCAGACGGATTGACGAGTTATCCTCTGAACACGGTCGACTAAGTTGAGAGGGCGGCATTGGTGCAGCTTACTACATCTATATATATAAAAGGGAAAATCACTTACTCACTCACTCACTCATTCATCACGAAATCTCAGAAACTACAAGTGATAGGAGTCTCAAATTTTGCATGTCTCAGTGAGCACCTATGTCATAAAAGGAACCCCCTTTTATGACATAGGTGCTCACTGAGACAGGTTTTTGCGAAATTTAACCCCTAAGGGGGGTGGAAGGTTTTCAATTTATAATAGAAAAGTAAGAATTTATAAGTTCCTGGCGCTTTATATAATATATGTTAGATGTAAATGCCAATATTAGTACCTATATTGATGAAAGTAAATTGGTACCGAAATATAAGCAGCAGCAGAGACAGGTGTAGGAATGAAGCGCAGGTTGTTAACTACGGTTTTACAACGTTAAATAAACTATTATATGCGTTATATAAAACGTAATCTGAGGTAATGAGAGTGCAAGATTGCGCATACTTACGCCTTGACCTGCCCGACGCCCGACGCGAACGCCCGCCTGTCTGTGCGCCTCTCCGATATGAAGGACCACTATAAAATATTATATTTAAATACATATACGCAAATATTTGCACGTATTAGCATACTTACATTATTTTAATTTTTATAAGCTAATAAATAATTGTTTTTTTAATCTAATAAATAGATCTTTATATTAATTTTAAACTTCTTTTGTGGAAGCTTCTTGATTATGAACGAATTTTGGTAAAGAATAATACATATTATAAGGGTTCGCGTCAGCGCATAGTTTCAGTTTTAATAACTGCGTATGTTTTTTTTTCTGTTGTCCTATTGATAGAATTTCTAAATTTTGTGCCGTATTCATAATGAATATGTGTTAGGTATTCGATATTAGACATAGGTTAACACATGCTGCTAAAAAAGGAGAAAGATTTAGAAATAATAATTATAGTTTTCCACATAGACTTTTACCCTTATATGTTTAGGTATTTTAAAAGAGAAAATTTACCATGGGATATACTTTTTTTTTAACTTAAAACCATGGTAAACGTTTTACGTAATTTTAGAAAGGTTATCAACAACTTTCGGATGAGATATCCCCAATAGATTCCAAAAATGGTAAACTCATCTCCATCATTCGGATGGCTCTATCACTAACCTGAATCAAGTATAATTAGAATGTTATTTATTATGTTGATAAAAACAGAAAATCAGATCAAAATAAATAGTAACACATTAACTTAGCTGTAAAATATCAAATGTACCTAATTCAGTAATAAATAAAACTTAATTAGAATACGTATTATTCCAAAACCGACATCGTTAATCAAGCATCTTATTTAAAATCGATACGATATTTAGTATCGAATTAATGTGTACCTATTCGAATAATCGATATATCGACGCGACGCGCGACGGTTCTATATGTATCTGTTGTGGTAATATCGTAAAGTTGGTCATTTCATGATGTGAACGATGATTTAATGAATTGGTACTATTTCATGAAATTGTGCCAACTAAAACAGACGATAGTAATTATTTTCCAGGTCTTGGTTTAGTTTAGTTTTACAGGGCGGTATCTGCACTTAGCCTCTTCATTTGGGCTATTAATTTCCCGAGTTTTAATCGTTTTTTTTTATAAAAATATATAAATACCCGAATCGTGTAGGTTCAAAAAGTTTAAAATCAATTAATCAGTGAATATTTGGCATTACTCAGCGTTTGACGAAAATGAAGAGCTGGACGCACGGTTTCTTCATGAGTTAAAAATTATTAGATAAATAGTTACCACCTGTAATGTATAATTGACTTGACTTCAGGGGTTACCTCAGAATATAATCAAATATTAGGTTACGCGCTTCCGCTTCATAAAATAAGTCTACTACGAGACTAAGAAGGTGTGATTTAATTGAGCTCTTGGAAAGATTTTAAACCTAATTTATGCATTTTGGACTTATTAATGATATGGCTAAACGTGGATTGAAATATCGTTAAAATTGGATGTTTTTAATGATGTTAGTTATTTCATGAAAAAGCACCAATTTCATGAAATCGCCGTACACAACATGAAATAACCAATTTTACGATGTTACCACGACATGTCGCTCGCTAGTTAGCGCGTTGATTTTTTAAATGAATGTACCACATGTCTCATTCATTATACAGATAGAACACGCGACTAAATTGTCTATATACAAGTATATGGTGTCGTAAAAATGTGTGTTTGTTCCATAAAGCCACGGGGGGTCTACTAATTGTTGATGATATGCAGATAATGGACAAACACATTACTAATCTGTGAGGAATCGGGTAAGATTCGTGAGATATGTGTACCGATGGTAAATTATACATTGATTTACAAAGATTTATATGTCTAGTAATGAATGTAATTGTAATTTTATGTTAATGTATGTTGATATATATTTTAAAGTGACTTTTGTTTGTTAAAATTAATGATATGAGATATGCATTACAATAACTAATTATATATTTTTTAAACAGATTTTTATGTGCAGTCAAAAACTTAATTTTATAGACGCATTAACTATTATAAAGCTAAAAGAAATGAGATACAATAAACTACATTCATAATCCTTGTAATCTCTAAAACGTATCTACTTACTGTTGTTAATTCCACTTGACTTCTCTTAAAATAAATAAGCCTCGTTACACTATAAACCGAGTATTACGGGCTACTAACATTTTGTAAAATAAGAAAATTTCCTAACCGTAGGTTTGTCGCCATATTACCTATAAATATAAAAAAATGATTATATTGAGTTAATCTCTTTAATCGACATATTATCTTACATATTATATTCCATATTGTTATAATAAATTACTTAAATATCTCTTACATTCAATTTTAAGTACAAATTAAACGACAACAAGGTTCAAATTGGCCGTTTTCTTTGAGGGATCGGTAGTCGTTAAGTGAATATGATATTGTGTGCTCAAGCGCATGTATTTGGAAGTAATTTATGTAAAGTTTCAAATGTTCTCGTCGTTACGTGTAGGATCAATAAAAATGGTTTTGTTGTCAAATTGAGTGTTTTCAGATCGGTTTCGATCGTCAGTAGTTTTCTAAAATTCAGTTACATGTTGTTGAATGCTTTAGTAAAATATGAGCTGGGATGCTGTAGTTAGCGGTTTTCATCGTGGTTTGATCGACAGAACCCCATGGACTTTTTCCAGTTGCTTTAAGCTGAGAAGAAGTGAGTTAACTGATATCATGTTATTAGATGAGAAAAATACTTTTCCCTATCAAACTTTCAGTGAAAAACGTGTAGTAAGTTACAAGATACGGTTTCATGAAAATATCAGGAAAAAAATAGTCCTGATATATGTATTTAAACACCGTTATAATCCAGGAAACTTAACAAAATAATACTGTGTTGAGCTCAGAACGACACCTGGTCACAATGCTATGTAAAAATTGATTTTCCATGTCTCAGATTAGAGTAGTTCCATAGAAAGGTCAACGCTGACTACGGACTTAATATCGGCCGATAGCTAGCCAACCGGCGGCGTCGACTGTTCAATTTTTATATGATGTCTTTTATATTTTTTTACAAATGGCTCGATATCACTAACACGATCTAAATCAAGATCGTCACAGGCGTCCTTGTGGCCAAGACTTTTAAAAAGTTTCTGTAAAATTAAAAATTCAATGACATCGATTTGACTCTTTTATAAATATTTACCAATATTTTTTCTGGGTAGCGTCCATATATTACACATTGATTTAGGATTTAAAAATTATTCAGATAGTTTTATTCAATAATCAGTGATATATCGGCCGATTTGTGCTAAAAGTTTGCAGTCTGCTTTCATCCTTACGTGGGCGGTATTCAAGAGGTCATATTTGTATTTTATTTATATGTGGGAAATGTAGTGTTAAACCGCTGTTCGTCAAGCTTATTGTTGAACGTTGCGCGGTGGTTAGAGGTACAGTTATGGTAATATTTGTAGAAATTTATTCATTTGTTGGTTGTTAGAGTAATTGGGTTATTTATTAGCGTGGTGTGTTGGTGCTACGCTCCGCACGAAGGTTGTGTGTGGTAAATACTATCTATAGGTTTAAAGCGTGGTTTAGTTTTATCAAATCTAAGGTCAATGGTACCTACCGTTTGGACTGCAGGCGGCTAGCATGGCCAGGCCACGTCTTTGTGCTATATGCACTCTTTTTTAATCCGTGGTGGACGTAGACCTTTTAAACTATGTTTAAAATCTTAAAATAAGTACTTGGGATAGATAAAGTAAATAAATTACAATGTTGTCATCAATATCAAGTATAGGTACATTATCAGGCGACAGAGTTCAAGAAATCCATCAGATCGCCAGTTAAATTGCGATATACCGGTCACATTTTATAGCTGAATATATTTTACAATATTCTAAAGATATATTAATGCAGTGTTAAATGTCGAAGGTAGCTTTATGACAATTTTATGCGCCCGGAGGAGGACACTCAACCGTCAAGGCGTTAAGTTGTAAAATAAAAATGCCCACACTAACCTAATCTGTGACCTATGTTATTAGCGAAACGATAGATTTACAATACCCATAATGCTTTCTGAAACTCACTAACAAAACAAAGTTTTTATTACATTTCCTATAAGCAAATGCCATAGGATAATGTAGCTTATTTAATACATAATAAGGAGTTTGTATAAGAGTTGTGAACACGGAAGGTTCGCTTGCTCTATCTCGCCACCCAGCGCGCGCTTAGCCGCTATAAATGTTTACAATTTACAACGTTCTTAAGTTGAAGTTGAAAAGTTGGGCTTGTTATGTGAACTTACTGAGATAATGGCTAAGATAGAAAAATATTGCGCGGCAATATTAAATTGCATTCGGTGCATATTTGTCGTCTTTACGAGTAAAGGCAGGAACGGATCTAGAGGTGCCTAGAGGACAAAAACTTATGTGAAACGAAGCTGATTGCAATCTAGAGTGTAGACAAAATAGTGCACTTTATGATTAAAAGTAGATATACTGAAATTGCCGACTATGGTATTAAATTTGAATCAGGCATGGAAAGTAAACGAGATGGTTGATTTAAACCGTTGTTATGCGTTGATTATGTTTATTCAAGGCTTCGTATCTTTGCATACTATCTGATTTACTTTAAATCCGTAATAATGTATTTACTATAGTTTAAATATTAAATCATTCGAGGCTTTATTTATTGTATGGGTCGTAATCACGTAGTTTGACTCGTATAGTGAGCTTTATTCTTATATTGCGGATGACATTTATCATTGACTGAAATAGCAATGGACACTGAAAGTATGATATCTTCATGTTTAGAATTACAAATGAATTCAGGTGGAAGGTAAGTAGATAAGTTTTTCATTAATTAATAGATTGTATTGTACAAAAAGGCTGTAATAGTGCTTATATTTTTTTGCGATATTTCAATAGAATTTGAGCGCTCTAGTCGCGGTGATCTATTACTGAAATCTCCAACATTTCTCTTCCCAAATCTATTACTTACCGATAAATAAGTAAAAGCAACTACCAGTTAACTATCTATACATATAATAAATCTGTAGACATCAAAAAATCTGTAATTGTAAGATATCCAGAAAAAAAATACACAGGTCGCCTTAAAATCGTTAGCTGAACACGATAGGGTAGTTTTTAGAATTTTTGTCTGTTTGTCTGTTTGTCTGTTTGTCTGTTTGTCTGTCTGTTTGTTTGTTTGAACCAGGTAATCTCATAAACTACAGAACAGATTTTAACAAGGTCCACACGAATATGTTCAGAATATATCAGAATAACATTTAGGGTATGTTTTAATTTGAGTTTAATACAATAATTAAGATATTTGATAAAAAAACATTTAAAAAATGTGAAATCGAAATATTTTTCCGTGGTAAAACGTAATCGAACGTCAGAAGGGAACAGTACTCTTACCACGGGTTTTTTACGTATTCGATTTAACATACTATATTGAGTATTTACTATGAAACTTCCTAAAAATCAACTTACTAGGTCCACCCGTCTCTAAGAATATCGGTAGTGACACACCGACAGACAAACGGACAAGAGAGTGATCGAAAAAGGGTTTCTTTTTTTCGAGTTTTTCAAAAAGTCATGGTAGGGATGCAGTACATGCCTCCGCTCAAGATGACAGCTGTCATAAAACCAAATAGTTTGCATTTAATACTACCTACGTGAAACTGAAAATGAGGTTAGTACAAAGAGGTACTACTACATAATATTACCGATCTTCTTTACCGAAGACCTCCGATGTTACACTTCTATCGCGCTTTTCTCCTGCTATAGTTTGAATTATGAGTTCAAGTAGCGGAAACCTTAGATAGTAAAAACAAAAAAGAATTATCCAAATCGCTCCAAGAGTTTACGAGTAATCAGCGAACATACATAAAAAATATATATATATACGTGACGAATTGAGAACCTCCACCTTTTTTGATGTCGGTTAAAAAATATACAGGTAATAGTCATTTGTAAAAATCATTTTTTTCCCAAAATTACGTAGCCCTGCCAGCTACCTAATAAAAAAAACTGGGTATTTTGGTCAAGAACTCAGAAAATTTGATTCATAGGACATCACGTTCCTTCAAATACCCCGTTTCCGAGACGCTTTAGATGTTTGGTGTGAAAGCATTTTTTGTTCAGCGTAATGCCTGCTATCAATATGTAAGGATCTCAATGTGCATCGCGTTATTTTAAGTATTAGTATTTGTTCTGTCCAATTGCCTTTCTTTTTAATCATTAATATTATTATTTGATAATAAAAACAATGTAAAATATTATTTGCACCAAAATAGATTATTATTTGCATGATGTCGGTGTTATAAATACTATAATAACCTCTTATATTATTAATTGAAGAATATGAATCGAGACACAAAGGTAGTTGATAATTATTTTTTCTTTAATTTACAAAAATCTAAAGATAACTAGGAAGACAAAGAACGTTGAAAGTTTTGTGCGAATAGAAATTGGACTTAGTTTTAGCTTATCATATTGTTGTGTATTATGTTTTATTTGTGAAAAATTAACAAAAATAGTACATTGTTACCCAAGGTGTGAAAGTCACTCATTGAGTCCCGAAACGGAGTTTGGCGCCCGAGCGTAGCGAGGGCGCTAATACTTCGAGGGTGTAATACTTCGAGAATGAAAAGCACAGTGTTTACCTCGGGAAACACTGTGCTTTTCATTACGAATAAACATAAAATTCTTTCTAATAACGAGAGTGAATGAGAGACTCCATACTACCTGATCCTCTTACAAGGTTGGGACCAAAGAGGTTATACATTATGTAGATTTTTTGCTTTTGCTATTTGTTTTCAACATGTTTTCAATACTCAAATACGTCGGTACTAACCGAAGAGATTTTTATAAATTAGTTTATCCAAGACTGAGTGATGACGCGAAGTCCGTAGATTTAAATTACAGTTTTTGTAACACGGTTTGTCTAGAAAATGTTATTTACACAAAATACACAATCATAAATGAAAAACCAGATTAAACTTAACACAAAAACATAATAAAATAACAAAAGATAATACTAATTAAAATCATTCAAAATGCAAGCATTTCCCGCCAGTATTTTTTACTCAAGAACGACACTGACCGCACGGTCACATAAAGCCACATCTGCAACATCTTGACAGGGCGCCGGTAGAGGCGCAGCATGGTCATACGTCGCTTTGACCATTTTCATCTTTACATTTATTTTATTAAATAAGATATCTTGAACTAAATATATCTACCTGAATTCGATTACTAAGAAAAAACCTATTATGTACTAAACTCTGGCAGTATGGATGAGCCGTGCGAAGCCATAATTGTTATTCTTTGGTGTTACCTAAATCAAGGAGGTTAGGTTTTTGAAGTCCCTAATGCGTAATGATACTGATACTGGCTACAAACACATTGCACAAGCCGCGCGAAGCCATAATTTAACATGACAGCTGTCAGTGAAAGCGATTTTCCCTAGGGCCGAAAGTTTTTCTTTCTACACGCTCTTCAGGCATCTTTAGACCTACTTTCGGAGTATGAGTAAGCCTAGAATAAGAATTGCCTTTGCCAAATCAATTAAAAATATAGTTTAAAAACAATGTAACTACCTATTTTGTTTTTATAACTTACACCGAATGATAAATTGTATCTATGCAGAACAATTCTAGGTATTCTAAATAACCCAAAACCACATCGCGAACGAAGTCGCGGGCAACAGCTAGTTCTCATATAAATTTCCATCAAGTAACGTACTTAAAACAGTTGAGCCTGCGTGAAAAGTGAATTGCACCATAAAATTCGTATAAATAAGTCTCATTAATCATTTTTTGATAAATACCGGGTTGATTTACGATAAGTTTACGTAATGGCCACTAAATATGCTAAGATGTTTCTGTAGGATACTTATATAGCTCATTGTTGCTGCTAGTGCTACATTGTTTTCTTGTTTTAGACGGCATAGGTTAGGTACGAGTTAGTAAGTAAATTTTAATCAATTTATTCCTCTGACTTTTAGTAGGTAGTTGTTGGTAACTTTGTATTCTGTTTTGATGAGGTCTAGTTTAATATTTGAAAAAAAAAAGGAAACAAGTATGTATGTTTGTCATATTTATTTACTTACTCGATTTTCACTTTATAAGTTTCATGAGTTTTTTTTTTCTCCTTCTCATTGGCGCTTCCCGCAGAGACACTTCTTAAGTTATTTTTTGAGACTATTTAATTTCATCTCATGCGAATAATTCCAACTGAATATTTTTTTTTACTTTAGAGTTTTTCATTTTCTGTGTGATGTGATGACTGTACATCTGTATTCGCCAATTAGTGTGAAACTACACGCTGATTTGTGACCTTTTTGTCCCGTTCTCTAACACACATACTACAATACCTAGAAATGTGTATTGTATCTACATACATTTATTTTAAGTCCTTTTTCGAGTTCCGTACCTCGAAAGGTAAAATAAGGAACCCTTATGAGATCACTCCCTTGTTCGTCTGTCCGTGTGTCACTACCGATTTTCTCAGGAACGGATTGAGAAGTTGATTTTTAATTCTAAAGTGTATGTTGAATAGAGACAAACAAACGTTTTATCTATCTATCATGCATGTACTAATTGCCATTAAATTCAAGGGCACAAATGTAAACAAAAAATATCTAAGTAATATTTTGTAATATGAGATCTTTATTTTAAATTGTAATATCCTTATTATTTGCCGCAAAGGACATTTTAACAAATTCAAACATCGTAAAAATCGACCTCTAATCAATTCGAGTGTTTCTTCATTGGATTTCAATTCAAAATATTTATATTAAGTTGTTAATAAAGTTGTAAAGGTGCAGGAGAAGTTTGTTTGTTTTGTTGCAAAACGTGATTTGATATTTATACTTCAGACTAGCTTTTGCCCGCGACTTCGTCCGCGAAGAAGTCGAAAAAAGTTGTAATGGGAGTTTTAATTAGTTTTAACTCTAATATATTTCTGTGGGTTTTAATATTACCAAAATCGGTAGGTTGGTTTAATTAAATATTCTTTTATATTTGTGTTTATTCAGTTTTTTTCTATACTCATGATAATGTTAGAGAGGACAAAAAGTCTGTACTTGGAAGCAAATTTAAAAAATGGGTCTAGGAGACTTAGAAAAAGTAGTAGAACAAAAATATATGCTTAGTTTTTAAATTTCATATCTGTCTGTCAGATTGTTTGTTACACAATTAAAAACACCTAAACCAATTGAAATCTGGTTTTCAAACATGAAAGTCAATGATTACATAATAGTGTAGCATACTTTTTATGCCGATATTCCCACGGGATCACGACTAATGCGGTTCAAACCGCGGTGCGCAGTTAGTTTTGAATATGAAATAATTCGTATATTTTAAAACCAAAATGTGCTAGTTCCTTCTAGTCCTTACCATTTCAAATTTCGAATTCTACGTCCCTATGAGGCCGTGTTCTAAAAGTGCAACCTTTTTTGAATAAAATCAGATTGAGTTTACAAAAATGACGTGTCAAAATACAATGTTGGTAAGTTAAAAGGAGTATTGATATCAACTTCAAATCATCCCGAAAATAACTTCCTACCCCTTTTTAACCCCGTTTGGGGATGAATTTCAATAAAATACGAAACACTTGTTCCATTAATTCTGTTAAAGAATGTTTATGCAAAATTTGAAGTAGATTGGACCAAGGAATCACGTTGTCCCATACAAACTTTTCCCCCCCTTTTCACCCCCTTTGGGGTGGAATTTCGAAAAAAACTTTCTTACACCCTCCAAGTTTCAGGTCTCTACGATCAGCGGTTTAGGCTGTGCCTTGATCCGTCAGTCAGTCAGTAGTTCAGGACAAAGCATTTTATATGTATAGATGTAGGTATTATTGGTAAGATTTTGTGAAACTGTTATAATAAAATATGTATTTTTGTTAGTAAAACATACATGGCAACAACGAACTTCATGATTTCGTGTTCATATAAGACCCGGAAAGGATCAGTCTACAGAAACTATGATTACTCATGTACTACTTTTCCAAAATATGGGTCAATAACATTTTGATAGAGTTGCGCCTGTATTTTTAACGTTTGACAGCCATTGACATCACATAAACTTGGGTCAGTAAAATGGCCAAGCGTTCTTGATGGAGTACCTACTCCTTTAGCTATTTCTTTATTGATGAAAACCAGTTAATAATCAAGTAAACGGTTGCCTTTAACTGTTCCTAAACTATTGACCCCAGAGTAGTCTGTGTGGTGTGGAGTACCTACAAAACTCGCAAAAATATTTTTACGTGGACCTTTTTTACCCGACTATGGGAGGTTGTCAAAGTTATAAAAATAAAATATGTCATATTTTTCCGATAATATTTTGTTAGGTTGTAAAAAATGTGAATATACCTAAATATTTTGATATTAAATTCGTCAATACAAAATTAGTGTTATAATCAATTGATTAAGTTGTTTATTATTTTTTTATCACAGTTGCTCATAAAGTGGATCTTATTCAACGGCTTTTAGGCTCATAATCCAACATATTATGCACGCGTGCGTTTTAGATTTGTTAACTAGTGCTGTAAAGTTATCTCGAAAAGGTAGGTACCAAAGAGTTTATAACTAGCAAAAATGGTTCTCTAAAGCCGGTTTACGAACGAAAATTTTACGTGATAATGACTTAGAAAACGATTAAAAATTGAGTTGTTTATTTTTTGTTTTTTCTTTACTTAAATATATTGTTTTTCCGTACCATTGTATTTTGTTCTTAACCCCCGACGCAAAAAAAAATAGAAAAACCCTAAAAAATAATGTATGTCACACGAGGATGTATAGGTTAAAAGTCTTTAGCCTGGCCTTTCCGGAGCATAATTAACAAAAAAATATTGCCTTAAAAAAATGTAAACATAGAGTTATCACAAATATTTTGTTAATTATTATTTTGTTTTCTTTTCAAGTCTTTTCTTTTATTCGCAACTGTGATAAAAAACGTCGTACGATATACGTGTGGAATTGATATTTGCATCTTGGCTTCTATAACACGCTCGCTGCCGCTCGCGCGTCATAAACCGCCTCTATGCAAAGATCAATTTACCACACTTATATCGTAATGTACTATTATAGCATTGTATTGTAAAGTGTTGCAAGATTTTATTGACGATGTAAGGTCGTTTTGATATTTGGTCGAGTGAGGTCTACAGACGTTGGTAAGTATTTTTGTGTCCTTATTAAGGCAACAAAATTATTATAGTAGGTAAAAAAAACAAAAATATGGGTAAGCTTTTCAGGGACGCTACAGTGGATTCAGAAAGCGTCTCAATTACGTCTAGTTGACATGATTCTGACGTATGTATGTAGCTAATTCAACCTTTGAATATCTGTGTTTACATCGCAATAAATAGGATAGCGCGTACACTGACAAATAAAAGGATAGGGACTCTTAAACACTTCTCCTCAATATTAAAAGGGTTCCAGTTGAAGTTGAAGTCCAGTTTTCTAAGATCATAGCGTTAATGCTGGTAAATGACACCCGTGTTACATTGCAAAAAGAGCTGTCAAAAATGTAAATGACGCAGAAACAAGTGACTGTTCTTACTATTTTATTTTATGAGTAAAAAAAACTGTCGTCGAAGATCCGGTTACGTAGAGTTTTAAAAGCATTGGTTATCCGAATAGTTAATTTTATAGATAAACATACAAAATATAGATTCGGTTTCCGTGTAAATATTCAAACTTTGATGTCATCACACCGCTATAAAACTAATTAGAGCTAACATGACACTCGCGTGCTTTTTACAGCCAGCCTATTGGATACTGTCCGCATGTCCGCTAGACTACAATAAAATCATATATTTTGGAATGTATATCTGTCTGTCACTATATAGGTATTATTAAAAGTTTTCTACAAATAGTGGGCGGGGGAGAAAGGTTTGTTTTGAAATGGTAATCGTTTTACAAGCTTTTACCATTTGTTGTTGACCTGACTGAGCTTAGAAGTTTTCTATTGAATTAAGTTACTTACCGTTGAGATAAAACATTCTGTTTATTACAGCTATTAAAATTATTTTTACGCCATTAAACGAAGTAGGTGCAGTCAATATCTAATCGAGAAGTTTTCACTCCGGGTCGGAGCTTACATCTCTATCTGTAGTGTCACCATAACGACGAGCTTTTTAAACTTTTCAAGCTTTAAAAATCGAGTTTAATTAGAAAATATCTTAAAATTGCTTTTTTATATCTAGAGTTTCTAAGTTAATTTATAATCAGTGACCGTAAAACTAACGTGACTCAACCCGTAATTGGTTGATATAAATTTTACTCGCATTTATCAATGAATCAAAGTAGTTCCAAATGTTTGATGTGTCTATTACTATGTTAATTTTATTTTAATCAATGTGAGTTCAACATTAAGAATGATAAATTCTGTGTTTTTTATATGTAATAATGTGGTTGATAGGTTCGAGATGTAATCTCATACGTGACTCTGTGTTTACGACTTTTACATAGTCGATTCGTGTCGAAATCTTGAAATCCTATTCGATCGATGTCAAAGTTCGATAGAGAACGGAATGTGATGCCTATGTGTCGAGTTGGGTCCGACCCGTGATACAAGGCACTGGGATTCGTTACAGTCGCTAGCTGCGGGGAAATCCGAAAATGTCACTTTAAATAATCGTGTTCATTAGTAAACATTTAAAACACGCATTAGAATCGCTGGGTGCCGGCGCCTTCACGATCGTAATCTCGTAAAGGCCGTCCTTATCGGACCTTTGTTAAATAGGGCCGGGCAAGCGAGACGGTAACAGCCCGAAGAAGGTGAGACAGTGATTGCATCGCACTGCGTCCGCGCTCGGTACTTACTAATTAAGAGTCCGATTCTTTTCGATAAATCGTTCGAAGAGATCCTAAGAACCGCGCGCTTGCGTCTGCGCCCGCGCCATGCCGCGTCTTCTCTATACGTTGCACAATTAAGACTTATACACATAATAAACACACGAATTCAAACGATTCAATCGATCCGTGAATGTACGTCGATTAGTATTTAAATTGGGAACATTGTTCGGCGACCTGCCGAGCTATAATCGGTGATAATATTTTAATTGTTATTGTATAGATTAGCGCAATTTGTTTTATTGTCGAGAGGGGAGCCGGGTGAGTCCGGCCCGGTGTGTGACATGATGACGTTCGGACTACAGTTATACTACGTTTTATGTAATTTTTAATTAGTCTCGGTTGACATTTAGCTTGTTCAATTACATTATTAAGAGATATGAGTTTAGTGTTTATAGGTATTTGTATTTTCACCTCTCAATGTATTTTATGGTTAAATCGTGGTCGTTTAAGTGAAATGATTTAATTGATTCGAAAGTGTCTGTCAAAAGCAACGGGGAGCTATTTCAGTTAATAAAATGATAAAAAAATATTTAGAAGAAATAAAATTAAACTAGACATTTATTGTATAGTCACAATTAGTAGAAAAAACAATTTCGTCCAACCACGAAATCATTCCCTGTAGAGGTTCTACATTTCGTATAAATAAAATAGTACCTGGATGACCGAGCTTTGCTCGGTATTTTTTTGTTTTTTTTTACTTAGTCTAACCTCAAAGCAAACTCTCATTGACTTCGTGTTACTTAACAATGCCATCTGCTGGAATAACTTTATTGCTCACAAAAAATAGTATTAGTAGTTCGCCAATAGATGTCAGGAAGAGTCATATTTTTCAGATAAAAAAAAGTAAGTTTCGATAAAACAAGAATAAAATGACATTTTCTAAAAATGATTCCTAGCTAGATCGACTTATCGCCCCCGAAACCCCCTATATACCAAATTTCATGAAAATCGTTGGAGCCGATTCCGAGATTCCAATTATATATATATATATATATACAAGAATTGCTCATTTAAAGATATAAGATTACTATAGAAAATGTTCTGAATATTGACGTTATAAAAACAAAACTCTACTATAAAAAAACAACCCATGGAACCTACTGAATTTCACGCTGCCAC
This sequence comes from Idaea straminata, assembly GCA_951213275.1. Lineage (NCBI taxonomy): Eukaryota > Metazoa > Arthropoda > Insecta > Lepidoptera > Geometridae > Idaea > Idaea straminata. The sequence goes on from OX577858.1 coordinate 723,391, forward strand.
ATATTCACGTTTTTGCCTTTACATGTAATCTAAATGATTAATACAGCTTGGCGCTGTATTACTTTAATCTTTTTTGTTCAGGACGTTAAAGAGTCTGGGACGTACTAGATGGAGTGGGATGGTCCAGAACTTATACTACCAACTTAGCTTAGTCGACCGTGTTAAAAAATTAAGAACTTGTCATTACATCTAGAACCAACTAAGCAGTTGGTTTCATCACTATATATTTTTTTCTTCACACAAATCTATAAATATAAAATTCAAAGTCATGTAGACTGACTGATATATTAACGCACAGCTTAAACTATTTGGACTATTTAGCATACAAGTAGTTATTATGACGTATACTACCATTTTAGCTTAGTCGACCGTGTTCAAAAAAAAGAACTATTCAATACATTTGTAACCAACTAAGCAGTTGGTTTCATCACTATATATTTTTTTTCATGCAAATATATAAATACTAGCTGCGCCCCGCGGTTTCACCCGCGTAACTCCCGATCCCGTGGGAATATCGGGATAAAAAGTAGCCTATGTGTATAAAAAGTAGCCAGGTCTTCAGCTATCTATATACCGAGTTTCATCGCAATCAGTCCAGTAGTTTTAGCGTGAAGGAGTAACAAACACACACACACACACACAAACTTTCACATTTATAATATTAGTAGGATAGGATAAAATTCAAAGTCATGATTGATATATTAACGCACAGCTTAAACTATTTGGACTATTTAGCATACAAGTAGTTATTATGACGTATACTACCATTTTAGCTTAGTCGACCGTGTTCAAAAAAAAGAACTATTCAATACATTTGGAACCAACTAAGCAGTTGGTTCCATCACTATATATTTTTTTCTTCACACAAATCTATAAATATAAAATTCAAAGTCATGTAGACTGACTGATATATTAACGCACAGCTTAAACTATTTGGACTATTTAGCATACAAGTAGTTATTATGACGTATACTACCATTTTAGCTTAGTCGACCGTGTTCAAAAAAAAGAACTATTCAATACATTTGGAACCAACTAAGCAGTTGGTTTCATCACTATATATTTTTTTCTTCACACAAATCTATAAATATAAAATTCAAAGTCATGTAGACTGACTGATATATTAACGCACAGCTTAAACTATTTGGACTATTTAGCATACAAGTAGTTATTATGACGTATACTACCATTTTAGCTTAGTCGACCGTGTTCAAAAAAAAGAACTATTCAATACATTTGTAACCAACTAAGCAGTTGGTTTCATCACTATATATTTTTTTTTCACGCAAATATATAAATACTAGCTGCGCCCCGCGGTTTCACCCGCGTAACTCCCGATCCCGTGGGAATATCGGGATAAAAAGTAGCCTATGTGTATAAAAAGTAGCCAGGTCTTCAGCTATCTATATACCGAGTTTCATCGCAATCAGTCCAGTAGTTTTAGCGTGAAGGAGTAACAAACACACACACACACAAACTTTCACATTTATAATATTAGTAGGATAGGATAAAATTCAAAGTCATGATTGATATACTCGTATTAACGCACAGCTTAAACTATTTGGACTATTTAGCATACAAGTAGTTATTATCCGCTAAGAAAGGATTTAGGAAAATTCGACTTCTCCGCGGAGGAAGTCACGGTTAAATGGTAGTTATTATAATATTAGTAACGCACATAAAATTTTCGAATAGAAAAATCCGGTCGGAAATCGAACCCACGAGTTTCGGGACCAGGAAATAGACGTAAGCGATCAATTGTAAAGGACCACCTCGAGACGAGATCACGGAATGTAGAGAATGATGCTGTCAATTAGTGTACTTAACACTAGACCAGACAGACGTATCTACTTACAACACATGTGCTACGTCGTTAAACGTTTATTGTACGTCTTCCTCTATATTTTCCCACAGGAGACTCGGTGGCCGATAGAATATAGTATCTTCAAACATTGATAGAAAACTTACAGAATTCATAGAACCTAATTCATCTCACTTCTCATTTTCTTAGGATTTTTAAATATAAATAAATAAATATTTCGGGTCTTTCCACACATTGCCATCTAGACCCAAGCTAAGTAACTAGACTTGTGTTATGGGTACTAGACAACAAATATGCTACATAAGTATATACTTTTCACTTGTAAATATTATATATAGAAGTACATAGAAACAACCAGACCACAGACAAATATCTAAGCATAAATACTTGTCTGAGGCGGGAATCGAACCCGTAACCCTGTGCTTGGCATTTCGGCAATGGTGAGCATTGTGCCAACTGCATCGTTGTCAATATACTAATATATTTATACAAATTATACTATATCTATTACATAAAAATGAATCCCTATTTCCCTTGGTCACGGCATCACGCGTAAACGGCTGAACCAATTTCCCTAATTCTTTTCGTGTTGTGTTTGTTATTGTAAGGAGAAGGTTCTTATAATATGCGCAGGAAATTATTACACAGGTGAAACAGCGGCGCGCTGCTAGCTACATTTATAAACCACTGCCGTTTTCCTTCACTAGCGTCCCTCGAAGACCTCCGCTTGTTTGGGGTTCTTCAAGTCACGAGTGATACAGGTATCTTCTTGGTTTGCGTGTTATATCGTCACTTACCATCAGGTGAGATAGTAGTGAAACGCTGACCTATATCACAGATTAGACAATGACATTGTTAGGCATTGGAATAATATGCACAATTCCAGAGCTAACTTTTGTATATATTGGTAGTTCAATATTATGATTATCTTTTATCTTTAATTTCTGTGTTTGTTTTAAGTTTTAAATATTGTACATATTTCGGTCTGAATAATAAACATTTATTATTATTATTCAATAAAAAATTCATTCAACCCGAACTTCTAAAACGCCGCTAATTTACATTTTTTTTAGGTAAATATTTAAAAAACTACTTTTGATTACTAAAATTAAACATTTCGCTTAAAGACAGTTTGAGCTAGATGACATCAAAGCAGAATACCTCTAGAATAGAGAGTCAACTCAGCTGGATGATGCGATATTCAGTTACAGTCAATGACGGATTTATTAAAATATATTATTTTTTTATATATAAATAAAGTGCCGTTTTATAACAATACTAAAATTAAAATTGAGCTAATAGTGCCGTTTAAACGTGTAAAACGATACTTTACGATAGTTTACTTAAGACCGAATCGGTCGCGTGACGATATCAAAACCAATATATCGATTATTATCGAATCGATTCGTATCGCTCACGGGTGCGGGAACCATAGGCACCTTACCAATGTGTGGACACAGATAAATGCTTTCAATTATATCGAGTTATTATCGATTATTACAACTAACATAAACCTAACATCGCCCGTTTTTCAGGGATGTCATTTCAAAAAAATTAGGTAGTTAATGTTTTAATTTTGTTACCAATGTATTATTAAACTATATGTGTATTATGAAACAAAAACTTATTAGGTGACAGCTTTTTTATTTCAACATTTTTTAACATTAAACTAAAACATAGCATTATAAGCACTAAGTATATATGTATATTATAAACACATCTGGAATAATAATGGCAAAAAAATGTTCCTCTGTTTAAGCTAGGTACTGAAGTGTTTTAAATTTAAACAAAGAGTGGATTTGTTCTGTGGAATTAATCAATGAAATAAAATACAATCACCTATTTATGTTGAACCATAAAATATCAGAAAAAAATTAGTAAAGCACAACCATAATGAAAGACAAAAGTACCAACGGATTTTCCGATATCTTTCATGGTATTTGATAGTATAAACATTTCCTGAGTGACGAATCGATTTACCATAACGGGTCCGATTCCGATCCTAATGGCATCGAATAAATATTTGAGTAATTATCGATATTTATGGACAACACTATCACGTCACGGAACTTATTACTATTTTTAATATTCGATATTTAAAAATAGTGTTGTTTCATGTGGCATTGACCGTAATAATTTGTTAAATAAGGTGCTATTTCGATAATGTATCTTATCGAACAGCTAAAGCTGTGTTCAGAATAATGTAGATATTTATAAAACCACAGGTATGTAAGTAAAGACAAAGGAAATAGGCAATCTTACAGTATCGTTAATGTATTTTAAAATAGTTTTTTTTCTAAAATTAAATAGATTTTGATGTAACAATTAACACCGATGAGATTTCCTGGTATGTGGTATGATCATCGATAAAATTAATCACTACTAATTTGAATTTACGTCTTGAAAGAAAATACATACCTTATCCGATATACAAGTTGCTAGTATTATAATCAATTACTTACCTACTTATTCACATTTAGGTTTTTTTTTTTTGCAAAATTTTTCTTATTTAAACAGTATATTAGGTATATTTAATACCATTACACGGATCTTACAAAAATTATACCTAAGTAAGACATAATTATTTCAGTTCAGCTAACCACAAAAAAGAATAAGAAGAAAAAATAAGCAGTGAACGCAATCCATCAAAAAGTCGATGAAACTATACCGTGTGAATTCGATAGTATATCGAAAATAATCGAGTCGGATAGGCGTTACTGTACGGCTCACTCGCACGGGCTAATGCGAACCTAATCACTATCATTAAGCCGCCATTATCTCCGGCACATTACTCACCTGACACCAATAGGTACCTACTATATAAAATATAGATATAAATTCCCCAAGTTATAAAACAACCCGATGCCGACGTTCCCTCATATCACACTATAAAACTCTTAAAATTATACGAACGTCTAATTATTTATTGATATCATTATCACGGGCAAGTTTATCGATGTTTTATCGATATCGGTATCGATACACCCATCAATCACTATCGGTTTGCATTCGATCAAATGAAGACATTATATCCGGTAATAGCTTTTTCTTCGGATCGCGTTTATTAAACTAATTCTGGTTATAAATATAATGCAAAACGATTTATTATATAATTATTGTGGATAATAATCGGATCGATTAATTGGAGTAGATGGCTAATCGATCACGCGGTGTGACGAATCGATGTGTTTGGAAACGATTCTTTCACTCGATTATAGTGTTTTAATGGTGTGGCTTAGGTTATCGGGTGATCTATGGCTTTATTTCTGAGTTTAAAGTTATTTAGAAATATTCCGGTTCTAAGTAAGTAAAATGAAAGATAGGAGAACACACTAAGGTCTTAAATATTTATATCCTATACATACTTACCATCTTTGTAAGTTAAATATGTTACTCCCACGTCACCCAATCTCTACACCGATAAACATTACAAATACACACGGACCAGACCATTCATTAAGTACAAGGTGTTTCACAAATATCAGTACGATACAGGGTGTTCACAAATAGCCCCAAGGTACAGCGTATTTATTTCAACATCTATGCTAATTAGCAGTATCGCTCGGCACACTATTTAATGTGGTATCTTCACCTGAACAAATTATATCTGCTAACAGATGTATAAAGCTGCCTGGTTAGACAACCGTTTGATACATCTATAGCTATTTATTCACAAGAAAGTTCTTGTAAGTGGTTGGTTATATGGCGATTTTATGCAAAAAAATAAATATTGTAGATCCATAAATACTATCTCAGGTATGCACATAGATAGGTATAGAGAGGTTCTTTCCTCTGGGCACGATCGACTAAGCTGAGAGGGTAGTAGAGGTGTTGAGGAAAATACTGGTCGCGGAAAACAGCCTGTATAGGTATAGAGATTGAGAGTGTATAAACAATTAATAATATAGATGTAGGATTCAATAAAATACAAACGTCTCAGTGAATAACATAAAGTAACATACAGTTTGAAAACAAGAAAATAAATGAAAAACTGTGCTATAAGTTCAATGTAAAGTTCAAACTTCAATGTAGATATACCTATATACTCTATCGATCTACGTAAGTAGGTAAGGCACATCTTAATATCGTAGCATCCTTCGGTCTCGTCACGAGCTCAGCGTTTCACACACGACATCGAACTGGAGCGGATTCTGATGTCAAATCAATGGAAGAGATCATCCTCCTCCCCTATATCTAGACCAGTAAGAGAGTGTTCTAACTAGATCATACTGCATAGTCATCATCATCAGCTACAACACGTCCACTGCTGAACATAAGCCTCTCCCGAATACTTCCAGAGCGATCAGTCGCTTGCCCTCTGCATCCAACAGCATAGATAGTATTTATTCGTACAACACAGGAAGAAACAGAACACCCCATACACAAAGTGAAGTAATAGCTAGAAAGTATAAGTTGCACAAATGGGCGGCCTTATCGCTGATAATATTCTTCCAAGCAACCTTTAGATGGAAAAGAACTGATTCAGCTTTAATGGTAGGTTGTGAATTTACCGGTAACCAAACATAACCTGTAATAGGTGATAATATAAAGTATTTACATAATTATGGCTAAAAAATATCAAATTATACACATAATACATACCAATATATAATTATATATATACATATAAGTACATTCATACGTAAATAATACAGAAATACATACGGACAGTATAGCTTTGAAAGTGGGTAGGGATTTAGCAGAACGGATAGATACATAGTGATTTGGCAAAAGATTAACGGGTGGCCGTAACCGTCTGCCTGATTTTAACATTCCTTGACGATGCTGAAGTTATACAGCCGCGCGGGAAACAAAATGTCTCCAAATTATTTAGGTTCTTTAGCTTAGGGAGCTTGGGGCCTTAGTGCTCATTTCTTATTTAAACCTGAGGGTCGGGTTAACCTGAGGGCTGACGGCTTCTTCACTCAATGGGTGAATCTGCAGAGAGGAAATGTTGTCAGCCTCTTGGCGACGATCCTTTCAGAACATGCTATCTATTTCCCAAAATACCCGTTCCCAGCCGTACCTTACAGACTTACTTTCATATTCCAGAGCTTAAACGGATATTTTCCATCATTGCCATTTAGCGTATATCTATTACTTAAAAATACTTATTCTAAATATTCGATATCACTTCCATAAACTCTTGCGCTTCAAAGTTGAAAGGTCATCAATTAATGGAAGCAACATTTTTAAGAGTCAGCTTTCATCATGACGCGACGTGCAGTTCCACCCAGACTAGTCAGGTCTCAGACTAACTGGCAAATACCAGCAATTTGGCTCTAATGTGCCGCATTAGATGCGCCCGGGCAGCCTCTATTGCACTTATTGGTTAACTACAGGTTCTCAAGTGGATCTCAAGTGTAAGCTATTGCCTTACAGAATATGTACATGATTTATGGGATACTGTGCTGAGGTTACATTTTTGGATTCTTTTTTAATGTTTTGTTGATATTTCTAAAATTAGTATCAAGAATGTTAAAAAAAAATCCTTTCTTATCGACGTTATAACAACTATCTGTACGTCAAATTTTGACCCACCCGTCCATTGGTTTGACCGGTGCGTTGATATATCAATAAGTCAGTCAGGGCTTTGAATTTTACATTCATAAAACAATAGTTAGACTAGGTAGCCACCAAACAGTAATATTTATAAGTTTATGTCGAAATTGCGTGCATGCATGGTGAACAGGCCGTCAAAACGTTACGAGTTAAATGAGATATGGACCCCACAAGGCACGGTACGAGTCTATTACAACGTCTACATAAAAATCAATGTTTAAAGTAAGTATCTATCAACTAAGTAAAACCGGACGATTTTTAATTACAAGCTAGTAGTTAACCGGACTCATTAAACAACCGACTGTTTTATGCTTCCACTAAACTTACAATATAATCGTATCTTCTAATATTTACAGAACATCTTCATGCTTAAAATAATTGACTACTATACTACTAAACCTATCAAAAATAATATTAAAACAAGTTTAAATAAATTAATTAATATCATAAACGTTACTTTTTAAATTAATACGAGTGTGTCTTGGGTATTCTGTCGCGACGTTTGGTATCTGATAATAAATTATAAGATACGTTGTAAATGGGGTTTAATAGGTTATAGACAAAGAGGTGTAAGTATAAATGGATGTGTGTTGGAGTCATGCTGTGCGTCCCATGTCCTATGAGAAAGACGGGTGCATACGGTGGCATAAATTATATTACGCAGGTCTCGCCTAGCTGGGACGCTCGCGACATTAATTCAATGGAGTCGAACATTATTATAAATATCAAAAAGTAGGCATAGAATTCATTTATTAAAATAGAGATGAAACATTTTGATGTGGTATTTAAACAAAGATGGTAGGTACATCATCAGTTTCAGTCAGGTAATAACTTTCTCATTTAAAGTATTCAAATAGTTAGTTAGCTAATAGTTCTAATGAGTCATTCATTCCCATTGTGGCCGCTGTCTACGAACGTACAAATTTCCCAAAAAAGTGACATTGCTATGGGAAACAATAAAATGAAAATGATAAAATTCTTCCCAGTTGTTTCTGGTAAGATAAATTATGAAAATTAATTAATAAATCCTCATTCTGCCAGCCATCAGACTAATAAAACAAACAAATAAACGCCTACTACAGCATACCTCTCGACCTCTCTCTGCTGGCCTGCTAGGTAAAATAATTACTAAACATTTCAGTGACTCTTGCCATTTAAGTAGCCTACACACTGCAGGTCTATCAGACGTAGAGAAATAAAAGAATAAACATCAAATACAACTCCATACATCTCACTGTCCATGTATGTAAAATAATTACATTAGTTTGACGGCAATAACAATAATTCAACGGTGGTCGCGATCGTTCGCCCGCGCCCGCGCATCCCGCCCGCTCCGCGACGGGGATGCCACGCTCTCGCGTCCACAGATCTTCAGATATAACTGACTTACTACGACAACACTTGCTAACATAACAACTACAGATAACTGCGATTCATTTCATACATTTTTGTGAATTATATATGCATGTTATGAGCTGGTGGGTCTCTCTATACTGGAGAAAACAACTAGCAAGTTAACTGGTTCGGTATTTCTCAATGTACTGAGTCTGTCTTTCCTGACGTATACAATTCGGGGGTCTTTGAGTGGAAAGGATCTTTTAAATACGCGCATGCTACATCTTAGACCGCATCCTCACTTATCTTCAAGACCATGATAAAGGACGATTAATGCTGACATATCACATTAAAAAAAATCTTATAATTTTAATACAAACGTATGTAGTGAGCTATTTTTTACCCGAATACGGCGAAGCCAAAAGGGAGGATTATGGGACCCGTATGTATGTTTAAATTAACTAAATATTCTTTTCTAACCTAACATAGGTACTAATACGACTAAATATAATAGTTTTATCGCAGTTTATACAATATATTAATTGGCCCACGTAGTCATTGTGCAATTATAACGTTTTGTCTATTTAGTCATTATGCAATCAAGTCTAAATTAAAGTCATTTATTACTCAAACTTATTACAATCCAGACTTTGTGACCCTAAATCCAAAAATAAAGATCGGACTATGCCATGTTTTATAAGGTTCTTTTTAGATCTATTTGTTTTTAAGTAGTTTCAAGTTTTATGATTTTAAATGTTTCAAAGTATAAGAGGTAGGTGAAACACGGTACTGCCACAATGGCTCACACTCAGACGCGAATAAAAAGTGTTGTGGTCAACGGAATTTGTACATTCTAGGTATTATAGTTCCACGTGGACAAAACAAAGGCGAATACTATTACATTAATAGGAAAGGGTACCGGCGCTCTCTCCATACAAACGTATTCGACTGGTTTCTCACCTTAATAAATGTGTAAAATGTGAGTTTTTCGCTCACGAAAATTATGTAGGTAATTAAGTAATCCTTTCATCTCGTCCTATATCTTCTACTGCCCAATGTAATGGGATGAATTTGAGGGATCAGCATCAGCCTATCGACATCAATATACCGCGAAAGTGTGACGTCACAAGTTTGTTTGGGTTGTGGGCATGCCCATAGTGCCCACAACGGTAGATCCGACGCTTGCGCATACATTCCAAACAATTTCAAAAAACTGTTCTATAAATCCCTTGTTTTTATCTTCTTAACCAAGATTTTTTATGACATGTGTCATATTTAAACAAAAATATTAAATATTTAGTGTAACATTTGTATCTAAATGATATCTGTGAAGCGCCCCGTGAAGATAATCTACGATCATAATGACAGGAGTTCTCTTTTTAAATCTCTCAGGCGCCATATTGGAATTTTTCGAATTTAGAACGCGCTTGGCACCTGTGATTTTGAATTTTATTGGTGGAGATTAGATGAGTTAATAGATAACATTTTGTTAGATTAAAAAGATTATAATAAATTATTTTAGTTTAATACTCTTTAGTTCTTATTTGAATTGACTTTTAATTTACGTGTGAAATGACTGATGGGAGACTTTTTATATAAAACTGTTCTGAACAGGAATCTTAGGAATCCATAAAGTTTCTCAATTTCCAACTATTACTATACTATTTTCTTCCTTTCCCACATGAAAGACGTTTATTTCTCTACTATATCAAGGAGTTCATCGACATTAAAAACAGAATCTTCCAAGTAAGCAAAAGTCTGAGTTACTTAAAGTTCTACCACAATTACAGTTAAGACAGATTATAGTCTTAAAATCGGTCGATAGAAAATGGTATGAAACAGCTGAAAGTTTTTATTTTTACGTTTATAATGTGACAATTATGTAAAACTAGTAGCGAACCGCGGTTTCAAATGCGCAAATCCCGATCCCGTGGAAAGTTAAGGAAAAAATTTACAAGGATTTACTGTATCTCCATACAAAATATCATCAAAATCTGTTCGATGGTTTCTGAGCCTATTTGTGACAAACAAACGTATTTCTCTTTGTATTAGCATAGATTATTTAGTTTTAACTAATACAACGTGAAAATAAGCACAGCGTCGTTCTTACGCCCCGTAAATTTTTAACAACTATTTTGCCATTTTCTGCAGACTAAGTGGTTGTCAAACAATCGACCGACCATTTAGTCTGCGGATGGTCTGCAGTCAATGTTTGCCTTTGCAGCTCGTGACCAATACGCTGTCGTAAATTGTGCAAAACGAGGGCAAACCGATGACAATTACCAACAGTTACATGCAATATAAGTCTAAGCTTTACTCTATTTTACCGCCCATTTCGGAACACGACAACAATTTAGATTGATTAACACATTAAATTGGTTTCAAAGGTTATCAACACGTTTTATTGAAGCTTACTCCTTTGATTTTATTTAAAAAATTATTTCACACACAACCTGTGTGAAATTTTCATGGGTCAAAAATAAAAAAAAGATATTTCAATTTTTCATCGTTTTTATATGACTTTATCACGTAAAATTATCGCCCGTAAACCGACTTTACAGACAAATATTTGTTTTTTTACGAATTTTCTTCTTAAGTAATTTTGCATTTAAAAAAGATTTATGATCAATTTTGTACAATTACGTGCCAAGAGTTAGTAAATTAATAAATCATTTTTGTAAACCTTCTTACAAATATAATCATTGAACTTGTGAATCATCTGTAGATAAAATATCGATTTTCCAGTGGTAGTAGAAATTACAAATTACGTCAGGGACGCAGCCGCATTGGCGTTCATGAATCGTCTCTCATCTCACATCAAGTTAACACAATTCTAAAAGATGTAGAGAAACCTTTTTATTGGTAGGTTAAAACACCTACACAAACGTTTTACGTCAAATATTGGGTTGCCCTTGGAAAACTCATTAATATGTAGTAAACCTACGTAAAGAGTAATATTATGGGAACAACGGGCGAACTTTGACATCAAATGACAGGTTTACAAGCGATATATTTGACAGATTATGTCAATTATTTGATAAACAATGTCATCGCTCGCTGGATATCGCCCGCGCCGCCTTGGAGCCTTGGGGTATCTTCAGGGTTGGTCATTGAAATAGTGGAAAAATAAAAAAATAATGAATAATTAATAAATATTTGGGAAAATATGTCTAGGTCAGAGAGTAGGTAGAAATAATAATATTTCTTTTTAGGATCCAAGAGTAACGCGGAATTGACCATTGATTTTTAGGGTGTGGAAGAAGTAACGGCATAGGACGTCCGAATGATTTTGTATAATAGGATATTTTAATGATTAACTACCAATAAATGAGTTTTGAAAATTATCATTGCAATTTGATAATAAGCGACGATGCGGTATTAGGTTGCCTAGAAGTCCTAGATGATACGTTTTGAAGTTTTTTATATGTCGTATTTGACCCCATCTGATCGGTAGAGACGATGAGTTCGAAGATATAGTACAAGAAGGTAACTATTCACTCTCAAGTCTTGCTTGAAGACAAGTCCAAGATAGAGTATCGACAGCTAGACACAACCTTATTGATTTAATAGTTGACAAATAGCGAGCCCTATTGTCTGAGAAAGCCGTGTCCTTTGCCGGCGCTTGCGCATTGACTGATCGCTCCCATTATTATGTCGTAGCTAAGTATCATACTTTGAAGAGATATTGGATAAAGTATACTAAGTTGAGGAGGTAATAATGTAAGAACTAAAACTTTAAACAATTTAACTCATAATTTAAATTAAATAAAAATTAACTTATTTCAACTAACTAACATTGACAAAGTTTGATTATCGTATGAACTAATGAAGACGCTAACTCAAACTGCCATTAGACATTCTACACAGCACTATTACTTGGTATGTATACTACTACTTGGTATGTATACTACTACTTGGTATGTATACTAACCTTCTTAATATATATACCAATACTAATAATAATACTAATAATGGCCCAAATAATGAGGCTAAGTGCGGAAACAGCACCGTAAAACTAAACTAAACTAAACTATATACCAATACTAAGCATCAGAAACAAATATCTGTACATAAATACTTATTTTCGACGGGAATTTAACCCGGAACCTTCTGCATAGCAGACGGACATAGGTAATACGATCAAATGATTCTACAGTTCTAATTGGTAAAAAAGTTTGATATAAAAATAAAATGTACCATATCATAACATAGACAATTACTCTACAAATTACTTAACAAAGATGTCAAAACAATATCAAGCTAAGCAAGATAATTTGTTTGCCCTAAAAATGACGGCCAATTTCACCTCACTTCACTACTAAATGAGAGCCTATTTACAGACATAACAGGATCGTTTATATTTACGACATTACAAACTTGCGAAGTTTATCGGTGACTTGGTGGCCGTGAGAATATTGTTCAATAGGTTGATATGGAATTAGTCATTTTAAAACCATATGGTTCATAGAAAGTCGAAGAAATCGCCTTTCCCAATTTTCAAATTATAACAACTACTTCTACACACGCGTTGTACGTCTAAGAGCGCATCGTCACCTACCATCAGGTATCACAGTGGTCAAAAGCTGACCAATCCTAACCAATGTTATACATCCAAAAGTTAGTTTATTTATTTTTTGGTTGTTTGTATATTTTTTTGTTCGCTCTTCACGGTCAAACGACTGGACTGATTCGGATGAAACTCAGCATAGTGGTAGTTTAGGGGATGAACAAGAATATAGGATATTTTAACGGGATAAAAACTTGCGCGGGTTAAACCGCGGGGCGCAGGTAGTATAAAAAACTAAGTAAATCATCATCGACGTCTCATCTGAAATAACGTCCGTATAAATTAAGTTATCGATGGACAGACTCCCCATTATGTTATTAATATGTCGATAGTTTAGTTTCGGCAATATGTTTGTCTGTTTGTAATAAATTCGAGAGCACTCGGATCGTCATCGGCCAATTAGTATGAGATAAGTTGCGCGAGCGCACAGAGACAAATGATAGCAATAACTCACACGAAAACGAGATCACTGTACAGCATGATGCGGGATAAACTAAATATAAATATAACATTTAAAGTCTTGGCTGAATGCAAACAATCATGCATTTAGATAGATAGATAGATAGATAAACACTTTATTTGTACAACACACAAAACATTGAAAATAACAAAAAGGATGAGAAAGCTTATAACTACGAAATTGTACAAACAGGCGACCTTATCGCTTAAAGCGATTTCTTCCAGGCAACCTTAGGATGGAGAAGGTCTGTTTAGCTTAACTGGTAGGTCGTGTGGTGTAAGAAACACATATAATAATAAATACATACGTAAAAAGATATAAACTAAATACTTAAACATAGATATCATAACATACACATAATAATATTTAGCAAAACTATTCATAATGAGAATAAATTAACCAATATGTATATAATACAAAAAATAAAAATAAAATATAATAAAACTATACAAGCAATTCTAAGAGAACAAACAAGAATACAAATATAAAAAGAAATAGGAGGCAAGAGTTATGTAACAATAGAGTGAAAGTAATGTTCAGTTACCATACTCTTGAAAATTGGTAGGGTTTTAGCAGAGCGGATAGGTTGGGGTAGAGAATTCCAAAGAATGACAGAACGAAAAGAAAAGGATTTGCTGTAGAAAGTTGAATTGTGAAGGGGAGCTTGAAGGGGAAGGGTATCAATGGATCGGAGTTGTCTAGCATGACCGTCACTAAGGAACTTAAAACGTTCTCTTAGGTAAGGGGGAGATGAAGGATAAAATAGAGTTTTGTAGAGGAAGCACATAGTATGGACATCCCGGCGAAGGCGGATTGGCAGCCACTTGAGTTTGAGAAACATGGTCATATTTGCGTAACCCAAATATGAACCTTATACATACATTTTTTACTTATACATTTAGCCAGGACTTTAAATGTTAATATTTATACAACTTGAGTTAATTAATAATTAACGCACAACTCAAGTTAATTAACGGATCGAGTTCAAATTTGGCAAATAGATAGTTATGGGCTCGAATGCTTTTAGGTGATCTAAGTAACCTAATGTGTAAAAATTCAAGAGAAAAATGTGCAATTTCGCACAATAAACACTTTTAGGCTACCAACCCAAATGTGCAAAATGTGACAATAAAAAGTTAGAAGGTGGTTTACCATTCAACGGCATTTAAAAAATGTTTTAGAGTTCCTATAAGTATCGTCTTTAACATTATTCATTTTCGTGTTAAATACTAAACATATCACTCTGTATAGTGTTGCAACACACACCTGTAATGTACGTCTGTTGGGCGCATACATTTCAAATGGGTACTTTTATTATAGGAGTCGACCTTTGACCAACGTTATCATGCAATACGTAAAGTTAATTAATTTAAAAAAAAAGGAACATTCGAATTGTAACTGGATTTATTACTTGGGAAGATATATAGCTATATGCAAAGATAGTATACACACTGTATATCAGGTTATAGTTGATATTTAGTTGGTAAGCCCTGCTTGCGTTGGAACATTCTTTAACTTTACGGTGTAGACCTTTTAGTTAAAATATTGCGGAAGGTCCCTATCCCTGAGGTACCCAGCCCCGAAGCTCCTAATTTAATCACATTTCGTTTTTTAAACTTGTACTGTTGAAAGCGTTAGGTATAAAAATAACAGTGACGTCAAGTGCTAATTTCACATTTAGCATTTTTATACTGGTTTATCACATTTATTTCTAGCCCTTATTTGAAGATTTTGAAAAACCGATTCAACACTACAAAAGCTTAACCTTTTCTGTTTTTCATTCGTTTTTCTTTCAGAAATATTATAATAATTGGAAATCATTAAAAAATTAAATTTCCTTTTTCTGTGTGTTTGTTAAAATGCCCTCCAAAGTGATAAAGTATCGATAAAGTCAATCCAAAACAATAAATCGTCTCTAATCTCCTCGCTTACGTTATATAAAAGCGTCCCACGTATTCAGCTCGATGTCTTCATCTGTTTCACCAAAATAGACATTATTTCATTAATAAATAACAGATTAGTGAGATATACAGTTCGATCGATGACTGTGTCAGATGTTTTACTTTAGGGAAATACTTAATTTAAATAAAAAAAACACATAAAACGCTTTAAATAAATGAAACATGATTTTTATAATTAATTTTCTTGTTAACTAATGCGTTGTATCGCGGGGATAGTTCTGTTTAGGGTTAATTTAACCATAGTCACTTAGGATATATGACCTAGGTCATCATAAGTGACATAAATCTTAACAAAATAAGAAAATAAAGTTGCTATAGCTTTCTTGGTATTTTTTTTTTATTAATTTTATAGAAATATGCTAGGTACTATTAGGAATAACGTTTGAAATTTACCAAATTCAAATTTAGAAATCATCTAATGAATTTTACGGAATTTTGTAAAAAATCAATCAATTACTTATCGTGAGAGTTTTGTGAACCAATAACAAAATCTGCATATTGCTTAAACTGTTCAATCAAAGCTTGGCTAAATATGATAAAACTATTCGAAAAGAATCAAGTTTACGTATCAGTAACGCATTCAAATTTCATGCCATAGAAAACTTAAAACGATAAAATCGATTAACGCAACGTTACAATTTTATGGGAATTATTAATTGTATCTTTCAACGAATCGTTGTTTGATTTGTTTGTTTTACAAATATGTATTTAGTTAGTACGGTTGTATGGTTCTTAACGATCTGTGAGAACGATACTCGATTTAGGTACATACTGTTCCAATATTCAACTGCTTTCTGATAATTGGTAGGTAGATTAATAACACAAGTGGAAAACATTAACAAAACGGTAAAGTTTAAAACTAAAATATACTAAGTAAGTTAAACTAATTTTTATTTTATACAATTTTTGATTTGTAATTGATTGATAGGATTTTTATTTTTATTTTGAATATGTCATGATAAGACATGATACTCTTTTTGATTTGTAATTGATTGATAGGATTTTTATTTTTATTTTGAATATGTCATGATAAGACATGATACTCTTTTTGAGGACCTATTTGTGATTGTATAAAGAGTTTTTAGAAGACGTATCGTATTGGCGGCTTTATCGATCAAAACTGTAATAATTAATCGTGTGGTGTAAATGTTATATTACCTCCGATGTTGCTTCCGATTTCCGACTCTATCTTTATATATAAAATTTGTGTCAATTTAACCGTGTTTAAACATAAGCAGTTTATATGAAAACATAATCAAAGCTCAGATGAAAATAGTTAAGCTATAAAATGTGTACAAACTTGCACTGAGGAACACGCGTTGATGTCTTTTATACTAACGCGGTGGGAGTTTCCGTTCGTTTGTCTATGTTCAGTTACATTTACCTAAACCATAGCTGAAGCACAAATGATCGGTCTCTCCAGGAGCAATATCAAGTATGTCCTTTGTCTCAAAAGGGTACATAGAATCTAGAAGAAAAATAATACTTAAGCATTAACGTCTAAAAATTTAATAAGTGTACCTATATATTAATATTAATTATCCATACATATTAGTAAAATTTTGACTTTTGGTGTATTTTTTAGCGGTTGCGATACTTGACTTGCAAAGGTAGCGGATTCGAGTTTCGTCGATGAACAAGTCTTTGTTTCTATAAACATCTATTTGCTGTGATCTGAATGTTTTTGTATGTAGATATGATAATATGTATGTATTAAGAAAAGTATAAATATACTAATATTATAAAGAGTTTGTTTGTTTGGACGCGCTAATCTCAGGAACTACTGGTTCGAATTGAAAAAAATATTTTTGTGTTGAATAGTACATTTATTGAGGAAGGGTATAGGCTATAGGCTTTTTATCCTGATATTCCCACGGGATCGGGATTTACGCGGGTGAAACCGCGGAGCGCTGCAAGTAAAGTATATGGAGCTAGATGTCGCTGTGTGTAATGTTTCGCAATATTTATTTTATTGACTTCAGTTATAGAGCAATAAAGTTGTGTGCTAATTTAACTGTCTGTGACTGTAAATATATCAAATATTTTTTATTTACTTAATAAATAATATCATTGAAATAGATTCAAGTCTATTCAGTCGACATAACCTTATTAGCAACATCAGTATTCAACTAAAAACCATATCTACTTCGGAACCAGTCTGGATTCAAAGTAATGTTAACATGCTGGCATACGAGCGATCTTTGTGTGATTATACAGTAACTTCGGGGCGAATAAAATAACCTGGTTAACCTGGTATATACTCCCAAACATGGCAGTTGTAACTCAGCCGAAACGTCCATGTAATTTTCAAAATAATTATCTGAAACGCGACCGCGACCAATTTAATTACAAAATACCTGCGCCCAGCTGTTTATACAATACGAACAAGTAGTTCAAACAAACAAACAAGATCTATAATATTATAGTATACATAACCTGGAGCACCTAGAGAAGATGCTCTTGCTTTACCTAAGTAAACGTCAAAAAGTCTGCGCTGTGAATCCTTGATGTGCAATTTTTAGATCAATATTGCTTAATTTTTTTGAAATAACCTAATTAAATCTATTGATCATATTAAATAATATTACAAAGACTTTCAATATTATATTACCAGAAGTGGACCGGATAGCAGTAGCAATTTTTTTAGGACGTTTTTGTTTTTAATAATACAAAGTTGCTTAGTTTATTGTGACGTTTGTGTTTTGCGTAGAGGGGTTATTAAAAACAACGACAAAGTTTTTGTGGTAAAAAATGTTCCAATGTCATCTCTATTTAAATTTTAATATCTTTGTGATATTTGAAAATTATTCGTAAATATAAATATAATTAACAATTAAAAAGCCAATCAAATTAAATTACAATTAAAATAATATAAAAATTATTTAAATCGAGGCTGTCATAAGTGTGAAGCAACGCGATTTGATTAGTAATTCTGCTCTACTTCTAATAACTTCATATTTATTTAAATTGTACCGCAGCTGACACCTGTTCGACGACATGATGTATTTTTTAATCAACTTTATGTTGTCTAAAATATTATATAATATAAAAAAATAATCTTCCAATCCTACTTCTTCTGTCGTGTTAAACACATTAGATACAATTTGCCCAAAATTCGGTGACGGATATGTCCCAATGCAAACCCCCTATGTAGGCCCAAGAGTCGATGGCGAGATGAGTTAGATTCCTTCATGGAAGAGTACGTATAATCTCAGTCGAGTCTTCTTATTTATTTTTACCTTTTTACTCATGTGGTAATAATAGTGTAGGCAATCCTGAAAAAACACATGACATGGTAAATCAAACAATCTACTTTTTAAGTCAGTTAAAATATTACGACGTAAAACATTCACATTCAATAAAAAAATTCGTAATGTACTAAAATGTATCATCCTTGTTGTTTCTCATTGCGCGACTTTAGTGTCTTGTTTATGTATATCGTGCAACTTTAGTCGCAAGTACAGGTGTATCATTGTTAATAACCGCTAAGCAGCATCTCCAGCCCTCTCGACGGGGTGGCTTAATTTCCGATAACATCGGTCCTCTGGCCGTGTTCATTTGTTTCCACTTTAATGACACTCGTTAGAGGATCCTGTGTCGTACCTATCGTGTAATTATACAATAATGCCGGGGCCACGCTGGGCGGGAGTTTTATTTTTTTGTAGGGTTAGGAATTGTGATCTAGTATGGAATTTGACGATCACTGTAGCGCACTAGGCGGATCATTACGTGACTAAAATTTAGGAAGAGGTAAAAATTTGAATGATTGCAAGAGAAACTTCGGACTAGAGCGTTTTGGAAAAGTATACTTTTTGGGAACATGCACTTACTGGACATTTTGGAAGTGTACGTTTTGCGGAAAGTGCACTATTAGGGAAAGTGAATGTGAGTCTCAGCTAGCTAGACTACTATTTATACCTATCGATATTCGTACGGAATCAGGACTTACATTGGTGAAACCGCGGAACATTGCTGGTACAAATAAAAACGCCTCATCTGAATTGTATCTAATTTGCGTAACGTGTGGTTTAAATTATTGTTGGTTTTTATATGAATCTTCGTCCTGTTACGATTATTTTCAACATGTACGTTTTGGGCTTTTGCGTTTTTGGTAATTCATTATCATGGTTATCCACGAATTGACGAATTTAAATATGCGATACGCCAAAAATGTATGTATTGGCCTTTCGAGTTTTAGGTCTTATGCGACGAAACCATAATAAAGAGCGAAGATTTTATAAGATGTAAGTACCTATAGGTATGTAAACATGAAACTCTTTTCTTCTATTTTAGGCTTAGCATCGATTTGTGCATAAAAAGCCTGTTCCCATTAATCTTCACATCCAGTTAATACTAGTAACAGCCTTCGATGTTTTAAAAAATCCAGTGAAGTTTTTTTGCGTCTACGAGAAAAATATACATAAAAATAGAAGTTTTTTGATGTTTATGGAGTTATGTCTCCAAAATTATGTGGAGACATAAAGATTTGTCACTTTTCCTAATTTGGATTTTGCGCGTTTGTAAACAAGATAAAAATTTATTTATACTTTTTGAGAAATTTTCCAGTGGGTCTGCTGATTTGTAGATTCAGTCACACGAAATCTTAATTAAACACGTAAAATGTTTGAAATGCAAAACCAAACGTTTACCTAACAACATAGTGAGTAGGTTTTACTAGTGCGTACATCTTAATTCCCTTAAGCATTTAGTGTAGGTAAGATAGTTATAATTGGTAAATAGAGTCAGTGTATCGACCTCAATCAGCGGACCACCTACTGCAAGTGTTAACTGCGTCTGCGCAGCTCGCAGCCTACGAAGACGCGACGGCCATTCGATAGCACCGGTCATTGGTAATGAGGGTGAAAGTATGCGCGTTCACGTTGCATACTTGCCGCACCACCAGAAGTTAGCTTCTACTTTTTGGCCGAGAAATAAATGTAACGCGTTACGAAATCATGTCACGGAAACGCGTCACTAAAATATCTAAAAAATCGTAAGAGATAGACAGAAAAGAAAGAATGAAGGAGACCGATAACTAATCCAAACTGACCCATTATGCCAACCCTGCATACGAAAGGGACATCGTTCCAAACGCGTGTCCAGCGACACGTTAATTTTTTTATGGATTTTTCATATTTATATCCCTCTTCTGTTTTAGGTTCTATTATATTTTATTTACAAATTATAGGTCAGCATTTGACTACTAACACACCTGCCTGATGATAGCAGGGCGGTCTAAGATGTAAAACGCTTTTCTAGATGATAACCTGTTCACTATTTGAAGAACCTCAAATTTTACACGTCAGGAAAGACAGACGCAGGCTTTCTATGGATATAAAAAAAAAAACATGCCGACTGGGAGTTTTACTTGCGTATGCCGCGTTTTAACTCAAAAGCTACTTTACGGATTTTCTTTTGCTACCCAATAAGAAGCTTATTACTAATTATAATTAATTACATCAAACAAGTAAAGTGTAATGTTTAGTTTTTTATTTAATTTCTGGGTGGACTTTTTTTTTGGCGTCTTTTTAATTATTTTGTGTTTATTATTATTATTTTTAGTTTTTCATTTTGTGTAATTTGATTTGATGTATATTTAACTAGCTGTGCCCCGCGGTTTCACCTGCGTAAGTCCCGATCCCGTGGGAATATCGAAAAAAATATCCTATGTCCGTCTTATGATTGTAAGCTACCTCCCCACCAATTTTCAGCCAAATCGGTTTAGCCGTTCCCGAGTTATAAATGGTGTAACTAACACGACTTTCTTTTATATATATAGATATAGATAAGGTAAAAATATTAAATGCTACAAACTGAGTAAAGTGGTAACTTTAAGATACAAATACAAAAAGTTTTATTTAATCAACATACTTAATTAAAGTTTCATGGATTTACACAAAAATCTAGTCTTCCAATTTGGTGATCTGTTAGAACAAATTTTTCACAATAAAGTGCTAGACAAGTCATTAGTCAGATATTGGTTGGGTGTAAGTCGTGATGTATAAGGTGAACGCACACTAGCCATCACAGTTACTGATCGAATCACTAACTATTCAATTAGCAAGTCGAGAGCCCAGTGTGCCGTCATCATTAACTACACCACTCAATCCTGTACTTTACTTACATACATACCTACCTACCTTGGTTCACTTACTTAGTAGTTAGGAGCTTTGTTGAAGATGGAATTTGGAGTTTTTGTGAGATCACTAAAGTAAAGACAATATTTTTGATAATCCTGTTTTGATATATAAATACGAAGTTAATGAGGAAATTTGATTTATTGGACAGACTTGCAAGTCAAAAGGACTACGGGCTACGATTTAACATAGCTCGAGATCCTTTAGGCGCGTTTGGCCCAAATCTCGTTTGGCCCATCTACAAGGTTCGCGGTTAGTCCAAATGTTCAATGAACGTCGCCTAGTGTCGGATTTGAGTTGAGTTGGGGGTTTATGGTTATATTTTCCTGGATGTGAAGATAATTTGATAAATTTGTTAAATAATCATGACGACAATCATCATCTTTACTTAGCTTCCGATACAAACACATATTATTACGTAAATAAATATCAACAACTGCTTAATCCATTTGACTTTTAATATTTTTATAGTTAATAAATCATCAAAGTCCGTGATCTGAACATAATAACAAGTGTTGCTAACGACTGAGGAAATATAACTTGATTTATTACTTCAATTCTACGCTGATTGGACGTTATCCTACTTATTAGATTATATTTTCATTATTTTTTTTAGCTAACATTTGTATGTTAGTGGGTTCGAATCTCACTTGTGGGTTTTCTATACGTAAGGATACGACGGCCTTTTAAAAGTTTATGCATAAATTACTGAACGGATTGCGATAAAATTGGATGTAATTTTGCTAACATCGATTTCCAAAATCATAAAAAAATCAGTCAATTATTGGTATGGCAGGCACCATGGTTTACTAGTATCCAGTCCATTACCACCATAATAGCCAAAGTAGTATTCTCCTGTAGTTTATCAAACTCCACGCACGCCTTCCAAAGGTCTGCATGGGACTCCATAGCCCGTGATATGGGATACATAACCGACAAATAATTTCCAAAATAAAATATGTATTAAAATTAATGATAAGTTTGGAAAAATTGTTAATCATACATAGGTAAAAACATATTAAAACATCATTTACTAATTTCATAATATAACCTTCAATTTTCATTTTCGACACATACCTATACTTCGACATTATTTTTTCTTTTTTTTTCAATTTCGTCATTTATCATCATCATCTGCGTCATTTTTCGTTTCGACATATTTTGAATATTTAGACATACGACATAATTATACGTTGTCATTATTCATTTCAGACGTAAGTCGGCAAACTTCACCAAAAATGTCGCGAAAAAATATATTGCAAGTGTCATTTTGAATTAGGTGCACAATGATGATATATTTGGATATTGTCATACGCTAAATGTCATATTCTAAAAATGACTTCTCAAATTTTTAATTATCCAAGTACGAAGGATCTTAACCTATTTGCAAACAGCAACCAAATATAGTTCTCATTATTCAGAAGTTGATATAATTTATCAAACAGACTCATAAAGTTCACACAATCCTTTTATATTGGAGCTCTGACATTTCACAACCAACCTACAACCGAACAATCACGAACCAAATCGATGTATTATTGAGTCCTTTATCAAATGAACAATACAGATTCTAAGATAGGCTACGAAGTACGACCTCTGCGGTTCAGTGAGCGAATACTCCATCTTAAAACCGGAAAGCAGCAGGTTCGATTCCCATCGTGTCATATGGTTGCTGTCAAACTCCTGAATTACTGACTGATTGATTGATAAATACAACTCCGGGGCTGAAATTTTGCACACAGATAGCTATTATGACGTAGGCATTTGCTAAGAAAGGATTTAGGAAAATTCAACAACTACGCAGATGAAGTCACGGAAAAAAGGTTATTACAAATGTTTTGTGGTCACTATGGTACCAGCCCAGCTCTGTTTAATTTGGGGGGTTGAAAGCGCTGATAAATATAAGTATTTACTACGGGAATATTTTAAGATACATAAAAGTAAATTTGAAATAAAGCAACGTTGACCTTAAAATCTATAAATCTAGCTATCTTAGCCTCACGGATTCCACCGCGAGCGCATGAATAAGTCATTAAGACACATCTTCGTGAACTGTTTGACCTGTGTCTCTCTACTGTACATAATCATCCAGATACTAACATACTGATTTGTGTATATTTACCTCATGTACAATTTTCAGTTTAATTACATAGTTTAAACAAACTCACTATCCGTTGTCTGTCCCTATGTATGCTTAGATATTTAAAACTACGCAACGGATTTTGATGCGGGTGTTTTTAATAGATGGAGTGATTCAAGAGGAAGGTTTATATGTATAATACATGTATAATATAGCCGTGCGAAGCCGGGGCGGGTCGCTAGTTATTTCATAAATTCCGGACCTTGATTTCATAAATTTCGTATTTAAATTTATAAAATTCAGTATTTTTATTGTTTTAAATTCAGTTTTTTTTGTTAGCCTATATTGTCCCACTGCTTGCCAAAGACTTCCTAACAACTTTCCAAGCATTTCGGTCCTGGGCAAGGTTTAGCATTAATACAGTATTTAAATTTTATACAATACAGTAAAATATTTTCATAAAATTCCGATTTAAAATGTTAAAACTCATACAACAGCAGAAACAATTATCATCAAACACGGCCGGAATAATGAATAATGGTCCCTTTAAAAAAAGTAAATTCAATCAGAATCGGTTCATCTGTTCAGAACCAAGACAATGTCGAGACAGTGCCAAGAAGATGTTTAGACAGAGGCGTTATCACCTCTGGGTTTGGGTGTTAAAAATTACATTTAAAAATAAATGAAATATTCGGGTCGAATTGGACCAGAATATTTCATTTATTTTTGTCATTTTGCATTAATTGACCATAGACTTTTGTCCAAATTTAACATAAAAGTTGTTAATATAAAATTAACGACGTTTTTAACTAACTAAATAATGAATGTCATCGCCGCAGACGCAGTAACACGATACCACAGAAATGTTAGGAATCTACTCTTATTTATGAACTAATTCAGAAAAATGCGTTACATTTACATCAGAACAAAGAGATTTAACGATACATTGAAGTAGAGTGAACATTTAACCATCCCAAACAGATTCATCAGAACACAACTTGCTCCTCAGACTTTTTACAATAAAAACGTTATGACCCTAACCAATTTAATATAATGAACAATAATTGTGTGACTCTACGTACTGAAAAAGATACTTGCCGAGGGTGCAGATGTTGTAGTCGCACCGTAATGGCATTTCATGACGTTTGTGTTAGTGCGAGTCCCAAACTGTTATCTGCCCCATGGAGGACGACTTTTATCTGAACGACGTAGAGTGGTGTTGCTTCCTCAGAAGATCTCACCAGAGCGTACTAGCATATACATACTTAGTAAAAATTGAAGTGTTACTATCATGTCAAATAATACTCGTAATAGTATTGTGTAACAGGATTTTTAGGCCTTTTAGGGATAGAAACACACCTACTAAATCTCTAGGTTTCTAGTTAAGTATGAAAGTAAGAGGTAGTTAAGGACACAATAAATGAGGGCTAACACTATAAAACGGTTCCAACATAAACCACTGACGTGGATGGTGAACTGAACCACATTTCACCTTTTATTATTAAGTCAACATTGATACCTTTCCTAGAGAATACAAGAGAACCCTATAACATAATTTGGAATAGTCATACTGTAAGCAGCGTCGAACCCAAAACACCTCAGAGTCCTCAAACGAGTGAACGTGGAGTCAACCCGTGTACAACCAAGCGCCTGCCTTTATAGGCGGTGGTGGGGATCAGCAATGCCTACAGCGCGTTTGACTTATATTGACGGACATTACGTCACTAGTCGTTTAAAAACTCGTAAGAATAGTGTTTTTTTTTAAGAAAATACGATTTGTAACAAATGCTTTCAACATAGGTAGTAACAATTTTTGTAATCGGTATCAAAGTTTTGCTCAAGAAAAGAATCAGATTTTCACTCTTTTATTGCAATTAAAACTCTTTGCCATCAGAAATATCAATCTGACTCAGGAAACGGTAATGAAATGACACATATTACCATAAAATTATGTATTCGAAGATGGATAATTAAAATTTCAAATGTTTAGGATTTTTTTGTTGTGTTATCTTTTAATCTTGTGATCACAGTGGGACATGACTCAGTAGGGAAACTTAATTATCGTTTCCAAAATAGAACTTTATAGTTTTAATAGAGCATGTCAGTAAGATGGCGAAAAATTGTTATTACACACCACTAATAGTCAAAATCCATAATCTACTGGTGTGTGTTATTTTTTTGTTTATAAGACATAGCAAAACTGTAAAAAAATGGTTGTCTGTGAAGTCGGTTTACGGACGATAATTTTTCGTGATAAACCGAAACCGAGGAATATTTTTAATTTTTTTTTTCTTTTCTTCCTTTTTTTTCATTTTACATTATATATTTTTTTATTTTTTTTCCCTTTACACCATAACACAAGCCCAGATGAGCGATATTATATTAATAATCCTCTGTTTCCTAAGTAACCATGACGCATCTGGTCATATTACCATGACGCATGTTGTCACACAATATTACCGTGCCACTTTTTCGTGAATGCAGGTGTTCCATCAATTATCACGTCAAAAATGTCAGTTTAACCCTTGGTGGTTGATTGATAGGTTAACAATTTTGACCTTCGTTCGTGAATTTAAGACCCCCAAATAATATACATCAGCAAAGCAGACATTGCAACTAATTAGTTGCAGCCAGACCGCTCGACCGCGAGCATTAATAAATTCCGTCAAGGTAGGTATATTACTATATTTGTCAATTATTTTATCTGCTGTTTTACAATTCCACTGTGCCCAAAACGATAGATTGTACAATAAAACTGTCCACACTTAGTGTATATTAGTGGTACTTATTAACTTTATAGATGCATGTAATTATTCCCATATCAGATGTGTAACGATTGCTGTCCAACTTCTCGCAAACTATGGACTCTCGATCGTCTGATAAATTAAACCATCATAAAATCCAAAGTTCTGAGTGACTTATATAAGGAGCGGATCACGCTAAAATTTGGCATAAGCTTGGCAGCTTTCATGACGCTAAGAAAGGTTTTTCAAAAATTCACGTGGAGTTAGTTGCAGGTAAAAGGTATGACAAATAAAATACAATACCGGGTCACTAAAGGTTTTTTAAAAACTTGATATTAGTGACAAAATAACAAGATAAACAAATTAATTGTTTTACAGGTTAACAATAAAGCAAATATTTATCCGACGGCCTCCGACTAGATGGACGGACGATTTAATTAAGGTCGCGGGAAGTCGTTGGACGCAGAGAGCATGCGACCGATCGCTCTGGAAGTCTTTGGGGGAGGCCTTTGTTCAGCAGTGGACGTCCTGTGGCTGATATGATGATGATAAAATATTTATCTCATGACTTGTTTTTAAGTAGTTTCCCTATTTTTCACGAAATATTATTTTCTTAGTTCAGGTGGCTCTTATTACCCGCAGGTACCATAGAATATGACTAAAAAGAAAGAATACAGCACTTTTTGAAAAGTATAAATAAATAAATAAATCTAGTATTCCTTATTATCGGTTGACAGAAGTCTGTGGTCTATCTTCAAAACTGTATTAAACTTTTAGGTAGGTAGGTACTTCTATTTTGTAACGTTAAAGGCAGTTTCCTTATAATTATTCTTCTTAATTTGATGTTTTAATTAGAAAGATTATCTAGAATTAGATTGAGGATAAGGAAATGAGCCAGATATTTGGAATTTTTGTTAGTTTGCTTACATTTTATTTATTTCATCGTTTGTAAATTTCTAAGGAGCACGATAAACTTAATGGACTTTTTCCCAATTTTAAGGTCTTTGCCAACTACGGCGTCTCTTGTAAGATATTCTTGCATATAGGGCAGGTGGTATCTGTTACTAAATAGTTATATCAGTGTCGACTCTTGTAATATTTTGGTGGAAAAGACAAGTCATTTAAATCTAGCCCTATAATATTAATCGGTTAATTATACCAGAATCATAAAAAAACTACAATGTCTATAAGCTTTTACTCCGTTGTTTCTAACTGCCTACTACGGGGGAATATGGACGACATACATTATATTGGGCGATAATTAGTATAAAACAGATTTGTTTTGTTTGTCTCCGAAGCTACACCAGCTGTTTATACTAAGCTAATTTGCTTTAAAATCAAGCTATCGTACTTTACAGATGGCTTAAAAAAAATAAATTAACGCGATAACATTATTGAAAGACTTAATTAAAATGTTGACCAATTCACTTAAAGATCAAGTTGGCTTAGTCTTTATTTTAAACTTTTATGTACCTACAAATGGAGGCGCTCCATTAATACCATTTACCTAAAACCTTTTGCGATCAATTCACCATTTTTATTGTAAACATTTTTAAGATTTTCTATTGTTAATAGTTGTCAAGCGTCAAAAATCTATTTAAAAGTTAAAACTCGCTGCACTTTCGGAAGCTCCCATCATTTCAAAGGACAAATTTTGAAAAGTTTGTTGGCTTTTCTATAGGTTTAACAGGCCCTCTTTCTGTGAGGAGTTTTTATCCCATGTGATTGATTTTTTGTGCCAAAATGTGATAGTCAGCGAGGTATCGGTCGATCGTTCTATTTGCAATCTGTGTTTTAACTTATCGTTCTACATCAAAGTGATGCCAGATAAAGCCGCCATAACTAAGCACATAATAATTAAATTAAAACACGTATAACTACCAATAAACGTTTATATTTTCGAAACAAATGAAACGATCGCGATGGTCAACTTAGATAATAAGTGAGGTTATTAAAAATAACGTAATAGGTAGGTCTCTGGTGCGTTATGGTCAAAACATTTTTGAAATTATTTGAAAAAATATTGTTATGGGCTAAGATCGTTACACAATGCGTGACAGACTCTAATTCGAGGCAGAACCCAGAAAAGAAGGGCGACGATATGTATGCCTTGTACTAAGACTGACCAAGTTTGGCCCAGGATAGAAATGCTTTTAAGGGTTTGAAGGAGATCTCTATCCCGCAGGATGAAATAGGTTAACTCGTAAAAATATTGTTATTTTTTTAAATTAATTTTTCATTTATTGTCATGTAATCAACAGCTCTTAAACTAGTTACAGCATTTGGTAGGTGGTAAAACTACGGCGTCGTGTTCACCTTCACCCTTTACTTTATTCAAAGTGGACGCAGTAAGTCTTTAAGTATGCAAACTCATACTGCAAAGTAATTCGGTAATAAGATTTTAAGGGCGGTTGATAGTGTCTGCCTGACCTCAATTCTCCTAGAGAATGCTGGTGTTGTGGACGCTTGGAGACATAAGGTACTATGATCACAAGTTTCTAAAATGCATTGATTGTCACTTACGACACCAACAGGAAGAAAAAGGGTAAACTAAAACACTGAAAATGTTCAAATCCCGAAACGCGAGTAAAACCCATCTTCTATACCGGAGAATACATAGCGTTTAATGCCAATATAATCTAAAAACGTCAACTATTAATATAAAAAAATTATGTCTTGACTGATTCACTGACTGATATTGCAACGAACAGGTCGAGCTAATGGCCGGATCGGGGCATATATGTAACGTAGACGTTTCTTATTTTGGTAAATTAAAACCCAAAGCGGACGAAGTTGCAGGCAAAAGCTAGTGTTTAATAAAGAATCCGAGTAAACTTTAATTTTTGACTAACAAATTTTTTTACACATATACTCGTAGTTTATGAGTACCTAAACTTTAATCTCAATTTATGTATATTGATATAAGCCCCACCTACATTTAATTTTGTAATCACTAATTCCTAACAAAGTCGACAATTCACATTATTTATATACTGTTTATACAAATATTACTATGAATATTTGACGTAACGATCTATTCTAGCTTGCAAATAGCCACCATAAACAAATATATATCGTAATTATAATTAATAAACCATTTAATTTCAAATTTAATGGATACTAATATAAAAAGCTTTTAAAATAATCTCTGCCTTATTTTTCACAGAATTGAATGAAGTGTTGTAAACTTGATTTTAATTTGTTTTAATTAAGCTGTATTAGGTCAAGAAACTTAATATTTTATTAATTGTAAAAGTTACACCTGTAGAGGAAATTTTGAATCATTACGTTATCAAGTAGGTACAGATTATTAAGATCAAGAAATTTGTGTTTTTATTTAATTTGTATTTTTATAAACTAATTGTAATTTTGTGGATAAATAGAAAATTCTAAGGTCCTGCTTGAGTTGAAGTGTAAAGTCTTTCAAGTCATGAATTTATTAGACAAGTATTAGAATGAAAACATTCCAATAATAGTAATTATAGAACTTTACAGTGGGTCTGTAATTATATTGGTGATTGTGCCATATTTAATGGAAATAAACAATTCTGATTCAAAGTGTGGCTTTTAACACTTTAAAATAACAACACCTAGTGTTGGTAATACGTATAAATAAAACAGGAAGTACTCTCGTATGAACGCAAGTATAGGCGTAGGTTGCGCAAACGCACCGCGAATGCCGCGGTCGAGTAATTAATACCAGCCGCGACCTCCGGGTCAGCGGACACTTAGAACCAAGACTCATCCCTAGAATTATATTAAAAAAGAAAAAGTTGTGTACAAACATAAAGATAAAAATAAGTACAGATGAAGATTCCGAAAAAAAGGACAAGGGAAAAGGAAAAAAGTAGAAAAAAGGTAGTGTTCTTTTTCCTTGCTTCCTATCTACGATCAGTCTTGGGATCAATGAGCTGATGTTGTGAGAGTCGATGGCATCAAGAAGGGACGTGAGCACTGCCTCGTCAGGTGAAAAAGGATCAGAAGGTTTTGATTTGATCTTCAAACAAATACATCAGTTATATCCTTATATATTGCGTCACAAGATATCTAAGAGGAATACTTCAGATAGTTTCGATCCAGTCCCTGCACCATGGCCACGACGACTAACGCAGAAGTACACAAAAAATGAGTGTTAAGGTGGACTGTTAAAAAAACTAGTTTTCGAAGTTTTTCTTGATCCAACTTTTTTGCAGATGGAATACTAAATGATCGAGTCGTGTTAGAGACTAATATTTATCCCAATATCCCTGCGGGTAAAACCGTGGGGAGCTGCTAGTGTGACAGTTTGAGTAACGTATTTTTTCATTTGGTGTCAAACACAACCATTTAAGAGATGATTTGTAGGAACACATTCACGGCATCTTGTACCAAAAACCTTGTAATCACACTTATTGCACATTTTAATATAAAAAAACTTCAAATATCCATTCGAAGTTCAACTTTATCAACGTCGAACAGAATTCAAATTCAAATGCTAATAATTTGACAGATCATCTGCTGAATTATACTTTTAGCACGTAAATTGTAGAGCTAATTTCAGTTCTAAAATTAGGCTGAGAGAGTTGATATTTGTATGTGACTAATGTGATATTACTGAGATATATCAGTAAGTAGGTACGTACAGTGTGATCTATGAACATTGTCGTTGTAAATCAACGTCCCGCTGCGCGAGCGCATCTCGGACACTCATTATTTTTAAAACATAGCGCGTTATATGCGGTCATATTGATGCAAAAATAGGGTTGTTATATTTTAGAGTAATGTTCACGTGTACTGCCATTTTGTTTTTAATTTAAAATGGAAATAACTATAAAAGGTACAAGTTATTGGGACGATTTTTAACCGAGTCTTCGCCGTATAGAAATAATTAGTCAGGTTAATTATAACAGATTTTCATTGACTAGCTTTTACACGTGACTTCGTCCGCGTAGTGACTTTGCAGATGCCTACGTCATAATAGCTATCTGTGTGTAAAAAAATTTTATCCCGATCCGTTTATTGGTGAAGGTTGTGCGTTAAAATAGCAATCAGTTAGGACTTAGAATTTTATACTCATAGAAAAAAGTCAATGAAATGTGCCAATTTATCCGCTACGTACCGTAATATTTCTCGATATGGCTCATCATTATAAATTGAGTGTTTGTACAATTAATTAATTGAAGGCTGTAACAAATTCAACATACTAAACTGATTTTTTAAAACTGATTTATGTTTAATTTATTCGAAATTTATGAAACGTACGTAAAATCGATAATTACCAGCGCTCAACCCGTGATTAGTGGATCTTAAGGTTTTATAAGTTTAACGCTAGGTCATATCACAATTTATTCAAGCATATACAATGTGACAAAAGAACCCTGTTAATCTAAGTTAAGTTGTAGTACTTGTAACTATTTTCCTGGGTCTTCTAACCTTCGAACCATTAGAGGGGTGTTAAAAGTTTGACGTGTGATTTTGGTTGAGATTTTTTTTTTTCATTTCTTTTACTTCAACGCTTTGACTATGTGCCAATAGTCATGGTCGCGAGAAGTAATCACGTCTCCTCGCGAAAAAATAGGTGCTTACTATCAACACAAATAGTGTGATTTAAAAAGTTCATTAAACAACTACACAAAGGGTAAAAACGGGTCCCTATTAGTAAGACTTCACTGTCCGTCCGTTCGTCTGTTTGTTTATCACCAGGCTGTATCTCGTGAACCGTGATAGCTAGAGAGTTGAAATTTTCACAGATAATGTATTTCTGTTGCCGTTATAACAACAAACACCAAAACAAAAAAAATAAGTGGAGCTCCCTTACAACATGGTACATATTATGGTAGCTTTCATGCGCGAGACCGACTCGCACTTTGCCGGTTCTTCGTGAGATGTTTTTGTTATGAGAATGTGGCAACACCATTATTTAGGCTCGTTGCCGATTATGGTGTTGCCACCATCTTAAATATCCATAAATTTTCAGTACTCGAATTTTATCTTAATATAGCCCCTTTTTTTGCATACATTTTTTAGTTCATTTTCTTTATAATAAATAGGTTAGCGTCTGACCACTATCTCACACGATAGTAAGTGAATGCCTTGTCAGTGGTCACAAGATACCTTACTAAACACTCGTGACTTGAAGACTCCCGAATTGTAAAGCCAAATACACAGGGTTATCTGTACACGCTGTATATGTACCTGTATATATATATATTGTATGTTATATATGACCTATAACATGGTAGTTATTGTGCACACAACTTACTTCTGTTACACAAGAGTGTACTTGCATTTACATAGATATTACAAACATGGATGTGTCGTAGTGGAATCGATACTAAAGTTTATATTAGACCATGTCTAAACTCACCTATCCCTATCGTTTCTGTGACAATCAAACTTTTCAGGTTATAATAAAAAAAATGGTTTGTTATTATAATTACTTACTTACATAAATTATTGTAAACGTTCAATACGAAAAAAGTATAACCGCGGAAACGTGTTACCCAAAGAGCCGATCAGCAACATCCGTTATCAATTGTGATGTATTTATGACGTTATTTGAGTCATATGGTTCTCTAAAAGTGAACCTAGTCTTCTGACCGATTTTAAAAGAGGTTCACTCGTCAAAAAACAAGAGTACCATAAAATATAGGATAAGTTAAATGTCTGTTAATTCAGTATTTCAGTCGTGGACTTACAATTATTAACAAACGAGTGAATAGTCTCTCGAAATATTTGTTATAACATAAAAAATTTATCTAGTCAGTCATTGGATAGGTACATAAATTATTTGTAAAATAAGTAGGAACTCGTATAAAAATAAAACAACTATTCATGTAACACTTGTTAGAAAACAGAGAAGAAACGACAAAGAGGTCGGATTAGCTACATCAGATTTCACGTAAAAGGAGACTGCCGCCGATTTCTTTCCACACATGGTGGACGAGCGTCCGTTGTCCGAACGGTTATATCGGCGTAGATTCATAATCTGATATTAAACTGTTTGAAATGATAAGTTCAAGTAGCGGTAAAGTGTTAGTCATCTATTCACCATCTAACATGTTTTATTATGGTTCATATTGTCAGGTCAACTTTGATAGCCTGATCTGAATCGTCACAACTATTTTACGAGAACATAAACAAGCGTCTCCTAAGATGATCATTTTAATAAATTAAACGCTAATGCATTAGAAAATCACTCATAAACAAGCTTTATATTTTGTCGTAAATTTAAAATGGATTAAATGCTTGTTTTAGAATTTGATTTGTGAAATTTTTATGTAGGATGTTATCAAAACCTACATTTCAAGTATTTTATGTAGGTTTTACGTGCTGTTTTCTCACGCTCTACGATTAGTAAGTTAATTGCTTACTATGGTCGACTAAGCTGAGAGAGTGGTATAGGCCTACTTCATCTAGTACATGTCCTAGACCTTTCAGCGCCCTTAATATCATCTTGATTAGATGCATAAGGCTAATATGATTACTTACCGAAAATAGGTACTGCCTTCTTGTGGTTTTGTTCTGCATGGGCAAACAAACCAATGGCGAACCTAACTTTGCCGGGTTCTAAGTATTCACGCCCAAATATAATTCTAAGATTAACATTTAAGAATTGAAGATAAATTCGATTACAAACTTTTATTAAAATGTTATGATAGTTTGTATAATTTATTGGAAAATCTACTCATCGTCGCATTCAAATTGGCTTAAATCCACACTAATATGATAAATATATTATTTGCAATTACTTATCTATTTATTCAATTTTAAATACCTATCTACTCCGTATTCTTTTATACCGTTATTTAAAATATACCGTCGGCATCGTGTAAGCTTAGTGGTTTAGTCTGTGGCTAGGTGGTTCTGTATGTGCCCTTTAATACTTTTTCCCTATACCTATTATAAAAGAAAAAAAAAATTTATAATGAATAGGCTCTCATATTAATAGACCGATTTTGATAAAACTTGAAGTTGAACTTGGATGCATTGAATCAATGGGAGCAAATACAGTTTTAATTTCAATATTATCAGGGGACTTACTCGGTTGAAATCGCAAGGTGCTGTTAGTATATTTGACATAGCATTTCCACTAGATGTATGTCCATGTTCCGGAGATGAGCCTGCGCTCGTGCCCAGGTCAAGGCTCGACGTTCACAGAGTGCGCTCGCGCAGCGCCTCGACGCATGCGCTGTACACCTGCTGGCTCTATGTAGGCCCATTATACTATAGGCCAGTGGTTCCTAACCTTTTCAAACTTGTTACCCCTATTACTTAACTAGGGAAATTGAGGCGAAGACACGCATCCTAACTTAGTTTTAGGGCGATTCAATCTAATTTTATGTAAATAATTCCAACAGAAAATTAATGAGATTGACTTTGATTTAGTCCCATCATTCTAATTATATCAATTAAAAAACATTACTTGGATTTTAATTGATATAACTATTTGTATGATAATCATTTTTATAATGATTTTAATGATCTTTTCCAGCCCTGCAACCGCATCAAATCACGAAATCTTTGTTATCTATTACCCCCGCAGAGCAGCGGTTTTAACCCCGCGGGAGTAATTACCTTAGGATAAAAACCGTGGGCGCATTTAGCATATAAACTATGATCGGCCGACCACTCTCATTGCATTAACTTGAAGTGACAGACAGACATTTTTAGACCAGTTTGATTAAATGCAAATATTTTTACTATGGCCGTGTATAATTTTGAGGATCGCATCACCTACCTATCTATTATTTTATAGATAAAAAACATCTAAATGTCAAATAGAACGGCAACATCATTATTATACCTAAATTGAAAATGCATCACATTTAAATTAATTTTCCCGAATATAAGGTGTTAATATATTTATTTTATTCTATCTACATAATATGTTTAAAGATAACCTTTTTAACCTATTATTTAGTGCTATTCATGATTTATTGTTCCGTATTATTCAAATATTTAAAAATTAGATGATTTTCACAATATAATATAGAATGACTAGTTGCGCCTCGCAGTTTCACTCGCATTAGTCTCGATCCTTTGGGTTAGGATAAACCTGGTAAATACCTGGGCAGCTCGAGAGGGGGCGAGGGGTCAAAGTTTCCAATAGTTGTTACCCTCTGACGTAAAAACAAAATGGTGTTATAGGTTTGTGATGTTAGATTTACCACTTTCCCATAAAATAGAGCAAAGTATCTATACCTATTACCTACCTACCAAGATTTAAATTGATTCAGTCGTTTTTAATTGCATAGTTGATGGACAGACCAACGATAGATATGAATTTTCAATACTATGATTATATTTGTTACATTGCTTTTTCTTGTCAGAAGCATCACTGCTTTACTTTTATTTTATTTTTAATTTATGGTGACTTTCAATTTATTGAGTATTCCATTTTTAGTATTTATTTATTTAATTCTAATTCAATTTATTTTTATTTCATTGAATGTAATATGGATCTCGTTATCTGAAATAAATGAATTTTATTTTTTTTAATTTAAAGTGAATGAGACACTGACAAAAATCATAAAGAGTCCAATAGTTGTTAAAGCTTATTTTAGTTTTGTAACCAATAGTACACCTATTATAAGCTAGGGTTCATTTATTTAGATGTGCAATTACTACTTTTGATACATAATTAGTACCTATATTTTGTTCATTAAATTGGCATTTTTGTGATGTGTGATTATATAGAATCTCATCTAAAAGTCCCTGATTTCCATGTAGGTAAATAAAATTATTATAGTCGAGTGCACGAATATTTTATTTTGTACGTTCACTGGAATGTATCAATTACAAACATTTCATTATGTATAAACACCCTAGCTACATTATACTATTATTTACAAATATCGTTGTTTCACAAAATTATTATAAAATAAGTACTGAGTATGAGATGAAAGTTTTACTTATTGAGTATGAAAATAAGGAACTCACTTACATTTAATTTTAGCATTGAGCAATTGACAATATATTGAGTATATCTTTTGTCTAAATATCATAGAAAAAATATAAAAAGTTAGGATGATTCAGCTATAAAATATCACAATAATATATTGGAATGCAAACAGTCATTTGTGATTATATAAAACCTACAATACGAGTAAGTATAGTTATACAAATACAGATACCTAAAACAGTAAAAATAAAACAAAGTTTCGAATGCACCCGAAGTTACAGTTTCCTTCGCAAACAACATTTCAATCAAAATTCTACTAAATTGAATAAATTATATTCAAAATATACAAAAAATATACCATAAAACACGGAATGTGGCTTCACTCGGCAAACTCTCTCAAAAATATATTAGATATAAAAACCATTATCTAAACTAAAACTAATTCTTATACACTATACAGAATAATTTATTTATTTACAGTTCAATTTGTACACAACCATCAACCGGGGTCCTTATGTTACAACTAAACCTTACAATATGTATTTGGATAGACTCTTCAAGCGATAACAATTCACAAAACAACTCGCACTGTCTAACGAGTACTTAATTAAAATCACAAACCGATCTACTGGCCTTCTTCGATGGACATAGTCTATAGAGCACTGTGACGTCACACTTTGGTGGTCAGGTCGAGGGGGTGGAGCTTGATCCGTTTGATCTGCGAGTAGGCGACGTCATCCTCCTCGCTGGCGGAGCCGGCCGCGCTGCCGGAATCTGCGTCGTCGTGGTCTGGCACGATCACCTCGCTGTCGTCCGACCGCCGGCGCGCCGAGCTCGATCGACCATCGGACTTCACCGACAAATCCATAGGGTTCTCTTGTAAAGGAGACTCGGACGTTCGCCTCTCAGCAGGCGGTGTCGGCACGAAGTCCGCTTCAGATATAACATCTTCTTGAGGTGTTGGGGGCTGAGATGACCTCTGTTGTTTCAAGATCTCGTCTAAGAAGAAACGCTTCGATGATTCCGTATTATGATCATCGATTCTAACATCATTGTTGTTTTCCGCCGCTTGTCGTAAAGCGGCATGGTCGAGCAGATGTCTCGAGTAGAGAGGGTGGAATCCAGGGGGAAATAGCAGGGGATGGTTTGCAGCAAACGGACTAAATGGGGGAGGAGGTAAGAATGGCGAGTGGGGAAAGTGAGGCAAGGAAATGTTGGCTAAGGGGTGGGGAACGAAGGCGTCTCTGGGTGGAGTCAGCGGTCTATCTTGACCACGCTGAGAGATTCTGTTCTTCTCGTCTAATTTCGGAGACGAACCGCTTCTATGTGAATCCGGTGAGCCGGAACATGGAGGTTTATATTCATCGAGGCCAAGAAGAGCGAGTTCTTCTTTCGTCCTTGGTCTGGCTAAGCTGGGGAAGAGGTGAGGGGGAAACGGTGGCGCTAGCGGATGCGTCGACGAAGGTAATCTAGGAGGAGACCGAGACTGCGCTGCCTGTTGCTGCTCTTGCAAGAGGCAGTGGATCTTGAACCAGTTGGACCGTCTTCCATACCTGGAGCCGGATTTGGACATGCCCACCATGAGACATTTTCGCAGCCGGCACGCTTTGCACGCTGTTCTATTCTTTTTGTTAATCACGCACTCGCCGTTGTTCTTGCATTCTGTTATAGAGTTCAGGTTGTTGTATGATCGCCCGAAGAATGACTGAAAACAAGGAAAGAAACATGTTAGTTTTGTTACTGTTTAAATACATTTAGGGTCTTTGATTGACCATAATCTCAATTGATAGAAAGTATCAGTTGTTGTTAGTTCGCCTAGAAAGTTCATTAAATGAAATCAATTACTAGAATGTAATTTCTAACCGATTTCAAAATCGATTTGAGGAGTTTATAGCTTAAGAACAAAATTTTCGACATTGGTACATAAAATAGGCATTAGTCAAGGGCTTAGAGGTTATCTTAAACATTATAAATATTGATATTGTTGGTCTATCTTCCAATCTAATTAAGGCTAATTAATTAGCTGTTCAGTAGAATTAATTTTTAAGCTCTAACTAATAATTCCCTATGTTGCTAATAAGTTTATTTTTGTGAAACAGGAAATTAAACAACTGCATAACTGTTAAAATAAATATCAGATTAATAACTTAGACCACTAAATTAAAACAGAAATAAAAAATTTAACTGGTGCTTTAAGCGACGAAAACTACAAGAATGAATAAACTAATTTACTATTCACAAGCTTAAACTTTTTACGTTATTTCATAGATAAGTAAAGCGCCGTTTACACGGTCCGTAGGCACAGTTGGAGCGTGTGAGTGTAATAGTGAAAACGAAGCCTTAATGACGGTGACGTCACTTCCGTTACGGTCTAGTACACACGTTTATAAACGGTATTGTTTTCATACGACCTTGATTCTCAATTGTTATGTAATGTTTTTGTTACGATTAATTGAGCTGGTTTTGTTAAGAAAGAGTTGGAACTGTTGGTCTACAATAAAAACGTGGTTCAATTATGCTTTAGTTTAAAACAATGACAAATAAGTGGAAAGGAATCTCCCAATCTAATTGGAGATTATTTGGCCAATCCGGAGTAAAGCACCTGTGGCTTGGAGGCCCTTGACCTGTAGTAGGACATTTGTCGGACTGTTTTTATTAGTAGAGGTACCTAGTTAAACACTGTTACCGATTAAATAGCAATTTTTATTCTTTCAAAAATATACTCCAATTTATATATCTACTCTTAAATATACTCTTATTTCTGTATGTCGTAGGTAGGGTACTTATAATGTAAAATTTTGACGAGCATAAAGTTGCGTCCGCGCACAATGAAAACACCGTGTTAGCTAAAACGGACACGTGTCGTATTGCCAAAACACTTGCCAAATGGCGCGTTACGTGAATTTATAAGTTGAAGAGGTACTGCGAAATAATAACGATGTTCTAATGCTTAACATTTGTCCTATCAAATCTTTTTTAAGGGACTAGCTTTCATCTGGAAGTTCGACTTTATAGGGTAGGATTTTCCAAAATATTTCTTGGCGGAGGAGTATTTTATAACAACGGTAGTAGCTATTTGCCAATTTTCAGCACGATCTGTCCATCATCGGTTTGAGTTGCGCGTTTATATATTAATCAGTCAGTCAGTTCTTTAAATTTCATACTCATAATAAAAGTCAACGCTTAATTATTATTTCTTCAAATGGTCTAAGATGCACGCGTGTCTAAAAGATGTTCACTAATAATTTGAAATTTTACGAGTACCCTCTATAACGTCACAGATGGAGAATTTGAACTGAAACAATGAAATTTGCGAGCACGTTCCAACCATCGTGATTGGAATGACCGAGGTAGACCGTCATCGTCAAGTTATCAGTTCAGTAGGCAGGTACTCGTATATTGCGTACAACACGATCCGTATACTTTTAATATTCTAAACATTGTTTGCGATTGGTTAAGTTTACGTTAATAGGATTATATCTGGCAATAAGGGTGATTCGCAAGAAAATAAGAAGTAATGTAACTAAGAAAAAGGATTAGCTGGCTGTTGAGTAAAAACTATCGAACAATTTCGACCTAAATGCCCTTCGGTGGACGCAGGCCCTTTTTTCTCTACCGTTGAACAAGGGTCTTTATTGCATTAAATAAATGGGAGTGGAATTATCGAAAATGGCTCAGTAATTAATTGGGAAGTTAAAGGTGCACGCACATCGGATGAGACAAACGCGTATAGTATAATTATTGCGAAAACTTTGATTGTAGTAGTGGTGTGCACAAAATTGGTTTAACAAAACTGTTTTATTTCACTAAACACTGATTTATTTAGTTTTACTTTGTTCCTATTTCTTGCTCTGTAATAAAATATAGCCAATTTTTCTGTAATTCAAAATCAAAGATTATTTTTACTTTATTTAGTTGGAATCTACACACTCAATCGTCTTAAAAAATACGTTTAGATCATCATTTTGCCAATATCTAGACTTTAAACTAAAAACATTACTTAGAAATAGGTGGTAGAACACAAAATGAATTCAAGGAAAACATTTTACTAAAATATCGTTCCAAGTTTGAACCCGCGGTCACCGCATACAAATCCGTCCAAAATACCGTAACACTTTTGCACAGCATTGTACGCTCAATAATGAGTATGTGCATAAATTGTCAGGGTTTAGCAACGTCTTCGCCGACCTCTGACCTCGAGTGCTGGTCGACTTCTCACTTCATATAACCTAAACTACAGGGTTATGCGAAACTAGCCGGCAACCGGCTTTAACCCTACCACTTTTTTATTCCAATACTTCTAGAAGTTCGAGAAAAAAAATAGGAAATTTTCTAGATCTTGTTTGAGAAAAATATCGTTTTAAATTATTATTCAATAAAACTTAAGAAATAAGTTAATATTTAAAAGTCAACCTCCATGTAAGTAACCTCAAAATTTTCTTTTTGTAAAGTTGTAGAAACAAAGGTTTTTGTTAAGACAGAAGTAGCTTTCTAGACTGAATGACATTAACACTTATTTATTATAAACTTTTAAAAGTTGCACAAATTAGCTTTAACTTTAACGTTATATTTTAATGAATCAAGCACTAGTGTGTCCTGCAGTTCCACCCTGGTAGAAAGTAGTAAGAAGGTACCTACGTTACTTCTAAGAATTAAATGATTCGCATGTTAAATTTTATTAAAATGGAGTCAATCCTGTCCTACGGCTGTATTTTGAACAAAATGTCATGTCTATTTATGAGAATTATATTTATTAAAAGAAAATTAATATGCTGCATGTATTCCAATCAGCGACATCGGCAATATAAGATTGATCATCTATTTCAAAAACTTATTGACACTTTAATAGTTTACGTTTGAAAAGAAGTAATATCTATTCGTATTAAATATTTCAAAGTGTTATTATGGTCCTGAGTATCAGTTATCACATGTCATTACTGTCTATTAGATATGGTCAAGGCTTCTGTATTTATATGTACGATTTATTTATATTCTTATAAAGCGGTTTTTATATTGCAATACCCTTAGGTTTTGTATAATATATGTTTCAATGGCCTTTTTGATTAAATGTTCCGAACAAATTGGTAAGATTCAAATGACGAGAATTTATCAATATTTCTAAAGTGTTCAGCGAATACTAAAAAGATAACTTTTTAATCTTCAGTTCTTAACTACTTTTTTTTATACTTATTTTATAAAATTATACGATTAAATAAATTAAAAACTGTAGGTACATTGTCTCACTATTTACATACTCCCATATTGGGCCAAAGGTCTTCTATACACCCGTCCAAGCATCTCGGTCTTGGGCTCAACCAGTCCCCGTTGAAGGCATCTAGGTCTCTAATGTTATACATAATATAAAAATAAATAAACATTAAAAGGAAGTAGAAATGGCGTCTCACGTGTGGTATACTACAGGCCAGTGTTTATTTAATTACATAAAATGTGTATAATGGAAATATACATTGTTGGACCATAAACCAAGGGTTGGACTTGCCGACTCCACATTAATACCCCATAAAGTAGGTATAAAACATTATTAAACCTAACAATTTTATGATAATCCTAGGTTTAGTACCCTCGTAGTTTTCAATAAACTAAATAAGTTGAAATAAAACTTTAGCTCGGCGGAACTGGAAGAGGTAAATTGAAAAAATATAAATCTTGGTAGTCATTTATTCATTACATTTCTATGACTTATAAGTATTTTATTTTGAAAGTAAATTTTTAGTAAATTATTGTTCGTTATCGCGTTTGGAATTAGTATATTATTATACCTACGTTTAATTAATTAATGTTTGAATTGCGGGGAACAAAAGAATAGGATTAAGCCGTAGAGGCCTTCTTAACATCTTTCATAATATTTAGAGAAACGATATATAATTTTCACATGATCAGTCGATATATATATGCAATTGTTAATCAATAACCTGTAACTGTGACAAATCGAGTGAATATCTCGATTGGACTTTCCCAATCGAGTTGGCGTTACGATCACGCACGCGAAACAAGCGTGAGAACATAGAGATAACATTACCGAACTTTAATTTCTGACCTTTCTCCGACAGTAGTAGGCCCCACAAACTAAACACATCTCTATTTTCACTTACAGTTCTTAATCGCATCGGAATAAGGATGAAAATAGCATGATTTCATGGTCTACAATAGTAAAATGTAATTGTTAAAAACTCGGGCGCGTGTCATCTCTCGTTTGCGTTCGGAAGCAGTGACCTGCGCAGAAGATATACCGATGTTTTGATTAGTAATCGTGCTGTTAATGTAATCGATTATTCGTCTAATATGACTCGATATCTACTTTGATTTTTATCGATGTAGCGAACCATTTTGTGTTTCATTCCTACTTTTATATCTGCGAATGTATTTTACAGACTCTTAAAATGCTTTCTATTTACGATTAATTGCTGAAATTACTTATCGTAATATCTCGAAGCGTCCGCGTCCATTTTAGTACTTGAACTTTGAACTTTTTGACGTAGTGTGCTCAGAGAGTTATTTAAGTTTACGAGGGACCATGATAGAGATAAAATAGTTTCACACCATCGCTAATCCGTTAGCTACGTCGAGATTCCCTCCGCATTCTGCGCGCGGCGCGGGCGCACACCTATAGCTCTAGACTTATTAACAACGACGATCCTTGAACCTCGTACTCGTTCGTATAAACGTATAAATTATGCAATATACTAATCGTACAACATGTCCGACGGACGCCACTGCAGATTTCGTGACGGGAATAAAAATTATTGCTATGCTCCAATAAGTCGATCGGTGTGCCAACCGCACGTTCTTGCGTCTGTTGACAATTTCGACATGACCTCTCTATGAAACAATGACAATTAACGGACCGATTCTAGAGAACAAATAATTAGTGATTTGAAATGCAAATTCGGACGACGAATCAAGTCGACAACTTGATACAAACAGAACGATAATGTACACGCAAAAATACGAGTGAGCAGAACTGTAATCGATTGCGGCGCACAATCGAGACGAATCGATTAAAACCGCGCAATGGTATTGCTGGCCGAGTGGTCATTGTTTCAATACAGTGATTATTGCGACAAATTAACTGTTTCGCACTGATCTAATTTTTTTAATTGTTTATTAATTGTAAGGTTAACTATCTGAGCAATATTGATTTGAAATCAAGCTATTCGATTACACGGGGATCTTAATTAATTGAAAGTCATTTAATTTACTTTTTGTTAATGATTACTTTTAAGTATTCGATTGTGTTAAGAGTTGTTATGTGCATGTTTGAGGTGAGTTTAAAGCGTTTTAATTAAATACAAGCAGTATTGAACTTTAACGTAGTAGAAAATAGCTAATTATAGAGCTGTTGTAAATGGCAACACTTAAGCTCGAAGGATGGTAATTACATAGAGGAACGTATAAACAGTCCAATTA
The DNA here is from genome assembly GCA_951213275.1 of Idaea straminata. Lineage (NCBI taxonomy): Eukaryota > Metazoa > Arthropoda > Insecta > Lepidoptera > Geometridae > Idaea > Idaea straminata. The sequence goes on from OX577858.1 coordinate 767,370, forward strand.
ATTAACTCACATTAAAGGTAGCCATTAAAGCACAATGTTTTTTTGTTTAGCGAGTTGACAAATTACGAAGTCGTTCAGCGCGCGGCGTTCTTTAAAAGTTTCTATATGTCGAGTGCACAATGGACTGAGTAGGTACGGACTTGCGCTGCGGCGGCGGCGGCGCCTCTCGCGGCCGATTGTCGCCGCACAATACCCGATTACACACAAAGATAATTCAAGTAAAACCTTTAAAAGCAAATTAGTAGCGATGATTTATTGCCGGCCGGTTGCGAAACTTCTCAGCCCCGAATATCTTTTCCGTTTGTATCGCGTGCTTTACTGCAATTTGAATGTGCTCTAAATTTGAAAATAATTTGTGCCGGTCGAGATGATCGTGCGAACCGCTATCGTTTATCGAAACGCCACCGGGCTACAACTATTTGCAGAAGCAGAAGAAACAAACAGATCATTTTGTTGATTGAGACGTTTAGAAAATAGAACAACATTAGAAATGAAAATCAGTTCGAGATGGTACATAATAAATGAAGATTTATTTATGTTTACGACTACGAACAGTATAAATCTTCATAACATCTCACTTAAACATAGTTTAAAAGGCAAAAAAAAGTATTGTTAACACCGCGGCAGATCGCTCCTAATGATAGGTTCACTAGTCGAACATAATCGGCCGCTCATCACTTTACTTACGCAATAATTCGGTTTGAAGTTCACACGTTTTTGCGGGTACTTCGACATAGCCAATTACATGTCTGACATTTTGAATACTTGTTTTATTTGAACAACATTGTACGATATTACATTGTAGAGTAGGTTACTGTGATCTTTATCCTTTTTATACTTTAATCCAAAACTAAAGAGAATTTTTATATGTGCACTGAAAATAATATTCAGTAGGTTATAAATTTACAGTACAAGCTGCAGTGCAGGCTCTATAGTGTCCACAATTACAACTCATATCAGTTATTGTAGCAGATTCATATTCTGTGCTTTAGAGTGAAATAGCAAGATCTCGCAAAGAGTCGAAGGAACGGAATGGTCTTTAATTACTAAAAATATGGTACAGTGGGGGTAGGTTTTTAGTATAGATATTAAGTATCGCTTTTCTCTCACACGAAGATTTAATAATTGCAATTTTTACTATTTGTACGTTTCGTTTAATGGAATGAGTTTTGGGATTGAATTGAGACGACGTTTAACGATAAAAAGGAATACTATTATTGCTTAATTTCGGTGGATCGTAGTACTTTATGTCGATGGGCTTATTTCTCCCTGGTTTTGGAATAGGGTATAGTATGTTCATATTAATGGACATAATGGGATAATTACTTAACTTTACTTTATAATATAAATGAATGCACTAGTCTACCGATCCTAAAATCTCACAAAACAATTATCCATTGTCACTAATTAAATACAATAGCACGTAAGTGTAGACTCGGTGGCAATTAGCTCCGGTAGTCGGTTCGACTCTTTGTATGGTAATGCGGTGCGCGCGCGCAGCTCAAACGATAAATAGAACCATTTCAAATGGGAGGAATATATATTATAATTATATGGGTTTGGTTTGTGAGGACAGTAGCGTTACACTTTTTTATAAAACGCTACAAGCTTACACTTTTTATTTTGTATTAAGTATGGTGATCGAGCTTATAGAGTGTTCGTCTAGTGATAGACTTTGCGAGTTTAATTCTGAAGGTAGTGGATTCGAAACTCGGCCGGTAAATGTATGTGTGCCAATTAAAATTGCTCTTACGGCGAAGGAAAACATAGTGATGAAACCCGCGGCTTATAGTTGTCTCCAGACGTCGAACTAAGCTAGGGACCAAGCATGACGATGCCATGAGTAGCATTTATTAAAAGTTGATGGCGCTGTTTAAATCATATAGAAATGTAACTTTCAAAATTTCGTAAGGTTTGTTGGTATTCCCAGGGCATGTGTCATTTATGTGTGTGCTATAAATAAAAAGAAAAAACCGGCCAAGTGCTAGTCGAAATCGCGCACAAAGGGTTCCGTACCACGCTGTGGGAGCCCCACATCATTTTTTTCTTTTTCTAACGTTAACTATCACGGTTCACGAGATACCGTCTGGTGACATACAGACGTTTTTACCCTTTGGGGGCGAAAACCTAATAAACGATCTAATACATTTGTAACATTTGGTTTTTGCAAGAGGCCCATTACTCAACCATCCAAACTGTAAGACGTAAAAAAACCATTCTAGGGATCTTCCAATTTGATTGTAAAGAGTAAACAAAATTGCATACGCAAAATGAACCAACGATGTAGGTAGGTACCTAAGATCGGTCATGGTGTTTAACTCCAAAACTATTGGGTTAGGAAACTATAGATATTACAGAGTCAGATCCACTGCCCGGAAAATGACTACAGACGAAATATCGTAACACTTTCAGATCATTTTCGTATACGCAACCTCTTTTAAAGGTTAAATGGAATCATTGGAATGATGAGAGGTGATCTTTGAAGATTGTCTGATAGAGTTTTAACTTCGGCAACGAACAATCACTTCTTAAGTATCAAGCCTCATATTTGGTGTCCTTCTAGTTTGTGTATTAACTGAGAGTTTTATTATTACTTTACAGATTTTTTGTTTTTAACCTTATTTACTAGCTGCGCTCCGCGGTTTCACCCAAGTAAGTCTCGACCCCGTGGAAATATAAAAATAAAAAGTAGCATATAGCCTTCCTCGATAAATGGACTATCCAACACAAAAATATTTTTTCAATTCGAACCAGTAGTTTCTGAGATTACCGCGTTCAAACAAACAAACAAAAATATAAGTATCTTTCAGATCTTTTCTCTTTATGGGAAATATTAGTAGGTACCTATAGATTAACTGTTACTTACTAGTTAGTTAAGTTTATTTACCGAAAGTTTTAATAATAGGCTTATAATGGTTGCCTAGACGTGGAAGTGGTTAAATTTGACGTGGAATGGTTGATTATTAATTAAAAGTTTTTATTACTTGAAAGTGTTATTATTATGTCATAGTTTAATTTTTTTACTAAATATTTAAATAAATGTAAAAACAATTACTGAAAGATTTATTTCGGATTATAAGTTTTATTTTTATAACTGCAAGATTTGGTCTAATTTTTAATAGACTGTATATTATTATAGTCTAGTTTTATTAGAATTGAGGACAATGATACAGTTAAAGCCCAAGTATTGTCAAACGGCAGAATGACCGGGTCGTAGTGTATAGAGACATCCTGACTCCGTATCCGTTTACACAATCGATTGTTCTGTTCCAGTTGAGGCGAATGTTGCAAATTTTAACGTAATATCGTGAATAGGGGAGGACGCTTTGAACAAATACTGATTCTACACTAGTGTATGTGACATGGAAATTATTGGTATTAGAGTTACAAGTTTAATTGAACCAATTGGTTCATCTTTCAATAAATTTGAAGAAAAAACGGTGATGGACAACATCGTGATGAAACTCATGGCTTAGTTGGCTCCAGACGCATTGACAAGTTCTTTCATCTAGAGACGGTTGAGACTAAGCTGAAGCTATAGGTTCTGGGCAAGCGAACATGTCAATTAGCGCATATAAATTTTCCTAAGAAAATACCATTGATGCACGGCCAGCCGGGATTCAAACCCACGACCTTCGGAACTAGGCCAAACCACGCGCTTCGTTACGTGTCACTTAATTTTAAAGCTATCTTCAAGAAAATATAAAGTAAATAAACCTAAAGAAATGGAATGGTCATAAATTGAGTAGGTACACGATTGTAAATTAGCCAGCATTGTAAGTTCAACTAACATAATAAGCGATATTGGTTTTAATTTTACCATAAGGTATTTCAATTTAGTACAATTATTCACACAAGTACTGCTAAATAGTATCATATTTACACTGGCTAATATTTCACGCGCGATTTAACATTAACACACGTAATTATACAGCGTGTTACGATGAGGATATTTTAACACTTCGTTTCAAATATGTTCCTTCAAATAAAATTCAAATATATCTGTAATCTTGATCTTTGTGAACATGAGTTTCTTGTGCCTTCTTCTCATTGGTAGGCGCATTCCGAAGGGAAACAATCTAACATAGGTTTTAAGACGCTGCAATGTGTTTTCATGCCAGTTCCAAACGAATAAAGTAATTTTGACTTTGTCTTTGAACACTTTTTACAGACCCGGGGGCTACATGTGAGTCTCGATAAGTACCTAGCACGTGTCTAGGTAACACATAATATGGGGCCCATACCATTCGTACTCTTTGAAAAAAAAACTTAGCAAAACATTAAGGTTGGACTTTAAAAAACAGTTAATTTTCGACGTATAAATTTTGGAAAAAGGTGCGAATTGTTAAAAGTCGTAGGTAGTTAAAAGTTGTTCGCATATCGCCTTAAAATATGCACGTCGGAATGCATTATATATTACGTCGATTGAAAAAAAATGGCGGAAAACGATCGATATATTTGATCGATTTATCGACGTGGATCTCCCGGATATCGTACTGAAATCTAATCGAACAATATCGATTTTTTAGTTCTTTGTATGTTTATTTCAAGGAAAGAAGATTTATAATTGTTTAATAAATTATTGTTGAGGATGATATGAATAAGAATTAAAGCAATTATGAATCGAATTGAATATTAATTTATTAGATCTTCACAGTTGTGTTGAAAAACGTTAAATAAAGAGTTATTGGTATATGTACATTTAAAATTACCTATAGATATATTCTGCGGCAGATGTTAGTATTCGGAATGTTCAGATACTGTTTTTGAATAGTATGGATTATAAAACAAGTGAAGTAAGCGACTGCTTATTTGAAATATGTTTCTATTGTAGTTTTAGCTAACTCTTGTTTACGAATTATTTACATAATGTAGTAGAATAATGTTAAGTTTTCCAGGATGTTTAATGCGCCAGTGTGAAATCACAACAATCCTTGTGTTGTGAAAATCGAATGTTCCGATTTTTTATTCATATATCCTATTCGAATTGTAGTTTAGATTAATTTGCGTAATGCAGTTCTAATTCGGTCTATAAGTAGTTTACTTAATTATTTCAATTAGCAGAGTATTGTTGGCTTAGTTAAAGCTACTAAGACTCTCAATCCAAAGGCAGTGGGTTCAAATCTTCATGCACTAAAAAATTATGTACATATTCATCACGTCCTCTTAGTAGTGAGACATAATAAAAATAGAAATTGTCAAGTTTTACCTTGCAACCCTCACAGGTGAAGGCACCAAAATGGAAGCCGGCAGCTGGTTCCCCACAAACTTTGCACTTTTGGTTCATCTGTAAAAAACAAAATAAATAAAATTAGGACAGCATATTTCAATAAAAATCATGTTATGGTCAACCCACAACCTAAATCTCTAGGACTAGATAAAATGAAGTTTGCTTAGTTCCTCAAGTAGAGTGAGAGCAGGGGTATTCAAAAATACCGGTAATAAACACGAAGGCACCTTCAGATCCAGACGAAATAAATAGCTGATTCTTTAACTAAAATCTAATTGGATAAATAAGGTTAGTCTCCGAGCGTCCCGTTTCCGAGGTTCACACTTTCTAAATTCTCGACAAATGACGACTAATATTGGATAATCATTAAAAAATGTATTTACTTTAAAGTGAATGTAGACTACTGACTTTTCTAAACCTTAATTTGAAGGAAAGCAAAAAATACTGTCATAAAACGGTATCGATCTTAAAATCTAAATTCGTCCGTATTGTAAACATATTAAAAATGAAACTGTTAAAAAAAACACAAACTTAATTCTTTTTCTTCAAATCGAATGTAAACTAAGAAAGCAATATGTTGCTTATCAGGCAACATAAAGGTATTAAACTGAAAAATCGGTTTAGAAACCCAATTCAGTATTAATACGGCGTGACATAGATTATTTCCAATCAGTCATTTACTTGTTAATTTATAAGAGCATGATCCATGTTATTGGTTTTCAAACGTAGAAATGGAATTCAGTTTTCATCTAGTTCGCGCACTGGACGATTGTGATGTTACAAGGCAGTTTTATTTTTTGATTATTTTTTTTTATATGTTTTATTAGCAATTAGCATATTCTTCGATAGGAATTCCTACTGGTAGGATTCCTACTGGTAGGAATATTTTTTTTGTTCCTCCAATTGTGTGACTTTTTTATTTTTAATTCAGAAAAAGTACAGTCGTCAATAAAATAAAGAACAACAAAAATATTTTTGGTTACCAAACAGCTACTGCAATTTTTCATTGTAAGTGGTCAACTAGGTGCGACGCCATTTACATCTTACATTTCTTTAAAAATCTCAATATTGATTATTTATCTACATTTAATATTAATAAATCGTGAGGTTCCTATAAAAACCAAATGGCCAACAGGCTGGCTGCAATGTATCTTTAGATGGTAATGCCAATCCGTTGGCCAAAGTAGCAACCCTGCATTCTTGAATTTTTCTCAAGTATCTTGCGGACAATGCCGCCGACGAATTGTGTTTAGCTTTAAGAATAATGAGTAAAATGCATTTTTCTATGTGTCTTAAAATAAACTTTTTCCGGCCGGGTGCAGAAGTGCCTAGAAGGTACCTATTCACTCTAGACTTGAAGACTTCAAGGTTGTAGTTTTGAGGTACGATATGTATTAACGATATGTATTAGATAGATCAGGCACTACGGAGCGGACTCAATAGTATGGAGAAGAGTTGCCGGCGCTAGATTAGATATAAAGGCCATTATTTTTATTATAAATTAAACTTTTCAACCGAAAATATTTCCAGCTGTTTTACATATAATTTTAAAGGTTAATTGACGTTCGGAACACGCGTATTTTGACACCAACTTTTGTCCCTTAATATATGAGTGTATCATGTTCTTACATTAACGAGCCATGTTCAATATGTAATAAGGTCCGGGTGACATCCAGATTGTGATCTAACATATTATATTATGTTCAGTTGATATTAAAGACATTGCGGTTAATTATTTAATTTTACTGCATTTTATCGTGTAAAGAATTTTCGGTTTTGTTATTTTATTCCGTTATACCACGTCATACGTCACGATGCTCTAACATTTTGTTTTCATCAGCGTTTGATACTACCTCACCTGATGGTAAGTGACGATGCAGTCTAAGACGTAGCACGGAAATTGAAACATTGTGAAACCTTACTACACTATTGCATTGGGGGATCCTGTAATGATAGTTGTAGTTTTTCTGATAAATAAATTAAATAACCTCACAAATTAAATTACCTCACCTCACCTCAATTACATCTATTTCTATAAATATAAACATAGTCATGACCAACTGACTGATCAATATATCAACGCATTCCTCAAACCAATCAATAAACGAAATGAGCTAAAATTTGGTGTACAGATAGCTATTATGATAGTTATCCCCGCTTAGAAAGGATTTAGGAAAATTCAACTCCGACGCAGACGAATTCGCTGGTAAAAGTGAATACCATTTCTTTATCGAACGATCATGAAGGGGTTTTTGGAGGAATTTTAGTGATTTTTCAATAACAAAATATTCGTATTATTTGTTGAGCACAGTATTTCAGTAATAAGTATACCTATTAAAAACTTTTATATGTGTTTTTTGTTTGCGTCATCAAATTTAATCATATAACTCATTATAAAGGTCCTCTCTGCACATTACAGTATTTCTATCCGACTTTACAAAAGCCGAATCGAACAAAACAAACTCTTTGAACAAACGAGCTTAAAGTACAGACAGACAGCAAATCGTCGCCGATCTAATATAGAGCGCGATCAGCGAGGCGATAAGCTCCCGCTGCGTGATTTACTGGTTTACTGGATGCGCAGGCGCAGGACTTGTGAACTGCGCCGCGCGCCGCGTCTAGAGACTACAGATTGATCGTTTTGTTAAGGTTAAAGGTAACATTGGTCTTGTTATTGGAGAAAATACTTTTTAAACAAATAAGTTAGTCCAAAATATAGGACTCGGTAAATAGCGAGTTTGGCTTCCTGTCTAGTATTAAAGGATACTCAAGGAGTACACTCTTTTATCTATGTACTAGCTGCGCTCCGCGGTTTCACCCGTGTATGTCCCGATCCCGTGAGAATATCAAAATGAAAGTAGCCTTCCTCGATACATGGACTATACAATACAAAAATATTTTTTCAATTCGAACCAGTAGTTCCTGAGATTAGCCCGTTCAAACAAATAAACTATTCAGCTTTATAATATAAGTATAGATTATGTGTAATAATATGTTAATAAAGAAAAAGACTCTTAAGTGATAGCGAAATCTCTGAAACTACAAAACCTACCAATTCGAAACTTCACTTGGTGGTTCCTTTTAGAACGTAGTCGCGTACTAAGAAAAGATTTATATAAATTAGACCTCTAAATAAAAGGAACTCATGTGGGTGAAACCGTGGGGCACAGCTGTTTCTAGTGAACCTAGATGTTTTATTTTGGTAAATACATTGTTTTTTTTTAACGTAATATAGGTAACTTTTTATCCCGAAATTCCCAAGGGATCAGGACCCAACAGGCATAAACGACGAGGCTTTGATAGTAAGCTAAAAATTAAAATTAAGTAAATTTAATTCTACAGTAACTAATCAAGATTATCCTCAAGTTATCAATAAATAAGTGTCCCATATCCAATAACATATCACTTAAGGCACATAAGTATGAATTTCAATGACGACCCAAAAACGTTGGAAATTATTAATTTAACATACCCCGTACCATCTTGATTGTAAATTAAAGTAATTAAGGCCGATGTTAATTTTCGGAATGTATACGAATTTGTATCAGATAAATGCAACGATAAAGATAAAATGATTACCAAACGTAAGTCGGAGACGTGAGGTAGATTTCGGAGCTAAGTAACTACTTTTTACTATAAAGCAAAAAGTGATGGCATGAGCAGATAGTCTGAAGATATTTCTTTTAAAAATTGTAAATAAATACATAAAAATTTGTTAAAGACGATTTTTGATAGGGTGTAATTTAAGTTATCGATAACATAAAACAAGTGAACACACCGGCAAACTCCTTAACAGCGAAAGACGGCTGAGCAGCGCGAAAATAATTGAACAGCTCGAAAAACAGCTGAAAGACGGAAAAAAACAGTTGAATATGAAGAAAAACAACTGAACATCGATTTCTCTATGTAGGTAGGTGTTTTATGGCAAAAATAGAGAATATAGCAGTTATAGCCAGCCAAGGCATGTTTAATTTAGTATTTTTATTATTGAAAATACATATTATGATAAAAAATATTAAGGAAGTATATTTTTATCTCAAACACGTTTCTACAAAATCTACCTTCTACCTGTAACCTGCATTTTAAAACAGATAACATTGATTTTTGATAGCATACATGAGTTTTTGCGAATATTCAATGTCAGTCCTTTTTATAAATTAAGTCATGGGAATGATTTTATGATAATTTAAACAATTTTAATTAATATCTAAAAAATGTTGTCTTAATTATGAGCTCTAATTTATTTTTGGGAGTAATTAATTAATACCTACTTTATATTAATATGTTTTAATTTCATCTAATTCTGTAGGTTATTTAGCTAAAGAATAAAATTAATGTGAGAGTTGTTTAATCCTAATTTAATTTTTATGTTTTACGTTATTTAAGACCTTCAAAATCAACCTTTTAAAATGCCTAATAATTTCGAATACAACGCACAGCCCAGTACATGCTTAAGGCATAGTTTATATGAAAAAGCCACAGAATCGACGACTAAAGAAGATTGCCTAAGTATAGCATCAAGTTTTGAACTAGATTATTGGTATTTAGTTTTATACTCTAGTAAAGTGTAACTGTCTGTCTTCCTTAATAAATAAAAATAAAATATTAACCTACTTTCTCGAAGGTATAGGTATGTATTGCCTATCTACATTTTTCACGCATTTTTGTTTGTTTGGCGTGTTCTATTTTGATGAAACTTAGTATGAAAATACATTGTTTCATTGAAAGTAACATAAGCTTAATCAATAATTAATTTAATCTGATTTGAAAATTCATTGAAAACTAGGGAATGACATGGACTTTTAACTCCAGTATCCGTACAGGATGGGTACTAATGCGAGTAAAACCGCACGCAGCTCCTAGTATAAGCGCCAAAAGACACCGAAGTCACTGACCCCTACAAAGAAATTGGAGTAATCATACACTTGGACACACAAAGATCCACATCCAAAACCAACGGGTCGTGTAACAAAACCCAACGTATCCATCCCTTGTTAAATCATTTCATTAAAAATTTGCACTTACAACATTTTTCTTTCACACCCACATCAAACTTACCAAACGATTTACAACCTTAAAACCCAAAAAGATTAAACACAAAATTACTCGTTGTAAAAAAATTTGACATGCAATTTTTTTTGCAAATAGTTTTTTGAGTATGTGTCTTATAACACGATGATTAAGGTGTCATTTAGATTGGAAAGTAAAGTTTAGTGAAGCGTTAGGCCCGCGATTAAGTATCATGCGCATGCGCATATCGGTCCGGAAAACATTGAGATATTAAAACCGTTGTCATGGGATGACATTTTATATTGAGTTGTTTAAAAATCATTTAAAAACGTGTCTCAAAATAAAATTCAATCATACGCTGTTTAAAAATCAAATAAAGGTAGATTAAAAAGAAATGATTGAAGCTCTTGTATTTAATCTGATATGAAAATTATTTGTTTTCATAATTTATTGATATAAAATTAAGTAAAAGTAAAAATGAAAAAATAATAATCTGAAAATAAAAATGCTTACAGACTCTCGAATAATACTTATTAATCTTAGGTACTATTAAAATCACTTGATTACTAGTGATGTGCACCTGCAAGCATATCGATAATTATTAAGCGTAGACAATTATAATTCTTGTGATAGAATATTTTTCTAAAATTATAGGGCCCATATTGCGAAAAGCGATTATAGTAAGTATATCTCTGCTAATAAAAATGCTCCGATATACGTAACTATACTTTCTATTGTAATTTGAATATTTTTACCTCTACGGTGATAGAGCACAATATTTTAGTCCAGATCGGTCGGCGTATTACAATATCGTGTGAACGGCGCGGTCTGTCATTTGCCGCGAACAGCCATTATTGTCGAGATGGCTTTATGCTGCACTCGTGGGAACTATCGATCAAACTAGGGCTGCTACGTGTCGATAGTTTACACTAATTTGCCAGGACAATAATCAGACAGGTTGTATTAAGAACGCCTGGAGTGGAGACCGTGAAGGTCTTCTATCGTCCCATTCGTTGCACAGGCAAACACAGGGTTGCGGGTTCGATTCCCGCTTCAGACAAGTATTTATGCTTATATATTTGTCTGGGGTCTGGTTGTTTCTACATATGTATTATAAGTATATATTTACAAAAAAAAAAGTAAATAAGTAGACAAGATAAGTAACACAAGACTTAGCTTGGGGCTAGATAGCGATTTGTGGACTGTCCTGTAATATTTATTTATTTATTATTCGTTACATCTGGTTTCAGCAAGTGATCAACTTTACTTTTCGAAATGAAATACGTTTTCACGTGAATACTTAGGTATGTCCAAAATAACATGCTGAATCACCGGATTTTTGTAAGAAATACTGTATGAACCGTCTTAAAAAATAGTTCATTAAAAACTGAATACATATTTCGTAAAAATATAGGGCTTTATTGTCAATCTGAAAAACAATATATTTGTTTTTTTTTTCTGTGTATTTTGTCACTAATACCAAACTTAAAAAAAAACCTTTAGTGACCCTTATTAGCTGCAGGAGCAGATGGTATAATAAATAAACTTGAAGCAGGTATTATTTATCCGAATATTAATGAACCGTTTTGTATGAAATTTCGCCAACCCTAAAATGTACGTAAACAGTGCAGGGTTAACAGGTGTATTTGTGGAATCGTGATGTGATGACGCGCGGGATGGGAGGGATGGGAGGGTCAGGGGTCCTACACCAGAAACACTAACATGTAGTTCTTGCAAATATTTTTATACAACGGGAATCTAACTCGCGATCTTCTGTATCATCTACTCTTCCACCGAACCACCGAAGTCATCAAAGTAAACCATTAATATAAGCAATTAATTACTTATTCATTTAAAGGTATTTACTACTGAATACTGAATTAATTTCGCTGACCATAAAATTCAAGACACTATTAGAAACTCAATTCCAGCTTTGAAAAGGGTTAACGATTTTAGCGTCCATTAATTTTAATGAAATCTGTTGGAATTAATCAATCAGAAGAATTTCATCAACTATTACTTGACCGATTACAATGAAACTTGATATGATAGGTTCAGTCGGCTGCATAATTGCAGCCCCCGGTTGAGTTCGAAAATTACTATTATTGGAATGTTTTCATGCTAATAATTTTTGTTTGATAAATTGATGAGTTAGAAGACTTTAAACTTCAAGTAAAGCAGGTGTCTAGAATCTTGCTTGTGTTGAAAACATTTTTATAACAGCTGTTTTGGAGCTCTACGGTGGGTCTGCAATTATGCAGCCGACCGTACATTGAATATTCTGGAATAAAATTGGCTATATTATTCCGATATACTCCTATAGAATTGGGACTTAAGAGGGACACTTAGCAACGACATTTTTTGATGCAATTTTTATTCCAGAGCATACGTGTTTTCATCTCTTAAATTGCAACTTGGATGTTATGTTATTGATACTTAAATAGTGTGTATTCTAGGCTTACATGTTATTTCAAAAAAGTATTACTTTATTGTGAATTATAAAAGCATAAATACAAGCCCAGTTTATAATGAAATAATTGCTAAAAAATTAACTTCGAAATCGGTCAGTACGAAAGGGAGAAAACCGATAATATTTATTTTTATATGAATAACCCTCTTCAGCGAGTGAAACCCGCAGGATTTACTAGTAAATTATAAACCCCAGTCTCATAGTGTTTGGTTCTCACAAATCAGTAGATTTGTTTGTAACTGAGCGCGGCGAATGTGTAATGGCGCGGGAAGATCGGATGCGTCTGCGCATCGCACCGTCTACTAAACAGATTCATTGTGGGACATATTTAATCATGTTTAATTGTTTTTTTTTTGCGACTAAAGGCAAGGCTATGGCAAAGATGCATCGCACATCACATATAGCACGTCCCACATCGATATCACCTCCATGTTAAACAAATGTATAGGAAACAGAGGCGCATGTATGTATTTATGTCTTAAGTTACATCACTGCGATACATCGCGATGAAATTCATAAGGTCTGGCTCGTGTTAGGTGAAATCAAGGTCACCGCGCCCCGTTTCACTCGTACTCGTACGATTTTGGTATAACCGTACCCTTATAAATATAGGTATATTTAACTCTGTTTTTATAGGTTTTGTGTATCAAACAACACACTAACAAAATACTTTTATTATTTGATGTTTTAATATGTATATTATCCAATAACTTGTAATTGTGCACCATTTTACATTTCTATGTAATATGGTAGTGACCGACCATTAGCTCCTGTAAGCCTCTTAACCATACATCGGTAGCCGCTACACTTTGTAAGTAGAATTGGACACACGGTATGCTTATTTTTGCGTTAACAAGATAATTCATTTTATTGCCGACTGTGATTTATTGTTCACAGTTTTTGCTATAAAGATATGGATGCAGTTTCGTACGATCGTATTTGTCAGAAAAAAACTATTTGCAATAAAACATGCTCGTAACTTTTAAAAAGCTCAACCGATTTTCATAAATCATACTCGCAGAACAGCTCAGCTCTAAAGGTGAGTATAGACTAGAGCATTTCAATGTAATGTAACGTTCGTTAAGAATGATACAATAGAAAATGGAAGGCAAATCTGCCTACTGGAATGACGAAGCAAAACACTTCGTACTTATTTGTGCTCTTCGAATAGGAATTGCCAATATTCTCTTTAATTTATATTTATAGGTTAAGATTCTTTACAAATGAATTAATTACAGGGAACAAGTACTTAAGAATCTCTTCGTAAAACATTGAAATCAATAAGAGCTTTTGTTACGACTACGCTATACAGTGGTAGGTAATGTCTTAAGTTTATATTTACGCACAAGTTGACGACTCAGTTGGTACAATGGTCACCATGCCGGACTGCCAAACACAGGGTTGCGGGTTCGATTCCCGCCTCAGACAAGTATTTATGCTTAGATATTTGTCTGGTGGTTTCTATGTATTATAAGTATATATTTACAAGAGAAAAGTATATAAGTAGTATATCCGTTATCTAGCACCCATAACACAAGTCTAGTTACTTAGCTTGGGGCTCGATGGCGATATGAGAAATGTCCTTCAATATTTGTTTTATTTTTATTTAAGTTGTTTGTATCATGACTTTCCTAACGCGTTTAGAACAAGTAAAAATTGAAAACTGATTTCAACATGGATTAATGCCAATTAAATTACACTTGAGTTAACCAATTAGAAAGGTTCCTACCAAAATGCATAGAGCAAAGCAAAATACTTAATTTCGTTTATTTGGGATGACATATTTTTTTAGTACTTTGAATTTAACTACTGAATCGGTTTTGATTTATTAAGTAAGTAATTAAAAATTATTTTTTTTATGAAACCAATTTAAGTAGGTAAATTATACTTTCAATTTTTTTAAGTCAGTTAAATGATGTTAAGGTAAAAATACAAGAAGGCCCTTTCTATTATTTTTGCGCCAGGTCGTACGATTCTGGGTTGTCAAATTTGGGAAAGGTCAATTGGAATTTAAAATGTTAAATTAACAAGACATAAGGTTTCGGGAAGCCGTTAGAGGCTGAGGGCATGCGACTAATCAATCTGTTAGTCTTTGGGAGAGGCCTATGTTCAGCAGTGGACGTCCTATGCTGATGATAACGATGAAAGTACAATGTCTATCTGTATATATAAAAATCTTGTGTCACGATGTATGTTGCCAATAAACTCCAAAACTACTGAACCGATTTCAATCAAATTTCACATGCACACGTATTTTGGTCTAACTTACTGGATAGGATAGTTATCATCTCAAATATTCGCTTATGTCGTGAATGTAAACGAATAAAATGTATCAATTCATGGTTTCTTAAGCAATTACTGTTTAGTTTTATGAAGTTCTCATAGATGGCGGTGTGCGTTGATTCATCGATAAAATTGTTTAATATTGTTTGACATCTAGGTTGCAAATAACAAATACCATTGTAAGTATTTAACTCGACACTTTACAAAGTTAATTCAATGAAATGTTAGTTTCTTAAGACCGGATATTTAACATAAGAGATAGGAATTTCACATCGGCATAGGAAAAGCTCACATAGGTACGAGCTTTTATACAAAGAGACGAAAGCTTTTATTTCTATAAATTAGTTTAACAAATAACAATTGTGTGTGAAGTATTTTAATAATAAGTTTTAGTTTTGTTTTGATGCATTTCCTTTTGGTCGATTTGTGCATAGCAACAAGTTTCTTCAGTTTGACAGCCGGTGAACAATATTTAACGAAAACTCACCGTGGAGTTTTTACACCAACGAAAAAATGTTAAGTATCACTTGAATTTGGGAAAAAAGCATTAAAATGGTCACGTATTGGCGGACGAACAAACAAAACAAGATTTAAGCTAAATTTTAAGCACGCTGGCTGTATTCACAAGTCAAACGAAACCAAATAGAAAACATGCATAATAGTACATTGCGATACAAGTGTGGTAAATTGATCATTTCATCGAGGCGGTTTATGACGGTTTATGAAAAGAAAAAGTAAAATAACAAAATATTTTGTGATAAGTCTATGTTTACAATTTTTTAGGCAATATTTTTTTGTTAATTATACTCCCGAAAGGCCAGGCAAAAGACTTTTAACCTATACAGCCTCGTCTGACGTACAATACTTTTTAGGGTTTTTTTTAATTTGTCGGGGGTTAAAAACAGAATATAATGGTATGAAAAAACTATACTTAAGTGAAGAAAAAACAACACTACATTTTTAATCATTTTTTAAGACGTTATCACGTAAAATTATCATTCGTAAGCCGACTTTATAGACAACCTTTTTTGCTGGAGTAAAAACTCCTTTATGGTACCTACATTTTTGTATCCATTAAAACAGTATAACTCAGATAAATTAAAAATGTTTCATCTACCTAACATGTAATTAGCAGTAAGATACCAATTTAACTTATCAGGATAACTTTTACACACTAGTGGCGTCGAGGTAATGCAATACGTTGGATTATGAGGTTGAATAAGATCCACTTTATGAGCAACTGTGATAAAAAATAACATTCTTCGACCTACCGTAAAGAACAGTCTAGTTTTATAAAGCACCTGTCTTATAAGATACTTATAAGAACTAAGTATCTAGATAAGAAACCTATTTATCCAATTACAAGTGAAGTGTATAATTCATTTCAATTAGTTTAATGACTGTAACAAGTTGCAATTAATTAATTGAACTATTAAATGACGTTTTATTAATCGTTTTACATTAACTTCTTCAGATAATTAAGTGTTAGATTATAACACTCGATTGACTTTGGTAGTCTTTTGTTTTCACTTTATTCCTTTTTGTTTCTATCACGATCGTCTATTATTTCTAATTCGATCGCTTTTAATTTCCACTTTTAGATCTTTTATTTCCCCTTTGATCCTCTTTCGTTCTATTGCGATCAGCTTTTGTCGACATTTCAATCGCTTTTTTATTTCCACTTCCATTCACTTTTGTTTCCATTTAGATCGTCTTTTATTTCGACTTTGTTACCCTTTTGTTTAGCTAGGAATATAATTTAGGGTCAAGTGAGTAGAGTTAAATTAAACGCTACCCTTATAGTTTGATTAATATTTTCCTTATCTTTAACATGAAATCGACCCTAAATTAATAAAAATATCTATGCAAAAAACCCTTCACAAAGGTGGGCAAATGCAAGCTTTTTACAATTTTTCATTCAAAATGTCAAAAGAAAAGGGCTCGTCGATCTTTCCGTTAACCGATTATCGATAATACGAATGATTTATTACATGTAATCGATACAATTCATTCGTTTTCACAGCGGGACGCGCGACACGTCATCGTGACACGCAACATTCTGACAAACCGTGACAAATTGTTGTGACAAAATATTTCAACAGTTGCGATTTCATCCCATTAAAAGTCACGTTCGATTTAAAAAAAAAAACCATTTTGAAAATGGAACATATCACGATATATTCTTAAATCAATAACGTTTAGAATCGAGTGGCATTTAAATATGTATCGATAATGACGTTGCATTTTAAGAGAATGAATGAATGAACGCAAATGATAATGCATTTGAAATTGTACAAATTTTATTGAATATTATGGTGATTTGCAAGATGACTCGGAGAACGGTATGCAGATGTTTTTAAAGTTATTTGTGAGTTTCAATGAATATGTTAGCGATGTCATTAATTCGTATAACAGCTGCCTCTAGGTACTATAAAACTTTGTAACTAGTATAAATTTCAGTTGAAAAAAATTACACACCAATATTTAAACCATATTAAGCACTAAGGGGCAATTACAGCAAAATTGCTAACTCTCGCCAAAACACAATTTGAAATTTGGTTTTAAATTCCCTTCTGTCAAAAATGTGTCGATCTTAGTAGAATCGAGATTTTGCTGCAAGAGTTCCTAAATTTACTTATTATACGTACTTTAACGTAAGTTTGGGTGTCACAGACTCATCGTGATTAGCAAAGCAACAAACGTTGCGTGTCCAAATCCACAGTACATGTATACAACCACAATTTAAATCATCTATTTTCGTACCGGAAACATTGCAAAAACCTAACATAGTCGCTTCATTAAGTTCTCTTCACGTCAACAACAGAAACACCGACAAACATACTATTATTAGATATGGATTTAAATAATAGACCAGATTAAACCTTTATTCGAGAGAGTACGTGTACGTTTTAAAAGATTGTGACCTTTGACATGGAGAAATCAAATCGATGACTGGTCGGTGTAATGTATTATGATATAACGAAGAACACCTGACTTTTGTCTTTAATATACCTATTGTTGGATGTAATATATACTTTGCACTTTGTTAGGGAACTGTTCTATTCATGCAATATGATTTAAGTATAGTGAAAAGGATAAAGGAGTAAGTGAGATGCGATGTTATATTTGCATCGATAAAAGTTTCACCGAAATGAAAAATGTTTTGAAGCAATTACTGGTTTTTTTTCTAAAAAATAATTCTCTTTTTGTAATATTTGTGACTACTTAGTTTCGTTAAGTTAATAAATGTATTTTATTTAACTTGATTTTCTACATTTATACACTAATCTACACACTTTAACACCTATTAAGGATATTTTTTTGTTTAAACGAATAGGCTCCGAAACTACCAAATCTATTTTGATGAATCTTTGTATGAATATACATTGAATCCTCGGAAGTAATATGGGCTTTATTTGTACCTTGATATTCCCACGGAACCGGGACTTATGCGAGTAAAACCGCGGGGCGCTGCCTGTAACTATTTATTTGTATCAGTTTACAAAAATCTTACTAAAGTTAATTAAAGCTATTATTAACAACTAATATTTATAGAACGGTTAAAATGAACTTATATACGACTATTTAAAAAATTTACCCTTGAAAAATAGAAAGATAGATAAATGTGAGCGTAGTGAATGTAAAGTTAAGGCCTTAACTCATTATCCTCTTAAGAGTTGTGCATCTTTTCATTGTCTAATTCAATGAAACCTTCAAACGAATAGTCGACAAGACGCATCTATAAAACCGCACCTTAAAACTAAGACTAGCTGAGTCACCTCACCCACTTCCCATGACAATTGTCTTGGTTGTCCGTCTGTCTGTCTAGCAACATGGATCTTGTACATTTTTTTGTTTATTGTTCTTGCTGTGATACTTAAACATTGTACTTATTGAATTAAAACACGAATGAGTACCTTATATTAAGTACTTAATTGTTCTCTAAATATAAACGAACTTACGTATCTACGATCATTGTGATTCCATATTCAAGATTTAAAAAAATCTACAAGAAGTCCACTGCATATTTTATAAGCATCAATCATATTTTATAACGGATATAGCAAGGAGGATGTAAGCTAATCTAACCTTTTTCTTAAAGCTGTTGGATTAGCTACATCCATCACCGCAGTCTATGGAGCACCTTCCCCAATGTCCAATTTTCCCTAACACCTGCACATTGGACGACCTTTATGAGGCCAACGATGCTTTTGCTTGCATTTAGTTGAAGTTTTGACACTAGAAGGAAGAAAAAGCTACATCATCCATCCGTCGACTGGATGTAAGATAAGATTTAGATGCAATCTGTATCCCTTACACAGATTTTTTTAATAACGCTATTGGGCACGGCATCATAGCCGCTCCAAATAATTTTTCCCGGTCTAAGATGTAGTACGCTAGACTATACCTACATAAACACTCGTGACTTGAAGAACCCCAAATAAACGGATGCCTTCAAGCGACGTGACGGCGAATAAAAGTTATATAGTGACACTCGTGACTTGAGAGACCCCTAATTGCCCTTAAACAAGCGAAGTTCTTCAAGCGACACTATTGAAGGTAAGAACGGCAGTGAAACGAGAACTTTTCCGACCCGTGTTTCCTCAAGAAATATTCCATTATAGTCTAAGATCCCTTTAAGAACGACTTTCAACTAGCTGTTTTATGGATGAAAAGTAATTATATCAAATTAAATAGGCCAATAAATATATTGCAAATGGGTAGTCTAAACATTTTTTGTCCGGTTTATTTTAGTAAATTTATTTTTTTTGTTTTAAACAAATTCTATACCAATCAAAAGTATGAAGCCAATGTATTAAGGTATACTTAGTTTGAATAAATCATGTATTCGTATAGAATATTGAGCCATCAAACGGTAAGGCGTGTATGACGTCACCTCCAACAATGGCTCCCGTACGATTTGGAATACAATGAACCTACGCATTGATATTAATACTGTCGCCTCGTCTACATTATGCCTACTGTACATTACATAACAACTATTATAATAGCTAGGTATCTATAGTTAGGTGTGGACTGTGCAGTAGAGCGTGTTAAGTCTGCGTCCACAAATACAAAAGGATTTCGGATTAAAATGCATATAGAACTTTTTTTTTGCTATTAATTATGGCCTCGCACGGTTTGTGCATTTAACCAGTGTCAAGTTATATTTTGCATCAAATTATGACCCGATTTTTCATAAATCGCACCTAAAGTGTTTCAAAACAGTCAAAGCCGTCATAGTCCGTCAAGTCAGGGGCTATAGTAAAGCGGTGGCAAGTTTACCATAACCTTAATAGGAGATTTGGAGGCAACCAGAAAACTTCATGTTTGACACAGATTTTTTACTTTCACTACACTTGTGCACTTTCACGGAACTAAATTGAATAACATTCCACCAGAATTATACAATTCAACTCGGGTTACAACTAAGTTTCATGAAAATAAAACTATGCAGCACGACATGTTGTTAACTCGTTCCCGCCAAAGCTCCCATATAGAACTTAAAAAGCAAAGGTATGACAACTTGATGGTAGTAAAATCGAGCGTTAATATAAAGCATTATATTACGAACTTATAGGTACCTAAAGATTACAGCTGTATTTCCAATAATTCTACACAAGCGATCGCAATTTTTTTAATTTGGAAAGTTTTCAGTAAATTTGATAAAAAGGCATTTAAATCACTAGACCTTTGAAACTCGGGAAGTCTCGCGTATATACTAAATGACACGCACATTTTGTTGAATATTTTAGCTAAACAGTTAATTAAAAAGTATCCAATATTAATAGATAAATCATGTTTTAAAAAGTATTTCATAGAGTGGTTGTGACAATGCTCTAATTTATCAACATTTGATTGACCGAGATAATTGCGCGGATGACGTCACAAAGGCGGGGGGCGTCGCGTCGCCCGCGCCGGCCAATCGTCGCCTGCGCACGCGACAAATATACCTAGTGACAATTCGATCTCATTTGTTTATTAATTTAATAACTGTCTAGCGGTAAAAGGTACTAGTTACAGAGAGAGAGAGAGAAGGAGATAGAGAAAGTTGCAGACAAATTGTCATATCTTGGCATTTTACATAGATATATCAGAATTCTATAACACAATGAACTGATCTTTTGGATAACCTTCTTTCGGTTATGTTTGGTAATTGGTATAGACGAAAGTATCTAAATACAAAATTATTACTTAGCTGCGTTTAAAAATAAATAAAAATAAATCTACCCTAAAATACAAAGGAAGAGTTCTATAAAAAAGAAAATTCGTTTAGCACTGAGTTCGTTGTAAAAGTTTTTACCATTGGTTTTTACCATTGGTACCGATTTTTGTTTACAGTCAAAGCAAGGCTATCTAGTCTATTAAATTTGCTCAGATTGAATTATTTAAATGATTAACGATGATAACTATACCATACCTACATACATAGTAAATCATTTCATGTAGTAAAATTATGTTTTCAATTGTGTATACCTACTTGGGTAATTTTTTCTTTTACTAAACACCGTCTCCCTTCAAGTATTAGCGAAATGCTTAAAGACTTTCCCAAACCATTAATTTGCGCAAAAATACACCATTTCATAGAATTCCAGAACAATAAACCGTAGTAAAACATTCGCTATTCTGTTGTAAAATTGCGCTGGCGCAAGCACAAAAGCGTAACTTATGCAAAATTTCTTTTCGTAGAAATACGTTTTAGTGTTTCGGTCTCTTTGAACTTGCTCAATAGGTAACAACTTTGCTAAATCGTTTTTGTATTCAAACAGTTTTTATTATTGTTTTATTTTTTATCGTTTTTCACGATAAAAAATAATTCAATAGTAAAGATTTTATTGATAATGATAATTTTAAAATAATTGCGAAATGTTTTTAAAAGGTTTTAACTGTTACTTTGCCAATTTTATTGTGTAAAGCGAAAACGGGTAGCATCGGCGCTTAGGCTCCGTCCGTCCAGGACGTGAATTTATAATTTTTAAGACTTTAACAGACTTTAAAGAGGCTTCGCAAACTCCAAACTTACCAAAAACGACTGAAAGGGTTCTATAAGTGCTACGCAGCCTATAAAGGACGATTTGACGATTGCCTTCATTGTAGGTTGCCCTAAAAGTTGTAATAGGCAAAAGCTCTTGAGCAAAAAACGATTTTGCACACATTTAGCGTAATCTATCTATATAAAATTTCAAAGTCCTGCTATCTGACTGCCTGATATGTGAACTGTGTATTGAAATAGTATCCGGTACTATTTAGAGGTTGTGTAGGTATCTTAATAAAAAAGGGTTTACGAAACTCCGTTTCGTGTAGGCCGTACGGGCGAAGCCGCGGCCAGAAACTAGTACCGAGATATAAACATTCACACCGGCAATCGATCTAGATATCGCTAGGCGAGTGCAATAACTCATAGATCAACTGGATCAATATGGATGACCGGCGTGGCGGCGGCGGCGGCGGTGACTCCCGCGCCTGCGCGCTGCGCTCGCGCATTCAAGTGTCAATACCTGAGCGCGCGCGCACCTCCAGCTGTATTGATAATGCTTTGTCGGTCTGTCTGTGTGCAGCTTTTATTGCATAATGGATTTGTGGACAGGTGGTTTTATAACACAGAACTGTTATAGCAATTTGTATCAAGTTGCATTACACTATACTGCCCAGCGCTACAGCGCGAACACCCTGAATAGCATGGATTAAAATTGCTGGCGCTATGTAAATTATCTAAATATGACGTAAAGGCCAATACTATCAGTTACATGACACAAGACGTTTTTCGTAGATTCACTGTCAAACTATGTTTGCTGTTGAGTTTCGATTCGTAGACCGGTACAGCTACAAGAGGACGGGTCGAATTTTTTTTTATTCTACTGCCAACTTTCTGTCTTCTCTCGTATCTCTCACTTATTTGGGGGCCCATAAAGTCTCGAGTATACAGGTATGTAAGCGAATGAGTGATTATTAAACAGCAAAGCTTGTTCTCTTACTTGATTTTTTGCTCGCAAAATAAAGTAAGAATTTATTTTCCAAGCAATTTGTGTTTATACACCTACCTAAAATACTTGGATATTTTTGATGATACTAATTATATGAAGACAGGACGAAACACAAGAACTTACATTTTCGGATATTGGTAGGTAAATATAGCCTGAATATGATATTATAGCAAGAAATAATGATAGTTTAGTGATATCTATGGTAATTTGAGTTTGATGGGTCGTCATTACGAGCGAAGTAAGGTCGAGATGCGATGTGTCACAAGGCCCCTTGTACTGACCTCGCAGTAATCGTACGCTTAGCGTTTGGTTTCTCTTTCTATATGCACTAAACGACCATATTTGAGCTCATCTATATATTTAAAATTCAAAGTCTTGACTGACTGACTGATCAAACCAATGATACCAACGTACAGCTCAAACCAATGATAGATCAGGCTATTTAGCAAACAGATACCTCGTTAAGTAAGCATCCGCTAAGAAAGGATTTTGGAAAATTTAAGCAACAATAAAAGTAATACAGTTATTTTGTAATCTGACTCAATAACATAATTTGCCAATTACTAAAACCTTAATTAGGTTTTGTACTTTTGGGCTACAAAATAAAAATGCCGGTGAAACGGCAGGACCCAGCATGTTATTGAAAATTAATAAAATATTAATTGATAATCTATAATTTTCATCAAAAATAATTTTAGTAATAACAAACTTTTGCTCGCAAGTTCGTCCAGTATAATTTTTCGGGTGGCTATATGATGTCAAAATAACGATCTGTGTGCCCAATCCGTCCATTGCCTTAAGCTGTGCCATAACATATCACTCAGTCAGATAGTCATAATGACTTTGATTTTAATATTATGACGACCCAATTGGCACAATGGTCACCATGCCGGACTGCCAAACACAAGGTTGCGGGTTCGATTCCCGCCTCAGACATATATTTATGCTTAGATATTTGTCTGTGGTCTGGTTGTTTCTATTTATTATAATTACCTACTTGTACTTGTATACAGGCTGTTTTCCACCATTGGACCCATTTTAATTGGGTCCTTTTTGCGTGTGGATGGAGTAGGCTTGCCCAGCACCTGCTCCTCTCTCAGCTTAGTATATATTTACAAAAGAAAAGTATATAAGTAGTATATCCGTTGTCTAGCACCCATAACACAAGTCTAGTTACTTAGCTTGGGGCTAGATGGCGATGTGTCCTGCAATATTTTTTTTTTAATTTAATATTTATAGATTTTGAATCTTTATTATTGTTATCTTTATATTAATATCTTAGATTATCAAAAACAATAACACTAATTTGTATGTGAACTAAGAAAAGATTGCCTCACTCTGTCACGGTAGGGTAACAACACCAGTTATTGGCATGGCACAGTTACCGTCGGCCTCGACAGATGACGGACTACCGACCGACACCGACCGGCGCGTGCGGCGGTCACTTGCCACACATCCTGACTTCTGAGACCAGCCACTGTGACAATCGTCGCTGTGCTAAATACGGACTGTTTATTATGATAAATGGTGACGTTTTGGAAGTCATTTACTTGCGGATTTTGTTGTTTCTTGAAGTTTCAAACTGTTATTTAAAATATTAATATTTTAAACATATTTTATTCAATTAAGCTTATCAATATCCTACATAAAAAATATAAATAAACTATCATTGATTAGATCCCAGGAATACAGACTTTTAAATGGGTCCATCATTAAATTTTAAGACACATTAAAAAAAGGGAACAAGTAATGTCAAAACGTCATTGCCGTAAATATTGGTCTGAGAGCTATCCTTGAATCGATTCTACTTTCATCCCAAAATTGTCTATTAAGCTTTCCGAAGATTTAAAAAATGATGCTGATAAAAAAAATAGTTAGCCGTACCAATTAATTATATCAAGTAGTAATCCATCAGGCCGTGTAGGTAGGTGAAGTTCCACCATGTTAGTGACCTCACAACCTGACATTTGCATCATACCTACTCGTAGCATCCCGGACGGGCATCCACCATTTTCAATAATAACTATCGGAAACTATTTCGCAACCAGATTATGGATCGTTTACCTTACCATCCGAAGGTAACGACAGTCACGGTCGAAAGTGCATCACTATCATGGGTTTTAGTGGCAATGGAACACGTTGAAGAATGTTTTAGAATTTATGTGCATTGGAGGAAACCTAACTGTTAAAATATTCGATGAAAAATAAAATCTTTAAAGTTCATTAATGCGACGAAATTCTTAAATTCTTAAAATTTCCTTTTAGTAATTTCCTTATAGTCATTTATAAAAATAATTTGTAGTGTCTTAGTCTTTGTGATTATTACCTACTTCTATAAAGGTAACGAAACGTCGTCGTTAAAATTGAAAATATATAATATATAGACTTATAATACTCACGAAAAACTCCGTAAAATATACAAAAAGTTGTAAAACAATGTTAATTTTTATTTTTTAAATATATTATTGATAATTTTAAATACTTATACAATTTTTAAAAACAATGTTAATTTTGTAATATTTTTAGTCTTGGAAAACTATAAAAGTGTAGGCACATATTTTTAAGCACGTAGATATTTCCTGTTATTTCCAACAGGTCACAAGTAGTCGTCGATCCAAACGATTTCAGTTCAAAAGTTGAAACGTACAAGTCGTATGTTTAAGAGATGTACCCACATAAACACGTTTAATGAATTCTCTCGAATACAACATCAAAATTACTATTACTTATTCAACTAGACCCAGACTAGGGTTACTAGAGTCAGACTTTCTAGTGCATTTTATTTATCAAGGAATATTCAATTCTAAACTTAAGGAAATAGAATTTAATTCACCGTGGTATTAGAGTGTAGGGTCGGTGCAAATTTGTCGATAAAGATGAGATTGTAAGATGTTGTAATAGGGTTTAAATTAGATTGCATCGTGCGAAGGGTACTAAATGATAGTAAGGTGCGCTTTCTGAATCAAGGGTCACGGGATGAGTCCAACCTTTCACGAGCGGTCCGTGCTACAGTGGTCGCAAAACCAGATTTCAATCGTTAATTTCACATGTGTATTTTATTAAAAGCAGTTGTACATTTTAATTATGTACTTAATAAGTCATAAATGGTTAATTTAATGCGAGGAAAGTACTAAAGTAGCCACCGGTGTCGATAATTTATGCGCTGATACACACTTATAGATGACAGCGACCGTACAATTTTGTAAAAATGCACATAATAAAACTCTATGAAGTCATAAATTGCAATATATTTGCTCCGTGTTTTATTAATATATTTAAGACGTTGAAAAATTACTTATAATAAATATTGTATTTAAATAAATCTATGTTGCTTCCGTATATATTTATGTATAGAATATAATTTATTGATGGAACTTATGGTCAGGTTATGAGGTCATGAAAATCTAGATAATATAATTATCAGAAGGTGATCTTCGATCTAAACCGGTCACTATTAATGCACTACAATACATTTAATATTTAAATTATAGTAATAAATCAAGAAACTAACCGAATAAGTAGGATTAATAATTTAAAAAAAGTTGAAATTCATTTTTTTGTACGATTCTTTTACATTCACTACTTTACTAACGCACACCTGTGTAAACATATCTTGAAAAATCCATATTTTTAATTATGGTACAATACCACCTAAAAATTTCGAAGTTCAATTGAACGACTGCTATAAACAATAATCAATGGATTCGGTTTAAAATCAGCTAAAGAATAATAAAAAAATAAGGCAATTGAAAAGAAAGAATCATTTTAACATTTTATTAAGAACGAACATTTCATACATGCCACTTTCAATTTCAATACATCCTAATAACTAAGTCAGGAGTGTAGTATATTTTTTCTTGCAAACTCAGTAAGTTAAAGTATATTTTGAATGGCATTTTTTTCGTCTTACACTTCGGTCAGTAGAGTACAGGGTCACATGCAAGACTCGAATGTAACAGGATGTAACGAATATAAAGTCTGGGACATTTTGCGTACAAGTCTGAAAAGACAGACGCAAGACAAATCGTTCAGAAGAAAGTTTTATTGCACACACATATTATAAAATACATCAAAAAATAAAACTCATATTAAAAAAAAGTTTGTAAAGTCGGTTTACGGACGTTGATTTTACGTGATAACATTATAAGAAAACGTTATGGTTACCTTGTCAATAACAAGACGTTGTTATGGAACGTGACCGATGACGTCACACTTTTACGTGAATGCCGGTGTTCATCGATTTATAAGACGTCAAAAAACATAAGCACAATAGCGGACCACTGCTGCGAAAGCGAAAGCGGCCTCTTCCAGTCAACTTTATAAACAATCAACCGATTCTATTCCCGTGCCGTACGAATAATAAGTTCTTATTTTGCTTATTTTAATTATGTTATTGGCTTATCAGTTATCTTATTTTTTTTAATATAATGTGTTTTTTAGTTTAAATAAACTGTATATCTAAGAATTATTTAATTCTCCTGTGAAATGTTTTGTGACCATTGTAGCACGCTCATTTGGCCGGTATTCAATGCATTCGCCTTCATCTACAGGTATCGTGTTACTAACATATATTTAAATACGGTTCCTCTACGTTATCTATGCGACAACTGTCCTTTAGGGTAGACCGGTGCTGGTTTAGTGGTAGATACAACGACTTTCATTCCGAAGGTCGTGTGTTCGAATCCCGGCCGTGCAGCAATGGATTTTAGTTACGAAAACATTTATGTGCGCTAAATGATATATGCTCTTACGGATACAACCCGCGGCGTATTTGCTCGTTCTTAGTATTGAAGAGTTCTTTCCTCTGGACACGGTCGACTAAGCTGAGAGGGTGGTATAGGTGCTGGGCAGATCTACTCCATCCTCACGCAAAAAGGACCGAACTAAAAATAATTGTCTAGCAAGACAGCTCAATCCATGCTAATTTACCAAATTAACTCTTACTTTGTATGTTTGAAATAACACTCTAAGTAAAACTCATTAAATCAGTTAAAGTCTAAGTTAGTTTAAGTCAAATAACTTCAAGTTTAAACACTAATTAAGTTAAATCGTCTGAATGCCTCAGACAGAGCGGGATTGCTTGAATAGTCCGGATTCTAACAATCACTTAGGAGTGCATTAGTACATATTAAAACCTGGTTTTCACTATACGAGTGCTATCCAAATTAGTATACGAGCAAAATGTATTTCTATAAATATCCTGATTGACTCATCATCATCCGAGCGATGTTCCCGGTTGCATCCCTCTCGGGAGTCCGGGGTTCGCTTTCCTACTTTTACGCCTCTACTTCGCACGATCTTCGGCATCCTGGTTAGTAAGGCCATTTCACCCTTTACGACATCCTAATTGATTGACTGATATAAAAACGTACAGCTTAAACCACTGGTTCTAAAGACATAAAATTTCATTCATCACCTTCATCATCGCATTCCTTTTTCGAATAGGAATGACGATTAGCATAACGAAGCATAACGCTTAGTGTGAGTGTCTGGGAATCGGTGTCGTAAATCAGTTTTCTAGTTGTATGACGAAAAATGGAGATGGCAAAATTAAATCGTGTAGTTCCCGACTTGTCTCGGGTGATGTGTTTGTACCATCTGAGTATCATTAAGCCACATTTAGCTGACTTGCAAGTGTCAACTCGTATAGTGAAAACCCCGCTTTAAGTATTTTAGTGCTAAGTTTGTAGTGTTGTGCTTAACTAAGGAACTAATAAACGCTAACTTATTTAGAAGATAATTTTCTTTGTATGTGTCAAGCAAGGTGAATGCAGACCGCAGACTTGTTGTCGGCAGATAGTCGATACCTAGTATCATAGACAAACACCGAACATATGAAATAGCGTACGTGTGCATTTAAGTTAGTTAGGTACTTATTCTGTGCCACTTGCTTGCAGGTTTTGTTGGACTCGGGTGCAATGGCGTCTCTTGGTGTCGGAGGCCGAGATCCGTTTCGGGTCGCCAGCATACGTAAGTAAGTACCTACCTCTTACAAATCTAATGAAAATTTTGAAAATGTGCCACACAGATGGTGTTGTAACAAAGAATTTGAAAAGTTTTTATGTATTCTATTATTCTATTTTATATTGTACTAGGAGCGCTCCACGGGTTTATCCGATTCCATAGGAATATCGGGATAAAAAGTAGCCTATTTACTCCTAATGAATCGTCATACCAAGGTTCATCTAAATCGGTCCAGTAGTTTCGGAGCCTATTCGTTACAAACAAACAAAAAACATTTTTTTTATAATATTAGTGTTTATATTCCATATGGTCCGTTTGATCGAGTGCGGAAACACTACGTAGTAAGTGTAATGAACTCTATGTGTAGTTTTAGAAGGGCTAGAACACTAGAGCGATAATGACACCCTTCTTCTTCGTCAAATCTATCTTTTAAGGGCAAATCGCTAATGTTTTGTCCATTTAATTTAAAACAAGATGAAACCTTTACATTTTAGTCAGGTCGGCAAGTTTCGTACAAGTTAAACTCAAGTAAAGGCTACTTAAAGTAATTGGTGACGTTAAGTCCTTCTTTACTCATGTGGTTAAAGGAACTTTGCATGGAAAGGTAAGGTTTGAGTTATAGAGATAAAATTGAAAACAAATTAAGCGAGAGCGGAAGCAGAAACTTATCTAATGGCCCCACCAAATAAATTCACAAAATCGGCTAGAAGGTTCAGTCTTACTCGAATCTAAAGATAAAACAGGCAGGTTCGTCATGCTTGTGTGCGTCACCTTTTTTATCTTACATACAATTATACATACCTACATCCAACTGTACTTTCTTAAGTAAAAAACAGAATTCGTATCTATAATAAGGACAATGAGGCATTAGGAAAATTAATTATTGGTAAATGTAAGACTTTTCACAACTTAGAATTCGTCCCGATAATAATTTAGAAATTTCACACATGGATAAGAATAACGAACCAATCTCCAACACGAAACGTTTATTCTATTTGTGTCTGTGCGTGCATAGGGATGTTAACTAACGAAATTTTTTCAATTTTCCAATTCAATGTTTTCTTCAATTTTTAAAAAAGTGCTCAAATATCAGATATGTTTAACTCTAATTAAAAGCTTATAAAATCTAAATTTGAAATGTTCACATATGACTTTATCACACCTACCTACCTAATGAGTTTGTAACTCGCTGTCACTCCGACTACGCCCTTCGCAGCGGTCGCTGTCAAATGACACATTTCAATGTCGAATACCGTCTCCCTTACAACTTGTCATCGTAATTGCAAGTAGCCTAGCTGACCTAGGACCTTTGCAACTACCCTGGCTCTTCAAGAGACATCTGAGGGGCCGCAGCGATCACCACAAATGTAATGTCATTGCTTAATGTCGCTGATGTTCAAATACTTAATAGGACCAATAAGACATAGGTTTGAATAATATTAATATTATATAACCCTATATTTCACTCATAGATTCAATGTATCATCATACAAAGTTTTATCAAAATCGGTCTAGTAGTTTCAGAGTAATTAAAATCAAACAGAAGACAAATCCTTGGTGTTTATAATTCATGCAGAGATGTAGGTAGGTACTTGTGTACGAGCTGTTTTCCGCAACTTGACCTTGGGTCCTTTTACGCGTAAAGATGGAATACGCTTGCCCAGCACCTGTACTAACCTCTCAGCTCAGTTGACTGAGTCTAGAGGAAAGAACTAGTCAACACGTCTGCAGCCATATAAGCCGCGAATTTCATCCCGATGTTTTCCATCACCGTAAGAGAAATGTTATTTAGCGCACATTAATTTTCGTAAGAAAAATCCTTAGGCGCACGTTGGCCGGGATTTGAACCCACGACCTTCGGTATAAAAATCGTCATAGGCGCACGTTGGCCGGGATTCGAAACCACGACCTTCGTAATAAAAGTCGAAAAGTCACTCGCTCCTTATCTTAGCGTACTTAAATGGTACGGTAGTTAAGTGTAACTTTATTAAATCACATTTACGTTTGCCAAGGACCCCGTTGAAGTCTTTTATATGGCAGTTTGATAGCTAAGATTACGATGAAATGATGCCCATTGATGACCACCTTATGTCTACCTGTAGTGGCCGATCGTTTCGCGAGGCTTAAGCAACGTCTGATGCTGTTATTATTTGGATGGGTGTCTGATGAACAGTGTGCCTAAAATATAGAGCCTCTTCTTGGCTCGGTCACCACGTGTGAGCCGTTTTAACCCGCTTGCTATCTCTAAATAACAGTCATGAGTCGAAATTAAAAGGCTTGATAAAAATACTATAGCCACACCATTATTCGAAAAGAAGAAAACAAACTAATCTTTAATACTTTTTGTAACAAATCTGAAGTTGCTAGAACACCCTGTAGTTCTCATTATGCAAATGATTTCAAACTAATTTTCTTGTCAGAATTGAAGTTACTCAAAAACATAATTCGTAGAATGTCAACTTTGAGTGCACGATTTTGACAGATGTTTAATTTATCTCGTGAACCCGAGGCGATCGTCCTTCGACAAAAAACGACCAAAAACGACCACAAAAAACAACAGTTATAAAGGTAACCCCATAAAGTCGCATTGTACACTAATTCTTAACGATGCCACACATCAATTGTTTATTTTTATTTATTTCAAATTTCATCGCGATATTATTAACTTTATTGCGATTACGATCTTGAGAATTCATTTTTGACATTTTTATTCGAATTTATGCGATTCCGTGCCACGTTGCCAACATTAACTACGGTTTTGTTACAGTCTTTACCGAACTTAACACGTTTAAATAAAGTTCAATATGGTTTGATTAGAAGAAATTGATACGAAAATAAACTTGGCCACAATGAGACGCTGTGTGACTGCTCTAAGATTTTATTATTCAAAAAATTGATATTTTATTTTTCGAATTGGACTGCTAACGCTCGCAGCGGGTGGCTGAACCGACCTTATGGAATTTAAACCTTATTTATGTGAAGTATAGATTTATTTTTCTTTGTTACCGATATCGTTCCCTTAAAGATGCTTCAAGGAATCGATGTAAGAATTCGCGTTCTCTGCTCCGTAGGACACTTAGATATGATCTAGCTGGTAAATACTATAAATATTTAATTTTCAATAACATTAAGCTGGAATTTTAAGACGCGCATTTAATGTAGTCGGAACTAGATATTGTTAATTGAACTCTATTAATAAAAAACTAAAATATTCTAGACTATGATAGCGCCCAACGTGTTAAGTGATATTTTATGTGTCGATTTTAAAACAGTAAAACCAAATATCAGTTCTTATTTAATATTCATGAGAACATGAAACTTTTGTGACAATTTTTATTCAAATCTCGTTATAAATTGATTTACGATAAAAAGTCGAAATTGATAAATGTTTCCAAACTACCTTAGTAGAAATCATAATGTTTTGAGGTTTCTTCTACATGTTCGCCATGAATATTTCGTGTCTATTTATCATTTTGCTAAATATATGCTACATTCTTATTTGTCATTTCGTTGCGGAAACGAGTCGCATCTGCTTAGCTCTAGCAAATGACAAAGTTCGTATGGAATAGTCACAGCCAAAAGATTTAATCCTACTGATGTGAAAGTTTGTGCAAATGTTTATTCCCTATTCTCGCAAAAACTACCGAGCTGATTGCATAGAAACTTGTCATGAAGAAAGCTGGCATCCCGATCCATTTTGTATGCAAGTTAAAGAAAGTTTATTCTTAAATATAGGTGTCGTGTAATCATTATATTGGTACATAAAACGCAGTGTGCCTTAACGCCGTGTAGGCGGTATGCCTACACGAGAGGGAAGCGTATTGAGACTTAGGTCTATTGAGATCTATCCTAGTATGATTCAGTGGACGTGGAGACTAAGATTCATCACATAATTCGCAGCTCGCATTCTCGCATATCTTACTACATTTTACGATAAAGTTTTCTAGGGATATTATGACAGTCTTAATAAAAGTAGGCAACGTTATGGATACTGAGGTCCAAGGAGAGATCGTATCAAATGTATTTGAACATGTAATAATTATTTTTTTATCAGATTCATCGCATGTTTTTGTAAGGCAAGCTTTTTTTATAATTTGTAAGAGTAAAACCTGTGCCCATGAAAAAGTCAAAGCTTCTGAAATGTAAACTATATTTATTATGAGCTCAAATCGGGAACTAACAATTAGGTATAGGTACCTAGTTCAGTTTTTACATATTCGTCCAAAACATAAAACTGTCCAAGGTTAGCTGTCCTTATGTACTGTGCGTGGAAATATGAAGTGATTTATCAGGTGCTACCTAGAGTGTTTCATTAAAAAAACTTAACTGGCTTTAGTAAATCAACAAGACGAGAGAAATAAAAATAAATAATACATCTGACGAGGCTGTATGGGTTAAAAATCATATGCCTGTTTCTAGGGTATTCATAAAAAATGGTAGCGACATAAGTTCTAGGGTTCTTAGAGATTTTATCAAACCTACTGTGAATACTAAGGTAGTAAAAGAGTTCCGGAATATAATCTAAACTGAGATCACAGAATATAATATAATGTGTTTATTACCTGATCAGATCTAGACTTTATCATAATTTTGTACTTAATTTAAAATTATGTGTAGACCTAAGATTTTATAAAGACTTCGGATCAGCAAGCAGATGACCACAGGAAAAAACCCACTAGTTTCTCGTGTCTTCTTCTCTTTAGAGGGCACGTTCCGAACACATAAGAAGAAGTTTGAAAAGGTTAATTTTTTTAAAGATGTGACATTGCAATAAAATTTTGAATGAATGTAGTGAATTGAATCGAGAATTGAGATCGAGAGTTTTGTTTCATTTCACTATATTTGGACATTTAACAGGCGCAGTGACTGTTTATTTTAAAAACACAACATCAAGGACCCAAAACTGTTAAATGAAACTCAAAAAGACATTTTAATTACCGTCAAAATTAATATTCATGCATTAAGATCAAACATTTTTAACATTTTTCAACGAATTCAATCAGTATGTAATTAAAATCAATTAATTGTCAATTAAACTATCGAACTTACAGTAGCAATTCCGGAAGCTTAGGTTAATTAAATATACCTACAAGCAAGAAGCAACTGAATAGTTATTAGTAGATAATTTACTTCTATTATTATATTATTCAAGACGAGTATATCACACAATTTATTGAACATATATACCAAAGAGAAGCCGCTCAAACTCAGCGGGAGTGATCTGAACGTATTCTAAATTATATTAATTGGGAAACAAACTAAGGAAAATACGACCTTATTATCATTAGAAAAATTTAAATTTTTGAAAAGTAAAGTCTCGTGAAAGATAATTAAATACAATTTTACAATTACAACTAAGTTATAACGTAGGGTAAAACGCATCGTTTGGAAGGGATCTTTGACATTTAACGCGATTGAATAAATACAAATTTTATCTAAAAATATTTAAATAAGAAAATAAACAATAATCTACCAAACAGCATCATTAGGTACAGCCAGGGTTGTGGATCTCTATAAATCTCAGCACTGAGCCTTAAATCTGTAGTAACGGAAGAATATTTTGATTCATATTTCTTGAAAAAATGACAGAAACTGTCGACAAAATTAATTCTCTTTTGTATCTCTCTATTTTGTATGGTTTTCCCATTCATATTTTCTTAAATAAACGCGATCGCTAGAGTCCTATTTCACATTATTAGTCATTATCAAATAGTCATACGATATACGTTATTTACTTACGAGATATAGCAAATATCCCGTTTTAAATAACTTTAGTTGTGAAAATAACCATATGATAGTTTAAAACAACCTACTATGTCAACGAATCAACTAAAAACAAAATCCTCCTTTGAACTTCGCTGTAGTTGGGTTAAAAAACGAAACTGACTCCTCGATAGAATCAATCATCAGAAGCAGAATCCATCATTTAGCTCAAATACCCGTTGTTCCCGGGTAAATAGGTTAAACAGTAAACAAAACTCTCAATTAAGGTACCCACAAGTTTCCCATACTCATAGCTCGTGGAGTGGACCCGTGTCGTGAACTATTATGTACAGAAACACACGAACAGCTCCGAGGTGTTTGGTGCATCGGTATTTGGATTTGTGCCAGCTTTTTGATGTGCCGACTGTCACAGCATTTTTCTTGGGAATCAGTTTAATAAGTTTACCTCCCATAGTTTTTTGAGAAAAAGAATATATTCAAGTATATTTTATATGGGTACGTCTGTGGCAAAAGTAAAGGACGTAGCCAACGTGGGTTATTTCTATACCAACAAAAACTTAAAATATTTAAAAGCATGAACATAAACTATGCTCAAATTTTAGCGCGGTTTATCTATTGGATTGAGGTGTGCGTTGAGATACCTATCAGTCAGTCAGGACTTTGAATTTTAGTGTATTAATTTTATTTGACATTCATATTGTGTTCTCTGGCTCTAAAAATATAGGACTGATTTTGGTGAAAATTAATATAGGTAAAAGATACATCGATTTCTTACAAGTCAACCCGCGGACTTCTTACTTTTTCACAAAATGTACCTACTCATATTAAAATACGGACTAACATTTCGTAACAAAAGTACATTAGGTATTAAAACAATTAGCTACCATTATCGAAAAGAATTTATAGATTTATAAACACCGAGTTATTCTCAACACGTCTACCGCGCTAGCTTCATGTTCATTAATTTTTAAATCGGGTAACACTGCATTGACAATACTTCGTGTTGCCATAGATTATACGACGTCACGCTGCGCATTTATATGCCAGTGTTGCTAGTTGATTAAAAGTAATATAGTTAACTGTTTTATTTCTATTATTGGAAGAAAATATTGTGTTTATGTGGTTTGTGGAGAATTACTGTTTCATAAAAATATCGAATCTTTCATAGATATAAAATCACCTTATAACTTTAGATCTAGCAAATTGATTAAAATTATATTTTTACCGTTTATTACTAGTTTACTTTATATTGCATATTAAAAATGGAGATCGTCAGATCTCAAGATAAACTCCGAGAATATTGAAAACAGTTTCATATGTAAATAAATACCTCTTATTGAAGAACAAGTTACATCTCGTGATTGTACCTACACTTGTGTAAAATAGCAATATTGAGTGTGAAAGGGGTTGTAATATTCTGGCATAGTAATCGGTCAGCCATTTTTTCACTAACGCGGTTACCTTTTAAATCTAATGGCAATGTATCAAGAACAGTTATATAAACACCAAATTCCATGTAAAAAACTAGTAAAGGTTTACTTACCTGTGGCAAATAAAAAAAAACTTCTTAAATATATTTTTAATATCAAAAACTTAACAGGCAAACTAAGCAGGCAGGCAGTCTTTAGGATATTTTGTTATTAAGAGTTGTTTGTATGAATGTCCTCTATACATTGCTATAGGATTGACAAGTAACCCCGCCCTAAAAAAAGATTGATGCAACTACTATGCATGTCTCCATACTTATTATGGATATACCCTTTTCATAAAAACTGTCATACCTAAATATTAGTACCTAACTTAATATTACCTAACATAATTTTAGGTTTCCGCCATTAGAACAAAAACAAATAAACGTAAATATAATCTTATCAGTTAAAATAGTTTCATTAAAAGTAACTTACTATGAATCTATACTTATTAACAAATACCTAATTTCCCTACTTCTAAATACAGTTATGTTATTGAATGAACTCTCAACTTCTCGATCGTAAATTCCCGAGCACGTGTTTCGATAAATATAGTTCTGTCTGCGCCTGCGCAGCGCACGCGTGGGCGTGGGACACAATGTAATGTTGATACATTCCCACTGTTGAGTGTGTTGCTGTTCTCTTCGACTGTATTGATTTAACTTTCATGCCTATTAATGAGTTTTGAATCCTATTTTAAGTTATTTATCATAATGTAAAATTAAAATTGCTCTTATGTCGAAGGAAAACATCGTGATGAAACCCTCAGACTAAGAAAATCTTGCGTGCTTTTTACGAATATTAAAAATGCGAAAGCCATTTCATATACTTTTCTAACAAGATATACTTACCAAGTCAAAACAATAAGTTTGTCAAAGTTACGTATCATCGTTATAAAATTGGAAAAAGTTAGACAAAATATACCCAATAGATAACTTGACTTTTGAAAATCAAAAAATCTCAGTAACTTTGAACAGATATGTCAAATTCACACCTCAGGATTTAATCTAAGATAGGTTCGTCACTTTCTTTCAACATCTATTAGAATACCCATTAAATGAGATAGAAGATAAAGTTAGACAATAGTACGCATGTGGGCCAGTGTGTAGGCGATCTGACTCATAGCAGAGCCAGAGTTGTATCGAAATTAATTTAGTTTTCAATCGGTATCAGGAAATTATTGCGTTTGTTATTCAAAATACGATAAAAGGTTTCCGCCTTTATTTTGACCATTAAGTCGCTGAGTACCTAAAACGGAGGCTGCTAATTTCCCGTTTTGCGTAGACCTAACGAGAGATCGGCATATTGATATTTTGACCCATTGCAAATTAGTTCACGAGCGAGTATTAACTCAAGAGCTTTTAGGTTCTCAGCGATTTAAGGTCCAAATCAAAATCTCTCCAATTTAAGTGGAAAGACACAATTTAATAGCTTTAGCCACAAGGAACTTAAACTGGTCCTTAGTCATGGACCTTTTAATTTCAGAAAATCATTTCTATGAAACCGTCTTCCGATACTGAACATTGAAGAAGTATGTTGAAAAATATAGGTTGCTCCAAGTCAAAGTCATTTTTTCATAATTTACATGAGATCTGATTGAATCGTATTCAAAACTAAGTTAAGATGTATGTATGTCCTTTGGAACGCACGCATCAATGTGAAGAAGACACAATAAACTCACGGGGGATCTGACTACGTTTCCAATATATTTCGGCATGTGAAGTTCTAAGAAAGAGCTTTTATAAAACTGTTTAATCATGTTATTGTCCTAATATGACATGTTGACATGAGGACACTCGACTATAATTATTGCTTTGTCATCCGGCCCGTACAAGTGCCAAACAAATTATATTACTAAGTATCTAAAGTAGGTCAAAACGAATTTACAAATAAGGCTAAACATCTCAAACCGAACACCAAATTACAAAATGTAATGCAATAATTTAAATACGTTTTAAATTACATCGAAAACACTATTCATTTGTGCCATTATCCATACAAGGATCATAGGTCAATTTGTAAAAATGACAATGCGGGAACTATACAAGATAGAGATAGATTAACACACTTTTACCAAAGAGTGAGAGAGGGAAAGGATAGTGCCAAATGCTTAAGGCGATACTATCTTGGTGATGATGATATTACCGAATCACTACGTAAAATATACATCATAACATGCGAAAATCAACTCTGTGCTTCATGAAATATGAGTGACGTAGATCGCATTATTTCTGCCAATACTTATGGTAAGTGCTGTAAAGCTTTGCTTTATTATGTGCTAGATGAAATAAGGTTATTAAAGACATTGTTATGGGATGAAAGTAGAGGTGAAATAGGGCCTTAAATGTTGAATATTTTGACAAAGATTGAAAGTTAGTAATATTTCTGGGATAATAATACTCACCATTCAGTGATACGTGGCGCTGAATTTAGTTAAAAATTTTTCATTTATTTCAGTAGAGGTTCACTTGCATAAATGAAATGTAACGGACGTAACGTTACAAGATGTTTCACGTAGTTACGTAACAGTTTACCTAATTTTTGTGAGAATCTTTCTATGTATCACAATAATTTGATATTTTTGACGAAAAAAAAACACGCAAAAATAAGTAATAAACAAACCGATTGATTTAGGAATTAAAAAAACGAAGAAAACAGAATAACTGTAAACGTATTAGATAGCTTAATAATCGTTAAACCATAATGATATTAATCTACTCTCTCAATAAACGTAGGCGGGCCCTTAAAATCGAGATTAATAACAAAACTAGTCGAACACAATTTCAAATTAACAAAAACATTATAATCATAGAGTATCGAGATACATCGAAAGGTATCGAGTTGATGAGTAGAACTATAAAATTATTCGCAATTATTAGCTCGCGATACCTAAAAAGGGCTGGGCATTACCTCGGCACCGGTCGGATTCGCTCGAGGTCGTTCGGGTCACTTCACTCGATAGAATTATGCTTCAATTGTTTCAACTCGCTTTGCTCATCTCTCTTAACAATTTGTACGGTGCGATTGTCTCGATTATATCGATATTTTATTACTTGACAACGTAGTGTGAAGCTGGAGGGACAAGTACGTACGCCAGTATTCCTGATACCCAGTGGATTAGTCGATGCGATACGAGCAATCACTCCGGTTTTACTGACTTTCGAATTCCTTCAGGGAAGAAGCTTTAATATATAAATGAGCCACAACAGCAGTACCTATACCTATCAGAAGGATCAGATGTGCAAGCAATTAAGTTGCCTGGGTTGTAATTTCTGTTAATTGAAAAAATCTGCATTTTCATGCTGATGCTGTAAATAACTCTATGTAAGAGAGATGGTATTTTATATTAATAGGAGTAGATTGAACTTATAGGTTTTTTGACTTTTGAAATGGGTCAAAAGAGTTGTGACTCTTCTCGCAGCAATAATCAAATAACGGATGTAATGTCGTAAATACGTTATAATTTGAAACGGATGTTCTTAATCCAAATCCATTTTTATTTATTTTAAGATTAAAACTGTTTGGTTACAAGGCGTTTACACGATTTTATTGTGGCTTCTTTCCTGATAATACCTACCTCATTTATTTTGCTTTTATTGGGGTACGTATTTAAAAAGTCTAAAGTTAAAAAAACTGATGTTTTTAATAAACAATTCGCATAAAACATTACATATTTGGCTACATATCTTAAAATATACTCTGGCAACAATATATCAAACGAAATTCAAACAAAACTACAAACCAAAATTATATGTTTACATTTAATTTATTAATGAACGAATAATTAATATTTTAAAGTTGAAATAAATGTTAGACCGATCTCAGATCTTAGATCGTAATCGCTATCTTTAATTACAAGTTTATCAAATTGGACTCAGCCATATATTGATGATGTTTGCTCAGAATTAATTGCTTTCGATCGTATGTATGATTTAAGGTGTACCAAATATTGTATCTATTCATAGTGTATAAGAAAATTAAACTGGGATAGTTTATTGATTATTGAATATTTTAATGCAAACTCATAATTTAGATGATATTAAAAATACAGATATTTGTGAAATGTGATTGAATTTGGAACCAGTCGTAAAATCATACTTAAAAGTTAATGCAGATCATAAACTTTTAATGCCGATGCATCGATAGATTAGAGTTAGTTCTTTAGGTGATTTTTTTTCACAAATGATAGGTCAGCATTTGACCACTATCACACATGGTCTAGGTATATAAGATGTAGCATGCGGCCCTATAGAAGACCTGTTCACTCGCGATCTCGGTTATTTTTACGAAAATCTGAAAAAATATATCAAATTTGGCAGGCCAGATGTTTAACACCTTCGTAATTATAAGAAAAACGAAAAAAACTATTTGTCAATATAAAATGAACACCTCTAAATAATATTAGATTAATGGACTCACCATTTTACCATTATTCTTCAAAATGGAGATCACTAAACGGGCAGTTTATTCATAACATAACTGTGGAGATTACTTACCTGAAAAGAAAAAAATAAAAACAATCAGGAACCTGTCAAATATTTCGTAGAAATGTCACATAATTCTAAACGACTTTACTAAAAGATGTTAAAAGTCCAAATATGTTTAATTCCCCTAAGGATTATAAACAATAACCAACTAAATACATTATTGTAATACACTTATTTTATCTAGTTCTGTGAATTTTCGTGGTTTTGTTGATTTATTGCCGTATTGTTCATTTTTGTAGTAGCAATGACAGGGTGAGGATTTCTCAAAACATGCGGTTAGTTTTTTTTATTGTCATTCATTACTCGTTCAATCGGTCAAAAAGGTTCCATATGTATATGTTGTGAAAACTTTTTGCTCATCTGAATCAAGGAGTTCCTTTAACATTAAGCAAAAAGGTTTCGTAAGAAGTATCTATCTGTCTAGTACCTTTTACCTACATACCTAACTGGATTATTTGTTATTTTTCTCATTTAAATAAACAAGTTAATTTTTTTATTTTATTTAAATATTTTCGGATACATAAATATGTAAGTATGGAGGAAATGGCAATTTTTTTTTTTTTCATTTCTTTTGCAATATAAAAACATGTTTTGGCAGTGAGATACATATCACTGTGTATTGGCTGTATGAGTGACGAAGTCGAGAACCTGTAATTACATCTTGTACGTTTCGTTTAATTGACACAATAGCAGAAAAGTGACAATTTAGATTCTAGTTTAGTCTAGGTGCTAACTAAAGAGTTCTTCATTTAATGCAATACACTTGATAACTCAAAGAGGTTGGAATATGTATGATGTCATACCACAGTTTAACAGAAAAAAATAAATGTGAACACCCACTAGGGCGTACCATCTAACAAGTTAAGTGCGGTGTTAACATAGCCCGCATTGAAATACGGTTAGCGCGCGCGGGCACAAAAGACAAGCTCTCCGGGATTATGGCCATGTTAATAGCGACGACTTTTGTTAACTTAATGGAGCGGAGTATGTTGACGTCTCTGTGATGGGTTATGGGTGGCTTCATGGGAATATATTTTTAAATATTTTTCAAAATAATTCAGGTCACAGACATAGCTCAAAATGTTTTATGTCTATCCTATTATATAGACTATTCGATTATTTTACATACCTACACTTTGGTTATCTATTTCCCATAAATATTATAAATTACAATTTAAAAATCATTAGTTTAAATTAAAACAAATATTTTTTTTCAAAACTATTTATCATAGGCCTTTGCAGTGGGACGGAATTGACTAGAAATAATCATAAAATAAATATTTGATTTGAGTGCCTTCTACAACTGGTTTATAAATATCCTGAGAAATACTATCGAACAATAAGTAAACCACAATTCATAATATGAGAAGAGGAAAATATATATATTTTTAATAAAAATTAATCCGCTAAAACGAAGATGGCTATTTATTTTTGATAATAAATACTTTGCTCGCAGATGATATTTTATTTCAGGTTTCTATTTGTAACCTCGACGAATCAAGCTTTTAGCAGTTGTTGGTACAGCATGAAGATGATTAAAGCTGTGCATATACCTGCGGTTGATTCAAGCGTTTATTGATGCGAAATTTCTTGAAACTTGAGATTGATCATTAAACGACATCAAACTCGATCTTGGTAAATGAAACTTCAAACTCTTTTTAACTAAAAAGTAAAGTATGTAAATACTGGACTGATTTTAATAATTCTGTTACTGAGAGAAAGCTACATTATTGAGACGTGAGGCTTATCCTGATATTTAGATCAACCCTAGTGCAGATGAAACCGCAGTGCATTGTTAGTCAGTAATAAAAGTGAATGGCGAAACCCGATAAAACGTGAGAAGATAAAAAACCAACAATCTATTACAATTTAACAAATAAAACCAGTAGGTAGGTCTGTATGTTGTAGGTGATATTGTGTCTTCGGCGATAATGATCGCGTAAACATTGCGAGCGAAAGTAAGGTTTCCAAATTAGCAGGTTGTGTGGTTGATAGTGGACGTATTAGCAGGTTCGATGCCACACGATCGCGGCCTTTTGACATCTTAGGGCTGCCACGGGAATATTGTTATACATTCTATTATTACTTTCTTAAGTTAACATCATGCTATTTTAAGCATGTTTGACTAATCTAATTTGAATAAAAATAGTTGAAAATAGAATAGAAAATAGGCAAAATTAACACGGTACGGTTATTTTGATTTGTAGTTATTAATAAGTAGAAAATAAATTATGAAAAAGCCACGATAGGGTTCGAATTACACAATTTATGCTCAGCCGGCTCCTATTGCCATGTTGTCTTTTTTGTAATTATTTGTATTTGAGCATAACAAAAAATAATAAAAGAGTCTTTGTTGCTGGCAGCGTTAAAATATTATTAAAACAAAAAACAAATGGTTGTCTGTAAAGTCGGATTACGGACGATAATTTTACGTGATAACGTCATAAGAAAACGATGAAAAATTGATTTGTTATTCTTTTAGATATTTATTTCTTTTGCTTTATTTTTTCTATATTTTTTTCTTATTTTTTTTCTTCTATTAAGTATGTACATCTTCTATTCGTCACACATCGGTGACGGGACGCGTCATGTTACCGGAACATGACACTTTCGTGTAAATGCAGGTTCTATCAATTTATTAGACGTTATCAAAAACTAGTAAAAATCCTGTTTTTAAAAGTATTTTTATGTTTTTTTTTATATTTATGCATTAAGCACTTACCTTTTGTTCTTTTCAATTATTGCAATTCATTTTGTAAAAATAGTACAATAAGTAGGTAAATAGACATATGTATTAATATGTGGAATATATTACGTCCTATATTTTATTTTTGCTAC
The DNA here is from genome assembly GCA_951213275.1 of Idaea straminata. Classification (NCBI taxonomy): domain Eukaryota; kingdom Metazoa; phylum Arthropoda; class Insecta; order Lepidoptera; family Geometridae; genus Idaea; species Idaea straminata. The sequence goes on from OX577858.1 coordinate 810,830, forward strand.
AAATAAACGTACTGTTAATGTTAATAAGGTTATATAAATAGTACATAATAAAACTCAATAAAATATTTATATGTTTGTGGCAGCCCTAGTTACCATTTAGCGTTACATATATGAGTGTTCCGGTGGTATTGTATTAACACCCACTTTTACATTCGACACCCGAAAGCAAACGTATTTTATGGACCTTTGTGTTATTCATTAAATCGAACGAGTTTTTGTTCCTGAACTATGTTTACAAGTTGTTAGGTTTCGACTAAAATGTTAAGATGTGGACCAGATAATAAGGGCCTGAACCCATATAGCCATGGCACGATCCAGTGCGAGCGAAACGAAATGACATTTTTGTTTGTGAAAATAATTAAAAATGCAAATGCCATCTTATCAAGCGATTCGGTTCTAGCTAAATTTGATCAGTTGGTATAATTCAAAGTCCTGATTGATTAACTGACTGATTTATCAAGCACAGCTTCAACTAATGGACGGATTGGGCTAAAATTTGGCACACGATAACTCATGATCAAATTACGACAAACATTACTCATTATTTGTATGAAAATGTCACAGTATCGTCGGTAATTTAGGCAAATTACAACTCCTGTCTCAAGTCTATAAACATTAATATAATAAACTATAGATTTAAAACGGTTTGAAACACCACGTTAAAATAATTTCCACAGATTTCAGTTTATGTAAACCCCGGAATATAAGAGGAGAGCTCAAAAGGGTCTGAGCATAAATACTTAGAGGCTTGACCCCGGGGTCGGCTTGTGCTACAAATCTGATAATAAGGTACTATATTAGAACTACATGCGAGTGGAACCGCGTGGGAACGCATATAGCGATTGACGCGGTTCGTTATGTAGAACGAACTGTAATTGCTACGTACAGTGCGCAAAAAGGGATATTACTTTGGAAGAGGAGTGTGGAAATAATAATTTATTTTTTTGGACAAAAATATACGTTTTAAATAAAAAAAATAGTTTAAAAATCCCGACCACGGCATGAAACTAAAAAACAAGAAGCTGTTCATGAGTATAATCTTATGCTTTTCTATTATAAGTTATGCTTTTCATATTATACTTATAAGTAGATAAGTTCCATATACTACCTATCATTCGAAATTAAGTTAGATAAACTTTAATCAAGTGATCGCCATAAGTTTGTTTATATACTTAACATTTGAGTAAATGAATAATTTCTACGAGACATGTTGATTCAAAGTAACTTTATGATCATAAAATGACCGGCATCGTGCTATAAAATATTAATCACATTCACATTTTCACGATAGGTTCAAAAACTGAGTTTCATAAATTGATGTTAAAATGTTTATGAGCATAGAGTTATATTGAAATATATTTCATGCTATATCACTACGTCCGCATCTTATTGAATTAAACAACATGTCTTCATAAATACTATACTTATGAAATTTACGTTTACAAACATTTCATTTTACACATAAGTAAATGTTTAACAATAATTATGAACAACAAAAGATTTAAATCCGTGACATTTGGGCAGAATTTCATAATCGATTACGATAAAACGATGTATCGATTTGAAAATCACTCGGCAATCAACTAAACACGTTACGAAACGAACAATTATGTGTCACAATTATAATATAATCGATTTTTATTTGATGTTTTATTTTTGTTGATCGTACACGCGATGTGTGATATCATCGTAGGGTGAATCAAGTTTGTATTCTTTGAAATTCTGGATGAATGTTACTATAGAAATACCGTAATTTAGGCAATATTGACGAAGTTTAAACAGACAGACAATCGAGTGATCTTATCCATAATACCCGTTTTTTTTCCTCTTTGGGAACGAAAACCTATAAACGATTTCAAATTTTCATCAGAAGGAATGCATAACATTTACCATAGGAAGGACGCACCTTGTGTTTCTAATAGATTTTTTGCAACCCAATTTTGCTGCAAGTGACCCTTCATTTAAAGGAAGAAAAAAAACAGTTAAATTTTTGTTGTCAAAATAACTCAAGTTTTACCTGTTTTTATTTGCTATCTCTATTTTCAGATAAAAAAGAACGTTATGAATTTATCTAAGAATTTAGTTCAATTTAGCAAATTGTTCAAATTAGTTTTAGTGCGAAATTAAATAAACATAACAAGCGTAACAAATGTATTAATTATGAACGATCGTTTCCAATCTAGTTATTAGTAGAATAAAAACAAATAAACTAAAGAGTTAAAACACTGAATGCTTTCAATTAAATAATTAAAAACTTTATAGTTGTAAAAAAACAACACCGACATTGAATATTAGGTACTATCGAAATCTCCAGCGCGATTGTTTGACCTTATATTATGAATTTGAATGCTAACATTTTTTTTAATTAACACATTTTAAGAAACATAAAACGATTCTAAAGTCTTAAACACAACACGCCGTTGCCTTTTTTACAATATGACTACAAAGTATCCGAAATGTGTAAAATTTTCTTTATAATTTAATTCAAAATTGGCACCAATCACAAAGTGTTCTTTGAAACACGAATGGCTGTTGAGTTTTTTGGTTTAGTTCTTTGAAATTATTCTTGGTATAAAAAAAATAGGTAACTGCATAAAATGCTCGAATAGGAATATCATTAGAATAAAATAAAAGTTATTTTTAAGTAATATATTTGAAGTAACAAATTATGTGGATTATTTTTATTGACGATCACATCAAAATGGATTTTTAATTGGAAAATTTAGGAAAAGTTTACGCTTGCGAACTTTCTCTAATACCGTGTATCGGTGACCATATTGAGATAGAGTGTTTTGTGAAGTTTCACAAAATATACCTAAATGTGATTTTAAATGTGCTATTTTGAAAAACAGTGAACTTGAATCGCTTAAGGCCTTTCAATTTCCCACATTTCGCAATATGCTGTCGCGCGTCACAACAATCAAACTCATGACTTTTTCGTCGCGTAGTATTGAGCTTAGAACCTAACATCCTCCTTATTGAATCCTCAAAATACAACAAACACATGATAATTGGAATAATTATCAAAAGCGGTTTAGCACCCACTCCCATATTTGATTCTAATTACTTGCACCAATCAACCGCGTCGCTTACCTCATTAGATCCCATTATATCAATACGTGAAGAACCTTCGATACAAACTTAAAATATCATCCGGAAAATTAAAAATCAAATAAAACTGTTCATTATTTCGTAACATGTAAGATTCATAAGTACTTTATTTACACGTATTCGATAATCTTGTAAGTAGAGTAAACATAAACATTGCATCTTAAACTTTAGTTTTCCAAAATAGGGTTTAAAATTCTTTGCGTTTTTAAATCCGTGATTAAGTTAGTGTTAATATAGAATTGTTTTGTAATTGAACATTTATATTTGTACAGACGGTTAGAGATGGTTTGGGTAATATGTTCCTCAGTGGATTAGAAAGGTGTTTTATGTTAATAGTTAACCAAATAAGTTTAGTTGTGTGCTTTGCCTGTATTGGAGGTCCTCTGATTGGTATATTAGTGATATAATTAGGTATGTGTTGGTAATATTCATCAAGGTAGCATTGGTCTAAATTTTTGATTAAAAAATTGCTTTTTTTAACGATAGATATAAAGGTATTACAAGACGTCATTTATACAATTCTGACGTAAGTAATGTGTAGCTAATCAAAATTTGTTGGATGGTTAAGGCAAGGAGTTTAGCTTCGCATTTGCTCATTATTTTCTAATGAAGAATTTTGATTAGCTATATCCTCGTTGCACGTTATGGATGAAAGGAAAGAGGAGTAAATTCCTATCTGTTCTACTATTTTTGGAGTACTAATAGAATAAGTAGGAATAAAAAGTACCGGTGGTTCTACTAATACAACAATTTGAGAGAAAACTAAGCCTTCTCTGTCAACAGAATTGACTATACTTTCCTACATCTAACTCAAGATTTAGTACCTACATTGTATTCGAAGACCATATAAACCTAATTACCCAACAGGCACCCTGCGCTTGCGCACGAAGTATTTAAAAGCACTTTTTCTATATGTAATTACAACAGGCGTTCCAAACACTTATTTTTAATATTCATAAATAAAAATCTCGTATAGCTCTTGGACATGACAATAGAACAATTTAACTCCTAAAATAATATCTTCTTAGTGTTTGCTATAATTAAGGGTCCACGCAGACAAAATACTTTTCGATTTAAAAGCAACTTAAAAGTTGATCGTTTCTTATGAAAAGTCGCAGCAAGAACGTTTAATGCTCATAAAATAAGCAAAAAAATTTTTTTTTGTAAATTAAATTTATATATTTAGGGCTATATTTCCAATTGAATAAAAGGGCCAGTTGCTACTTGACACCTGAAATTTGGAGGGATTATTCTTTGTATGACGCTACCCGATAAGATTTTTCAAAATTCCACCCCTTAGGGGGTGAATAAGAGGGGCAAAGTTTGTATGGGATAACGTGATTACTTGGTCTATTTTCGACTTCTACGCGGACAAAATCTATTAAGTAAAAGTAAAAATCTATATATATATAAAAGAAAGTCGTGTTAGTTACACCATTTATAACTCGGGAACGGCTAAACCGATTTGGCTGAAAATTGGTGGGGAGGTAGCTTACAATCATAAAACGGACATAGGATATTTTTTTCGATATTCCCACGGGATCGGGACTTACGCAGGTGAAACCGCGGGGCGCAGCTAGTAATTAATAAAATTGAACTAAAATTAAATAATATTAATAGAAATAAATATTACAGGACATTGCACACCGCGCCATCTAACCTAGAGCTAAGCAACTAGCCTTTTGCTATATTGCAGACCACAGAAATTAAATTCGTATACTTTTTTTTTCCATGTAGACCCAGCAACAACAATCCACCCAGCAACAAAACGCAACAATTATTTTAACGGTGAGTATCGAACCCGCAACATTCTACATTGCAGGCGAGTGTTTACTGTACCTATAGGTCATCAATAGTTATATATAATAAGTTTTCAATCTGCCTATGCCCTATACTATGTTAGCGGCAAAAGTAACTAAGTTTTCTAAGTAATAAATATGAACACTTAGAAAGTTAGAACAAAACGCAGTATCATAACTTTGATGTGCTTAAACTGTAAAACGACAGGCTTAAGAAGTTTAGTAAGTAACTTAAATTTTCGATATTTAGTTTTGCTGCAGTTTTCTTAGCTTGAATAATTCTGTAAAGGAAGGATAGAGTATAGACTAGAGCATTTACTAGTAACAGAATATAGAGCACACGCTGTTTTTAAGTCAATTCGAACCACTCTTGGAACATTTGCCTATATTGTACCTACTATTTGAAGAGAGTTATATTACAATAGCAGCGCTCCGAGGTTCCGCGTAATTCCCGATGCCGTGGGGATATTGGGATAAAAAGTATGTTATTCCCAATGAATTAATGTATCCTCATACCAAGTTTTATCAAAATCGGTCCAATAGTTTTGGAGCCATTACAAACCTAAAAACAAACAAAAAAATCTTCCCCCTTTATAATATCATATAAGTGTAGATTGAAATACTCGAGGAAATGTTCTAGTCTATACTCACCTTAAACTGTGAAAAGGGGGAGATCCTTCATAGGCATCTGTTATATTCCATTTATTAATTAAATAAAACGTTACAATTCTGTAAATAGTTTTACCTAAGTAAGGTACTTTCTACAGATTATACCGCGATCAAAATAACCTACGTTCGAATCACCTTTTTTTTTTCTGAACTACTTCATGATCGTTTTATAGATGGCGCAGTATAACCACCATAATCTTTGGTGAAGAGAATGCAGACTAGAGAAATCGTTATTCGAAATATATCACTTTTCTCTTTTTAAATGTGATTAAAAAAATGTGAATATAAAAATAATAATTTCCAAAATAAGGGAGAGTCTCCAAAACACGTTATATCGTAGCTACAGCGTTAAATCACCTGCTCTTCCCATTCTGTATCATACAGAAACCTACCCAGTTCATCCAGATAAATATCTCCCTTATGATCAAGTTACCTACAATGCGGGATGCCAATGAAGTCATTATACCTAAATAGAAGATTTGCCTAGAAAGCTTTACGTTCTAAGCGAGAGATGCCACTGAAACAGTTTGCGTAAAATGCGAAACTGACTTACAAGCAGTTTGCTTAAAGTGAATGCCTATAAAGTTAAATGCTCGCAAAGCTATAGCTAAAGTATTCAAATAACATGCTAGTCTATAATATTAATAATAAATTTAATACAATAACAAAGATATTATTATAAACTGATATGATGACATAATGTAAACAAATGTAATGTGATGTAAACAAACACCTACACTACACTACAACAGTGCAAGTGACCGTCAAGTGAGTACTCACTCGAACGTAAAGTTTTCATTCACAAGTAAAAGTGAAGAAAAAAAACGCGCTCCAGTTCTCACGAGCGATGCACTTCATTATGTGGTCTAAGTTATAGGAATAGATAGAGTTTCATTATTGTTCCGGAAAATTAATCAAAGTCCTTAAAATAATATGTTATATTTTTAATTATTACACACTGACATAAGAAATTTTATTATTTTTAGGAGGTACCTTACTTAGGTAATACAAATTCAATACATGAACCAAACTTTACAATACAACAAAACTCTAAAACACCTCGTTCTGCTATTCTATCCCATCATTTAATAATTGTTATTTATTTATTTAAATATATTTTAGTGCTATGGAAAACCAACAGCTATAAATAGGTACCTAGAGCACAGTAATAAATTTCAATTATAGGTTTTCACATACCCTAATTATTCGTCATTACATTAAGTTGCATAAACATGCATTCTGTGGGAATATTAGGAAAAAATCTTAGTACCAATTCATACAAAAATACCAATACATGCCAAACTAAACATAAAAAAATAAAAAATAAATTATAAAAATAAAAATAGGTATAACGGAATCAACACGAAAAGAAGATACCAATTTTCATCAAAATAAGTTTAGTAGTTACGGAGCCTATTTATTACAAATAATAAAAAAGTTCCTCTTAAAACATTAGTGCAGATTAATATTGACGGCGTATGCGCATTGCGCATATCTAAGCATGACTTTTAAGAAATTAATAAATCTCTTACATTATCTTAAATATGTTCCCGCTGTCTCTCCTCACTCAGCACCTCAACCTTGATCTTGCTACCGTAATTAACGGTTGACGGCGCACGCGCACCGCGTCCCAGCATTGTTACCAGGGACTTTGTGATATAATACATCTATTACATACTTGTTATTGGAACAATTATGTTTTTACATTTTAATTGTTTTGTTACGATTATTTTGTGATACTAGTATGCTAATCGTTTTAATATTGCAACGTTTTGGTGGATTTTTTAAATAACTATAAATTTTAAAGTGACTGACTGACACATCAACGCACAGTACTAGTAAGATCTAGTACCGACTAGAACGTACCGGGTTAAAATTTGGCATGCAGATAGCTATTATGACGTAGATATCCGTGAAAGGATTTACGGATGTCTACGCAGACGAAGTCGCGGGCAACAACTAAGCGAATATATCTCTAAAGCATATGCTATTTTGTTTTTTACTGAACTTCAGGTCATGACATCAATAATTCAATCTGACACTACTATTACAACCACATTAGAGTGCAATGCGATCAACTCCGATCTTTCACCACTTCACTAACCCACTTTCAATAAAAAAAAACATAAAAAAATAATGAGTCTGTCATCAATAACACTGACAAATTAAATATCATTTGCAACAAATTTATTACAACACCCTGCTGAAGAGCTTTCGACCTTGTTGCATCGTGATAAGGTTTAGTGTTACTGTTTAATTGTGTTGGTAAATGTAGGGTCCGAGATCGGTAATGTCAAATTTTTGCTTGAGTGTAATTAGAAAACGAACTTGTCTGATGAGAGGTCATGTGAAAGATATCATAGAAATCATATTTACCGATTGTTTTTTTTGTGTGTTCTGTGGTTTAAGTTATAAGATATTTATTGCTTATTTAAATTTTTAAACAAAGTAAAATAAGTCTTTAGATTAGCACCCGTCCCATTATTTTACTACTAAAGGCAATTCAAGGTATATTTTCAAAACTTAAAATAGTTTTTATTTTAAACTTTTAATTATTTAATTTCTTATCAAAAATATGAATGAAATTAATTTATTTTTTCTTCAATTTCAGTACCTACCAATCGAAATTAGTTAAGTCTCTGTTTAGATAACCAAAACGCAGCGTGCGTAAATCTTATTGCTATAAAATGCTTTGTCCTGACTGACTGACAGACGGATCAACGCACAGCCTAAACCGCTGATAGAGACCTAAAACTTGGAGGGTGTGTTCTTTGTATGACGCAGGCATCCGATAAGACAGGATTTTCCGAAATTCTACCCCTTAGGGGTGATCCTATTAGTACCATTTTCGACTTCTACGCGGACGAAATCACGGGCCAAAGCTAGTCGCATTATACTTTAATAAGCGTTTGGACTAAGGACCTTCATCAAATACGTTATACCAAAGTCTATTTATTTCCTTGTCCCACTATTTATTTTATTTACCGGAGCACATAAAACGCTACCCGCTGTTTAAATCGCGAATCACTCAATACTTAACCCATCACCCACAACGTTTCGCTTAGTTTAATTAAAATTAATAGTCATTAACTAGACAACACATTCGAGTGAGTTATTTATCCTAAGGCTATTTTAACACTGCAGGAATACTCGCTGAGAAAGTGTATATGCTTACTTAGTGCTTATTTTTGTACGGTTTTATTAAGGCTTGCCCTGTTTGAGTCCAATTTAATAACTTAAATTCAACCCCCTTTTTGACAGATTGATCTGAAATTTAGTAGTTCGTTATGACAATTCAATTTGTCATAGCGGGTTGTTGGTTTGATTTCCATCTAAATAAATATTTATGTAGGTATAATTTTATTCACAAAATTGTTGTATCCGTTGTGTGGTCACCCTAATACAAACCCTTTGGCGCTGTTTGAAATGTCTTGTAATATTTATTTACCTTTTTTTTCAACTAATAATAATGTAGGATTACAATTAGGCAGAATTAAGCCATAAAATGTTTGCTATTTTTTTTTAGTAGGTGAATAAAAAAGACAGAGCTGAAAATATTTTTAATGGGAAGAAGAATAAAAAAGTCTTGTTAAACATCCGTTACAAGTTACATTAATTTGATTTTTGCAAGTGAACCCTTGACCCATACTCTACTGAAATGGAAGACTTTTTACGTCATTCTTTCGTTTTTATTTCGTTGGGTCAAAAATCAGTTAATCTCCTTTCAAATAATGTTATATATTTTCACGATCGTAGTTTTCAAGTAACTCGTTAAGGCGTGTGTACATTGGACACAAATCGGCATATTGTTCGTTCTGACGTCACGACGCTAATAAAATATGTCTTGAAACAAACAAGGACACATAGTAACTACAACCGAACTATCAATACTTGCGAATATAGCGAGTGGTGGTACGGTTTTAGGGATGGACTATCAGAAAAAAAGGACTCGGTTCTGTTAATTAAAACTCACAAAACTTGTGTTTAAACAAGTATTTTCCTTATATATCGTCTTAAAGTGACAAAAGTTTCAAAAATCAAAATTCAAAAATTAAAATATTTTATTATTATAATATCATAACTAAACGTAAATTACCGGCTTAAACTGAAAGCAATAATTTGATTTTTACACACTTGCAAAAATGAAATGTTACGTAATGTTATAAAGATGTAGCCTTTTTTCAACAAAACACGGACGTACAGAAGGATAGACGGACAAGACACGATTTTATAAGGGTTTCTTTTTTACCTTTTGAGGTCCGGAACCCTAAAAAGGAGGAGGTTAAGGTCGTTAAGTATTTTATTCTTTATTTTTAATTTATGTTCACCTATAACTCAAAGCCGGCTTATCAGGGTATTTTTAAAGATGGGAAAGTGCATCATCCTCATCATCATCCTGCCCTCCGGGACTGAAGCTGTAGGGGTATTGACGAAACACCGAAAGGTTTTTCGTTAAGTCCCTGATACCGATTTCAGATTTCTCCCTAAAAATAAGACTGACATTTTCCCATCACTATTAACCCGTAGTGATCACGAACCGCGCACGATTCTGTACCAATGAAGTTGTATGGATGTTACCTATCGATTTTATTTGTATGATTTTGTAAATAACGGTACGTCGCGGTACATCACCACGAGGGCCGTGAACCTCTAAGAAATGGACGAAAATGTTTAGATTCTTGTTTTAAGGCGCTGAATAAATTCACAAGGCAGGTGGTTCGTGGTAAAACTTTGTAATCAAATTGACTTTGTAGAATGGAAATAAAATCTACATGGTCAAACTTTAGAAAATCTTATAAAAAGTAATAAAATACTAGCTTAAAGAATTTGGTAATTCTTTTTTGCAAGACAGCGAAAACAATTTTTTTTTAATTAATTATTTTCCCGGGTCTTAATCGCCTATTTTATTTGAGGAGAGTCTCCTCGCGACCATGGCTATTATAACATAGTCGAAACGTCGAGGTAAGAGAAATAAAACAGGCGATTAAGACACGGGAAAATAATTACTATGAATACAAATAATGTGAGTTCAGAAAGTTTTTTTTTTCTCTCTATAAAGAATCATTTCTTTAAAAAGAGATATTTAAAATGTCTTTTATTCCGTTTTGAATTACTTTGGTTGTACAAAATAATCATATTAGTAACAGGTTACGAGTAACGGATCTATAGAAAATGATGTAACTAATCTAACAAAGAGGTTGGATTAGCGACATCCGTCGAGTTGACATAATATGAAACGTTTTACGAACTACCCTATCTTTTACCCTATATTTTTTCATTACCGAACACCAAAATTTAGAACCAAGTAGGTATACTGAAAGTAGGTTTTAAAAATACAATAAAAATTACCTAGAACGTAAGAAACGGAAAGTAAATCACACACGCGATTTACGGCCAAGGTACTGCGGTCTTTGTATTATTAGGGAGCTTTTACATTAGCTCGGACCATTGTTCTTTAAATTGACATTATTACGTTACGTTTAGATAACTTGGCAATTTGTTTAATTTAAAAAAGCGGTTATTTGAATGTTAACATTTTAAATTAAAGAACCAAGAAACCAGAACTTTAATAAGCTATACCTAAAATAACACTATTGATCATTATTGTACTAAACAATGTAAAGAAGATTAGTACAATGAACAATCTAGAAATAAGAAATTTTTAAACCAATTATTTTGTCACGAGACTGAATTAGGATCAAGACCTAGACTTGGACAGGAATCAAAACTAATCTCAGACTTTCCCTCAGTCTCTTTTTCTTGTGTAGTGTCTTTTGGACCTTTGATTACGTCAGTTACCATAACATGGCACTGCTTGCTTAAACAATTTAGACTTGTAGCTTTAAAAATTATTTTATCCCATAACTGCACCAAAACTTGAACCCTTCAGTGTTGGTCTAGTTTCTAGTTTCTAGGTCTAGTAGTAAAGACCGGTACTATTCTACGACCAACTTTCTTTAGATCCTCGATTACGGCAGACATCGGCATTACGCAGACGATTATTTAAACGTGTAGCCTTAAATATTATATTATCCCGGGACTGAAGAGTCCAAGACCGGGACTAGTATATGTACAGTCTCCTTTAGAGCCTTAGTAACATCCCAAAACTAGACCAAAACTGAAGGGTTCAAGACCGGATCTATTCGGCGTACAGCCTTCTTTAGATCCTCGATTACGGCAGAAATCGGTATTACACAGACAATTATTTAAACGTGTAGCTTTAAAAACTGTTTTATCCTGGGACTGAAGAGTCCAAGACCGGGACTAGTATACATACGTACAGTCTCTTTTAGAGCCTTAGTTACGGCGGCATTCACCAGTAGGTGGCAATACGTAGACGATTATGTAAACTTGCAGCTTAAGTGACTGTTTTTTCCCGGGACTGAAGAGTCCAAGACCGGGACTAGTAAACATACAGTCTCCTTTAGAGCCTCGATTACGGCAGTCACCATTAGGTGGCATTACGTAGACGTGGGAACTAGATTGTATGTGGGAAGGCCACGCCGCCCTAGGTCGCGTCATTACCTCTAGATATACAATAATTTGAGTACTAGAATATTGTACAGATCCTTGCTGGTACCTGTATTATATTTAGCAATGTTCTTAGTTATATTGATTTTACTGTGAGAATCGCTTTAAGTATTTAGAACTACATATTTGACGATGTCTAAATTGCAAAAACCAAATGACGAATTTGAAGACAAACGATGAATTTGTAACAAATATTGCTATTGGGTTTTGAAACAAAACGTTTTCACGTCCCTGATACAGGCCGATTTTTAAGTATTTTTTTAATCAAGGCAAGGAGAAACTCAGTTTTTTTAATAGTCATTACTGCGCAAGCCTTAAAAAAAAACAAATAGAGCTTCTAAGGTTTGCAGTTTAACTTTTTTTATGCTATTATAGCAACCTCCGTGGGAAAGGTACACAAATAAATAATGCATTAAAATCAAACATTTAATTATTGAAGTCATTTTCAAAAGGCTTCAGCCGCTTCCTTATATAAAAATACAAGACTCTTAATTATAGACCATTTACTGAACCGTATCAGAGCAAATATAGTCAACCATATTAGATTTAACACCGTATTTGGATATCGAAGTAAAAACAGCTACAGTTTACATTTTTATTCAACAAATCATTCAGGTTTCGATCGCCATAAGTCAATTAACTTTGTATAACCATTAATATCTATCCATATAGGTATTCTATTAAATTTTCTGTACCTACTTATATAAAACAAAGTTCCTCCGCCGCGTCTGTCTTTCTGTCTGAAAGCAATAAACTCAAAAACCTCTGAATCAATTTTATTACGGTTTTCATCAGTTATCCATGAGGAAGGTGTTACTTAGAAAGGTTTTGTGTAAATTAGCTGAAATGTGACTACAATTGTTGAAGATATTGAAAAAAAAAAAACAAAACGCCGACTGAGAGCTACTTTTGGCGTGCGCCGCGTATACTCGCAAAAACTACTAAACAGTACCCTCGCAAAAGCCACAGGTCCCTGGTATTACCTAAAAATATTTAAACTGTTTCATTTATTGATCTAAGATTTTATTTGTAACAACTAGCTTTTGCCCGCGACTTCGTCTGCGTAGAAGTCGAAAATGGACCAAGGAATCACGTTGTCCCATACAAACTTTACCCCCCTTTTCACCTCCTTAGGTGTAGAATTTCGGAAAATCCTTTCTTATCGGATGCCTACGTCATATAAAGAAGATATCCTCCAAGTTTCAGGTCTCTACATAAGCGGTTAAGGCTGTGCGTTGATCCGTCACTCGGTCAGTCAGTCATTCACGACAAAGCATTTTATATGTATAGATCTTTTTGAAGATTTTAGAGGAGAAGAGAAGAGGAGAAATAAATTAACTGTGTCTCTTAACCATACGTGTTTTCTACAAAACGTTTGTTTTTGCTTACCTATTTTGGCGTGTTTTCAAGTAAAAAGTTAAGTTAAATGGGCCTATTCATTAATATGTTAGAATCAAGATTAAGATAAATTAAGATAAATTAATAGGCCTATACAATTAATGCATGAGGCATCAAGATCAAAATGCTGTATAAATTAAGCAATGTAGGAGTTGTATTTTGATAAGAAACAAATTAGATTTATGCTTAGCTAGAGTAATGTGATTAAAACCTACAGTCTAAACTACCCACAGAAAGCCATCCTCTATTAATGGTCTGATAATATTAAGATAATAAAATCCGGGTCAATGACGCACCGTTTTGTTGTTATTTTTGTTGGTTTAGTTCATTTTCATCGGGTTTGTTTCAGAATGCCAGATAAGTATCAAGCATAAAAAGAATATGTTTTACAAATTACCTCGTTAATTCTTTTAAACAGATACTTTGTTCTTCTATGTAATATTTATTGTACATAATATAATAAACAATATTCATAAATATATTTATTCAAAACGCATTTAACATAGTAGACTATGACTCTACATAAACCAGAAAACAATATACGCCTACACACATATTATGGAAGGAAGGAAGGAATAATGTGTAAGCAAAATATTTTCAATTCAATACACTTTTTAAAATAGTAGATCTTGTTTTTTAAGTATGCTCAGATCATTTTCAACATTATTATTCCCAGTACCTAACAATTTAAGATAATAAACTTTTAAAATATGCGATACAGGTCGATTTAGTTTATAAAATCATCAGCGTCATCAAAATAGCATGAACTTCGAAACCATATCTCACGTCAACCATCCATTTTACCCGTTCCAAACATATTTCTCAAGTATTCTCAACCGCTCACCCCGTTTCTATTCATTTCAGAAATCCCTTTCTTGTACTAATTGCTGTCAAATTAACAACAGTTAGGCAATGGTCGCGCGACAATAATCAATTGTACGAGACGTTTAGGAAATAATTAGTTGGCCACTCTTGAGCTTTGAAAGAAACTCTTAACTGAAATAGTGATTAAGGTTGCTTAATATTGGCTTATTTAGTGAGTAAGTAAGTGATTGATTTGGTTTTAATTGGTTGAATAATAAACGAATAGGAATTATCTTTTTTTTTTAATTTGGATTAGAGCGACGTGTTTATGCAAATAGTTGGAAGGAAGGAAAAAAAGCCTAATTTTTTAAATAAATTATGAACTGTAATTAATTATTTTTAAAGACGTCTTCAAGTGGTCTATGTACAATTGTATCCAGAGAAATAAAAAAATTTGAGTTTGAGTTTGAGTTTATTTTACGACACAAAAGGTTGCGGGTTCGACTTCAGCTATCGAATGAGTCTCATGGTCTAGGTGATTTTTATGCATAATATGAATACTATTTACAAATGAAAAGTCGATATATAAGTATTATATACGTTGTCTGGCACACATATTACAATCCTAGTTACTTAGTTTGGAGCTACATGGCATTGTCTGTAACCGTATTTTTTATTTATTAACAGTTTTAAAATTTAAAACATACCAATTGATCAGCGTTTTAGCACTGAAAATTAAAAGTTAACTTACGATTTCTTAACAACAAAGTCAAAAATGTTTCTAGTTAAAATATTTAAGGTTGATTTTATCAAATAAATAATAAAATAGCAAATAGTACCTACGGGTTATTCTTATTAAAACAGAGTCATTGAAAGAAAAATATAGGTAGAAATAAGAAGGTAATATAAGACATATTAAATAGTAATTATTGCTAGCAAAGCTTAATTGGCTACAACCCTAATGAAAAATTTAACAAATAAACGAAAAATATCATATAAATAATGAAAATATCATACAACAATAGCTTTGAACGATAACCTACTTTGCTCTAAGGATAATGATTATGAATTGTAGAGTTAATATAAAACAATTGGCATTGTGTATTGTCACACATTACTGGCATTACGTGTCCACGGTCTTTGTCCACCCGTGGGATACTTTCCCACGCCTAATGCTATTGTCAAATGAACTTTATTCGTTTTTTTATCTCATTTTTTAATAAGTTATTATGATCATAATAGTCAATTGTTTATAGAATTTCGATTTTTGGGGTCACCATTGGAGAGATGTATTCGTGTTTATTTGATGTATGATTTATATGTTTTTCACACTATTGTCTTTAATATTGATTGATGCACTCATAGTATTTGTTGAATGTTATGCTTGTTACCATTTATAGCTTCAAAAGATAACATAGCCTAACCTTTAAATTTTTTGCTTTCGTTGTGTTTTTGAATTTTCGTTTCAGGGCATATTTATGTTTATCCCTTAAAAACTGCACTTACCTAAAAACTTAAAAACGCTTTTTGATATTAATAGTTTGTATTCCAAGCATAAGTATTTTATCATTTAACTTTAACTTATAACTTTTAAGTGACTGTGTATAATCTGTGGCACCATAAGTTAGTACGTACCTACTTTGCGACTTCCGTTTATATAATTTACTTATTTAACTGTTAAATTTCTAAATTACGAAACTAATTACTGAAATTCATTTGAAGTTATTATTTAGTAACATTCTGACGTCTATAAATTTAATAATTAATTGAGGAGTTGAAGTACTCTGTCCAATAGAAGGTATTTAGCGACCAGCCTTCGCTACGCGCGGGTAGGACAGGAAATACGTCCAGTAGTTTTTGAGTTAATCGCGTACAGGCTTACGAAGATAGTCAGACGATTTTATGTGGGTGTTTTTTTACATTTTACAACTCTATACATTATTGTTCCTACATCAGACAATAAGTCTGTTATAATTTGTGCATATAATATTGTATTCGTAGATCTAAAAATAGGTAATTTTTTATTTTGTTTCATTAGCATTCTAAGAATATTTTGTATGTATTTCTTACAATTTTTCCAATAGCTTCAGCTTTACATAAAACCTTAATAAGTTATACACATAACTTTCTCATGTACCACTCCGTCAATTTGTGAAACCGTATGGAAATCTATTTAGTAGTTTTTGTATTCATATAGAAAGACATTTAATACGTAACTGAAATAATAGGTAATAAATAATAGGCCTCACCTTGTTTTATGCTACACTCTCTGCCTATAAAATAATAATATGACTTAAGTTAAATCGATAATAGCATTTCATGTTTTGTATTTAACTCTGAAAGATTAATTACAAATTATGTTTTGACCATAGTATCTCACCTGATGGTGAGTTGTGATTTTATGTAGCACGCGCGTCTAGAAGATTCCTAATACACTAGTGACTTGGAGACTTCAAAATTGTACAGTCGGCTGCATAATTGCAGCCCTCCGTAGACTTCGAAAATTACCATTATTGGAATGTTTTCATTCTAATAATTTTTGTTTGATAAATTGATGAGTAAGAAGACTTTAAACTTCAACTAAAGCAAGTGTCTAGAATCTTGCTTGTGTTGAAAACATTCTTATAACAGCCGTTTTGAAGTTCCACGGTGGGTCTGCAATTATGCAGCCTACCGTACATGTCAGGAAAAAACAGAATTGGGCAACTGATTCCACACAGTAGGTACGAATTAAAACTGAAATTCAGAATCTTAAATGATTTGTTAGTAATTGTATTTCTATATTTTTAATGTAAAAAAAACTCAAAACATGTTCCTAAACTCAAGGTTTTTTTTTTCAAAGTAGTACATAAATAAACATCACTTAACAAAATATAAAGTAGAACAATAGGCGATATTTCATACTTATACTTATTAAATTAAAACTAAATTAAATAATTAGCAGTGAATTTATTTTAATTTAGACTTGGGCATAGTTACAAAGATTTTTGAATGTATTTTTAAATAAAAACGTAATTAGATAACTGGGTAATAAAATGAACAATTGAATGAATGACTATTACGTCAAATCATTGTGCCTTAAAGCACTGGCACGTCGAAATCAAACGAAAGCGAGAGCCAAAACAAGTAGGTATTAGAATACTACCGTTTCTCGTAATTTCAAAGTCAAAGTATTTTTTTTTATTCAGTTGTAATCATTCGCATGCGATCATATTGAGTCGTCTCAAAAATTTAACGATGTTTCTTCAAAACACGCCCACCAATGAGAAGAAGACACAATAAACTCATAGGGTATCATTTTTTTTAATCATGTTCACAAAGCAGAATACTACAATATTTCTAGATAAATATTTGAAATTGAACAATTCAACCCATGTTCCTATTTTATTATCCCCTACTACAGAATAGGTATAGCTAAACAATACTCATTAAAACCGATAGAGTCGTTTAACAGGCCAAAAAACTTTCGTAGTTTAATTTAATATTAGTTTAAATTTACAGGGGAAAAACCTTGTCTAAGAAAACTCATGTAATCTGGTTTTTACTGTCTGATCATAACGTAATTGCTTTGTGAATTGCGTAGTTGAGTTATGACAACAAAGTTGTAATATATCCTACCTAGTAAATAGTAGTATTGGCCTTCAAATTTAGATGATACAGCGTTAGCAACTAGTTATGCCTTTCAGGGTGCTGTATTGCTTCGGACATGTATTAGAGGAAGTAGGCTTATCTATAACATCCTTTCAGCTTAGTTGACTATGTCCAGAAGTAAAAACTCGTCAATACGTGTGGAGCCAACTAAACTAAGTTGCGAGTTTTTTCAACGTAAAACTATGTTAAAAAAACAATTGATGCTCTGTTCGGAATTCTAACCCATGATTTTGAGAATGTTAGATGAAGTATCTACCTAACTCTAGGCTAACTTTGTACTACCTATCTAGTTGGTCCTATATTTATCAAATACCTGTTATGTATCGTGTACTATGCCTTTAAAATGAAAAATAAACATTAACCTGTATGACGCGATCAGCTAACTCCCGGTTTGTGGCGCAAAATGTCGCATTTTTACATAATATATTAGTTTCAAAACAAATTACATACCTACCCACTTTTTATCTTTATCTACAAACTTGACAACATGAACTAACCCCTTGAAACATTTAAAAATTTACTAAATCTTAAAATGCTATAATTATGTATTTTACATTATTATATTCTAAATAAATTCTTCGGACACTTCTTTGATTAAAAAAATGTATTGTTCTAATTACTTGGATAACAATTATTACTAAAGAATGCTACCTGTCTAACTCTAACTTACTAATAAATTCCAGCTTAAAGCTTATCGTAGCACCCGTTAATATACTTTACCCGCTTAAGCGCTTAATCCGTGTGTAAGTTGAGCTTAATCCGAAAATCTCGGACCGACGTTCAAGTAACAATTGAATTTTCATCATAATTTCAGATCGGATTTGCACGGTTTGATATTATACAGTTAATCCTTTCTATTAACTACTTTCGAACTAATAGAATGTGGAAGCCGTCGAATACCTTACAGATAAGTGTTGTAAAGACACTCATAACAACAGAAAGAAAGTTGGAAGTTTTTATTACACTGCATAGATAAGCAGATATTGTAACGTAAAAATTAAATGTTACTAAGTTAATGTAAATGCATTAAGTTAGTAAAAATACCTCCTTCCTAAAATCCATAGCACAGGGACCGTGCAAGATGGAAAGATGTTAGAAAGACTTTTATTCAACAGTGATACAAAGGCTTGTAAGATGATAACATCTATTTCGTATACCCTATATCAATTAGGATTGATTGTGAAAATTCTTGAATACTAAAAAAGTGGAGATTAAACCGAAAGTAATATAACATTTGAAAGCAGTTGAAGTTCGAAAAAAAAAGGAATTGGTGATTGGAAAAAAGGCTATTTCGCAAAATTCCAAACTTTATCACTAAGAGCGCAAAATTTTTGCGCTCTCATATTAAATTTATCTTTAGGTTAAACACTATGTTATCTCTATTCCATCTTATCTTAGTAATGTATGTATTTACCAAGTTGTCAAGTTCAAGATCTCAGTCAACATTTTTAACGTAACAAGGAAAAATTAACACAATTTCAAACGCTCTCGATTTTTTTCGTCAACTTACGACGAAGGCACAGCCTAAATTGCTAAGTTTAGAAACTTGACACGGGGATTCTTTAAATAGCTTAACTCTACAATAAGATATTTTAAAATTTTCATGGGCGGCGGCGGCGGCGGGACTTTGGTGGTTTAGAATAAAATATGCAAAGGGATCGCGCGCGTTGAAGTCTTTTCAAGGGACTTTTACGCACAAGGGAATAAAATGTGTCATGCTCTGTATTATTTTAGAGTAAATATTTAAATAGTCTTTTATATTTTACTAGGAACTTGTTTTTATATAATTGATACTATTGTTTACCCGCGACTTCGTTCGCTTAGGAGTTGAATTTTCTAAAATCCATTCTTAGCGCATGCTTATGTCGTAATTCGCTTATTATAGCGCGATCTGTCCATTGGTTTGAACCGTGGAATGAGTTCGAACATTGAATGATATATTTTTAGATTAACATTTTATGTAGGTATAGCAGCTGAAAAATGGATAAATTTTAATTTTCAATGTTATACGATGCATTACGAATTATTCCAGTCTGAATAATATCAGACACAATGATGTGAACTTATTTTTAAAAACGTTATGTAAAAATTATGTTTAATTGAATTGTAATTATTTTCGGAACATATTTTTTTAAACATTTTACGTCTTCTTATTTCTGACCTATACTTAAATACGCTCATATTTATGTACACATTTATATATTAATAGTTTAAACTTATTCTAGCATATATAAGGAGGTAATTATTATCACAATATTATATACAGTCAATGACATAATGAGTAAGTAAGTATATAGGTATAATTTTATAAACATAGAGCAACTTTGAACCAAAAAGGCAACCTATTTATTTGTATATAGATTTCATCATAACATTGAAAAACAAAAATAACAAATAAGAATTAACATATCTTTTGAAATAATATTGTGATTTGAAAGGTTGAATAATATTTTTATATTGCGTAGGTATACTTATATACGACGATTAGTAATTAATGAATAGACTTACCTTTATATCTTTGGTGTAAAATATAGATCAGTCGTCTTCTAATCAATCCCACATGCACTACACAGAATCCCAATAATTTGAAGTCAATACAATTTTCACTGTGGTCACGTTCCTAGATTTCAATTATCAACAAAATGTCACACAGTCCAGTCACTTTCGATATGAACAAACAAAGTCACCAAGTTCAATTTACAGCTGAGTTATAACTGAAAACACAAACTGAAACTCGACCTAACAATACCATTGCTACATTTACTAATAATTCACACCTTTATTGATTTAACATAATATCATATTTTCATAAAAAAATATAAACTTAAAAAATAACACTGGCATTTTAGGACCGCGCGCCCGATTCCCTATTTTTTTAAATTTCGAACGTAGTCCGCGTGTTGCTCGATCGGCGCGCGCGCACGAATGCTCACGGAGGAGGAATCCGAGACGCGAGCGCTGAGGGGGCGTGGTCAGCTTCTAACGCAACATCTATCTCTCACGCCGTCTCTTTCACACATACTGGATTCAGTATATTTCTGTCTCAGGTTCTAACCCTGTGGTGCGTTACCGGTGGACGATTTGGTGGGATCGCGTGAACTTTGCCACTGCGCCCGCGCGCGCGCTCATGCCGCGATTAATAAAACGATATTATGCGACGTTATAGATCGCGACGCGATACTACCAAGTACTTCGAGTACTTTAAACCTAGACTGTAAAATGCAACGCAATGATTCATGGATATGCGCTTCTACTTAGAACAAGATAAAACAGTACTAAAGTTATTTAAAACAGGATATATATTTAACTTGTTTTTGATCGCCTCTAACTATCAAGATTTACCCGCAAACTCAAAACAAAGTCTCGTGAAAATGATGCTCGCATCGAAATATTGAACTCCACAAAATCAAAACAGATTCAGAAAATTAACTTGTGCCAAATAATTAGGTATGTCAAGTGAAGTGAAGTTACAATTTTCCTGTTGCATTGCGATCTATTACTAACTAACTATTGACGATCTTTAACGGAACTTCAATATGGAGTTTTTGAGTTAACGAAATAAATCAGAAAATACCTCATTTAAATTACCAATATTGTGTTTATTATATTGTGTGTAAATATTAACTAGGTAGGTATATTTTTAAAAGTATCTCGTATTTTTTTTAAATAGGTGTAAAAGTTTGTTTTGTAATTATTAGGGAAAATAAATAGATTAGAACAAATTGTTTATGTAATATTTACCTACGCTAGAATCTTTGTAAGTCCCAAGCTAGTCACTTAGCTTCTGTCACAGTGATCGGACAACGGATAGAATATAGGTATTTATACGTATTTTTGTAAGTACCTAAATACATATTTATCGTACAATCTGTACATCAATACTAGTTCGATGGCGGGAATCGAAACCGGAACCTTCTGCATCGCTTTAAAGGCTTGATCACTGACTGCATCGTCACTTACCATCATCCAGGTGTGATAGTGGTCAAACGCATTATTTAAAAAAAACCTTAGTTACCTTTGCCTTTGCCAAACCTAGTTACCTTTGCGAAACCTTTGTTAGTTAGAATCATAGTTACGGCATGTGCCTTAACTATGATTCTAACTAACACCGGAAGTAGATAAATAATTCAATAATATGAAGCTAAAAATTTCAAAGTCAAGTAAAAAAAACCTAGAAAAATATTGAACAATTAAAGTGAGATAACCCAAATAACGGCGTTATCAGTAATGTAACAATGTTATAAGACAATAGCTTGCAATTCGCTAACGTATAGCGAAACCTTGACTCTATTGTTTGTTACCTATGTAAGTACCTAGGTCATAGTTTTTGCATCTCAACAGCCGACTTACGCTTTCATTGCTTAGGGAAGTTAGAACTGAACAATGAATCGACTGCTTCGAATGACGCTCATATTTACTCTAAAATATAGGTATAAATATTAAATTCATAGTCCTGACTTATTGATATGTCAACGCATACCTCAATCCAACGGACGGATCTGGGTAAAATTTAGCACACAAGTGGTAAATTATGACGTACGTATCCGCTAGGAAAGGATTTTGGAAAATTCAACACCTACGCGGGCGATTTCGGGGGTAAGACCTAGCTAAACGCCGCGAGGTAACTTTATATTGTTCCCGACTAGTAATACTCGGACAGCCTTAATTAGGTACAACTAGAACTTTTTTAGATTACGTATTGGCGCTTTTAGTAAAATTCCCGGAACCCCACGAGCCAGGCTTGGCCTAGTGTGGGGAACCACGAGCAACCGGTTTATTGTGTTTTTAGTAATTAAAATGATTTGTTTCTGTACTATTTTTGTTTAACATCTCTTGAACTTATCAAAAACTTTGCCAAATAAAAATATTTCTATCGTTATCTTAAAGCCCGCATGTCGCTAGTTGTGATGCTAGAACTATACCAAGTTCTATACCAAGTTCGTTGTTATAAAGCCTACTTTGAACAATTGGTCATTATAATGTTGATGCACCTATTGAGTAGGTATTCTAACAAAGATGTTTTAAAATATTTTAGTATAGAGAGAACATTTCTACACACATTAATATATAAATAAAATTAGTAATGTGTTGTGAGACATTTCTAGGTCCAAACTAAGGTTGGTTATGGTGAATAACGGATATATTTACATGCTTTTTTTTGGTAAATACATACAGAAACACCAGACCAGAAAATAAATGGATTAAAGTTAATGGAAATGGGAAATGTATGGTCGGCAGCATAATTGCAGACCCACCGTAGAGTTCTAAAAATACTTTTATTGGAATTATTTAATTATAGGTAATAGTTTTTGTTTAATATAATCATAAGTTAAAAGAGTTTAAACTTCAACTAGAGCAGGTGCCTAGAATTTTGCTTGTGTTGAAAATATTCTAATAACAGCAGTTTTGTAGCTCTACGGTGGGTTTGCTTTTTTTGTAAAGTCAGATATTAGTATATCGATGCAAGCACCTTTTTCACGAGACTGGATCATGTTATTTTTATATTTTAAAATAAAAACGAAAATATCCAGTTTTGAATAACTATCAATAAATATTCTGATGTTTCCTCTGTTGTTGAAAAGATAGTTTTTATCTTTGTGTTCTTCTTAATATTTAAAGCTTATTTTAAGGAATGTGAAGGAAATGTCTAATTGTAATTATTTGTGTAAAGTTATACGTTACATGTTTTATGGCGGTTTGTGTTTTCGAAGATCATAGAGGTACTACCTACATACTTACGTGGAAGTACCTATTGTTTGCTACATTTAGAGTTATTTATCTATGTACAATCTATAATCTATACTAATTTTGTGAAGAGGAAAGATTTTTAGTTCTTTTCTTAGTAATAAATAGGCTCTACCACTACTGGACCGATTTTGATGAAACTTTGTATGGACACACATACTTGTATTTGTATACGGGCTGTTTTTTTGTTGAGTCTTTTTTGCGTGAAGATGGAGTAGGCTTGTCTAGCACCTATACGTACCTGCCAATACACTCTCTCAGCTTAGTCGACCGTATCCAGAGTAAAGAACTCGCATGTTTCATCACGATGTTTTCTCTCACCGTCTAATTAGGGGGTAGTCTAAACATAGTTTTCGTCATCAATCTCAGGTTGTATACAATTTCGTTTCGTCTTCATGGAGAATAGTCTAAACTCCCGATCCCGTGGGAATGTCGAAATTTTAGAGTCTAAAGTTTCGAAATTTAGGTACTTTAAATAAAGATAGAAAGTACCTACACCATGTGTCTCCACATTAGTTAGCTGACTGTAGGTACGGTCGGCTGCATAATTGCAGACACACCGTAGAGCTCCAAAACGGCTGTTATAATAATAACACAAGCAAGATTCTAGACACCTGCTTTAGTTGAAGTTTAAAGTCTTCTAACACATCAATTTATCAAACAAAAATTATTAGAATGATAACATGCCAATAATAGTAATTTTAGAACTCTACCGGAGGCTGCAATTATGCAGCCGACTGTACCTACGTACGTACTTCCAATTACGACATATATAAATTGTAATTAGTCCCATCCACAGTCGGTTTGTCCTCATCATACATAAGCAAGCATGTTAATATCAAAATTAATATTTTTGCATAAACATTAGGGCCTTACTAGACGAGCTACATGGACGACACATTATTAGCCGAGCGACTGCAACTCAGATACAAATCGAAGTTAATAAGAATCAGTTACAAATGATTTTGGACGATTCGATAAAAAATACATCTTTGAAACCCCTTAGATTAATCAGAATAAAAAATCTATCAGAGGCTAAGGGTTAAAATTATATATTTTATATAGAAAGAGTGCTATAGCTACGTCAAAGTGAAAACAAAAGGGACTGAGATAGAGGGCTCCCGTAAAGCATACTCTATCCTCTTGTGCTGATTCCATTAGATTATCCTATAGGAGTAAGAGACTTGTTTCTGAAAAAACAAAAAGAAATATTTGCTTACTTAGGCCACGCAGGTAAAGCCACTGACAAAAGCTAGTTCAAAAATATAGGAAGTAACGGCAGTATATTTACTTACTTCTATAATTAAAGTTAGTCATTAGTTCTATACTCGTAATTGACATTTTGCCAAGGGCTCGTGAACTGCTTCCATGACCGCCGTCTTACCGAGCGGCAGTCGTTCAGTGATCGAGCAACTAGTGATCGGTTGTAGTGTCGTTCATATGCAGTTGGTTTGTATCATCTTTATGCCATATGCTAAATTAGTAGTCGGTCTTCAATATTATAAAGTTTATTGAATTTATTCAATAGTAATGTAATTTTATTAGGTACGTTACGAGTATTGTAGAGGTTAAATAAACAATGTTTATGTGGAACCAGAGAGGTTCAAATTTTAATAGAGATGACATTAGGTTTTCTATAAATATAAAATTCAAAGTCCTGACTGGCTGAAATATCAACGCACAGCACAAACTAATCTGGCTACATTTTGGCATACAGATAACTATAAAATAAAGGAAGGATTTTGGATAATTCAACTTCTACGTAAAGTTTTTCATAAAAAAACTTGGTCGTTGTTCATATATTTTGTATGCAGAGAGATCTCAGCGAAGATCACAAACGTCACACTAAACTGAGCGATTTTGATTGAATAAATATTAAATTTTGCGACAAAAATAAGTATTGTCTAACCTACTTCCGGCAATAAACACTGGGAAACAATCGCAGCTCGCATCCGCAGGAGTTATCGACCACAACCCAGCACGTAGTGTCCCTTGAGTGGTATTACACGAGCTCAAAATTACCGATAGATATATCGTATGATAAAATAAACATTGATAGTCTTTGTGTGGAACACAATTTTCCAAGGTTTTGCATTTTATTTAAATAACACATACCTAGGTTAATAAAGTATTTACAACGGGTTATTTACCATGTAGGTATTTTGTTGTGAATATGGCGCTTGCTACAGTGGCGAATTATCGAGTTCTATAAAATAAAATAAAAACATGGTAAACATTAGAATGATATTTACTATATATATTTACAAAAGAAAAGTATAATCTTTTGTAAATATATATAATTAATATACATACACGCAGAAACACTGAGACCTAAACCGTTTACACTAATTATGATAATACATTTAGTTTTAATCTTAAAAAAACGCATACATGGTTAAATTTTATCCCGATATATTCCAACGGGAACTAAAATTTCGCGAATAAACCGCGATTTAAGGCTAGTTATTAATAAAAATAGTTCTAATAGACTGATTGACTGAGAAAGCGCAAGGATGAATCGGGCTAAGATTTGGCATATACCAGCAGACAGTCATTATAACGTATGACTAAGTTATGAAAGGTTTGTGATAAACTCAAACCCCCACGCGGCGCGCGGTTGATGTCGAGGGGTAGTCTACTATTAAGACAATTTCGCCCGTTTGTCAGTAGTATAAAACGTTAAAACCCTTGTCCAGTTCCGAAGGATGGTGAGTACCTGACGTCACTGGATAACAGAAGACGGACAAAAAAAGGCATCCCGTTGCAACTTTTAACGGGAACATTTGTAGCCCTAATAAAATCATTAAACTATTTTTTAAACATTGTGCAAATTACTGTCCGAAATTTCTTTTCTTTGAAATTGCAAACAATATGGCGTCGGCACCTTTTAAAAGATATTAAGGGTTGCTAATTTGCAATTTTGCTCAAATTTGATTAGATGTCATTATTTGTTTGGACCGTTACGATTTAAGAGGATCACATACCAATGACCAATTTTGAATGAATTTTCGCTCCGGGGCATACCTGTTTTCAGCCCTATAATTGCAACATAATGTTTTATTGATTTCAATTGCTTGAATAGTTTGTATTCTATGCTTTCATGTTTTATTATTTAAAGAAAGTATTATTTTAACTAACAACTTTTAAGTAATGTAGGAAACAAAAATTAAAAAGAAGTTATACAAGCCAAGTTAAAATGCATTAATTTCGTTTATTGCACAAAAATAAGCAACACCAAATCGGACAGTAATTATAATGGGATCTAATCTAGATGATTTATACAGCGTTAGAAACTTTATTTCATGCTATATTTAGTTTGCTGTAGAGTATTCTGTGGTAGTGCCTTCATATTATGGGAGAAAAGAGCTTTTTATGTTTGTATGGAAAATTACGCGGTCTGTAACCCTCTTAAGTGTTTTATAAATTAAAATGGACCAGGTTTAGTTCGTTTTTTATGATGTCGTCGAAAGTAGAGCCCATGTTTTAACAGTAAAAGTTTGGCATTGTTTATTGTTTGTTCTATATTTTTTTGTCATTTTACTATCTCCTTTCCTTTCTACGAATCAGGACAATTTGTTTTTTAATGTTTTGTTTAAAAATATTGTAATGCGAGAGTAACTTAAATATTAGAAATGGGTTATTTGCCATGTTGTTATAAAAAAATGGTAAAATAAAAATGGTTGACTGTTTACGGACAATAATTTTACGTGATAAAGTCCAAAACGATGAAAAATTGAGATTTTTTTGTAATTCCTTTATATTTTTTTCCTTCATATAAATGTTCTATTCGTCACTCGTCACCATAATTCAAGCCCAGGTGAGCGATATCATTACTAAACAACATAAAACAAAAACGAGACGCGTGTCGTTTACCATGACGACGACGTCACGGTACCGGAACATGGTGCATGTGTATAGTTAGATTTTTAATACGTTATCACGTCAATAAATCCCTACCAATACCCATAGCGGTTTAGCCCACGTAAATCGAAATAAAATGTATTTATTTATATATTGTTTACATATTGTTCATATTGCAGGACATTCCACACACATTCGCCATCTAGCCCCAAGCTAAGTAACTACACTTGTGTTATGTTTGCTAGACAACGGATATACTACTTATATACTTTTCTTTTGTAAATATATACTTATAATGTGCTTCGGCTTCTCATATACTTATAATACATATAAACATCCAGACCCCAGACAAATATCTTAGCGTAAATATTTGAGGCGGGAATATAATGTCTGAGGCGGGAATCGAAACCGCAACCCTGTGTTTGGCAGTCCGGCATGGTGACCATTATGCCAACTGGGTCGTCAATTCCCTAAGACATAATGGATACAATTTATCTAAATCGGTCCAGTAGTTTCAGAGCCTATACATTAAAATTGTGAAACGTACTCGAATCGGAATTTTTAATTCGTCGACGATTTCGTACAAACTATTGAACTTAGCGTGGTTAATCTTTAATGAAATACCGGAATGTGAAATCAACAAAAAAAATATTTCCTCAATATTTTCGCCAAAACATTACTAACAGAAACAGTTCCAAGATAACACTAAGATAATTCTGATTAATCACTCCACATTACTAGACCGGATGACGTTTAAAAAAACCATCTAACTCCGAATAAAAACGTCTAAATAAAGCCGTCAGTGATAATCTGTTGATAAATAAGGCTATCTGTTATCAAACTGATCGGATACGGCGGGCTATTCAAAGTGATTTCAATGATATATCGATATCATTTATATGTGAGCGATTGTATCAAAATATTGTACTGTATAGGGATAAGTGTCAAGTCGGTAAGGGGGACTTGTGGACTAAAGATTTCCTATCGACCGATACAACAACCTTGGAGTCTTCAAGTCTAGAGTGAGGTCCAGGCGAGATTACTACATTCTCTTTTATAAAGCATAAATTGTGCGTACTATGATACTTCGTCTTAACTCAGATAACAACCCGTGACTTTAGTTGCTCCATTTCAAATAATACTTTCAAATATTTGTAATATTGAACTTTGTAAGCGTGATCACATGAAAAAAAAAAGTTTCTTGTGCCTTCTTCTCATTGGTGTGCGCGTTCCGAAGGCACACATCCTAACTTAGTTTTTAAGACGTTTCAATGTGATCTGTGTATAAAATTTACATAAGCATCCAAATGAATAAAAAAATTTGACTTTGACTTTATCGAGCTCAGAGCTCATCAGGTCAGATAAGGTCAAATGCAAGCGATTAGTGTAAAAAAAACGTAAAGTACAATTTATGAAGCCATCGTACAGTTTTCGGAAGCTAGTAATACTCACACGCTAATAATACTTTGGGTCTGGAATATCAGCGCCATTATAGCACTTGTTAGTTTCTGAGATTTTGTCATCTCAATGTCGTCAATGATTTTCATATAAAACAAACAATCAAATCTTCTCTCAATATAATTAGTAGGCATAGATTTATTCTCGTCATAACCTGAAAGATAGTTATTATTGTCACTGAGACTGCTGGCTGCTATCGCGCGATAAATCACGCTAGTCTGTTGCTCTGTGGTTTGCTGGACCTCGAAGGGATTCGACTAGACACTGAGATTCTGCCTGTTCCGCTGTGAGCCGATTACTTCAGTTGTTATAAATGATAGTGATCTCTTACGTGGCTACCGTATTTGCGATATTTAAGATTGTAATCGGTAAAACTAGCGGCGACTAGTGATTGCACCCGTTAGGTCCCGATCCAATGAGGCCATATGATAAAAAAAGCCCATGCGTCATTTCAGGATCTATCTATCTTTCTATCTATGTCTATTATTTGTAATTTTATTTTATTTTCGTTTTCCGTTCGTATATTTTAATTTTGTAATTGTTCATCGCTACAGGATTTTAAACTACCGTCGTTATTTTCACTACTTAATTTATCAAAACTTGATATTTACTTAACCTACAATGTTTTTTGTTCTTATTTTGTGGAGCTCGATGTTTCGATGCTTTTTCGTGCCCGAAGATGATGAAAACGTCTCGAATACTGCATGGTCGCACCACATAACTTGATCCAAAAATATTTAAATCTTATTCATCTTCTCGTGTAGTGGTGGGGCTCACCTATTGTGAGAGTTTTTAGATCGCCTTAAGGCCTTCACGGAGGGGCTCACAAAAATACATTTTTGCCATATTAATAATTGGTCACCCATCAAAGTAATGATCGCGCGAGGCGTCGCTTAACCCGCACGACCGTAAACGATCAGCGAGCGTCACTTAGCTGTGAGCCTATGTTTGTTAAAATGTTTTAAAAAAGTCAAGCATAGAACAGCGTTCTAGGTTAAAGTTATTTAGAATAACCAGTACTGTAATGTAGAGGCATAGACAAATTAATGGCGGATCGTCGAAAATACCGATTAAAATCACGCAAATCTGACAGAAACATTTTTTCTTCCGTCCCGTTCATTTTCCGCTCATTAGTTAAAGAGAACAAGACACTAAATTAAGTCAGAATTAAGTTATGTACTAATTAAAGTCTATTCCAAAATCAGAGAGACTTATAAGGTCGTTGCCGCACTATGTTACATTGAAAAAAAAAAACGATAAGTATAGCTTTCATTTGTAGCTTTTTTTTCGTTAAACTTTGTTTTGTCTTGTGGTATTACCTAACAGTTGACAGGTAATGGTCAACTGTTAATGCCACAACTACCTACAAAAATGTAATAAAACTAAACTAACTACAAAATGTATGGAGAATTGCATTTTCGATCTAGCAAGACGATAACCAAAATTCTTATAAGAAACACATTTTTTTTTGTAAATAACTGACATTTTGGTGGCTATACCTTAATAGTTTTCAAGGCTGATGGTGTAAAAAACCTCTAGAGACATAAAACAAATATTGTAATGAAACTATTGGAGGACCTTACCTA
Source organism: Idaea straminata (assembly GCA_951213275.1). Lineage (NCBI taxonomy): Eukaryota > Metazoa > Arthropoda > Insecta > Lepidoptera > Geometridae > Idaea > Idaea straminata. The sequence continues at coordinate 841,443 of OX577858.1, forward strand.
TCACAATCTAACACTAATCTAATCTTAACTTTACAGTAATTACATTTTAAGACCTCGTAAATACACAGCCAAGTTTATAGCAATGCACCACGACAGGACCTCCGCCGAAAAGAATAACTTACCATCGCATCATAATAAGAAATTATTACTTGATTATGTTACTAGTAACATCCCGCGGTTTATTTCATATCTTCCTTCTGTCTGCCCTTATCCCAATTAATTTGGGGTCGGCGCAGTATGTCTTTTTCTTCTATTCTCCTCTATTAACAGTCATCTCATCGTTCACATCCTTTTTCCTGTCTTACGCAGTCCATCCACCTTTTCTTATGTCGTCCTCTTCCTCTCCATCCCTCTTCTGGTCACATGCGTCTTTTCTTTCCTTCATCATATTCACTTAAACATCACGCCGTCCATCCATCTTTTCTTATGTCGTCCTCTTCCTCTCCATCCCTCTTCTAGTCACATGCGTCTCTTCTCTCCTCATCATATTCACTTAAACCTTATCCGTTTGTGTGAAGATATGTATGCTATACATTTATATGAACAGTCGCTTGCGGCTTAGTTGTCTCCAGACGCATTGACGAGTGTTGTTCTTTGGATACGGTTGATTAACTTTGTTAGCTTAGGGTGGTATATGAAAAAATAATTTACATAAATACTACTAAATATAATATGTAAGTGTTAAGACTAACTGTTTTTATTATGTTGTTATAAATACATATTTATATAGTTTAATAAAAAAATGGTATAAACATGGTGAAAATCCCGTTTTTAAATAACTTTAGTAGTGAAATAACCATATTAGTTTAAAATCCTAATAAGTAAAAGAAGCCAAACGACAATCGTCAAGCGATAAATGTCTAACGTCAAACGACAAAGTGAATAGCGACAAGTCATTTCGATTAGTTATTTTATCTCATGTGGATTTTATATCATAATACTCGATTTTCTCTCTCGGTAAATTAAAGTTAATAATTTTCAACAATTGTAATATTCCTACATTTTAATGACTTTTCGATAGAAGTAAGTAATAATGTTTTTAATACTTACCTAGTAAAATAGTAATATTATTTTCAGTTAGTACTTATTGTTCTTGTTCATTATTGTTTGAACATTCGCAATATTTGAAAGACAAACAAAAATAAAACGTCTGCTTCAAAACGATAACTCGTCAATTGATCGATAGAAAAGTGTGTAGCTTACATTTGCTAAGAAATATGCATCACAAATATTAATAGTCTTTTCTCAAACATGCTTGGAAATTTGAGTATTATTTTGATACATCAAAATTGCTGTACTGGCCAAATACATGCGAGCTTCAGCCGGCAAAGGTTGTATGAAAATCTTATATCCTCTCAACTGGCAGAAAAGGTTGACTCATACATTTTCATTATGGCGCCATCTGTTGTGCCAGTTGATGAAATATGTATGTATTATTTGAGAAACGTACTACCTATACAATACAAGTCTTGGCCATAACTAAGCATTGACAGACTTACGTATCGTGCCTCGGCTACGCTTTATCCTACATTTATAATTTTCGTCTTTCAATGCGTCTTTCGCTGCGTAACAAGTAAGACTGGGTTCACTGTAAGAAAATATGCTGAGTCAATCACCAAGGGACAGCAACTTCAATGGCAACACCCATCCTGTTTTACAATCAAAACAAAAAACAGCACGTGGTAGGAAACCAAACAACAGTGTCAAACTAAACAACAGTTAGTTTAACAATGAAATAGATTAACGCGTCAAACCGCAATTGTAAAAAAAAGTGTGGTATAGAGCGACCATGAAAATATGCAGCTCCCTGCATTTCAATGCAAATTTGGTGACATCTATTTATAAAATTTACGTTTAGATCCAGTTGGGAGACATTCATTTTATCTGAATTTATCATTTTTTAGACAATCATTTTCATAATTTGTAAAATTAACTGATCTAAGGTCACAAATTCGAATCGTATAGAAGCATTTTTTTAAATGTCTTCTGAAAACCAAATCTTTTTTGAAATATATGGTACCAATATTTGTATTAGTGTTTCTAATTTAACGTAGTTTTTAATAAACATGTACCATCGATGACATCTACTAACTACCAATAATAACAGGAACTTCTAAAACCACTTTTGTCTCATAAATTAATATTGAATGCCAAAATAGCTAAATAAAGCTGTACTTTATTTTTTATTTAACACTAACCTATAATTTCAATAAATAACATAATATTATGAATTTTAAATTTTTTCGTAGCCTGCTTAACTGGCCGCACAATAAAAAGGGTTTGCTATAGTTTTAAGGTCTCGTATTGTCTTTTGGGGTTACTCCCCGCAGGGACATTCTTCTATTGATTTAAATTCATGAGAAGCCAAAATATGAAGACTTTTGTCTCATAAAGTCTCGTTTTTTCCAACTCTTTTGTCTCATTTTTTGTCACCCTTTTGTCTCAGTTTTAAGCACGTTTAATATGTTACAGGTTTTCTGGATTAATTTATTGTAAAATGCAGATTTGTTTGTTAAATATTTTGCTGTTGACCGTTAAGTAGGAATTATTTGGGATATGGGATTGTTTTCTATTGTAATATCATAGTGGTACTGTGAGAAATGATAAGGAAAGTCTATACACCAGTAAGTAAGATATTCGATTCTAAAACATACTTTTAATGCAGTATGTATTTAACAGGAAGTAATATGTAAAAAACGAATGTTTCAACTTGGATTGGTCTATGACGGAGAGTTATTATAGAATAGAAAAGAAAATATGTATTTATCTGCAATAAAATAAACTACAAAGTTCTTATTAAGCTTAAACTATAAAAGATAACATACGTACTAATATAGTAATGAACGCAAATAAACCAAATAATTGTTGTAAAACGATAAACCGACACGTCATTTTTATTTTTCATGTCAACTGTACTCTTAATTTTTTCTATATGCAAGAATGAAATCGGGTAGAGTTAGGATTTTTCGGCAATTTTAAATCAGTTAGAGATGGAATCGGGCAGAGTGGGGACAAAGCCTTATAAGCCTGAAGTGTTCCAGTGCAGGGCAAAGGCCACTTTACTAAGGCCACCGCGTATTGGACGTAACACGCCTTAAGGTTGTGATCCTCTGCAATGGATTACCAATGTGTCTCAAAGTTTGAGAAATTTTGATTGATTGCGAGTTTTTCAAAGATTTAGTAAATAATAAATTTAACTTTGGAACAGGATATGTCGTTCTGTTAAATTATATAAGTATACAAGCTACGCCCGGCGGTTTCACTCGCGTAAGTCCCGATTTGGCACGTATTTCGTGATTAAAAGTTCTATGTCTTTATGACCCAGTTGGGACAATGGTCACCATGCCGGTCTGCCAAACTCAGGGTTGCGGGTTCGATTTTCGCCTCAGACAAGTATTTATGCTTAGATATTTGTCTGTGGTCTGATTGTTTCTATGTATTACTAGCTGCGCCACACGGTTTCACCCGCGTAATAATTTTCTACGCAATTTTCTTAATTATTTTTTTCATAAGAACCTTCTCCGGACAATAACAAACACAACAAAAAAAGAATTGGCCAAATTGGTCCAGGCGTTGTTGAGTTATGCGCTTACGAACACATTTTGCGATTCATTTTTATAATATAGAAGATTTACACTATAAAAACCGACAGGTGAATATAAACCCAGACGTTTCCAAAGTCGTGCTTCAACGAAAAATGTGTATAACATAATCACTAGACCCCATAACTCATAGATAGGAACTTAAATATTAATCAAAATAGAATATAATCATAAATCGCGCTCCTTAGTGTCCCCTTGGATTATTGACCTCTGTACAAAGTGTACAAGTAAGATAACGTGGTACTCGGATACTATGTTAGGCCTTTTTGGTGTGAACAACGGTATTGCGTGGTAAGGGTTCCGTACAATATTTTATTTATTATCATATGACCACGCACAATGGCCCAAATAATGAGACTAAGTGCGGAAACAGCCCCGTAAAACTAAACTAAACTATTATCATATGACTATACTTTAAAGGTACGGCAAGTTTAAAGTATTTTGCTTACAATACATTTAATAACTTTTTAAGAAAACCCGCAGCTGCATCGCTTTGAGGTCCCTGAAGTCAGTGGAAGGTCAGCTGTATTTGGTCAGTGTGCACTCAACCTGCGACTTAGTTGGTTCCAGACGTATTGTTAAGTACTTTTCTCAGGACCTGGTCGATCAAGCTGAGTTGAATTGCGGGAAAACAAGTATACAAGTACATTAGCCAAGTCAGCACTATAGACTATAATAATCTAATACATGTCCCAGGAACTTCAGTGCCCTGAATAACATGAAATAAAAAGTTTCTAGCGCTGCTGTATAGATAGATCATTTAGATTAAATGTAAATATTTTAAGCAGCGGTTATGTTATTCAAAGTGAAGTTATAGGCAATAGTAGACCAAGTTGTTCAACGTTTTCATAACGCGCGACAAAACAGCTTCAGCTTACCTCGCGGACCCCTAAAACAAACACCGATTCGTTCCCAATAAATAATGAAAAGAGATACGTTACTCAATTCTCACTATTATCTTCAAAAGACGTATTTAGGTACAGTGAAACTAATAAATATACAGCGCAGCGGTATTCTGTGACACATATAAATTTATTGTAAAATTGAGATGTAGAAGATCTAATCTTGTAAAAAGATTTATTATTGAAACAGATTTTGGTTTAGAATACAGAATGTTTCCAACAACATTTGGTTTGTTCAGATAAACAGTTATCTATGTTTGGTATTTAAGGATGTGCTGGTTACTCAATAGGGATAAAGAAAAAGACTAGTTCTTTTATACCTCGATAGATAGCAGCGCCATCTTGATACCCGATTTAAAACTAAAAGATATTTATGACCATTAATAATCGACGAAGTATGTGAAAACGAGGTTGTGCTTAAAACTACTAAAAGCTTTACTAAAAACAAGAAAACTTCTCTAGCGAATCAATAACATTTATTAAACACAATAAAAACTTCTCTAGCGTCTATAGGGAGAGAAATATTTTTACTAAAAGAAACCTTTCATTTGCGAATAAGAATTTAATTTTAAATTACCCGTTAAATGCATTGAGCTAAATTTGTTTAAGCACAATGCAAGCCAAAGATTAGTTAAATCACAGAAAATATAATTCAATTTTAAGAACTAAGGTTGATATTATTTAATCACATGTTATGTTTGATACTTGGTTAATCATAATATATATTTTTATGTCATGCAAGCTTAATTTAAACTTAATTCAATGATACTAAAACCGAAACAGTAATAAGAATCATCAATAATAATTATATTTACTGCTCTTCAATGGTGTAATATAAACAATTTTATTACAAGTCAGTTCTTTATTATATCAGTTACCATTATACAACTTTGTCTAACTAAATTCAATTTAAATTAAAGATAACGTTTAAGGGATTCAACTTAGAACTTAATATGATATGGTTGTATGTGGAAAGGAGAAAGAATGCGATCTTATTTTAACCAATTATTCTTTTTGTAATAGAATTATTTTAAATGTTTCATTTAACATATTTAAAAGTAAAAGGTTGACTTTTGCTATTATTTGTATGTAGATATGATCATGAAATCCGATTTTGTTTGAACCACGACTTCGTTCGTTAGGATTAAGTTTTCCAAAAGCCTTCTTCGCGGTTGCCTACGTCAAAATACCTAACTGTATGGCAAATCTTAACCCGATCCGTTCATTGTCTTGAGTTTTGCGTTGATATATGTATCAGTCAGTCGAGACTTTGTATATTATTATATAATACTACAGAAAGTGACATTCGATAGATGTTATAGTGACATTTGTCATTTTTTCGACACTTTTCGTTATATTTTGGACAGTTCACACAATATCTTTTAGCCTATATAGGATATAGGCTCTAAAAATTAGAGCCTATATCCTATTCTGATGTATAAGCTATATTGTAAAGTTTCATTAAAATCCATTCAGTAGTTTTAGCGTTAAAGAGTAACAAACATCCAAACATCCATACATCCATACATACAAACTTTCACGTTTATAATATTAGTAAGATAAATATTTCAGAACCTTTAACTTCCATCTAGCCCAAAATTAACTTATTGGCATACATTTTTAGCCAGATGATATGAATAGAATACTTTGATGAAATTAAGAGTGTTAGATCTTATAAAGGTTTCTTTTTTACCTTTTGAGGCACAAAACCCTAAAAATGATCTAAAAATCTCCATTAAAAAAGTAAGGGCCATTTAAGCAAAATTGCAAAATTTAGACTTCATCAGATCCAGATACTGAAATTTGATTTTAGCTTTCTACAAGTGCTACAAGTGACCTTAAAAAACAAAAAAAAACATCAAACCAGCATGCAGATGAAACCGTTTGCATTAACTAGTATAAACTATGATAGTCATAAAAGAAATTGATTTTATGACATCCTATTATGTTTATAGAGTTATATTCCAATTTTAATTGATTTTCTTTGAAGAAGTTCCTTTGCCGAAATTAAATGAGTTATCAAAATTGGTTCAGTTAATTTTACTTGCATTTAGGACAGTAGATCACTTTTAAAAGCACTTTCAAAATTTTTATTAAAATATTAGCCACATCTAATTTATACATCGAGTCAGCAACTTTAATTCATGCTGTTGTTCTTCAGCACCTATACCACCCTCTCAGCATAGTCGACCGTATTCACAGGAAAGAACTTGTCAGAACGTCTGGAGATATCTTAACTGCGTTCCATCACGATGTTTTCTATTCTTTTCGATTGATAGTTTGTCACAGGTTACTTAAAAATAACTATATGACATACTTCCTTTAAAACAATAAGTTAAGTGTAGAACAATTTAAATATTACGCTAGTTTTTAGATTTTCACATGTCATGTGGATTAACACAGTAATTAATAATCATGTCAATTAATAATGTTAACAAATAATAAATAAAATAAATAAATATGGCAGGACATCCACACATCGCCATCTAGCCCCAAGCTAAGTAACTACACTTGTGTTATGGGTGCTAGACAAAGGATATACTACTTATATACTTTTCTTTTGTAAATATATACTTATAATACATAGAAACAACCAGACCACAGACAAATATCAAAGCATAAATACTTCTCTCGGGAATCGAACCCGCAACCCTGTGTTTGGCAGTCCGGCATGGTGACCATTGAGCCAACTGGGTCGTCAAGTTAATGTCAACATATTAAGTAATAATATTAGTCATAAGTAATAATATTAATGTCAATGTGATAATAATGTTTTCCTGCATCGTAAGTGAAATGGTAATTCAATTTCAGAACTCTACAGTGGGGTTACACTTTTGATACCAACTGTACTAAGTAGATAAATGTAAAATGACCATGTTAGTATATCTTAGAGTAGAAGTAGACGCGATTGTCTGCCCGGTCAAGGTTCTACAGTTCACAAGCTTGCAACCATTGTATGAACGTTATCCAACAGATAGTTCTGACGTTAGGTATAGTGGGGTCGGTCTAGTGGTTGATACCTCGACTTTCATTCTGATGGTCGAGGGTCCCGGCCGGCCGTGCACCTATGTATCTGCGCTAATTAACGTTGCTCTTAGCGGTTCTAGACGTATTGACGAGTAATTTTTTCACCTGAACACGATCGACTAAGTTCAAAGGGTGGTGTATAAAACTGCCAACTTCAGATTATGTTGGTAAATCGGTGAACGTACTGAAAATAAATACGTTAGCGTCTCTTTAAAAGTGATATTGATTTCCTGCAAACGCATAATAGTTACTACGAATTACAAATTTTAATAGCCCTTTTTACTTGTCGAATTCCCAAAAATAATTTCTCCCCTATGTCCTAAAAGGAACCCCCCATGCTAAGTTTCAGACTCGTAGCTCTTAGTTTCAGAGATTCCGTGATGTGTATTTTTCTTTATGAATATTTTACGCAATTAATTGAACCCTCCTCCTCTTTTAAAGTTAGTTAAAAATAACCATGTAATTTTAAAATTTTAGAAATACAAAAAATTATTCGGGCTGAATTAAAAACACTTTTGGGATCAATTGAGATTTTTATGTGGGATGAAATGTTGTGGTATGAATTGGAACCAAATGTAACCGATATGTATGGCTATCGTCGATCATTCGTTCTGATTGGCAGACAATCAAGGTGCAACGTAAGTATGGTAATCACGATCATAATGTAATTAGATTTATGCACCTTTGTTCATCGAATTGTATAAAAAACTATGTCAAGACTATGTTCTTGTGGTAGGTATAGTTTATATATGCACCAGTAGAGCCACGCGGTTTTACCCGCGTAAGTCTCGATCCCGTGAGAATCATCATCATCATCATCTTTTAAAGAAGGTCGACGTGGCGCTCAAGTGGTGTAAGGTCTTTAGACGCACTTTTGAGTAACTGATAGTAGAGACCCGTCCAGTCTTTGTCTAACCACGTTCGCCTCTGCCTGCCGACCCTTCTCCCTAAAACTTTCCTTCTAGTAGAATTCTGGGGAATTCACACTGTGCCCCTCTCTGTAGGAATATGGTGATAAAAACCTATGTTACTCCCAAATTACAATGAATCAATGTATACTTATACTAATTTCTATCAAAATTGGTCTAGCTAGTCGTTTTAAAGTTTCGTTGCGGAAAAACAACGAATAAAAACTTTCCTCTTAATAATATTGGTGTAGATGTAGACGATTTTTTATTTGTTTTTAATCGACTTCAAAAAAAGGAGAAGGTTTTCAATTCGTTATTTTGAGCGCTTTTTTCCTACTTCCGATAATAACCGCATTGCCAGGAGATAAAAAATAAATCTTAGCAAATTCTGTTACGATTGGATACTGTACTACTCGGTGCTTCGGCCGAGATCCTACGCGAATATTCGGCAAAACACTACTAGTGGCGTCTAGCGTCTATAACACTTACTACGTAAGTTGATATAGAACGTAATAGAGTTAGAAATTATCTTACAATGTAACACGAAAATTAATAAACTAAAACCTCACACCGACATTCCACAATTCCTCAACAAATGACTTCGAACAAAACAACAAGAGGATCTGACAGTATCTTAGTGGTATGGTTCTATAGACCATGCAGTTGACATTGTTACTATTTCAAACCTTGAAAATTTTAAAATAACTGTATTAAAACTCTTAATAATTGACCATTATTATCTTTTATTTAATTAAAAATACAATACTTTGTACTCGAATAAAGCCTCTAAAATGGGTCTAAAAACTACTTTGACGTTTCGGCTGACTTACATCTGCCGTGATCGGTAATGAACAACGAAAGGTGGATAAAATACTTGGTACTCGCAACCAAGGTGGATGTAACTTAGCCGAAAAATTGAGGTTTAATTAAAAAAATAATAATAATCAAATTAATTTAATAATAATAAATAAATTAGTTTAATTAAAAAATAATAATAATAAAATGTTTGTCTGTAAAGTCGGTTTACGGACAATAATTTTACGTGATAACGTATCTTTTATTTAAATATTTTTTCCTTTGTTATCTTTTTTTCCTCTTTTTTCTTTTTTTTTCGTTTATTTATATTTTTTACTTTATATAAATCTTCTATTCGTCACTTGTCACGATAACATAAACCCAGATGAGCGATATTATTATTAAATACTTTCAGGTTACCATTACGCATGACGTCACACATCGGGAACGGGACGCGTCATGTTACCGGAACATGACACTTTTGTGTGAATGCAGGTGTTCCATCGGTTTATTAGACGTTATCACGTCTAAATACTTTTGTGCTCAACGGTGTACGGGGGATTTTCATGTCCTTCCATGGTTCGTGTGAGTTCAAAGAGTAAACTATATCTGCATGGTTATAAAAACCATGTATTGCTCTAACGCATTAAAACTAAAGTTATTGCACAAACTAACCATTAACAATAATATTAGCAAGTGAATAGTTAAGGCGCGTTTCAAATTTCACATGTATCCTAACGGAAACTGGCCTGGCCGTGTGAATAAACCTTTATGTTTATTAAAGTTCGAAGTGTCATCAGGCAGAGTTCAGAATGCTCGGATTATATTTAGACTACGATTACAATCTAGTGTGGGCCACAGTGTAGTTTAGGTAAGTAGGGACTTAAATATTTCCGTTTTTGTTACTGTTTCTTTTAAGAGAGAAATCGACGTGATAATTTATTCGCTGATTTTATGCTAAAGCTTTATTGTCTTGTGATAAATTGAGAATTAATGTCAAGGAACTTGAAAAAAAAATAAGATGAGATGAAATAATTTTATCGCTTGCAATAATAATAATAACCCAACCGTCAAATGGGCTTTGCAGTTGCACGGGAGAGGGAGAGAGAGATAATATTTGAATTACTAAAAAAAACAACTAAAACCCACTAAAACAAGTCAAAAACTTTTATTTAATTTTATAATTATCTATTACAAGGGGTAGTTCCTGAAAACGATGGCGGGACAATCTGGATGCATTCGAATGCACAGACTGGCCAAACCTAGTCCAAGATCGAACTGCTTGGAATAATGAAATGGCCTTTGCCCAGCTGTGGGACTATAAAAATCTATACTTTTTATTTTTAAGTCTTTAGAAAAAAAGTATGTGAATAAGTGTTAAAAAATGTATTCTTATGATTTTTGATATTATTCCACTGTCGTGCCTGAACTGTGACAACTAGTTTCAAACCAGGCACCATTCATACACGTATCATATCATCCACTTGTCACGGACGTACAAACAGAACTGTAAGTCGCGTACTTTATCAGCGTATGCGCAGCCATAAGGTACAAGTTTACATCATATTCTAGGGATGTAGATCGATATACGGTACGAACTAGTTTTTTTCTTAGATTATGTTTTAAGCCGGGTGTACCAGATGCAAGAACCTACTATACTATTTGTGGCTGAAGTTTTTACTGACATTTTTTTTTGTATAATTTTAAAACGAATTTTTTTAATTGCCTACCAGTTTTTTAAATGACAAATAATTTTCGCCTACAAATTGGGGAAACATAGGAAAATTAATTAAGTATGCAAAAAAACAATATTTTATCTATAGACAATTTTCTCCATAGCCGAGAATTTTGCACTAGAAAAGTTAATTTTTCGCTATGACATCTTAATTGGGTTTTCGGTTTATTTCATACGAACCCAATAAAATATTTATAGCTCTATTTTTTTGTCTTTTTTGGTTACGAACCTCCAATTGTCGTATGCAACCGAAGGATTCTGATGATTCCTATTTTTGACCGACTTCAAAAAAGGAGGATGTTCTCAATTCGTCGCGTATAAATATACGAACATGAAATCATTTACGTCATAATTAGTAGTCCCAATTAATAATCTCTAATTAGGCTGAAGTTGTCCCAACCCTCGTTCAATTAGCGTAGTCTGCGAGGTCGCCGTCCTCCATTGATAATTATCTGTATTCTATGTACTTGTTTCCTATCTTTAATAATAATAGGAAGTTTCCAATCTCTTTTTACCCGACTACGGTAACGATTTTAACTTAACATAAAAAATTCTAAAAACAAATCCTATAAGAACTATTTTCGACTTCTACGCGGACGAAGTCGCGGACAAAAGCTAGTTTAGTATATAAAAGTATATCAAAATACCATTGTATGTAATGGGTAAGTTATTGTTACTTAATTAAGCCTACGTTTATGATCCTTCTGATACAGTCACATTACCAATTAGCTGAACCCCACGTTATCCATAGCTCATTCGCATATCTGTAAAAAATATAGTATTTACTTATTATTTGTATTGTATATTGTTTAAAATAAACATAATCAGGTAACATTACTTTACAACCTTACAGATTTGCGAGTGAGCTCTATGTCACTTGGGGTTCAGCTAATTGGTAATGTGACTGTACGTACATAACTTGGCAATAAACGTCTTGATTTCTTGAATCTACTGCCGATATAATTTGAAAAGCGAGGGATCATAATAATATCATAAACCATTGCACTCATCACTCTGAAACTTAACGATGGAACGTTTAATTAACCTTTTATTTAGACATAAAGTTTTAATGTTTACGTTTTGATAGATAGATAGATAGTTTTTTTAAATGATTATACCTATATAACATTTGAAAAATTGAATAAAATGTTTAGGTTTAATTAGGTTTGTGTTGTTTATTTTTAATTATGTAATTTTTTTTAATTTTACGCGCTATCAAATGATATTTAAAAGTTAGTTTTAATTGTTTTTTTTTTGTATTTTATGACGTTGTGTTTATTTTATTAAATCTTTTTTACGTCAATAAATAATAGATAGATAAATTATTTATTGTAAATACCATTTTAAAATTACATTAGGTAAATATAAAAAAAAACAAAGCTTAAGATTAAGTGTAACAACATTGCCTTATCGCTCAAAGCAATCTCTTCCAGGGAATCTTTGAATTTACAAGAAGTTCTTCTTTTTCTTCTCGTATAGTGGTGTGGCTCACCTATTGTTGGAGTTTTCAGATCGCCCTATTATATAAATATTTTTCATAAAAAATAAGGTATAAAAACACACGAAATCTTTGATAAGAAAGAAAATTGGAAAAATATCTACTTTCTTGAATGTTTATCGTGACTTAACACACTGACAATTTTCAATCGAAAATAAACAGGACATCCATTATAAAATAAAAATTCTAATTTTAAGAACTTCTTCCTTTATTAAAGTCGGTTAATGAGTTTTAAAAGTTGATGTAACTTAATATAAACAACAACGAATTGACAGGTTTCAAAGATCAAAGTCTCTTTGGCATAATTTCAGATGATTAATAAAAATAAAAACAAAGATTTTCGCGCCTATTATTATTGCCCATTTTTTATGCAGATAAAATTCTACTGAAAAATGACGGAGTCAATAAATCAACAAAACCTTTCTGGGGCCATCCTCGGTGCAGATTGAAGGCCTGTGGTCTCATTCGAACTCTCCGGAACAATTATTGTACCTGCGTCAATAAAGTCGAACAATTTAGGCGAATATTCAGCTATTCGGCCCTACTACTTACTGAATATACTTATCATGTCATCACTATTATAGAGAAAACGTGTACCTATGAATTATGCAATCACCATTACCCAGAACCAAGCCTACCTACTTGCTCATCTTCAGTAGAACTAATAATGCCAATGAGTCTGGTCAACATTCGAACCTCATCTCGAGTTTCATACTCGAGGTCCTCATTAGGACGAGCGCACACTACTTATTTAAAATCGGTCGATACTTAATGATATAGTTCATTCTACAGCAAAATGACTGTTCACTTTTTGTTTGCTTTCAAATGTCTATTTTAAAAACCATTAAAAAATTGTCTAGACCTTTGTCAGAATGATCACAAAACAAATAAGAACACCATGAGTTTCTTGTGTCTTCTTCTCATTGTGTGAAGTGAAGTGAAGTAAAGACACAAATTCTAATTTAGTTTTTTTTAAACCATTCAATATGATCCCATGCGAATGATTCCAATTGAATGAAATATAATAATTGACTTGACTTGATCGTCTTATAATCTGTTGTCTGCCGCTTCTCTTAATCGATTATTTATTTAAACATCAACTAGATTATATATTCGATATAGTCCTGAATCAATGTATGTCAATATTGCTCCTAGTTACGTTATAAAATAGTTTGTATTTAACTTCATATAGGCATTTAAGTTGTTTGTTTATGATCTTTTCATGAGAATTCATTTTGTAATCAAACTGTATTTTAATGGTGGAAACATACTACATATATTTCGATCGGTTGATACACGCCGACTATTCAGTTTAAGGCTGTCATTCACTTGTTATTTTGAACGAAGTTCCTAATCGCGGGTTTGCTACGGGACCTATTTCATACAAAAATCTGTTCAATCCAGTTTGAGCGTTTTGTAAAACGAAAAACCGTAAGATAAACTAAGCTCTCACACATATAAATATCTCCCATATTATACATATATGAATATATATACACATTTAGGGATAGGGATACACACACACACACACACGCGCGTGTGTGATACACACATACACACACGCAAACGCGTATCCCGCGACACGTTTTGTTTTTTCTGTTAGTTAGGTATCAGCGGATCGAAAAGTTTGTAGTCTATATTTATTCTGAAGGCTTCGCTTTACTAGGATCAAATTTTATAGCGGAATTTTATCGCTTTTATTTATGTACATATTTAAAACATATTTTGTAAAGTTCAGAAGCTCGTCAAAGACATTTCGTAAATCACAGCATAACCTCCGGCCTCCGGACATAATATCAAGCAATAAATATCATATGTTATTGTAACAACAACCTAAACCCGATTTTAACAATGTTGCGAAACACTTGAATGGCAACAAACAAAATATTCTAACATAAATTCTCATTATGATGAACACTAAATGTCTCTCAAATTATGACAATATTATCTCAGCGGATTTAACGCAAGCCTTTGACAGTGTTGACCTTGCAGTGCCATAGTTCACACCGTCCCTTCACTGGGAAATGAAAAAAACCTGACAATAGAACGGCCCTCATGCATGGCACCGACAAGACAATCGATTACATGCGTCTGTATGCACTTTATTGATTATTGTTGACGAATAATTCGATTGGGAAATCGGTGTGCCTCAAGGCTCCGTTTTAGGTCCGACGTTTTTTATGTCTTCATTAAGTACTTAGTGTTTTGTATCTTGTGGGAAGATTGTAGTTAATATTATGACTGTGACTAATAGCTTGGAATGCTTGAGGTAAGTGTGACGAGTAATAGAATGTCACTTAATTAAAATTAACCTTGGTAAAGTATTTACTTCGATTTTATTACCTAATTCATTCGTTTGTAAAGAGCAACGGTAAAGCAGGGCGTGGCTTCAAATTCAACCAGGGATAATTTTTAATAAAAAATAAATTAAATTAATTATATTTAGTTCAGCGTTTGACTGCCTATCCCTCGATGACACGTAAGATTAAGATGTAGCATATTTTTGCCTGAAATGTAATTTACTACATCGTGTTAAAAAGGCACAATAATAATACTAAGGTACCTCCGATAATATCATCGAAAGTATCACCGCAAAATCTTCGCGGTATGTACGAGGAAGTCCATAATTGGTGTTAAATCAAACATGGGCTAAAATCCTGCGTGAATGGAATCCTCGGATCTGAGATGACCGCAGGTTCCGCGCTCGCTGATGCTATCTCTGAACACCTAGCGCTAGATTATACAGAATCATTAATATTTGATGCGGCATAACACTAACTACTATATAACTATTCCTACTATTTTTAATCTACTTAAGTTGGTTGATTGATTATAGTCTTACTTAGATATTTTGGTTTGTATTTTCTATTTTTTTTGTAGGTATATTCTTTTATAATGTCGTGTGTTAAATTCATTCATACAGTTTATTTTTAATTTTTTTATTAATTACATCATTATAATATTCCACTTACCCATATCCCGAAAGTATTCGATGTAAGTTACAGTTACAGGAATCTTCTATTTTCCTGTTCTTTGTGCAACCCTATGACCTGTAAAAGAAACAAAGTATCTCGGAAACAGAAAAACTTTTTTTATGATCTATTAATTTTTTTATCAGTTTTATACTTAAGATATCAAAATATTATAATTATTCTAAAGCATAATTTTATAAAATTAATAATCATTTTTTTGAATCTTTCTTTTTTTATGTGTACAATTTTCTACTAGTTAAAAGTAGATTAAAAGATTGCGAATAATTTACTTGAAATGAAATAACACAACTGCAGTGTGTGGTACATAGGCTGCACTAAAAGTATCGGGAATGGAATATTTCCACTGTTCCTGTCATATTTAAATCTTTTTAATTGAAAACTCCTTGGTTTTAGGAATCGAATACCATTTATTTATTTTAAAAAATAATCTCGGTCTTGTCACAAGGTTTTGTCAAACTTGTTAAGTCGTTGAGAAAATGGAATTGACGCGAAAAAATTCAAGAGCGATGATTTATTATGACTTTCGAAGTGGTTTATCACAAAAACAGTGTGTTGACCGGATGATTTCTGCATTTGGTGATGAAGCCTCATCCAAAACCACAATT
The DNA here is from genome assembly GCA_951213275.1 of Idaea straminata. Taxonomy (NCBI): domain Eukaryota; kingdom Metazoa; phylum Arthropoda; class Insecta; order Lepidoptera; family Geometridae; genus Idaea; species Idaea straminata. The sequence continues at coordinate 857,508 of OX577858.1, forward strand.
TATCGCTGGTTTGCTGAATTTCAACGTGGACGTGTCAAGTTCAGTGATGATCCCCGTCAAGGTCGTCCAAAAACTGCACTCACCCAAGAAAACGTTGATGCTGTGTGTAAGCTGATTGAGGAAGATCGACATGTAACATACTGCGAAATTCAGGCAACTTTAGACATTGGCATGAGTCAAATACAAATAATCTTGCATGAACAATTAGGTGTAAAAAAGTTGTTTTCCCGATGGATACCGCATTCAGTCTGTGAAGAGCAAAAAGTGGCTCGCGTTACTTGGTGCGTCAGAACTCTCGAAAGATTCCACGCAGGATCCTCAAATGCTGTATACAACATCGTATCAGGTGACGAATCCTGGATATACGCGTACGAACCCGAAAAAAAAAACCAGTCACGAGTTTGGGTGTTCGAAAATGAGTTAAAGCCAACAAAAATTGTTCGTTCACGGAGTGTTGCAAAAAAAATGGTGGCCACGTTTGTCTCCAAAACCGGCCATGTTGTGACTATTCCTCTTGAGGGACAAAGAACGGTTAATGCAGAATGGTATGCTAGCATTTGTTTGCCACAGGTCGTTTCTGAACTCCGTAAAGAGAACTGCAGCCGCCGCATCATCCTCCATCACGACAATGCGAGTTCTCACACCGCGAACAGAACAAAAGAGTTTTTAGAGCAAGAAAACATAGAATTATTAGACCATCCGCCGTACAGCCCCGACCTAAGCTCTAATGATTTCTATACTTTCCCTAAAATAAAGAATAAATTGCGTGGTCAGAGATTTTCATCACCTGAAGAAGCTGTGGACGCCTACAAAACGGCCATTTAGGAGACCCCAACTTCCGAATGGAATGGTTGCTTTAATAATTGGTCCCATCGTATGGAAAAATGTGTCAAATTTCGCGGAGAATACTTCGAAAAGCAATAAATACATTTTTAAATAGTAATGTTGTGTCACTTCCTTGATTCCCGAAATTTTCAGTATATAATCTGAGAGTCTTCAGGTAAGCTTAATTCTAAACTCTCAGGTAAAGGACCAACGACGAAGTAGTTGTGTTGGCATTAATTTGTGTATTTTTTCTTTTTCAATTAGTGTGTTATTTCTCAACATGCACTGTCTGATATCGTCTTGTAAGATAGTGGTCAAACAGTCACCTACTTAGATAATGCATTTTCATACCACCTCCGAAGTTTCGTTATTGTATGTGCGTGCGCTTGGAATTTACCGGCAAATCGTCTGGCCGGGGTGGCGTACCGTAATTGCCGGTTATCGCACATTGTTCCGAACCGGCACAAGGCTGTGACGTGTGACTCTGACACAACACACACTATTTGTTGCTGTTTCACAGCCAGCTATAGCTCACAGCAGCACCTTTTGGTTTTCATTTACTATTATCTTTAAGAATTTACCTACCTCTTTATTAATATAAGACTTATTAGTTTTTTTTTCAGAAGTTTCATTTTATCAACAAAAAAATAAATAAACACATGACAACACACAAGGGGACAATGACCCAAATGCAGAGGTTAAGTGTGAAAACAGCCCCTTAAAATTAAACTAAACTCCATTTCTTGTATCCTCTTCTCATTGGCGAGTTTCAAAGACACACATCTTAACTTAGTTTTTAATACGATGCAATGTGATGTCATGATTCCAACTGAATAAAGAAACTTTGAGTTTGTAAACACACACTACACGTAATACACAAAGAACATACAGCTGCTGGCTGCGACGCAATAGGTTGCGGTTTCGATTCCCACCTTCGAACAAGTATTTAAGTAATACATATTTGTTTCTGCAAACAAATATTTGTTGTGGTCTCGGTGCTTTTCTTTCTTTGTAAAATAAGCAGGTATTTAAGTATTATATTAAATAAATAATAAATATTGCAGGACATTAAACACATCGCCATCTAGCCCCAAGCTAAGTAACTACACTTGTGTTATGGGTACTAGACGACGGATATACTACTTATATACTTTTCTTTTGTAAATACATATATACTTCTTCTTGTAAATATATGCATCTTGCTGGCTACAGTTTTTATGCTGAGGCTGGTCCATTTGGGTCAGCACACGGCATCCCAGTTTGTTTTTGTGTTTTTTCTTGTGCGTATTTATTGTATTTATTTTCTTAGTTCCTATTTCTTTCTTTTTTGTTTTGTATCTATTATGTCCGAGAATCGAACCCGCAACCCTGTGTTTGGCAGTCCGGCATGGTGACCATTGTGCCAACTGGGTCGTCATATTATTCGTTGTATGCTCACCATAACACAAGCCTAGTAGCTTAGCTTGGGGGTAGATGGCGCTGTGTGTAATTTCCTGTAATATTTATTTATATAGAGATATTTAAACACACAGATGATAGTAAGAATATTTTATTACGAACCAGCAACCTTTTGTGTCGCAGACGGGTGTTCGTCCACTGGGCCAAAGAGGTCCTTTTACCATGATACTTTGGACGTGGACCTTAAATATAAGTGTTTACAACTAACTTATTATTATAAGCAGCTAATGTGCAAAAAACACACAATTCAAAGCGCAGTGTGCAGTTCATTCAATTACAATTAAGAATCATACAAATTTATGACAAAAAATGTTTGACCTTAATAAATCGTGCATAAGAAGAAAAAACACCTAAATTAAGGGAAAACAGCAGACTTGAAATACACCAATTGATTGTAGTATATATCAAAAATGGTCACAACAAGTATTTTGTAACAGAAATGAATTTTAATATAATTACATAATTTTATACATTTTTATGGCTAAAAGTATTAGACTTTAATAAATCGTGTCGAATTCAAAAGTCGAAAAAAGGCAAGGTCTTTTTTTGAAGTCGGTTAAAACTCCTAAATTAAGGGAAAATACCTAGCAGACTTGAAATAGACCAATCGATGATAGGTACCTTCACAAAAAAGCATTTTGCTTTATTAGGCTTTTAAACTGTTGCAAATTAAGATGTCGTTTATGAATTAACAGTAAATTATTGTTGTTAATAATAATTATTGTTAATTTGGTATAGTTACAAAGTCTAATAAAGAATTTTGTAGTTGGAAAACTATGTTCTAGATGCGCTGTTTACGGAATAATGTTACACTTCAACTTATTAGATTTTTTTACGAATATTTATTTTTATTCAGCGCGCCGAAATACCATTCACTTACTTATTATGATGATCGGTTGTTTGTTCATCGGGCGACTTTTTAGTCTGTAGTCTACATTGTCACTTAATGAATAGGTTACCTACTGCCATTTTATTGCTACAATTAGTCTGGAAAACTGACCATTTATGGAATTAATGGTTTAATGAAAAACTATTTTGGTGGTAGAATTGTTTTGCTACTGGTTTACCAAACTAAATTATTCTAAAATCATCTATTGGAAAATTCGATTTAATATTTTTTTTTAACCTTTAATAAGCCGAATATATTTCTCAACAAATATATGCAAAAACATTTTTGATTAAGTCACCTTTCACTCGCGGGTTAGTTGGCTCTAGACATATTGACGTGTTCTTTCCTCTGGACATAGTCGACTAAGTTGAGGTAAGTATGTATAGGTGCTTGGCAAACTTACTTCAATCCTCATACAAAGAGAGCCTAGCCTAACTAAAGATGTTAAGTTGCGGAAAACAGCCCGTGTACAAATATAAATTACTAAAACTCTGTTTGCATCCGGGATTAAACACGGGGCAAAAGACATAAGAAGAAGATAAAAAAATGATATAAATAGATGGAGTCATATGCTACTCCAAATAGGACCGACCAAAAACTAATTTTATGTTCTTGATTTTATAAATAAAAACCAAGACCGCAAATTAATTATTATTTTCCGCACAAAATACCCAGTTCCATCGTCGTTCCGGTTTACCGATTACACAAACAACTGTAATTGTGTTTAATTGATGCAAATTTAATGCATTCAATTCGTAGATCCTACTTCGTTGTGGGAATGTATTGTCTTAACCGACTTGTAAAAGAGGTTTCCAATAAAGGATTTTGATAAGGATATTTTTTAAAGATCTCAAATAGCTTTCTAAACTCTAAAAGCTTTTGCCTACACATCCTAACTTTGTTTTTAAGACGTATCCATGTGGTCCTTGTACAAATATATTAAGCATCCAAAGGAATAAATAATTTGACTATGACTTTGACTACAACTAAACTTCGTGAATATTGAATGTAAAAATGTTATTTTATTCAGTTTTTTATGCTGATGTTTTGTTTCATGCTGATGGTATGCTGGTTTTAAAATCAGCATACCACTATCTTATTATAAGAGAAAATCACTGACGCACTCACTCACTGATCATGACATCTCAGAAACTACAAACTCATGTGCTACAAGTGCTAGGTGACTCTAATTTTGCAAGAAGGTTGTAAAACTACCCCTATGATAATGTGAAATTAAACTTCTTTTTCATTACTCATACTCCGAAAGTAGGTCTAAAGATGCCTGAAGAGCGTGTAGAAAGAAAAACTTTCAGCCCTAGGGAAAATCGCTTTCACTGACAGGTGTCATGTCAAATTATGGCTTCGCGCGGCTTGTGCAATATGCTTGTAGCCAGTATCAGTATCATTACGCATTAGGAACTTCAAAAACCTAACCTCCTTGCATTAGGTAACACCAAAGAATAACAATTATGGCTTCACACGGCTCATGCATACTGCCAGAGGTAGTATGGAGTTCCTCAGTCACTCTCGTTACTATGAAGAATTTTATGTATTATTTGTAATGAAAAGCACAATGTTTACCTCGGGTAAACGACTCATTAAGTCCCTCGAACTATTAGAGCCCTCGCTACGCTCGGGCGCCAAACTCCGTCTCGGGACTCAATGAGTGACTTTCACACCTAGGGTAACAATGTACTATTAAAAGGGCTGTTAAAGTTTAAAGTAGGTATAACTATTATTTTGGTATAATGTTAAGGTGAACGGATGATGATGATTTAAGATGATTTTCATACGGTTTTCACCAATAATGGACGGAGTGATTCATAAGGAAGGTTTATGTGTGATTTGTTAAGGATTTAAATGAAAAAAATTGTAGATCTATAATATTATGTTCTGTTACCCGTGCAAAGCCGGGTCGGGTCGCTAGTATAATATAAGATAGGAAGTCAATACAGTGTCTGCGAAGACATTTAATTTAAAACCAACCCTTTATCTATATCTATCTATCTATAATTCCTACGGGAAGAACAGATGTTCAAAAACAGTCGTATCTAAAATCAAAATAAAAACAATAACTTGACCGTTAACATCACTACAAAAGAAATAACACGGTACGGAATCGAACCCGCATCCGATCTGTATCTGACAAAACGTTTAGCTCGTGTTCGCGCATTAATATTGGATATCATAAAAACTGCGTCTGCGACTGTTTGGGGAACTATTCTGAGCACTCGTCGATTTTATATCGAGTGCTGTGATTATAATTATGTAGGAAGTAGGTAAATACTTATTTTTAGGGTTCCGTACCCAAAGGGTAAAAGCGGGACCCTATTACTAAGACTGTTTGTATCACTGTTTGTTTGTCCGTCCGTCTGTCTGTCACCAGGCTGTATCTCATGAAACGTGATTGCTAGAGAGTTAAAATTTTCACAGATTATGTATTTCCGTTGCCGCTATAACAACAAATACTAGAAACAGAAAAAAATAATATATGAGTGGGGCTCTCATACACATGGTACGGAACTCTTCGTGACCGGTTTTAATGAGTAATATAATATATTAGCAAAATATGCATGGGCTTATTTTTCATTTTTATTTAGAGCTATTTCCTTCCGTAGGTAGATTATAATACACTTAATAATTATAACCTACATACATAAATTACTGTACTAGCATTTTTCTGTGGTTTTATCCGCGTAAGACATAATCGTGGGAATATGGGAAAAAATACCATGTTAGTAAGGTTAAAAATATCTTCATACCAAGTTTCATCAAAATCAGTCTATTACTTTCGAAACGTATTCGTAACAAACAAACAAAAATTTCATCTCTAGGTATAGTTATAGATATTTACGAAATTCGAGATCTCTAAATATATTTCCAAGATATCGTCTCTCAATCCCAGAATAGGGACATCAAAGGTGCAAATTCTTTACAAAAACTGTCAAATGAACAGACAGTTACAGATTACGACCCCTTTATTAAAAACATATTAAGATATTTATCTATAACACAAAAAGTTCTTTCAAATTGCGTATAATCCTTTCTTTGAGACCCCTGTTACACCTTTATTATTTAACGAAATTAAGATATAAAGACAGGACACTGCGAAAATAAACTCTATAGCTTAGTTTTAAGAGTAACTTTTCATATAGCCATGTAAAAAAGAGATTTATAAGTCAAATATGGGATATTATTAAGACATTTTTTTTTAATCGGTTAAAAGAATAAAAACTTTTATAATACTAATGCTATTTCCATAGATAGTGCATATTAAAGGCGGATAAAAGAACATAAACTGAAACATTTCTGTAAATTATAATTTTTTGATTTTTAAGGGAAATTTCTGGATTTTATACAAAATAATCGGCTAAACGCAAATAATATTAAAATATGTACCTACCAATTACTTCAAAGACTCAAACAAAAAAACTCATTCATTATAATATTGTTTTACATACGACCCAGACGACCTAGTTGGCACAATGGTCACCATGCCGGACTGCCAAACACAGGGTTGTGAGTTCGATTCCCGCCTCAGACAAGTATTTATGCTTAGATATTTGTCTGTGGTCTGGTTGTTTCTATGTATTATAAGTATATATTTACAAATGAAAAGTATATAAGTAGCATATCCGTTGTCTAGCACCCATAACACAAATCTAGTTACTTCAAGCTAGATGGAGATGTGTGGAATGTCCTGCAATATTTATTTATTTATTATTACATACGATATATACTTATATACTTTTTCAAAGAAAGTACATCTCCAAAATTAAAATATTTTCCCTTGAAAGTTGTAAATTATAATTATACTTTTTTTGAAATAATGAAACATGTAAGGCTAGAATACAAACTATTCACTTGATTGACATAACATTACATTTTGTTGTATATAAAGGATAATAACAGGTATGCCTCGGAACAAAAATCCTATCAATACATGTCATTCGTACAACATTACATACATTCAGCAACTTACGAGTACAAAGCACTCGAGCATAATGATAATTATTCTCATAATAATAATTATAAAAACAAAGGGTCTTTAAAGACCACAGATTCAACTTACAATCTCTTATCTCAATCGGCACAGAAGCTTGTTTGAAGTATATTAAACGTATATAAACAATTAAAAGGAAGTTAGTTTTTGTATCTTATTTTATTGTGAACTTTATTAAGTTCAAGGTGAGAGCAGACGACGGACAACGGTCGACCGATAGCTCGCAGATTGAGACAAACACAAAAAAAGAAAACAAGGAAAATTAGTCTTATATATAGGATGATTATTTTTACATGGGCTTACAGGGCAATGTCCTAAACTATAAGAAAAAAATGGTAAATGGAGGCGCGTACCCGATTTTGACAAAAACTAAAATAATCATCATTAGATTTTTGAAAAAGTTATTACCCAAGCCAGAAAAATCATCCTGTTGATTTTGCAAAAAAAATAATATACCTACTACATTTTCACTTTGCTTCTTGTATGAAAAGTGTAGATTCAATTTTTTCAATACGAAAATAATGCGCCCTACACAATCAAACGAGATCGTCAATCAAATTAAACCGCAAGCATTGCTAATTGGGTGTTTACAGATATAATGCGTACGCGCATGGCACAAAGAATCAGATTATAACCTTCAGGAAAGTAAATACCGGTAGCGCGCGAAATAAAAAATAACCAGTACCTATAGGTAATAAAGGTTTATAAATAATAAAATATTATCAGACAATGCACACAGCATCATATCATAGCCCCAAGCTAAGCAACTAAGTTTACAATATGGGATAGAATACAGATGGGAATTCAGATATTCATGGGAAAACACCAATACCAAGAACTATTTGTAAGACAAGGCGGGAAGCGAACTAGCAACCTTATATGTCGTAGGATCACCGCGTCATAGTCACAGAAGTTGTAAAAATAGTTTATATATATTAAACCTTACTTTTATAACGAATTCAAAGGATGCCAACAGTCGAGTTACAATCGTCTATTATTTAATGGTTAAATGCGTAAGTATCAATATTTTCATAAAGTTGGTGTTAATTAAATGATTTGAATAATCGGAAGATAATGTTCTACGGTAACAGACTACAAAACGACGATACATTTCGATTTATAACTAGGTTATTTACAAACTATTATTTTTATTTCGGCGGCACCCGGTATTCATTCTCTTTAAGCTTTCAACACACCGCCATTGCAGCTTATTCTATCAATATTTTTCTATGACGTTTCAATTTCGATCGAACCAAAACAAATTGGATTAAAAAAAGTAATTTTTAGAACAGATTTCGACCATTTTTACCAGACCTCTATATCTGATCAAGATAACTAAAATTACGCTAAAGTTTGTATGTCTATGTGTCAAAAACTACTACCGATTTTGTTCAAACTTGGGACATACATAACTGGATAATAGAATAGTATAGAGGCTACTTTTTGTCCCAATATTCTAATGTAATCAGATTTTTTGCGGGTAAAACCACGAGGCGCAACTAGTACTTAATAAACACATTTCTAGTAACACTGGTCAATCTAACTATTGACAAAAATATTCATCATTGATAACCAATATGAAATGATCTCAGAGCTTTAAAGCTTTTTTAGCTATTGAGGGTCTGAATAAATTGGTTTTAGCTGATGTGTTGTAATAATTTGGATTTAATTTGAACCAATTAGGGATGCTTACTCGGTTACCCTTTGAATTCAATGCGATCTTTATAATTTTGACCGTGGAAATTATGAAAATATACGGCTGTGGATTCTGGGCGTCGCGTCGTCGCGTCACTTGTAAGTAGTTAATGAATAAAACTGCGACGAAACAAATAAGCTACAACGAAGCTTCGCATGCGTGTAAAATGTCTTGTAATATGAGCTGTTGTTACTTCATTCAGAGTGCGTTAACGATGGGGGCAAGATTTGAACTACCGTTTTTATTTGCGTGACCGGAGCTTAAGGCGCTCTTCCAGTACCGTGTGTAGGCCCATACATTACCTTAGCCCCCGCTCTCAAAAACGTAGCGTGCTGCGTGCTAATTGTTATATTTGATCGATATGCAAAACATTTTAGCATTATTATCCACAAATATAGTTCCTAGAGGTCAAAACAAACGTTAACTATTTTTGAATAAAACCCGATAAACGATCTAATAATTCTCTGTGTTCTAACATTTTTTTTATCGAACGAAGTTGTTCATATCATGTTTTCAACCACAATAAACAAAAATATGGTTATTAAACTACAATATCCATTTATATCTAAATAACAAAAAAATAGTATTTGAATACTTAGAGTTGCTTTTGCAAAGGTCGATTTTGGTAGCTTTATTAGCACCTGCCATTAAACGTTCAAAATATCAACCCGTATGTTTCACAATAAAACCGTTGTCCAACACATCTATGTTCCTTATTACTGTAACATTCAATAAGCCTAATTAATAAGTTCAGCTATTGAATCGAGATGAATCAATCATAAGATTTCGGTAGCTAAGTTGAATTCTATTACTTATTTGCTTGAAGTAATTGGGCTACTATCAATAAGATTTAAAAATTGATGTTACACAGCGGTTTTGTGGAAATAAGCGCAATAGGTTTTACAAGACTAGATGTGCCCTGCGGTTTTGTCCTATGTTTGTCCAACTATCAAACGTCAATATCGGTTTATTAATTCTAACTTGATTAAAAACTTTCTTATATATTTACTTAGTAACGCGATTGTTTTAATGCTATTTTCGTATTACTTAGGTTACCTACATAAACATTTTTTAAAATTTATGTATTTAAATGTATATTTACTTATCTATATATATAAAAATCAATTGCTGTTCGTTAGTCTCGCTAAAACTCGAGAACGGCTGAACGGATTTATCTTATCTTGGTCTTGAATTATTCGTGGAGGTCTAGGGAAGGTTTAAAAGGTGAGAAAAAATCGTTCCCACGGGATCGGGACTTACGCGGGTAAAACCGCGGGGCGCAGCTAGTTTAAAATAAAAAATAACCTTCGAACGACTGCACGAAATTTTATAATTATTTATTTTTATTTTGTGTTTATTATTGTTAGGACACGATTTCTATAAAAGAAAATTCGAACGCGGGTGAAGCCACAGGCGCAGCTCGTATAAAATATTACGTACAAGGACATAATTTTAAATTAAAACGTCAAATTTTAATCTAACAAAAGCCCATAATCCTATTTATGTTTCATGGTATCGATCGATCAACAATATACCATCGTTTCTCATAAAAGGATTACATATACATACTATGTTTATTTAAAAATTGGTCATAGTATTCGTTATTGCGAATCAGAAATCGATTATAATCGATTTACGTGAGAAAGTATGGGAACCGTGAAAACAAAGAATATTAAATTATATTCGATTAGATCTCCTTTTCTCTCTCCTTTTCTTAGTAAAATGTCTCGTCGCCATGGATTTTATGCAGTTATGTCGTTGGCAAAAATGAACCTGAATTTCACTTACTTAAATTATCATGTACGCCTTAATTGTTGGAAATATTACCTAAATCAATACATATTATTAAAACATAGTGCCAATGCCTGTCTGGTCACAATATACACAAAAATACAGTATCCATTTTCATACAGTCCTTACTGATGCAGAAATTTATAAGGAAGGTTTAAAAGTATAATTTATTGAGGTACTTTAATTTATAAAGTTCCTCAATATTAATGGCTTAAATATGACAAAAAAAATCTCGTATATACCTACTGCTATCTGTGCGAAGCTGGGTCGGGTCGCTAGTTACCAAATGTATCTCATACACCAATAAAACAACAATGTAAAACACGTCTGTTTGCCATTTTCGAATGGTGACAAAAAACAGATTCGCCTGTCAGTGACGATTCATTATTGACGTTAAAAGAAAGAAAACATTTATTTGGACAAGTACACGACACACAGAATACGAATATAAAATTAGTAAGTTACAAACATAACAACACTGCCATAAAACACAAAAGTATACAATAAAAACGAAAAATAAATAAAATAATATTAATAAGAGACGTAGAAAAATAAGTGAGAATACAAATGAAATAAACATAAGATCTAAGGAGCCGTGTGCACCCAAAAAGGTTCTGCCTCAAAAAAAACCGAGTTGTTTTATTGATGAAAGTTTCTGATGTTCTTTATTTTCCATGATAGTATTAATCTCTTTACGTGAAATCATTTGGGCTATGAAAAATTATAAAATCAAATAGTTTTTGGTTTGTTAGTGCTTGTAATTCGGAGGCGTTGCAACATGTATGCGAATTATAGAAATTAATGATTGGTGAATGATAAATGAAATTTCATCATGTTTGCACGTACTTTGATAACCTCTGTTGTACAGTAACTGTCAAACACAGGGTTGCGGGTTCGATTCCCGCCTCAGACAAGTATTTATGCTAAGATACTTGTGTGTGGTCTGGTTGTGTCTATGTATTATAAGTATATATTTACAAAAGAAAAGTATATAAGTAGTATATCCGTTGTCTAGTACCCATAACACAAGTCTAGTTACTTGGCTTGGGGCTAGATAGCAATGTGTGGAATGTCCAAAAAAAAAAGAATAAAAAAAGTGGGAGAATTTCCGCTGGTAAAGCAGAAGATTGTAGGTTCGATTCCTATTTTGAAATGAATATTTGTTTCTTGTCTGGATGATTTCGTATGAATGTTAACTCTTCTGGTTTGGAACCGATATAGAATTGTCAGCAGACTATTTAAAAGGGATTTGAAAGGTTGTTAGTGTGTTTTAGGTTCAATAACCTAATATCTTGTTTTGTCTTGTCGGTTTGACCCGCGTAGTAAATGCTACTAGTGTGCTATGCTGCTACTAGAACATTTTTAACGAATTATTAACATTTTGTTGACAGGGGACTCCTAGCTAGTTTAACGGGCCTAGGTCTTCTCCTTCATTACATATAGACAGACAGAGTTACTTTTGCATTTATAATATTAGTAGGTATAGAAAAGTAGGGATTAATGTTTTCTCAAAACCATTAAAACAATTAAAATCCAAGGTGTTCATTATTGGTTGTTGCTTATTTGTTTATTACGTATATGGTTGGGGCTGCGTTTGGATTACGGTATAACCTATGCAACATTAAACACATCATAATGGGTTACCCGGTGCGCGAGAAATAAAAACAAAGATTTTGAGAACAAAGAAGATTTTTCATCAAATTGACATCGTTGGTCGCAGTTGGACATCGTTCGTTTTTGGGTGGATATTTGACACTGCATATTCTCCACGAGTTTATTATATTAGAGATACACTCTCTAATATAATAAACTCGTGATATGGAAGAGAGTACCATTGCACTGCGACTGAAGAGCGTGTATAGCTGTTATGTAGAAGCAGCGTGAACATGTCAATTTAAAATAATTTTATATTTCCAATTAGTTCATTAACTTTTGCGGGCTACTTAAATTGACCTCTTGGTTTATCCCTACTCTATAGGCATTATTCAGGAAGTAAATATGGAAATACATTTGTGTAAGAATGGCATTGCTATGATACTTACCTTCCTCATCATATTTACTTATTTCCTATAGCTGCGCCCCGCGGTTTCACCCGCGTAAGTCTCGATGCCGTGGGAATATCGAGATAAAAAGTAGCCTATATGTTAATCTAGACCTACAGCTATCTACATACCGAATTTCATTGCAATCGGTTCAGTAGTTTTAGCGTGAAGGAGTAACAAACACACACACACACAAACTTTCACATTTATAATATTAGTAGGATCTACAAATGTAAATGCTTTAAATATTTCAGCGACCTTTTCTTTCTTATGAGAAACTGAAATCTCGCTGAGTTTTACACTGTTTGGACATGTATTTAATGTTATTTTTCATTACTCATACTCCGAAAGTAGGTCTAAAGATGCCTGAAGAGCATGTATAAAGAAAAACTTTCAGCCCTAGGGAAAATTGCTTTCACTGACAGCTGTCATGTCAAATTATGGCTTCGCGCGGCTTGTGCAATGTGCTTGTAGCCAGTATCAGTATCATTACGCATTAGGAACTTCAAAAACCTAACCTCCTTGCTTTGGTTTTCACCAAGGAATAACAATTATGGCTTCACATGGCTCATGCATACTGCCAGAGGTAGTATGGAGTCTCTCATTCACTCTCGTTATTATGAAGAATTTTATGTATTATTCGTAATGAAAAGCACAGTGTTTACCTCGCGTAAAAGACTCATTAAGTCCCTCGAACTATTAGCGCCTTCGCTACGCTCGGGCACCAAACTCCGTCTCGGGACTCAATGAGTGACTTTCACACCTAGGGTAACAATGTACTATTACATTTAAGAAATTTAAAATGTCTAGGTAGGTATTAAGAAATATAAAATTTGACTAAATGATTAACTGATAAATCAACGCACAGATCACGCCAATGGACGGATCAGGTTATTTGCCACACAGATAGTTATTGTGATGTAGGTGTCCACTAATAATTGTTTTGTTTTTTGGAAAATTGTAAATCGCGGGTGTTGGTATTGGTAAATAAACGTCTTTTTTATTTATTTATCCAATTTCACGCGTAACCGATGATGTGTCCCTTTAATATAGGTTCCAAACAAGAATATTTATTATTATAGTATTATAGGTACGTAACAACAGTCCTGATATGTCAGCAATAAATCTATCAAATCTTAAGTCTTTAGATTTTGCTGGCATGATTCGTTAATAGAAAATCGTGTTGTAAAAAACTTTTATAGCTCCAGACTATAAGTAGCAAAGCAATAATAATCCCAGTGCGTTCTTCGCTTTCCATCATTTTTGTAAAGTTAATTCCGTTACATTTCAAGCTGTAAGAGAGGGCATAAACCTAACGTTAGGATAGTAAATAATTTTACAGCTTGAGTTATTGCCGTTCGCAGTTCGGTCCATCGTAAGTACGACCGCTTTATACTGCGACCTCTCGCGGAAATAATACGAATTTTATTGACGTTATTTTTCTAATAAACTTCACGGGTATGAAAAGGAAATATTGTCGAATAGAATAAATGGAGGTGTTAAGGATTCCAATAACTGCAATGGTGGGAAACAGCGATTACTTTTCCAAGATATAGTATTAACCATCAATAGGTGTTAGAATATCCTGGTGTTTTATTGGAAGACTTTTATTTTGTTAAATGAACGAATTCGTCTTGCTTTTCACGTGATGTTCGTTCTAAATGTTGTTATTTTCTTAAGGCTCAAGTTCATCATTAGTTGGCAATTGGCTTCGTACGTTGCGTTTATATATAGGCACCTTCTTCATAATATCTTTAGGTATTTAAAAGTGCGATGATTAGCATTCGGTTCCCAAACTCATCGGAGCTTAATTTCTCTTTCTTAATTTTCCATCTGTGAAATTTTGTAAATAATTATTATTGGGATGAAATGTTCTGTATGAAAAGTCTAAAGTAATTTTATAAATTCTTATTTTTGCGAATTATTAATTATACATAGTACGATTTACCGAGGACTGCGCGGGCTTAAGTATCTAAAATATAAAATAGCTTAGGTCCAAAGTGTGCCTAGTCAAACTAAGTTGAAGAGATATAAAACAAGAAGGCGACAAAACAACAGTCTACACAGTCTAGTGATCACTTAAATGTACCACTTTACCATATTCACAAATTATACGATTCTGTCATTTTAAATTGCGTCAAAGAAGCGTTGTAAACACTGAGAATGTATTGTCTTGTTGAATGTGTCAGAATAATGTCTTTTGTGGGCAAGTGTAAGACTCTGATGGATTTTGCTTGAAATATTTCAATGGATAAACTTTTGTTGAAGTATCCTAATAAAATTCTAACTTAGCGAAAAATGAGCATAGGTTAAGTCTAAAGGCACTTAGTATCAGCACATGTATAAGAATAGCAATTACATACCGATCAGGATTATTTTACCTTCACTAACCTAATATTCACTTTATGTTCTTAAAATAATAAACACAAATTCATTGGGAGATCATTACAAAGTTCAAGTATCATGGGGATCCTGCGACAGGATGAACCTTTGAAAATCGAGAACCTTCCTTCTCTTTTTTGAATTAGAATATAAATAAAATCAAAAGAACCTCTCTTTGTACTTTATTACAATTATCTAGCTTCCACAATTCAAAGTGATTACCAGATTAAGGTCAAACACCCACAAACTGAAACTCCCAAACAATGTCTATGACATTCGCACATGACCTCCTTTACCGAGCCTTGCACTAAATTGTAATATCTAATTATGACACAAAGTTATGTCACAACACAATGATGTTCACACCATTGTGTTGTGTACACCTTGAGGAGCTGCTCTTATCTCAGAGACAATATTCAGATCAATACTTGATTTTAATGTTTAAGTTTGTTTTGCCTCTCACTAGGAAGGGGCCTTGCTTGTATGAAGTTTGATTGCAATCTGGCAAAGGAGGTATTAAATAATAATTAAAACAATTGTATATTTTATATCTTACTAAGGATACATTGAGGGACATATTAATAAAGCCTTTATTACTGAATTCATTACATATTTTCTTAGTAGGTATAAGTTTAAATAATATCTCTTAGTTCAGTGTGCCTATTGGCAAAGGCCTCGTCCAGCTCCCTCCGTTACTGCCTGTCCACTCTCCTCCATAACGGACCTGCTGTGAGTACGAGCTCGTCCTCCCATCTCACATTAGGTCTTCTCTTTCTCTGTTTCCCGTCTACATTAAGGGGTATACAACGCAATAATATGGAAGTTAAACATTAATTCGGTATAGGTAGGTGCTTGACAGTTAAAAATAAAATATGAATTTCTGAAGAGGGAACAAACGAATAAACAAACAAACTTTCCGATTTATAATTTTAAGGATCTTCTTCACATTCTCGTATAGTGGTGTGGCTCACCTATTTTTAGGTAGCAACCGGGACCAACGACTTAACGTGCCTAAGTAAGAATTAGGATGTCGGAAATGATAGCTAATACGCTAACAATAACTAAACAGCATATTTTTTTTTCCATTAAAATATATTGCAAATGTTTTATTTAGAAACGATTATTTTTCAGACTAATTGACAAGTAAGAAAGTAAGTAGTGATAAGTTAATGACTTGTTATGTGAAACGATATTTAACTTTTAAATAACTATTCTCACAACAGAACGACGAAAAAGTTACGCTTTTAGTAAAAAAACATTAAATTGATTTTGGCATAAACTAATTTTCATACGTTTAAGATGAAATAAAAATCATTATTAAGTGAACGTTCTCTAAAATCTATCTACCCAGTAATTTATTACAGAAACCGCCCAAAAAAGTCACAGTTCGATAAACCACAACAAACACGAGTTTAAATTTAAACAAACTAAAGTTATGATAATTTAAGTAAATGGTTTATTATAAATCATAGAATCTTCCACATTTGATGGAGAACAATTAATGAAAGTTGTAACATAAAACCGATACCACAATTATACAATATTAATAAGAAAATATGACACGTGGGCGTGATTGTTTGGGTTTGTTTTCATTTACCTACTTTTTTTATTTTCAAAAACTGTAATAGGTATTAAATTCGACATGTTTCTGTGAACAATTTTTCTTTTTTGAAGGCGAAGGTAGGCATTTGTACATAATTTTTGGAGCCTTTCGGGTTTAACGATAAAAAATTTAAAAACATTTATTTCTGAAAAATATAACGATTATTTGTCTATTAAAAGGCACGAAACGCAACGCTGTACGTAGCAAGTACACTCGTGGCCGTTGCGTTGAATGCAAACTAAACAATCTCCATGGAGTGAGCCTTCAAATATGCTCTGTGACGTCATCGAATGTTTTTGTGCGATAATTCAAATTAATGAATAAAATGCGATTCAAAAGGTTTAAAATAAACATAAATTTGCGACTTTGAACTATTATGGAGCCAATTTACATGACATGTTAAACAACGTGAACGCACATCGCATGTAACATCACCCTTGCCACAAATGACCAATAGAGTGCTACAATTAGAGACTCCGGGCCTCATATCCTCACTTGGATAGTCACGATGGTGTCTCGAACAGCACCCCACTGGGCTAATTCTTTATACTAATTATTGTTTGTTTGCCCTTTGGGCGCGATAGCAAACTATCGACAGAACGATCGGTCGACAGATAGCTTACTAGCACATTTGTAGCCAACCAAAAAAAATAAAGTTAGCCCCAACCTTATGTGTGCGAAGTCGTTAAACCCGCAAGAGGAAGAGATATTTGTGAGCGCTAGTAGCAACTAAGGAGTGTTAATTATGTTCTATAGAGGAGCCTATAATTCCTTGCTTCTAACGATACCTTATTTGTTAAATAAATTAAAATAGTACAGTTTGATGACACTTTTTAAATTTTAAAAAGTGTAATCAAACGCTGTGGTGTGCGTAGTTATAATAGAAATACAAATTAAAACCGATTCTTTATAAATCATAACAATGTGTATTTGCAATATTAAATTTGTATTTTGTCACTATGCCTAATTAAAAATAAAATTATAGGAAGTAGTTTGGAAGGTATGCAGGAATAGATAAACATAAATACCCGACCACAAAACTTTTCCATTTGGCTTCGCCGTAGTCACGTAAAAGCATGCAACCTGATTTTGTGAGATTTTGCTTCGCTTCGCATTAACCTATCTATCGACGACCAAGGGATATGACATCTTCTTCTAATGGCTACTGCATGCCAAAAAGACGCAATTTAGCCAATCACTGGCAGTGGAGTAGAAGTCCAGTTTCTGATAATAAAACTGTCAAAAATGACAGTTTTAATAATCTTTAATATAACATAATTAGCCTTTATTATTTTGGAGCTCGTTAAGCACCACCCAGGAGACACGTGCAAGGTTTTAAGATTAGGTAACTCCTGCGGACGCTTAAAATGTAAGTTGAAGTCTTGATATTGAAGTCTTGAGCTGATAGACAGTTTATTGATTTCGACTATTACACGATCAACTATCGGGCGATTTCATGTAGGCAGTCAGCGTTGGGCTTAAAATATGAAATGCACAATCGTTCGATAGGTTAATTCATGTTTTACATATTGATAGGGATATTATTGGAATAATTTGAAGGTTCCCGTGTAAATGAACACTTATTGAGTTTAGATTAGGTATAATCGACACTATTTCTGATATATGATTGCCATAATCACGTGTTTGGTGACGTTTTACTGTCGTCACACACAGTGACGCGAGGTCGCGCGATAGAGCAACCTGTAAAAGGGGTCCGGACTATGGGAGCTTAGCACAGTGTTTTTTACGCGGTGCATTACGTGACCCATGCCAATCGACAGAGGATAATACAATTTAGTTATATATTCCGTTTCCGTTAAGGCATTATTTGTTTGCTATAATGGGTCTCAAAATGCACGGCACCATTTTAAGTTACAATGCCTGTTGTCTAATGACCTTTAGTATGTACCTAATAATAGCCCTGTAAAGAAATTCAGCCACATAAAAGCCGACGTAAAGTTCTAAAATTACTATTTATGGAATATTTTTATTCTAATGTAGAAAATAAAGATTGTTCATTCTAGGTTAAAATAGTATTATTTTACGTAGAACGACAAATCGCAACTGTTTGTGGGAATCTTAAAGGTAAACGTCTCAAATAAAAATATAAGTAAAAGGTGAATCATATTTTGTATGTAATATTAGTCTAAATAGTTAACTTACTATCAAAAAATCGTCTAGAAAGTGACCAAAGACGCGGGGGGTCGCTAGTTTCGATGTTACATATTGTAATACGATCAGCTATATCGAATACTAATAGGTTTTATAGAATAGTTTATGAATTTATGAACAGACAGGACCAGTATGTGTGGTCTTATGTAATGTTTACTTAACTTGGTTACTTTGATTAAAAAAAACAGGCCAAGTGCGAGTCGGAGTCGCGCACGAAGGATGCCGTACCATTTTATTCTTAGTATTTATTGTAATAGCGGGAACAGAAATACATCATCTGTGAGAATTACAATTGTCAAGCTATCACGGTTCATGAGATACAGCCTGGTGACAGACAGACAGGCAGATAGACGGACAGTGGTGTCTTAATAAAAGGGTCCCGTTTTTACCCTTTGGGTACGGAACCCTAAAAAAAAGAGGAGGTATCTATGTAAAAGTGCAAAAGCCTGTTCAAGTCAGGTGGACTGGGGTGTTATCCGATGCGTTAGGCATGAAGTGTGGCGTGCGGCAGGGCGTCATCCCCTATCCTCTGCCAATCGGCCTATTCCACTTTGTGGACTTGGGTGATACCACCCAGGTGCTTACAGGAAACACTTTAGTGTCCTTTGAGCGCCTAAGAAAATAAGCACCACATGTCCTTAATTGCGACTCCAATAAAATTATGATTAAACACCTTTTTCACAGGAAGCTTAAATCGATTATGGATGAATCTAGGATTAGTAAAATTGAGAGGGCATACCCCAGATTTTGCCCTAGGTAAGTAGCCAGAAACTGAAATATAGGAAAACTAGCAGAGCTCCGGGGTTTCCCGATTCCGATTCCAGAAAAGTAGCCTATAAATCCATCAATGTATCCTCATACCAAGTTTAATCTAAATTGGATCAGTGGTTTCAGAGCCTATTCAAGGCAAACAAACAAACAATCAAATCTTTCCTCTTAGTAATATTAAATATCTAGAAGTATGCTTTTGACTATTAAATTTTTAGTAATTAAGTTTGTAAAAAAAAATGTCTAGAAGTATTAGTATATTTTTTTGTAGAGCTCGATATTTCTTCAAAATATAAACGAAATAATATTCCGTTTTTAATAACTTTAGTAGGAACATCTTATCTTTTGAAGAATTTGGTAACTTTATTAGTAACACAAACTTAACTAACGTATAATAAATTGTGAAAGCAATAGTATAATTTATATGGGAACCGAGCACGGTAGTAACTTTGACAAATTATAGCTTCTGTAACGGTTACTTAGAAGGTCAGATTCCGAAAGTAAGATAAAGATATACATATTGTAAACCAAATTCATAATAATCTTGCTAATCTAGATGTCTTAGATCTAGAATCTTCTTCTTGCATTATGGTGTGAATCACGTATTGTTAGAGATACCAGCTTTCTCTAAAAGTCGAAATCGATAAGTCTATCGAACTTGCTCCAGACATCGTAGATAAGGCTCGAGGTGTACATCAGCCGCGCGCATGCATTATGTTATGTATTAACTTTAAGACGAACTGGAGCTAGTTTGGTAGGTGATCTAGGCGTGGTATAAGATCTCTTACTTTAACAAACGAACTGCGAAGAGTATAAATAACAACAGGAACCGATCGTTTCAGGTGCCTTTCGAAGCACGGAGTAGCTCGAGAAAGCATACTTTCAGATACATAATGCACTATCCATGTAGTATTCAAACACAAAAATAATAGAAACAAATCGTCCTACGACCAGTCGATAAATCTTTGTCCCCGATCTTAATTTGTCACCTAATAGGTTAATATCTTGAAATCTATTCATACCTACAGTGATGCAGGACGTGTTCCAAAACCCTCTTCCTAATCAAATATTACCTGAAACATCGTCCATTTATTTGAGTTGAATTTACCAAAATCCATTCTTAGCGGATGACTACATCATCAAAGCTACCTATCTGGATGCCAAACTTTACACCGAATAGGTATGTCCATGCATTAGTTTGAGCTGTACGTTGATTTATCACTCGGTTTACATTTATGTAGGGACCTATTTAGACCAAAATCTTTTTAAAGCGGATGCCTACGCTATAAAAGCTAATTGTTTGCCAAATTTAAGCCTGATCTATCCATTTGTTTAAGCTGTGCGTTGATAGATCAGTTATTTATTCATGTTTTCCTTTTATACACTTTTATTAATAAACTTAACTTTACTTGTCTTTAATTTATTAGTTGTCTATGGTAAAAGAATGAAAGTATACAATAATACTTCCAACTACCAGTAGGTTCGGCAACCGTATTAATTTTAAACACACATACATTAATATTCGCTAGAAATCACAAAATGCCTACAGCGTTATTAATTTCCCAAGTTTTTAGAGGCTTATTTAATGCCACTAATACATAATTATTTAGAGTGTGGAAGCTGACTAGAGTGATTATTCAATGTTGTTATGTTTTTTACTTTTAGACATATGATATACAATTTATTTAAACAGGTACCCTACCTACATAAGTATGTAGATGGGTATCTGCTTAGGTGAGAACATTTTGAAGACGAATTCACTTTACGAATCTTTACACGGTTGATACAAAATAAATAGATATATAGATAAGTTCTTTATCGCAAAAACCTTGGCAAAAACTACAATGTGTAAAAGAAAAATAAATCTACGTGGTAAGTACATAGGGTGGCTTTATCGGTTAAGGTCGATGTCTTTCAGGTAACCTTGGATTGGACAAAAAGTTAAAGGACGTGAAAGGTAGAGTATCTAAACAAATAAGATAGGACAATGATCTTTTTTTACAATTTTGATTGTAGAGTCAAAATAGAAATGGATTCAATTTGGAATAATTTGCTTGAGATCTTTATTAAATTGTCTTATAAATGAAGCTGGTGTTTGGAACGCACCCACGCGAAAGTTTTTTAAATGTTTATACTTACTTTAAAACCTTTTTCATTGCTATGTTTAACAATATTGTATCAATTCAGATCAATTAAATTGCCTACCTTTTTTCGCCATATCACTTTCTAATACAAAACTTTCTAAATTCACATAGAAATCTTGTTATTTCACAAAACAGATATATCACAAAAACAAGACATATTCTACCAACTTATTACACAAATCATAAGGTTCACTATTTACAAAACAACAAACATATATTATGTGTATATTATTTATTGATCTGCTAATAAATTTATGAGGTTATTTTTGTGTTTATGTATATGAAACTTAAGTTGGGACTTATTGTTTGTGTGATTAGATAAGAGTTTTTTTTATGAATGAAATTTATTAGAGAAAGGTGTTAGTTTACTCGTTTAGGGACGGTTTTTACTGAATTTTGGTAGCGTGTTTAATAATAATAAAATAGAAGTAATTTAGTAGTACAAGTGGTAATAATATTGACCTTTTAAATTAAATCTATATGATTTATACAACGCTAGCAACTTTAAGGTCAAAGGGTACCAGCGCTCTCTCCATACAAACGTAGTCGACTGTTCCTCTCTGGATAATGATACTAGAGCAAATATTTTTGTGGCATAAAATCTATAACTACCATGACTATGCCCCTATGTCTTGGTTTTTTTTTCATTTTCTAATTATCATAGAAATTAAGATTTTAACAACAAAAAAAAACATAGAGGCATGGTCATGGCAGTTATAGATTTATGCCACAAAAATATTTGCTCTAGTGTCATTATCTAGGGAGAAAATAGTCGACTACGTTTGTATGGAGCGAGCGCCCTGGTGCCCTTTCCTCTTAATTCATGCTTTGCGGCGCTGCGCTGCACGCTAGTGTTCGGGACATGTAAATAGGCTTTTTCAAAAACTATACCAGTGTCTCAGCTTTAACGACCGTATTCAGAGCAAAATAACTCGTTTTGAACTAATTAGGCCACGAGTTTCATCACGATGTTTTCCTTCACCGTAATAGCAAGGAAGGTGCAATAGTTAGCAAAAGGTCCCCACATCCCTTAGGTTCACGATGGGGTAGATTTTTTCTGTGTGTGCCGGGGACTACACTGCCTCTATAAAATCCATAGTTCTATCTATAAATTCGTACACAATTAGAGCTAAGCTACGCGGCGCGACAGTTCCCCGATAGGATCGTGTGATTTACGCCCGCTCTGCGCCCGCGCAGATAATATCGGTGCAACTGGTAATGAGCTTAGAACTTTACCGATCTATTTTTCGCTTTAAACGTTTATAGCGTTAGTTTTACATAGTACTAAATTGTTTGGTCGTTGGCAACATTTTATGAGCTATAAAAGTTGTATCAAACAATTTAACTCTTGATTCATAAAGTAGCTTATCTATACTAATATTATAAAGCTGAAGAGTTTGTTTGTATGAACACGCTAATCTCAGGAACTGCTGGTTCGAATTGAAAAATTCGTTTTGTGTTGAATAGGCCATTTATCGAGGAAGGCTATAGGCTACTTTTTATCTCGATATTTCCACGGGATCGGGAGTTACGCGGGTAAAACCGCGGAGCGCTGCTAGTTATAAATATTCGTAGTTGCAGCCTTAACACTTTTATATCGAAAATTGTTGTGTCCTTAGCTTAATAATCTTTGAGATGATAAATTTATAGAAATTTAGAGAAAACAGTTTAAAAATAAATTTATTGCATAAAATCGACCACTTGCAACAGTAGACTTAGTGAACATACTATTTGCTAAAAAACATATTTTAGACTTAAAAAAATAGAAGAAGTGCTTTTAGGCGAATTTCCAGTTCCAGGATTAAAAGTGTTGCTACTTTAGACTAATTTTATTTGTTATGAGTGATCTTAACTCTTTCAAGAAATCTGATTATTATGGTAATTTCAAGCACAGTCAAAATACAAAAAATATACAGTACAATAATGAAGAAAAAAAACACGTAGGTGTTGTTGTATTAACTGAACAACAACCAGTATTAAAAATAAAACAAAGAAAAGATACTCAATTGATTCAATCCCGATGTTATGCACCAATCTAATTTGTACACCTTAAATTCTTAGCGTCCACCGATTAATCTGGACTGATTTCGTTGTTATCTACCAAATTATTTTTACACTCTCAACAATCTTCCTTAGCTCTTATTTCATTATGCTACAAAGACTATTTCACTGTTTGATAAGTGTCTTTGATTCTGGCTTTTTAGTACAGGCGTTGTCATCGAGATATTTTTCAAATGTAAGCAATATTTTCGAGTGTTAGAAGACGGAGTTTTCGTTCGAGTTTAATGGGTCCAATCAATTTGACAACGTACCTCTATTTGACATTTATGGTCATTGTCAGGTTGAGTGGTGTCAAGTTATTAGTTATTTTTGTGTCAGATTCATCGTTAGGTGAGTCAACAGTGGGCATATCGTTAAACAGTTAAGGCGCAGAATCCATGACGTATATTTACTTGCTATCTATCATCCGTTACTGGTGTCATTTCTACATTGATTTAAAAACAAATAAAACTATCACTGAAGTTTAATTTAAAAACATTGCAGAGCACAGCGTTCTAAATACCCTAAAATAACAATTTATAGCAGAAAAATATAAATCAAAACATGTCGACAGCTTATCAGGAGAAAAAATCAACCGAAGACATAAAATAATCGAATTCGATTACAACAAAAACAACCGCACCACATTTTATTGTTCGCCTTATAAGAAGTAATGATTCATTGCAAATACTTATACCATAAGACCCCTCACACACTACCGACTTGTTACCGATAGAAAGACAGATTAGTTTCTTTACTCCTTAGGACGTTTATATTCCCTGCCAAGAGTTTTTCTAGTTATTTTTTTTCAATTTCAATTTATTTATTTTACGCCTGAAACACAGGAATTCCTAGTTCAGGCATATGTGTAATTTATTGTTCTCTTGAAGGTATATTTAGTGCTTAGTTTAAACTTAATATGCATTTAAAATGCATTTTTTTAGAAAATATAATTCTGTAACTATTGCCTGCTTCTGCATAGGTACGAACTGTCGAAGATGTAGCTAAACCTGACCTACCGACCTAAAAGTTCCAAAAAAAAATCGATAAGAAAAGTTTGTAGTTTGCGAGGTGCCTAATAAAATGGTGTTAAAATTCAGCGTACACTTTCGGTTTTTATCGTAAAATTCTTTTGTTTTGAGGTGATTGGCACTGATCAACCTTTGATCGTATACAATGACACGTGGGATAAACGACACTTGGTACTAAGTCAAAGTGACTTATTCACTGAGTGACTACATAAACTACGAGCAAAGACCCACCAATTCAACATCTACTCAACACTCTGTATATTTACCGGAAGTAGATTGGATACCAGTAAAAAAGTACATAGTAGAACAAAATCTGAATTTTGTACTTACTAGTACTAAGTCTAGTGTGATGTTTGTGTTGAAAATAGTAATAAATAGGAATTGCTTTAAAATTAAGAATACTGGTTATCATTTTAAGATTTTTATATTAACTAATGTAACTGGCAAACACAATTTAATATGATCAGTAATGTTTTCTCTATTCTTCGTATTAGTGTGTATTAATGTTGGTGTGCCTAATAAATTAATAAGATATTTTCAATGGGGAGAGGATTAGTTCTTTCTTCAAGAAACCGTTTTTATGTGAACTTATTTGAATGTATTTAATAATAAAGCATATAAGGCTCGAAAAATATAACCCTTTCCTTGCAGTCAGTTAAAAATAAGGATCTATTATGATCCCTTACACTTTTTTCTTTAATTTTTATCTTTAGTTCAAACATTATGCATAAAACTGCACTACGCTACCACCATATCAGTCCAAGATATAGTAACATTGACTGTCTGTAAACCCTGGATTTGTCACCATACCTTTCCTAACCGAGGTCATCAAAACAATCGCATCCCATCCTGGTATTTAATGTTTTACATTAATTGGCATCTTTCATACCTACACTTGGACAAACAAAAACAAACTTTCAAAGTAGAGCCTAAAGTTGAAACCGGCATGACTTTGAGAGAGTTTGTTAGGGCTTTGTGGTGTTATTGTGGTATTCAAATGTGCGATTTGGAGGTCGTAGTATATTCAATATTGGATTCGTTCCAAAGAGTCTCGTAGTTCAGACAATACATCTTTGTTCGGTACAAGGTCGTGGCTCCCTTGATTCGCTTCCTATACGATCCTTAGAGGGTTCTGGTTAATATTTTGGCCGGTTATACTAAGAGGTCATTGTACTTTATCAACAAAATCAATTCAACATTAAACCCGCCTATATTATTTTATCGTCCAATAAATTTACACGAAAAAAAGTGCTACAAATACAAACAAAACTTCAAACCTTCCTCATTAATCAACCGTAAGAAAATCAATTCAGTAGTTTTAGAGTTAACAGAAAAACAGACGCGGCGGGACTTTGTTTTTTTAATAACCAGCAAATAATCTAAAATGGTATCTCTACATCGATTATACGGGGCAGAATCAGAGATAATTCTAAACTGACCTTTAAAACAAAGTTTGGACTTCGTATTAAAGGACCTTTGCTTCCATTACACACGTGCGTATCATCATGTTTTGATTTTCAGACCAGCAATGATTATTTTCATATCTAACGTAACCCTTTTTTTGATCACAAATTGTGCTCCTTACTAAAAGTGGAAACCAAAGGGGTCATAAGGATCATAGTGGAAACAAAAGGCGATCGAAGTAGAACCAAAGGACGATTTACCTAATAATATAATGTAAGGGCTAAGGATCCCTAACAGTACCTACCTATCACTGTATTTTATGCGCATTGTCTTCATCATAAGTTTCTATACCCACATCTAACTTCCGTAGAGTTATATCCTGTAATTTGTAGGAACATCTTTAATTGCGCAACATTTAACAAAAATCAAAAATCTTAGATATTTGCGAAAACAAACATGACCCATCAAACAAACAAAATCTTAGGCTTTGTTATATAGGTATTAGTGTGGAAATTATATTGATAAATCACACCATCACCTATCCCAACTCATCCCACTGAATTTCATCTCATATTGAAAACAATAAACTCAATATATTCACACAAATCATATAAATTTACTTACAAGTTCATCGATTGAGTAAAGCACAAAACCCGCTTTAATACCTAAACATCTATATACCAGCCACAAATAAATATTTAACTTAAAGTTAAATAAACCTAATTTTTATATAATACGTATCTATTTATTAATTTAACTTGAACTTGAAATTAAAACAAAACCTTTATAGTATATTGTGCACCGTAAACTCAGTAACAATAAGTAAGCCGTTATCGTGAATCGGTCGAAGTAAATCAAGCGCGCGCGCAGATGCACTTGCAAATGCCGGCCTCTACTTTATTACGTTTAGAAACAAAGCGATTAAATACATATACCTTAGAAAAAATGGCATTTTTGGTTTTTTTATTTTTATTTAAATGGAAGCATTCGCAATCACATTGAATTTGAAATTGGAATGTGTGTCTTCAAAACGTGCCCACCAATGAGAAGAAGACACAAGAAACTCGTGGGGTTCTTTTATTGGGTTCCGTATTCAAAGGGTAAAAACGTGACCCTATTAATAAGACTCCACTGTCTGTCTGTCAGGCTGTATATCATGAACCGTGATAGCTAGATAGTTGAAATTTTCACAGATGATGTCATTACGCTTATATTATCGCGATTTCGTGTGTCAGTTACTTTTCATTATTTCTTTATTTGGTACAGTCCTATTACGATTTTAATTCAGGAAGTGTTTGCTGAAATAGACGGTCATACATCGGTCTGGACACTTATGAAGCTGTTTAAACTATAAATGTGTTACTAAACTAATTCTCAAGACATTTTGATGATATTAATTCTATTCAAACGTTAAAATCGCATCAAATTCGGTATAGATCGTTTAAATAAGTTGATCTGTTTTTAAATTGTGTTCATAACAATAAGGCTACGAACGCACTGGGTCAAAAACAAGTAACGATTTTGAACTGATACGAGTTCACTTACTGTTTGTAGGTGCAATGTTTTTCTATATTATAATTAGAAAAAGCCAAAAATTATTTGTCTTTTCTAAGCTTATCTAAATTTAAGTAATAATAAATTATCTATGCTGTACTTTTGACTACGTTAGAATAAAAAATTCTGAAATGACAAAGAATTTCGTTTTTAAATTACTTATAGGTACCAAAATGTAGAAAAAGGTTGTTATGTACACCTACAAACGGTAGGAAATAACAAGACGTAATAACAATTGTCCATGCAATCATTAACAT
This sequence comes from Idaea straminata, assembly GCA_951213275.1. Classification (NCBI taxonomy): domain Eukaryota; kingdom Metazoa; phylum Arthropoda; class Insecta; order Lepidoptera; family Geometridae; genus Idaea; species Idaea straminata. The sequence goes on from OX577858.1 coordinate 885,567, forward strand.
AGTACATAATATAGCTGATATTTGCACCCTATTCTGTGCTGTGTAGTCTCCGGCATAGAATAGGGCTACTCTATCTCCTCCCGTGGATGTCGTAGAAGTAAGAATAGATTTGGAGACCTTGGAGTTGCAGGTCCTGTGTCTCCCATTCCCAGTCAAGGACTGTTGATGTCAAGCGTTTCATTAGAAATAAAATTCATAACATGCTTCGTTTCGAGTGAGTAGAAATCTATAAAAATTGAACTGAATAGATACAAATTAATCTCTATTGTTTATCGAGTGTAACTAAATAATCGTTTCCTAGACAATTTTATTGATTTACATAATTGTTTGAATCGATTTTAAATGTTACTACGTTCAATCGATGATATTGTTATTTGTTTTGATTTTTATGGATCGATATATTATGTTTGATCTAAAACAATTGAATTTGATTTGTATAAAAAAATATATTTCTAAATAGGTAAGTATAATATAATATCATCATATCAGCCACAGGACGTCCACTGCTGAACATAGGCCTCCCCCAAAGACTTCCAGAGCGATCGGTCGCATGCTCTTTGCGTCCAACGACTTCCCGCGACCTTAATTAAGTCGTCCGTCCATCTAGTCGAAAAGTCTTAGATTGGAGACCACGTACCGGAAAGCGCAGCGCGGGACGACCTCCGACTAGATAATATAATAATGTCAATTTAAATCTCCACACTAATTAAATAAATATTATCGACATATTGCTCTTCACTAGTACACTATGAACCTAACTAGTGATGCGCCGCACGCGATCCCGGTTTACGATAAACCAAAACATAGCACGGGACGTGTCCGAGAGACTGCGTTGAGCAAATCGTACTCGATGCTAATTGATTTTATCTATTCGAATAGCGCTAAAATAATCGATAATGAGATGAGAAATCTTTAAAGCAATAAATCTTTGCAATGAATATTTTAAACTTAGGTTTCTTTAATGTGAAATATTTGTTTATATGATTAATATTAGTCAAAATGTCAAGATTAATATCGGTTTTAATAATATGTCATATTTAATATTGAAAAGTATAAAATTAATAAATACAGACTGTTTATTTAATTAGATATTTGCACAGTTAGATAAGATAAAAATTCGAGTTAAATAATGTTAGTTTGGTAGTTTCAAGTTGGGGATTAAGTATCATTGAACTTCATTTCTAAGCAGCAGCCATATTAGCCCTGGATGGAGGATGTCTGGATAAATAGTATATTAAAAGCAAGTCTCAATACTGTAGCTATCTGCAAAATATTTACCGAAATCGGTTCAATAGTATCTAAAATCACCTCTTTTTTACCGTATTTTCACATGTTAAAATCCATTCAAACTTTAAGTATCTCTTTATTATATTAGTCTATGTAAAGGCTCCTATTCGAAAGATATTTTCACTTATGTCATATTTAAAATGTATAAACAACGGTTAATCGGGGCTACGATGCCGCAAACATACATACTCACAACTTATAATAAAAACGGTTAGCTATGGTGAAAATCATTGAAATCTGCACTCAATTTCATTTGAAAAATTAAACGTCGTAAAGGAGTTATTTGCGAATTTATCTGGAACATACAATAACTTCTTCATTTCCCACACATAAATTCAAATAGATACCTATAAAAGTAACAGCACAACATTCACTCCAATTACCGATCTAAAAATCGCAACAATGCACTATATAATCGATATCGCATCGAATCGGTGAGAAATAGTGGTGTACACGTTACGTTGTTAACCCAGGGTCGAGCGCAACACTAAATTTATTTTAGTGATGTCATGTTGTCGATACATTACCGCTACCGGTCTCGAGATCTTACAGATATCGATAACGACCGGGATTCTCTAATAATTTGTTGTCGATTGCGTAGCTGCACTAATTTATGTATTCAACCCCTTTTTGCTTTACTCTGGTTAGTTTTATATACTAACTATTGTCAGCGACTTCGTCTTTTTAAAATCCTTTCATAGAGGAAACTTACGGTATAATAGCTATCAGTATGTCATATTTTTTTATATATACCTATCAGTCAGTCAGGACTTTATAATAAAACTAGCTTTTGCCCGCGACTTCGTCCGCGCAGTAGTCGAAAATAGTTCTAACAGGACTTATTTTTGTTGACTTAAAATTGGTTTGAGTTTCAAACGTGTCAAAATACTTACTTAATTTAAATCAAAAGCACTAAGGACTTCGAGTCGAACCAATCTCCTTCAAATAACTTTCTACCCCTTTTCAACCCCTTTAGAGGATGAATTTTAATAAAATAAAAAAAATGCGTTCCTTCAATTTTGTTAAAAAATGTTTATGCATTGTTTGAAGTAGATTGGACCAAGGAATCACGTTGTCCCATATAAACTTTGACCCCTTTTTTCACCCCCTTATGGGTAGAATTTCGGAAAATCCTTTCTTATCGGATGCCTACGTCTTACAAAAAGTATACCCTCTAAGTTTCAGGTCTCTACGATCAGCGGTTTAGGCTGTGCGTTAATCCGTCAGTCAGTCAGTCAGTAGTTCAGGACAAAGCATTTTATATGTATAGAAAGTAAGTTAACAAACAGCTAGCAGTACCCTGCGGTTTTGAGTGCATTAATCCTGATCTCTTGGAAATATGGGAATAAAAGAATAGCCTATATTATTAGCAAAAAGTTTCATTGCAATCTGTCTGTCACTAAATAGTTCAAGAAAAATTAAGAAAATCATTTTTGTTGTAGGGCCATGAAATTGTAAAAAATCTGTTTAGTGTCTTTGAGAAAGTTTTGAGCAAGAATGCGTTGAGTTCTAGACAAATTCAGTCTTGAAACCAAAGTCATAAGTACTACTAACCTCGCCTAGCATTCAGTCCCGAAACGTAGTCAAGTACTTTACCATTAAGAGTCTAAAATATTGAAATAATGGAACTCCTTAACTAACCTAACCTATTTCAAAAAGTACTTGACGTATTCGTAAATATTGACTTAGGGTCATAGTCATTAAAACCCAACAATATTAAGGGTAATAAAACTCAAAGAACCCAATAAACTTTAAAATAGGAGACAAAAACACAATGAAGTAGATTATTAAACCACTTTTAACTGTTCAAACTGTTTGAAAGTTCTTTTTAAATACAATTTATGGTGTTATTCTCGAAATCAATCACAAAAACTAGCTGAGATGAAGTCTTTAATTTCTGAGTAAGTGGTCTTTTAAAAATATTTTGAGAATAAACGAATTTTATAATATAGACCATCGTAAGAATAATGGGATAATATTGAGTAAGTACTAACATATTGTGAATTCAGTTTAGTGACTTCAGCTACGGAAAAAAAATCAAGCTAAAATAAAAATAAATATAAGTGCATTTATTTTCAAGTAATCAAGTCATAAAAACTCGCAATTTCATTTTTATTATTAGGTACATAAAACATTTAACGCAGAAAAATGTCTAAGATTTACGAACAAAAGTCGACCAACTTAGATAAGCAGTTGATGACGGCACTCGTATATCTACGAAATGGATCGAATTGCCTGCAATCGTTTATAGTTTTATAAAAATCTGGCTACAAATATAACTTGGTACTGTATGGTGCATTCGCGATACCACTCGGATATAGAGATAAACAAAGTAATTGTTATAATAGAGATTACACCGGAAGGTTGTGACGTTTTCAGTAGTTTATCACATGTATTTTTTATTTAAAAGTTGTCTCCCACATCTTTAAAAATGTATCTGTGATTTATTGGTCACTTCAATTAAAATATTTTGTATTTTATTTATTTTTGGAACGGATATCATTCCTAAATAAATGTCAATGTGGAATATAACCAAAAAACTGTACCAATTTTTTTGCGTTTATAACAAACTAGCAGCGCTCCGCGGTTTTACCCGCGTAACTCCCGATCCCGTAGGAATATCGGGATAAAAAGTAGCTTATAGCCTTCCTCGATAAATGGCCTATCCAACACAAAACGAATTTTTCAATTCGAACCAGTAGTTCCTGAGATTAGCGCGTTCAAACAAACAAACAAACTGTTCAGCTTTATAATATTAGTATAAAAGTGTGATTTTGAGTTTGAAGGCTGATTTTCGGATATTATACTCTAAATTTTTCTCAAAATTTAACAACAGATTTTAAAATAGGAAATATAAATCAGGTCATTGGGTCATAGATATCCTTCAGCTTTATTTTTCAGTCTTTCAAGCGGCACTTTCTATTAAAGCAAGGTAATTTTTTCTTGATTTTTTGCGCTCCACCACCCTTTGTAACACTGTTACTTACGACTTGTTTTTTTTTTTAAATAATGTAACTCAAAACGGTGCTTGCAGGTGTTTACAATAAAGAATTTATCCTTCTATCTAAGATTTATAAAAGTATAAGTAAGTCTTTTTTCGCCTGAAATAGGTACTTCCTATTTCAGGCATATTATGTGTTATTTAGTATTTTCGAGTTACGTGCATTTCATGAAAAAATACATTTGTATTTGTGTCAAATATTTTATTTAAATAACTGACATAAAAAAGCGAGTACAAAATGTTGCTAATGAAATACGTTGACGTATTCTTTATTGTATTATAGCTGTTTTACCTCTGTGGATACCACTCGATCTACGGATACGCTACGCTCGTAACTTTAATCGAATATTTTCGGATATCGATCTCTCGATGCGTGTTATTTATTTCCTCGATATATCGATATTAATCGATATTTGAGACGTCTCTAAACTATGTTGCGGGTGCGGTGTTTTGCCTTTTTTGTGTATCGAATGTTATCGATACTACCGATTGCCGAGTATTCGGATTATCTTATTTCGATTCCAATCCGTTTGACGTTATTTTGTAAATTAGTTAGTTTTGTTAACTTTGATTTTTTATTTAAGTAAGTACGTATAAATAAATAAATATAGTTAGACGTTTAACACAGCGCCATCTTGCTCTAAGCTAAGCAACTAGGCATTTGTTATAGAAACCGGACCACGAACAGAATACCTAAACTTATAAAACTAAAATATTCATTGCAATATCACACTTTCCTAGTTAATTGTCCTTTAAACAAGGAAGTAGAGACACATAGAGATTTCTGAAGGAAACGTAAAACAAAATAGGACTTTTAATTAGGGAACTAATTACAAGTTCTGACTGATTGATAATATATCAACGCACAGCTCGAGCTAATGGACGGATCAAGCTATTTAGATATTGTAACGTAGACATTCGCTAAGAAAGGATTATGGAAAATTCAACCCCTGAAGCCGCGGATATATTATTATTTACTCCCATATTCATAAACATTTAATTGCCTTCTTTAGTTAAAATGTGTTTTATGTGATATATGTGATTTCTGGTGTTCGAAGTGATTTTACAAATCTCAACTAACGAAGGCTTAATTAAATGTTAAATGAATAAAAGGGAGTACCTAGAGTTTATTCATTTTACTCAGTATCGTTCGAGAAACACACTTACAAAACATGCTTTGTTTTAATGATAGCGTCAAATAATCGACAAACTAATTTCCCACGTTGACATATACCCTGTATTCATATAGTATTTTCAGTGAGGAAATAATACAGAGCGGCGCAGGCGCAGACCACCCGCGTCGCGACACGCGCTCCGATTTACGGCTAGACCGCGAGTAAGTGCGACGTTTTTATAAGCTATGTGCGGCAGATTAAAAGATCGGGCGACATCAAGTCGATCGTCATATTTGAAGACAAGTGAAGTACATGGCACTACGAGTCTCACCCAGAATCTTTAATCCATGCTTGTCCAGTACCTATAACATCCTGTTACCTTAGCGTATCTAAAGGAAATACCTCGTCGATACGAACAAATAAAGCCGGGTTTCATAACGATATTTTCCAGCACCCATACCACCCTCTCAACTTAGTTGATCACACTCAGAGGAAATAATCGTTCGATACGTCTGCCATCAACTTTAATAATAAAGATGTTTTCCAACATTCCACCCTCTCAACTTAGTCGAAGATAACAAGAAAAGACGTCCGAAGCCAACTAATCAAGTCACGGGATTCACTGAGTTACACGCTACCACAATTTATTTTTAATTCAGTGGCTTATCATTCGACCGGACACCATCAGACACCCAGATAGCGTCCGCGCATGAATCTTTACGACAATACAAATAAGATCAAAGCACGATCGTAAATTATAATTACGATCATCGATGTCATTCTAAATAGTAGTTCGAAATAGTAAAACTCGATTCATAAGTAGTCATAAATAAATCGTACACTTAAATAGTAACATTTTGAACTATTACAGGGACATAAAGTTTTAAAGATTGGCTTGACCGAGAATCGAATCGTAAAACTGTTGAAGTGTTGTATAGAGTGGCAAGTGTATTGTGACCATATATAATCTATAAATATAAAATTCAAAGTTCTAACTGACTGACCGATTTATCAACAGCTCAAGCCATACGGATTAAACTAAAGCACACATATAGGCATCTTTTATGAGGCATCTGTTAAACAACTATGTTAAAAAATTCAACCCCTACGCACAAAGTCGCAGTTAAGAGACAGTACAAATGTATTTATTCCAAAGACATTTTACACTAGTAAACCATTGCAATAAATATACAAGAAATCAATAAAATAACACGCGTAACAATAAATAAATAAATATTGCAGGACATTCCACAAATCGCCATCTAGCCCTAAGCTAAGTACTAGACTTGTGTTATGGGTGCAAGACAACGGATATACTCCTTATATACTTTTCTATTGTAAATATATACTTATAATACATAGAAACCAGACCATAGCCAGACCACAGACAAATATCTAAACGTAAATACTTGTCTGAGACGGGAATCGAACCCGCACACCAGCACTCCAGCATGGTGACCATTGTGCCAACTTTATGACGACAACATGACGACCCGTCATGCCTGAACCGAGAGAAATACAGACATAGACTTTTCTAAATCTAAACTATGAATTCGTGTTCTAATGCTTTTTCTAAATGTTTATTGTGCCAAGTCATACATTTTGTTTTTCTTTCTTTACTAGGTACAAGTTAGTAGGAAGAAGAGAGAAAAAGAGCAGGAAGAAGGAGGCGATTACAAGTATGTAGGTGAGTAAATGCTTATATTTAAATCATAATATCCACAGGTTTATAGTCATCATGGTGGCCCTACAAAAACTGTTCAATCAATAAATTGTCCTAGAATTGTCAACATTGATTCATTGTGCTTTTTACTCGATCAAGCTCGATCTTAAAATTTAACAGTCGTTGTAAAAACGTGTGTGGTCCGAATTTACATTATTTTAATGAATTTACATCAATGGACGTTTTTTTAGCCGAAATAGCACTATACGCACTAGATGATATAGCACATAATACTGCGGGTTTCCATCTTACTAATATAATAAACTTAACTTAACTTAAAGTTAGTAAGTATGTCCTATAAATAATTGTAAGTTATATGAATCTCCTTATCATATATTATTAGGGATCTGATTGACTAATTTGTATTGATTATAAGTAAATTACAGCGATAGCTTGTCTATTTTATCTAAGGCCAGTGCCAACAGATGCAACCATTCGCAGGAGTTAGGTATAATAAAACCAATCACGAGGTTGATCGAGTTTTCCTGTCGGTTTGAACCGAGTTTTTAACATTGCAAAAGTTATCAATCATATTTATAACAAATGATTAGCTAGCTATCTGAATTGTACTAGTTTTAGACGTGATCGATCTTTTCTATTGATCAAAAATTACTTCTGGCATTGAAATAAATCAATCTCTAAGGCATTTAAACTGCAATTTGTCAAAAATAGCTCTTGTTATATTTTTGATCGATTGGGCGGGATTTATTGAAAATTTTTGGTCGTAGAAGATGGATTGTAGACCAATTTGTCGACGCTACTGTTTGCCCTAGGGCGTCGCAATATGGCGTGTTATAAAAACTCTATGAAAACATAATAGAGCTAGAACTATCGAGTATGTACCAGTAGAGGCGTAATGCGGGCCATAAAATTGAGAAAATATTCATTAGTTTTTTATTAATGTCTAGCATTGTACTTATGCAATCCAATATAGTATTTTACAGGACTTTAAACTAACATGATTAAATTGGTTAACATGTTATGGTATCGTGAAAATGATGATTGTAATAGTAATTCGAAATTCTACAAAAAATGTAAATAATATCCTGTTTAAAAAAAAATCAATTCAATATTTTGATTTCATATGAGTTATTTTTATTTCAAGTTTGGATATGAATAGATTTGAAATGAAATACAGAGTTTAATTTTCCATACAATAATATTATGTTTTACCACTAAATATAATATCTATAATAATAATTTAATAACCTAACTCTAGTGTTATGTTAACAATTGAAATCGTTGGTCGGCCAATCGAAGCGCAGCGATCGGCGCGTTGATTTTGCGGAATTTTTGTACACAAAATGAATGTCATTTCCCCTCTACTGGGCATGTACTCGGTGATAAGAACTTTCTTTGATAGGTTACAAAATAAAGTACATATTAGAAGCAAGCAAAATAATTTAAAAGCTCACATAACATAGTTCAAACTTTACTTCCTCAAATTAAATTAAATCTTAAACTACATTAGTCGTCCCAAATCGAAAAATTAAAGAAAACGTAAAACAAACAGAATTATTTAAATTTAACCAAATTATTCACTCGGCGCCTGCGCTCCGCCCGTAATGTTTATCTAAAAATGTCTAAAATATGTCCGTGTGTTTGTGTGAAATTTTACGTCAAATTGTCGAATGCCATACATCGTGATGAATATTCATGAATACTGTATGAACTGTTAAACAATCGAGGTGAGGAACAAAGTACAAAGACGATGTAGTTTACTCGGTTTGTTATGAATATTGGTGACGTCACTGTTTTATTTTACTTAAAATAGACGCCCATAGTCTATACCTTTGTATTTTCTAAGGTTTCCACGATTTCAACTCATAATGTAACAAACGAATCTTAACGTTTTTTGTTTTTTATTAAAACCCGACGTTTCGGAATTTTACAGCTATCAAGTTCACAACTAAATTATATCTGTTAAAATAAAATTTGGAGAAAAGTTGTTTTTTAATTTTTGTTTGTAATTAATAGGCTCTTCTAACGCGTTTTGAGGAAACTTGGCCGGAATGAAGCCTGGAAAAACTTTTTTATGCCGTATTCCAAAAGGATCGGGACTTACGAACAAGAAATTATTGTACGAAGAATTTACATAAAAACCAATAAAAGCCCATGAGTTTTTCAAGCGTTTTGCAAAGACCTACGAGCATTCCTCCTAGTTCCATGGGAGCCCGCCCCCTCGATGCGGAAGTGCGGTGCAGAAGAACGTTCAATAAATACACAACAAAAGACGATCAAAATTCTTACGTACAAACTCATCCAAAGAGCAAAATAAAAAAATTAAAAATCAAAAGTAAACGCACATATTTTATTTAGATGGTATTATCGAAATATTAATAATTCTGTAATTACTTGGGAATCATTGACATTGAATCGTTATAAAATAAGTTAGAATGCGTCTTCGGAACGCATTCTCTAAAGATAAGAAGACACAAAACTCACGAGATGCTTAGCGGGGGACCGGCCAAATGTGAAATGGAAAAGGATTTAAATTTTCCGCAACTAGACTAGACTTCTTTAGTTAGGTTGTTTTTTCTTAGGGACGGAGTAGGCTTGACCAGCAGCTACCTTAGTGAACCCAGTCCAGAGATAACTTTTTAATACGTCTGGAGTCATCTAAGCCTTGAGTTTTGTCATGATGTTTTCGTTCACCGTAATAGCAATGTCAATTAGCGCACATTTTTCTTAAAAACAATCCAATGGTGCACAGCCAGCTGGGATGCGATCTTAACTTATGTTAATCTAGTCGACGCTCTACCTAAGTCGAATCGTGATCGTAGAGACTTTGCTGTAATGGAAATATATAAATATCACTACAAACACCTGTGTAAGAGGTACTTAAGATATATTTTAAAATATTCACATAAAATCTCTTTCGATATCATTTTGCTCAATCGGTTTCAATTATACTTTGACTCAAACTCCACATAAAACTGAATATATATATCTGCTTTTCGCACCTTAAAAGCTAAGCAATAACCACTGGATTTTATACAATTTCTAAACTTATTTAAGATATCCTACATTTCAGATTTTATCATATAAATCATCTTCAATACAAACATATTACTTCAACTGTACAAAGTTACATGGAAATTGTATGACATTCTATAATGCGCCATACATTACATACAATATTTCCTGATCTTTTGACATTCAAACTATCTTAACATGCAAACTGTATGTAAATCAGTTTAGTCTCATCTTTCTGTCACATTTAGAGACTTTTGTTAACATATTTGTGTAAACCGTTCGTGGTCATAGGTCAATGGTTTTAGGTGACTTTGATACAACAAATCGTACTCTACGGTTTACTTTTGAAACTTTAAGCGACTTTGACCCTTATTTCTCAACGAATAAAGACTTTGAAGGGGATAAATTCTAGTAAAATATATTTGTATTTATCTATGGGAAAAGAAAAAGAATCGAAAATAAGTGTGATCTTACGTGTCGCATTGTGTTTTTATGAGATATTAGCTTAGAAATGCTATTAGACAATACTGTTCGATCGTTTCCGTGAAATCTGTGTTTTATGTTTATGGTTAAAGTCTTTTATCAATGAAGTTTAAAGATTTTTATGAATAGATATAATTTTTAATAGAATATTAGCACGATTTGTCATGCTAAAGTAAAATGAGTGGGCATAAATGACGATTATTAATGTTTTCGGTAGGTTTTATGCCTATAACGTATTTGTTTAGCACACTTTTACCTTATAAAAGTATTTTTAAGAAAAAATACTTAAAAACTATTGCTTATCAATATTATTTTTATGCTTGTCTTAAACAAAATCTATATTCGAACTCCAGATCCGAAAAATATTTAACTGTACCTGATAAATGATAGCAGTGACAAATGGCCCAGACTACCGATCCCAAAAAATACCGACCCATATGAAGCGTGATTTGGCACTTATTTTTTACTAAAAAAAAAATCAAACTTGCCTCCCTTTTTATAAAAAGCCAAGCTCAACTCCTCTCGGCTGCCTCCGTGTTATGTTTTTCTGATAATATAAAACAGAATAAGGTTTTTATTTTCTTATTTTGTGTTTGAGACGAACACGTTGGTGTATTTGCATACAATGCGAAGAGTGCAATATGCCTCGCTAATACATCGCAGTGAGAATATCGTTTTAAAAATTAAGACCTCTGTGGGTTTGGGTTATTTGTGAGTAAAACTTGGTCTTTTACAAACACGAAGGGTTAAGTGCATTTCCAATTTTCTAAAGATTTTCCTTCTAGTTGCCTGGAAGAGTTCGCTTTGAGCGAGAAATCCGCTCTTTGTGACTTTTTTAAGTAATCTAAATTATTTATTTGTAATTTAAAAATGGTGTATACAAAAATATTTATCTATCTATCTAGTTTGTTTAGAATTAAATAAAAAAAGTGCGCTTAAATTGTTAACAGTGTTCTTTTGGTGACATAAAGCATCGTGATGAAACCCGCGGCTCAATTATTTATAGACGTATTGATGACTTCTTTCCTTTCAGCACGGTCGACTAAGCCTGGTAAATAATGGTAAATGTTCTGGGCACTACTCCACCTAATACACCCAAGGACTACAGCGCCCTGAATAGCATGGATTAAAGTTTCTGGTGCTGTACAAATCGTTTTGATTAGATGTAGAGAGCGTACTGTGCAATGTGTTGCCAAAGTACCAAAGTTGCTTGATTTTCAAGTCCAAGTTTCATATCTTGAGTTCCTTTAGATTGTACTCAATTTAAAACAGTTTGATAAGTTGCTAGGTGTGGTTAGGTTGGCGGAACTCTATTTTAGAAATACTCTGATACAAATTATGATCCAATCATACCAAAATCATAGCGAAATTTAATTTATTCATGTTATTGGTTAAATCTAAATAAAGTAAGCAAATAAGGCATTTTACAGCCTTGCTAACGTATTAATACCAAATAGGAAACTTTAAAATAGAAAGTTTTTAGGAATTTACATTACATTAAGATTAATCCATCGATTTACCCAATTATTTTGTTTGTTTAACCTAATATTTGGATAAATAAAGTTCTACGCCCACCATACCATGTCATTTCACGACCCAGTTTTCACAATGGTCACCATACCGGACTGCCAAACACAACAGGGTTGAGGGTTCAATTCCCGCCTCAGACAAGTATTAATGCTTAGATATTTGTCTGGGGTTGGTTTTTTCTATGTATTATAAGTATATATTTACAAAATAAAAGTATACAAGTAGTGTATCCGTTGTCTAGCACCCATAACACAAGTCTAGTTACTTAACTTGGGGCTAGATGGCAAAGTGTGGAATGTCCTGCAATATTTATGATTTATTTATTTAATTCGTTTTGCAACTTTTTGATACCTAAACGTTTTGCCATTTTTCCATGGTGCCATGTAAAATCTGTTCTGAAGTTTACAGGACACCACTAAATCCTCGCACGTATCGATTCCCCGTTATAAGTAACAAGGCTAGTGTAGTTTAATATTGCAATACAATAAACTCCCACTTTGATTCAACACTTTATGGTCACATCCTACGTCTACATGATGTTTACGATAACAATAATTTCCGGTTCAATCTTGAGGTTCTTACGCGTGTAACAAATGCTTAATTTAAAATTCACAAAAGCTAACCTAACCTAACATTCCGTGAAACCTCTTGAACTTTGTATAGGTCTTTTTTGCATGAGAAAGGGCTTACCCAGGACCTTTTCTTTCAGCTTAGTCGACCGTGTCAAGAAGAAAGAAATTGTCAATACGTCTGGAGTCAACTAAGCTGCGGGAATCATCACGATGCTTTCCTCCACCGTAAGAGCAATGTCAATTAGCGCACATACATTTTTTCTATGAAAAATCTACGGCCGGCCACGATTTGAACCCAAGACCTTCGGAAAGAAAGCCTAACGCGAAAAAACAAATTCAGAACACCTTCAAATAATTCGTTAAATAACGTTATCTTATCTATATGAAAAATTCTCTCTGGTTAAGGTTCAGCTACATTTTAAACTACTTTAACGGAGCACTGAGTTTCTTTTAAAGAGTATAGTAGGTGCCAAGGATGCTTGCAGATAGAATCGCACCTATTCCCTTACTCTATAAAACGTTGAATTACGATTTAAGTACCAGAACCCGTTATAGTGGATGGAGACATCTTGAAGGTTTATGTTTTTTGGTATCATTTCCAGATAAACGATGAATCTAATTTATTGTTTAGTTGTATGAATTGTGTCAATCGAGTAATGTTTGATTGTCCATGAACCGCCTCATCTTACGTCAAGTCTACTTCTTCTTCCTTATTTTGTTACAAATTATGACGTTATAACTTTTTGGATTTTGGCAAGTGACTCCTTACTCTTTTTATAAATTTTAAAGGCTACAGGATGGTCGAGGTCTACCAATAGGTCAACACCACTCCGCGTATTATAAGTTACTGCTCAATCTGATAGTCGGAACTGAAGCATGCGAAGCCACTGAACTCTGCCAGTCTATACATATTAATAATTGAATAAATCCTCAAAGTTGATTGTCACCAATATTAGAGATATCACCACATATTCACATCTGACCCCACCGGGTATCTGAACAGATACAAATCTAATACTTTACCAGCGCTTGCGCATTACTATGTAAACACTAGCTGCTGCCCGCGGTTTTCATCCGGTAAGAATATCGAGGTATAAAGTAGCTTTATTATGTGATTCTTGGTTGCCTCCATACGTATTGACGAGTTCTTTTCCTCTGAACACTAGGTAGGTAGGTGCTGGGCAAGCCTACTCCATCTAATATGTACGACGATCCAAGTATTTAATGAGGCTAATGATGGTTTCGTAGATGTGGCTCAATATTGGTCCCACAGAATCTAAAAGAAAAAGCTATGCCTGCATTCCAAATATTGAAATCAGTTAAGTAGTCTTTTTCGTAGCACGAAGATGGCTTGTCCCCTTTTTTCCTGAATAATGCATTTAGAACATATTTTAAACTTACCCAGGAAGTAGGTATATCCTTTGGTAATTCGTTGTTAAAAAAAGGAAAACAGTGAAAAAAAAAAGGTTCCAGAGGGAGCAAAACCCGCGTAACCTCTTAAACTCGATTTATGAAGAAGACCATAAACTGTATCTTAAAAAACATGGCAAAGAATAGACACGCCATGTTTTTCCACGATTCCGCCAAAGAATTATTTTTATCGTGGACGTATTCATAAAAACGCAAGTGCTAGACGGGTGCGGGAATTATTATTTTTGTAGATCTTTTAACCTCAAGCAACAAACATTTAGACAGAAAGCAATACTTTAGAATTTATTAATATTATTAGTAGAATTTCTAACGTTTGGCGGTATGTCCGTACTCAACTCTTATTTTACGACCTTTAGAATATTACGAGTATGTAAAATGAAGTTTTACTGCGCACGCGACGGCAAGGAACGCATGCGCGCCACAGAGTAGGGGAATACCAGATGTGGAACTGGATAGTGTCAGCGAATTTATTTGGCACGTGTACCAGGTCTCAGATAGATATCTCGAGTGGAATTGGCATGAGAACAATGGTATTGTAACGCGATAAATTTACGATAAATGAATAAGTTTAATTTTTGCAATAATTACTACCTTTTCCAGAATTATGTCAATGAAAAAGTGACAGGATATAAAGACAAAGCTTTAAAAGATATGAGGCACTAGAGTTTAAAAAATGAGTCCTTCTATAAAATATATCTTCGAAATGACTTTAAGACGTTTTTAACGAAATATGTTTTTGTTTGTTTTTTAAATGTCCCGATATAAGTCCCAACGTACAAAATAATATAAATAAATTGATAAGGCTCAGTGACGCAGCGACAGTAGAGACGTCAAACATCTTTGGTAAACCATAGATTTACCGGTGCAGCCCGGCGATGACTCCTAGTGGAATGAGGGCTGTAGAGTAGTAGGATATAAAAAAAATATTTCAGGACATTCCACGTATCGTTACATTGTTACATTTGTTAGAAATCTCAGTACGGGATGGTGACCATTGTGCCAACTGGGCCGTCATATTATCTGGTTATTGTTTTTTTAATCAAAGAAACTTATCTGCAACATAGTTACTCTAAGTCAGAATGCATATCTTTTTGTTACCTCTCGACTCTAGTGCAAGAACCGAGTCAAAGTAGTCTTGAACGTAAAATTATGGGTAAAAACACTAACCATTGTGCAGCAGAGTGCAGAGTGATCACTTTAAATTGTAAATATTACTTACCTACCTGCTCGCTTGAGCTGAGAACTTTTTATAGTAGGTAACTACACTAGAGACTTCTCGCGGTTTCACCCGCGTTAAAAGGAACACATCTCAATTACATTTATTGATGGCATTTTCTATCCAGGGCATACCTATTTTCATCTCTTGACCTACGTGGCAGTCATTCGACTCCGGACTCAAGTGGGCCGTTGCAGACATTTGAGCAAATGGGGGGTCCAACCGAAAAGTAAGTAATGATAGTGTGGAGTCCTGTCGCAGTCCATGGTTAACCTGCTCCGATGCCTATTGTACCCCAATACCTGCACATTGAACGATCTGATATAGACCAACGATGCTGCAGTTGCAGAGGCTAACTATTAGGCAGAAAAAATAATGCCTGTTGGAGCGTCGTCACTGACTCAAAAAAAGATAAAGAATCTCTTAAACTGCAACAAAATGTTAGGTTAGTTATGTTATTAATGTAAATCGCTTTGAATAGCTTATAAGTTTAATTATTATAAAAAAGTTTAACTTCAATTTATAAACTTTTTAAAACATTTTTTTTAATCAGTGAAGAGATAACAGACAAACAATCGCATTTAAATACAATATTAGTTGGAATTGGTTACATTTTTAGAGTTGACACTTTACTGCTGCAGTTTTCATGTTTAAGTGGCAAAAACTTTTAGCAGTAAGAATGTAGGCATATAAGATGGAATATCGTGAGTATAAAGGAAGGAATTATTTTACTGTACTATAACATTCTATGATCTCATTCATGTAAAAAACTGAATTTTGAAAGACGTAGCGAATTCAATTTCTTTATATAAGAATGACCTTGAATACCGATTAGCAACATCCTTATCCGTATGGCTTTACATTGTTACCTTTGGTTTTATCATACTTAAGGTTTGTAACAACCAAATTTTATTCTATCTTCTAACCGATTTTAAAGTTTCTCGTTTAAATCTGGATAAGCCAATCTTTCTATATTATGGTGACACCCCAATGGCTAGTTGTCGCGTGTTGTAGGCGCAGCCGCTGCATCTTATTTTTTTAAAAGAAAATTAAAATCTTATTATTAACAAGCAAACCGCGTTATTGTCGTTCTCGTGACAAAATTGGGACAAGTATTTTAAGCTACGAGAATATTTTATTGTGGCCACAGAGCGCATTCTCGTAGCACGTGCTCGTAATAACGCAAATTTTCGTTAACAATTAGATAGATAGATAAACATTTTATTGCACGATAAAAACAAAACGCAAAATAATAACAAAAACAAAATAAATTCTAACTTAAGTAACTACCTATATGCTAAAAGAAAATTAATTTTAATACCTTACAATGTGGCACAATGGGCGGCCTTATCGCTAAAAGCGATCTTTTCCAGGTAACCAATAAACATGATTCAGTTTTCACTTGGTTTATTTTGATTGATATGAAAATATACTACGACCTTCCCGACGCCCTTCCTAACTACAAAAAAAAATAATTTAAATTCTTTAAAACTGAAGTTGAATTTCTACAGATACAGACTAATAAGCAACATACATTTATCAGCCGTTTTACCTTTTTAAAATTTATTCTTAATACTTGTTATTTAAAAAAAATGAACCCTCATGCGAAGTATCAGACTTGTAATAGCTCTTTTAGTTCTGAGATTTCATTATGAATCTTTTTTTCTTATATATTAGATAAGTTATTTTTTTTAAACTAGTTTGCAATAGAGGTTAAAGCTAAGTCCACACGAGTGAACGTAAGCGGAGCGCGAACCGCTCCGTCACGGCTTTTAGCCGCGTCAACACACAGAAATATGTCAATTAAATATTTATCCATTGGTTTTACAAATTTTCTGTGTCGGAAATGTCGCCCTAGACGCTCTCTGTGACATGTTTTAACTATGTTTGTGTGGGAACAATACACTTTTTGTGTAAATAAGTGCAAGTACGTGATTTTACTCGTATTCGGGCTTAACATGATGTACATAGGTCATATTTCGTGATCTTAAAAATGTTGACACTATACTGTATCAAAGCCAGGTCACTGATACTAGACATAACCGTAACTGTATCCGGAATTTGATCTCGTATTTTACCGGTCAATTTGGTCATCAATAAAAAACAATATTTAAAATACTCAATACTGATTAAATTACTAATTGCTATGCTTTTTTTTTAATTAAAATTGCTAAATCTTTTTTTAGTTTCAATAAAATTAATAAAATTGATTTAATGCAATGAATGTATAATAATGTATTACACAGATTAATAAAAAATTGAAACAAAAGTTCACTAGTTATTTTATTATCTTATTTTAATACCTCAGCGTGAGCAGTATGTTCTAAAATCAACTTTATATCCCGTTGCCAGTCCAAACAACTACCGTACTTAGCTTGATTAAACACGACGTGTTTGCGATGCGCTACCGCTCGTGTGTGCCGGCCTTAATGCAAGACAACTGATTCATAATGTAGGCGTTGATGTGTATGTTGGATTCTATGATGAAAATATTTTTCTCACACGATTTTGAGAAAGTTTTTCTCATTACAAAAAAAGTTACAGATCTGTGCGATTTTTTAATAAATGTTAAAAGACCTGAACATTAGTGAGTTCTTTGCTCACTACTATACAGGGTTATTGGTAATTGTATAAGAAGTTGAGAGCTAGCTACTTATGTGCATCTTAACAATCAACTTTTGTTCTACGACTTTAGGGTATTTGAATAATTTTTCTAAAATGTTGAAGTTATTATGTTCATTCCAAAAACTGTTACGCGACGCTTTATTAATCGACGTATTGTTCCTGCGATGTTACGTTATATAAAAAAACTGTACTGCTAACAATTTTACTGTGAAAATGCCATACAGTGAAGACTTGTTCAATGTTGTTAACTTTTGCAAAGTCAGAACCAATATCGCAAGTAACATAATACCTACTTGACCTTCAAATTCAAAGAAATCAAACAATAATCATTAATTTTAATAACATAAAGGGTCTGGCTAAGGCGGGCACTCGTATGTTTCCGATAGAATTAAACAAACAACGAGCTTCAATATAATGTAATAAATATAATTTATAATACTCCTCCGTATCAGGGTGTATGATCGGAATCGTTCGATTTCAATTCTGTACAAATTGTTATGAAGAATAAAATAATAGAAGTTACATACAGTGAGTGCGGCGATGTTCATGATGTGAAGAAAATCCTATAATCCCCCTTGGGTACCTTCGGAACTTACTCAAAAAAATATGAAAAATTGAGATTTTTTCAAGTTCGGGAAAATTACCCTAATTGATCCAAAGTTTAGAGAATTTTAAAATGTGACGACACCATTGACACAATGTTACCAAAGAGCTAACATTGTGTTAAGATTACGGCTAAAAATATCTGAATTATCAAAGACAGGAAATCTAAAAATCTCCCTTCAGGCTACTACAATTTGTCATTATTTTGAATGTAGGCACTTAGAGGCACATATTAATTCTATGCAAAATAATAATAAAAAAGATATATTTTGCAACTTTAAAGGTTTTAGTCGATAATTCATAACCTTGGTCTATTGAGGATTTTCGTATTAGATAGAGCGTCATCATATAAAGCGATCTAATTTAAAATATAAAGAATTTCTAAAACGCTAATTATTTACAAAAATGCATTTTTAAATTCGATCGCCATCTCTGTACCTACTACTCTATAACAAAGTTTACAAAATAAAATCGTTACTAATTCATACAAAGCTCTCATTCAGTCCATACATTGGTCGTATTTACTAAAATTAATAATTAATGCTTGTTAATTTATGAACGTCCCGCCTCAACCATTGCGGATGGCGCGCGCGGGCGTGTTCATTGTTTTTGAACGAAGAAGATTCATTCGAACAAGTTGGATGGTCAAGTTTTAGGCTTAACCGTGGGAATAATAAGCTTTTGATAATTCAGGTAGTAGTAGCTTCCCGTGGTTTTACCCATCCTAAACTAGAGAACCTAAAAAAGAAGGACTTTTGTTCCTGTTTAGATGGTTCATTGTTTTATTTCAGATTGTCTTTTGTTTCCGGTACAATCGTCTTTAGTTTTAGCTCAGATCGTCTTAGTTTTAGTTAAGATCGTCTTTTGTTTCTGTTATAAAAATAGTTGAATCATCACTCCGCATTTGAGTTGGCCTCCAACTATGGTATCATATATATGTATAATCATGGTCCAACTGGTTGGACAGACGAGGTGGGAACCCCTCACTCTAGGTTCCAAATAGTTCCGATATAACTTTATTACTAAGTTTCAACAGAATTTTTCCTACTTAATATATTTATTTTATGTTATCTATACTAATATTATAAATCTGAAGAGTTTGTTTGTTTGTTTGAACGCACTAATTTCAGAAACTACTGGTTCGAATCTTATAAAAAAAATTGTTTTGAATAGTCCATTTATCGAGAAAGGCTTTGGACTATTTTTAATTTTGATATTGCCACTGGATCGCGACTTACGTGGGTGAAACCGCAAGGCGGAGCTAGTGAAATATATATTAAACTAGCTGCGGCCCGCGGTTTCACCCGCGTAAGTCCCGATCCCGTGGGCATATTGGGATAAAAAGTATCTTATGTCCGTCTCCTGGCTCTAAGCTACCTCCCCACCAATTTTCAGCCAAATCGGTTTAGCTGTTCCCGAGTTATAAATGGTGTAACTAACACGACTTTCTTTTATATATATTGATATAAAAAATAACTAAAATAATACATGAATGTAATTATTGAATGTAATTTTTTAAAGGTAATATCTACCTAACGGAATCTAGATTTATGTTCAAATCCGTTATTTTTTTCCATAATACAGCAACAAACATACCTACACATATACATAGAGACAAAGTTTCGCATTAGTACGATAGACAGGTCACAGGTCGGCCATGTTAAAAATGATCTGCGTAAAGTGCGCGACAAGTCCTGCGCACACGCATCGGTCAGTGGCGATGCGTGCGGTCATTTTGGATGGCGTTGTACAATATTAACTAAAAAACCTAATAGCTTTATGATGAGTTAGGGACCGTTTTGATATCATTGTAATATGCTATTTTATAGTTTAACTTAGGATATAGATAGATTTACTATTTTTTTGATAATAAATAATATACTAAACTAAGTATTGAATAACATAATGCTCAAAAGCGACTGCTGGCTATCCTATGGCGTTGTGTTTAAACCATTTTAAATCCTTGACATTTTTTTCATGTTGGTACTTATTATTTTTTAGTATCAACAAAGTTGTTGCAGAAGATTTTAAATATAAAATCATTTATAGGTGTAATTGATTATTGGTACTCACTTTACATGTGCCATTGCTCTGCCATGTGTTAAATCTACATCTAAACATTATTAATTCATGTTTCTCAAGCATTTTTCTTAAATAAATTATTTTTTTCTTTCTTAAATAAAGTACCATATAGCATGCGTGAATATATCACGGGATACTTTTAAAATGTACTTGATCCATCTCACATAAACCATCCAAAGTGTAAACCCTGGTCGCGTTTATTACCCAACAAATGTCCCAAGTCGTATCCTGCGCGAACGTAATGTATCAACGCGTATTGAACAAATAAACGACACGGCAACGAATGTGTTAAGTTACAGTACTTCGAACGATGCCTCTCAGGATATTCAATTTGTTAAATGTCCCTTAACTGTGCCTCATCTTCACATATAATCCAAGAACTACTTACTTTAAGATAGATAGATAGATAAACACTTTATTTGTACAACACACGAAACATAGAAAATGACAAAAAAAATACGAGAAAGCTTATTAACTACGAAATTGTACAAGTTGTTAAGACTTTATTTAAAAATTAATAAGGAATATTATCGATTGGTACAAAATATAGGCGGTTTGTTTTGTGAAATTAACAGTTTCGAATCTTGGTTTTGCTGCCTAATAACTTTCTAAGCTAATGTGATCTTAACTTCATAATTTCACATCGTTCATAACTGTGTTGGAGGCATGCGCTGAGTAACTCTTAGCTTTTAAAAATTACGAAGGTCTGGCGGTAGGCGGGATCTTGGTCTATTTGGATGGTAATGCCGATCCATTGGCCAAAGTAGCAGCCAGCCCTTTGGTCACCTGAAGTTAATACTAATAATTTTTAAATACTTTTATAAAAATAATAGCTGTCCTGGCAAACGTTGTTTTGCCATTTACAAAAAAAAACTAAGAGAAATAAAATAACAAAAAGAAAGTAGCCGATGCATATAAAATTTCATAATAATCGGTCAAGCCGTTTCGAAAGAGGAGGTAACTAACATTGTGACATGAGAATTTTATATATTAGAGATAAGGCTTCGGTGCTTCGTGGGGCGAGCCAAGGGCAAAAGGACGTCATTACATAAATAATATGTATTCATAAGTAATTACCTATTTTACCATTTATATTTTATACGGAACCTTTGCTATAAATTCATCATTTTTCGAAAATAAGTTTATGATTTTTTTGTGCTGGTAATAAGAGCTATCTTTATAAGCCGCTGCAAAACTTTGCATTGTATATTTTAAAATAGTTTCTCGATTTTCTGTAGGTATGACAGGTCCTCTTTCCTTAAGCACTTTCTAAGGTATTTGGAAATAATAGTGAATATAGCGATGTTTGGAGATTTCATTTAAATTGATAAAGCGAACCGTAGAAGCTGTAAAGTTACTTCGGTAGATAGAACTACAATCCCAGTCGTAAATATACCTAGAGAACGTTTTCCGTAATTTTTTTCAAAAACATTTATTTTATATAATAAAATTATTAAAAGTTTAATCTTCTTTAAACGCTTTACAGTCAGTACAAACTAAGCAGCTTGTATAATCTAGCCATATCTGTATTCCTAAGCTATAAGAAGAAACTTTCCCGATACAATTGTTCCTTAGATTTTACGTTACGCGTTCATTATTAGAGAATAGTTTTAGCCTTCTTAGTTTTAATCTTCTTTAAATGCTTTAGAGTCAGTACAAACTACACAGCTTCTGCTTATAAGCTCGAGTGACAAAAGGGAGTTTTTTTTTAGTTTTTTTTTTTTTACAAATAATAGTAGGTGATGATGCGGTTTAATATATAGCGCGCTTTCCAAGAAGATACCTGCTAACTCTCGACTTAAAGATCCTCAAATTGTACACGTCTGGAAAGACAGACTCAGGCAACTGATTCCTTTCCTTTGCTTTACGAATAAACAAAATGCTTAGTGCGGGTGATTTTATTTTATTATTAAATTGTACCTATTGCTTTTGTGACCCCGCCAAAGAGGCTCTCCCTGGTTTTGATCTGCTATAGTATAAGTGGCAGTCACTTAATCAATTCCGGAATCAAGACAAACCTTGAGCAAATGGGGGTAAAATTCACCGACGGAGGAGCAATGCGATTGTGGAGCCCTGCCCATTGATGGTCCACTTGCTCAAAGCCACGATGTGCACTTACCTGCACATTGTAGGACAGAAATCTTTTCGCATTTGATAGCCTAATTCATGACAAAGGTTATAAGCTATTTAGACTGAAAATACTGACTGAAAATACTACGGGATCGGGACTTACGCGATTGATACCGCGGGTCGCAGCTAAGTTGTATAAAGAGACAGTGGATTCGTTCGTTTCCGGGTGGGCATGGGCAAGTCATAAAACAGCTAGATCGTAAACTAGTATGGTTCAAGTCTATATGTGAAATAAAATACAGACACTAGCACATCTTCGCGTTCAAGATATCTATGTTACCTACAGCGGTATGGAGAGGACATATGAACTTTGATGACCTCTAGCAAGTACCACCACGACCACGACCAGTGACCACCACCAACACGCAAAACGTTAGGTGTTTTATATATATCTGCCTACAGTGTGTTACAAACTATGTATTAATCAAGAAAAATATATGAAACAAACTGTTCAAAAGTTTAATAATATTCTGACCGAAAAATGAAATATTGCATGCCTCTAATGGGTAACTTATTGTTACTTAATTAAGCCTATTTTAAGATCCTTGTGTACATAACTTTGCAATAAATGTCTTCATTTCTTGAATCGCCTCATCATCATCATCATCATCATATCAGCCGCAGGACGTCCACTGCTAAACATAGGCCTCCCCCAAAGACTTCTAGAGCGATCGGTCGTATGCTCTCTGCGTCCAACGACTTCCCGCGACCTTAATTAAGTCGTCCGTCCATCTAGTCGGAGTTTTATGAATCGCCTCGTTTTATATTTATTTTAAATTTCGATATCTTAGGTATGTGATAACTTCTGATAACATATATTTTGTTTTCTAACAAATATTACACTTTACAGCCGAAGTATTTACTTTTTACCATAATCATGGCTCAGAATAGATAACCCATGGGTGGATCTATTTATTTCGCGTTCAGCGTATACATGTACGCTCTACTCCACTCAAAACCTAAATCTCTTTAATCTTCAGGTATTAAAGTTATCGATTAATAACTTATCTGTAGATCAGTTTTATGTTCTATCTTTATTGTTTGTATTGCAAAAAGTGCAGGAATTAAAGTTCTTACGATCATGCCTCACGCTGAAGTGCTTTCTCTTACGTATTTAAAGACTTTTACCTTAGAAATGGAAAGACATAAATCAACAATTTAAGAAACGATTCTAGATAACATACCGTATAAAAAACTTTGCGAAAACTATTAAAAATCGAGTAGGCTGTACAGTGGAGTAGGTGCGTGATGCTGGCGTGTTGCGCTATTTACGTTACGTCGACTGTTATCTTCAATTGCTACTAAAGTTTTTTTACGTGATAACATCTAATAAATTAAGGAACACCTGCATTCACAAAAAAGTGCCATGTTGCAATACCATGACGCGTCATACTAAACGTCACATGTGTGGGGTTTGTTTCATAATAATATCGCTCATCTGGGCTTGTGCTATGGTGACGATAATTTTATTTTGTTAGGTCGATATTTGGATGCGGTTTTAAGCACAAATAAGCTTTAACAAATATATACAGAAAAATGGGTAATGTCCCGTTTTAAATATTTTTAAAAACCTTTAGCGAAATCATGGTAGTTCAAAATCCTATGTCGTCTAAATAGTGGTAACAAATTTTAATAATATCGGTAAGCAATTTTGTTTTTAGATATTTTGTTTTTAGATATTTCGTGTGACCGAAATGGAAGACGTTTCACTCGCACTCAAGAGTTTTGCTTTTTAATTCTTTATTCGTCAAACGATGACCTATCATAATATGTAAAACTGGCTTTTGCCCGCGACTTCGTAAGCGTAGAAGTCGCAAATGGGTGTAAGAGGGTTGAATTAAGAAATCACGGAAAAATCCTTTCTTATCGGATGCCTACGCCATACAAAGAACACACCCTCCAAGTTTCAGGTCTCTACGAACAGCGGTTTAGGCTGTGCGTTGATACGTCAGTCAGTCAGGATAAAGAATTTTATTTGTATAGAAGATGATAGAGATTAGAGCATATTACAAACAAACATACAAAGATAGGCAGAAAAACGCAACCTTTTTAGTATAGAAAAACATTCCAACATCGTCATTTCATAATTCCTGACATTTGCTCATCAAAATACATGCCTAAACACCTGAATATTTCGCAGAAACCTACTAAAATCTGTCACAGACCAAATAAATCAATCAAAATTAATATTCAGACTAACATAAGTTATGACTCAGTACTAATACGGTCCCACAGACAATGCAAACAGACAGACGGATTGTCCTTCACCCGGTTTATAATATTACTCATTCACTTACTAGGTAACTGTGTGTATTGTTTCTAATAACATTAGTCAAGAACAATGTAATATTTATTTAGTTTTCGTTGAATCTTTAAGGTTAACTCGTTCATAATAATTGTCATTGGTCCCTGTTAGATTTTGATTAGAATGAGATGCGAAATGGTGCGAAATTAGCCGAATTTAGCTGAAATATTTTTTCAGTTGTTGATTAAACAATTATTCTTAGTAATTCGTCCCATTTGGCATATGGGACAAATCTAAAAATCACGCGATCTATTTAATTTGACCGAATAAATGAATTAAATTGTATTATTTTATTGAAATGTTCTATTTTGTAGATGATATTTTAACCGACATATTGGTAGAATATGAAGACGAAAACTCCTTTTCGTTAAGTTGCGTTGCTTTAGTTTATTTGTAACTAGGGTAGACAGAGGCGAATCGGATCAGTTTGAGTTTGAGGTTAAAACAAAATCAAGTTGCAATTAAGATACTTTATATGTATTTATTTGATCAGAATCAGTATTTATTACAGTTTAGCATATGCCATTCTAATTAAAGGTATTTCTTTAAACTTCTTTGAAAGAAACAAAAAGTTAAAAATTGGGAAATATCCGATTCGCCCCAAATTCGGGTGTTAATCGGATCAAACAAATAACAATCACAAATTCAATAAATTCTCATAATAATAACAAAATAACCGTTAGTAAAATACCTACGAATCACCATTTTTCTTATAAGATCAATTATGCAAATCACAAGTGCAGGTGGTCCTTTAGCTTCTTTTTTATCAGTGCTCATCTGATGAACACCATTCTTTACAAACGATGCACTGTATCCAATCCTCCGTTGGTGGATGTACAATTATTTTCAGGGCAATAAATGCAGAGCCAGTCTCTAAACGGAGCATTTCCCTTCATTTTCATTCTAGGCGTAGCTTTGTTCTTCTTTTTCGTATATTTTTCCTTAAAAAAATTCTTTTCTATCTACCTTTTTGCCACTTTTTTAAGTAATTATTCTTATTTTGTGGTGATGTTAAATGGAAGATTGGTTTGTTCAATGTTCGTGGCTTGTATACGGTACTTTATATTTTTCAACGACCTGACGTATAGTAAGTTGTTTAAAAATACTTTATTGGCACTTCTTACTTACTGTCGTGTAACCAATGACCCTGGGCAGTTTTTTACAAACGTCCTAATCATATAAAACAGTTAAAGAATAAATATAACTAAGCAACAGAGGTTTTATTTACTGATCCAATTAGCCCCAAAAGTCATGATCCGATTCGCCTCATATCAACGGTAATTTAAAAATGTATTTTACCAGAATATCCGACACTTTATCATCAAAAATAAAATTATTTTGAATAATTGAATTGATGCTTTTTGCGATGATTCAATAATCAAAACAATAAAACAAAATTTTGGCATCAAACAGTCGAACATTGTGATTACGCACTTTAGATTGAGCGCAAAAAATGCGTTCACCACACTTTTTCATCACGGGCAAACGTTGCCGGTACTAAAGTGCGACCGAGAATGCAATACTTTAAATGGAAATAGACGCAGGGGAAAGGTAGGAAGCGATGTGCATCTATGGCTGCGTTCATTTACGTACGGTTTTTTAAATATTTCAATTTTGCTTATTTTGATCCGATTCGCCCAGTGATCCGATTCGCCTCGGTCTACCCTACGTGTATATTCAAATATTACCGATATCATATGAATATTACCCAATTTAACTTCAAAATGTCTAAGCAATCAGTAATTGAAAGCTACTGCAATCAATCAGAAGCCCACGTGTTGACATACTATCTTCCATCAGCATCATAGCCATCTCTGCATTTCATAACCACACTTATTCAAAGATAAACCTACACCTTACGTGATTCATTTTATGCTGTAAATAGATTTAAATAAGTAAAAGTAGCTAATTAGTCCTTGTTTTACTTTATTTGTATGCAGGCTTTTTTCCGCGGCTAAAGATAGTTGAATACTTTTAGCGTGAGAATAGAGTAGCCTTGCACAGCACCTATACTACTACCCTCTCAGCTTAATCGACCGTGGCCAGAGGAACGAACTCTCAATACGTATGGAGGCAACCAAACCGCGGGTTTCATCACGATGTTTTTCTTCACCGATCCAATGTCATTTAGCGCACTTAATTTTTTCCTTAGAAAAATTTATGAGTACTTTTTAATATTTAAACATTTATCGAATAAGGCATTGTGAGAATTTATTTTTTGTCAAATTAGATACATTTTGCGAATCATGCATTTGGCGACTACAAACTAAAGTAAAAGTACTACAAGATGTAGAATAGAACTACCTATACTTTCACTAAAAAAAAACTAATAAAATATGATATTCTCAAATTAACAAGTTTAAATAAATAAAATGATGTAGAATAAAATAATTCAGTAATAATGTGTAACAAATAAAAGATAATAACCTCAAACTTAATAAAAATACAAAAGAGAGATCGTTTTCCCATTATTTATTGTTGTGAGATGTTGCCAGCACTTAGGGTTTTCCCTTCTACTTAGTACAATGTGATACAGAGTGTTGTCATATGAAATATGAATATTTTTTATTGTAGGATGATTTTGTTTAGTTTTTTTTCTTGTTAAATTTATTTAAAGTAAATGGAACTTATGTTTTGACTGAGGTTGATTTTAATTTTAATATATTTTCCCTGCCTTTATCAAATTGTATAAGAGTCAAAAATGAAACTTATGACAGTAGGTTGATTTTATATTTAACGGACTTTAAAAAAAGGTTCTCAATTTGATTGTATATTTACTTAAAGGTAAATATTTTTATAGCTGTTCGGGCATAACGTTGATTAAAAACCGATTTTTTCGTCTTTAAGTTTTTAGGGTTATCCAAAGGGTAAAAACGGGACCATTTTACTAAGACTCTCAGCTCTGTCACCAGGATGTATCTCATGAACCATGATGTCTAGCTATAGTTGAAATTTTCACAGATAATGTATTTCTTGTGTAACATAACAACAAATAGGTATGAGTACTAAAAACAACATAATGGCACGAAACCAGCGGATCCGACCTGGACGTTTTTTTAAATATTATTTCGTTTGTTTTAAATTGTAACTTTTCAGTAGTTTTGCAAATTTAGTGAATTGAGATTACACACCCTGTATCCCACACGATGTGTCCAACACCAGCGCGTGCCTACAGAATGATTGACAAGACAATGTGTCATATGCTAACGAGGTGTGGTTTTGATGCACATATTTGCACATTCATACGGATCAAAGATGAACTAAAAACTTCCTATAAATATTTAGTCTTTTACGCAGATACTAGCGCTACCGATAACTATTCAAATAAATTGGTGAAGTTTCCTTGCACTTTACTATTGTAACAAGCTTACCTGTTCGTGCGGATAAAACTAGAACTAAAGATTTGCTTAGAGAATTTTAGTAATTGCATAGAAGGAAGCGCTACAGTCATTTGGAGAGGAAGGTTTTGCTTGTACCAGTTGGGTTTTTTACGCAAAGTGTAGAGCTTTATTGATAAGTACATTATTTAAATAGGTTGGGAACGATGCCTCGGGGAGACGCGCTTGAGGATGTCTTTTATTTGTAATTTTATTTTATTTTCGTTTTCTTTTTGTATATTTTAATTTTGTAATTGTAATTTTCATTTTGTTTTAATTGTAAGTAAATAGGTTGTAGGAGGTGATTGTATTTTGAGGATTTTACTATTTTTGTGACGAACTAGCCATGTGGTTTCATCCGCGTAAGTTCAGTTTTTCTGCTTATCATTCCAAAGATCCTCGCCAAATTTAAATGTTACCAACCTGAAAAAAAAAAACAGGTCATTAATAGTTGCTTTATTGTCAATCTGAAAGATTAATGTTGATTTTCTTGTTATTGGTCATTAATATCAATGTTTTTGTAAAACCTTTTATTAGAAGCAGGTACCTTATTGTAATATGTTATTCAAAACATTAGTCATCACTTCTAAAAACAGACTCTTCACCTACTACTTTGGTTTACTTCATATCTTACAAATAATATAAACCCACGCTAGACAAATTACCGCCAAATTTGCCTATCATTCACAATTTGACACTAACAAAGATATTTAAACTACTCTATAAACAACAAATATCAAGACCATCAAAACCTTTTAAAGTAAACTAAACACTTTTAAAGTAAACAATCAAATAAAAAAATAACTAGTATATGACGCGTGCGTCGAATTGACAACTTACAACTTTTATATAGTTAGCTATAAAACTAAAAACAAACAAATTCAAAAATGATTAAAAATGAATTGATTTCACATTCCAAGAAATATTTATTATGAAAAATGCATCAATATTTTATGGATATTTGTTTACTTAGAACATATTGCTAAGAATTGATAACCCAGTAGGTGGGCTATTAATGCTCTTAAAAAATAAAAAGTTAGTATTCGTCTTTAGCTTCTTCATTGACAATTATATTTTCGAAAACACAATATGGCGTCTAAAACTTGTCAATTGTAAAAGTCGGTTCATTTTCACACAATTACTGCTGAACCGATTGCTATGAAACAGATTGATAAGCAGATAACTGGAATCCTGTACAAATTATTTTTAATCCCAATATTCCCACGGAATCGTGATTTATACGGACGAAACTGCTTGGTTCAGGTACTTTTCAAAAACTCAGTTATATGATCTCTTTACTCTACTTACATTTAATTCTTCAGAATATAAACTAAGGCTCATCCACACTAATATACCTACTTACACTGATTAATTTGCTTTTGTTCTGAGGTCACATCATTCAACTGGATCGTGTGGAGTAGGCGTTTGTTATGCAATTCGAAGATTGAAGGTGAATTTAGTCTTCAAATTTTTTAATTGGCACATGTTCGATTATGAAATTGCGCTTGCTTCCCGTGACACTAACCAGTTGTACTACTAATTATGACACAGGAAGAAAAACTACTTAGATGCATACGCAACGCAATTAGCAAGTTTTATAAATAACCTTTAATTATTAACCGACTTCAAAAAAGGATAAGGTTTTCAATTCTTTGCGTTTTTTTTTTCAAAGAACTCATGTTCACCGATGACTTAAACTGTGACTTAAAAAAAAGTGATGATTATTTTTATAGTTCCATACCTCAAAACGGAACCCATAATAATCATCAAGGTGTTTTCTTGGAATGGAGATATTTTAGGGGTTGTCATCAAACATTGGCGAGGATCTTACTGAAGCGATGAACAGAATTGCTCCTTGAGATTGCAGACAATTATGGATTTCCCGATTTCTATTCAGTTAATCATCGTCTGATAGTTTATTGTCCAATCAAAAGTCTGTGATCTGCAAGAATTCGTGTAAGTTGATGAAATGACTCAGATATCACGAGGTGCATAGATCATTTCCGATATTTGATATTATAAAATTAATTATATCAGATGTTTATCTAAGAAATAAAAGTTTTGGAATGTGAGATCTTAGAATCCTACTAATTTAAAAAATTTAATAGTTCATGATGTTGAATCTACACGAAAATGAATCGATTGCATTAAAGGTAGCTGGTGTCCTGAAATTAAACATAGGCTATAGAGTAAGATCCCGCCTACCACCGAACTTTCGTAATTTTATAGAAGTTGAGAATTTTAAAGCGCATGCCCCCAACACAGGTATGAACGATGTGCAATTTGGAAATTCAGACCATACCAAAACCAAGAATTGAACCTGTTAATTTTGCAAAAAAGAAGTCGTCTATATTTTTATACCAATAATGTTGGAGCCGAAGCCAACACGTAGAGCCCTTAATAATAATATAATAATAATGTCATTTATTTCAGAATATATATACAATTCCATTTGTTAGTAGTAACTTAGAACTAGTATAAGTATAATTAACTATAATAAGTTAAATAGCAAAGTATGATGTGGACACCAAACCTGCGATTATCCCTGTCTGCACTATTAATCGCAGCCAAGGACAACCTCCGGTTTGGATAGAACTATTGATAAACTACAGGATAAAACTACTTGAGCTAGCTAATGTGATGGTAGTGGACTGGATACTGGAGAACTATGAATACTATGCCACCTGCTGTAACAATGTCCGACAAAATTTAGGCGGCGACTCACGAACTTAATGAGAAAATTACAGCAAGGAGGCATGAGGAACGTGAGCGGCTAAAGGATTGAGAGGCCTCACCGTATTATAAACCATCACTGACAGTTCAAGCGAGCGGGCGACCTCATGACTCCATTCTGGATGACCCGTGAGGGCAAGCCAGAGGCGGGGACCGCTTCCTCGTCAGTTTTCACTCTTTTGACCAGCCAACCAAGGCAAGCCGGAGATGAGGAACAGAGGCGCGATCGACCGACTGTTTAGCCAGTAACCTCCGTTCACCCTAATAAGGCGATATGTACACTAAGTAAATGACGTGCGAGTAAAGCAAGTCGAGTGGTCTTGGCTCCTGTGCACTTACCGTCTGACTCACATCACTTACATTACTTATTATAAACTTAGGTCATTAGCTTGCCTTGATACTTTAAATGTATACACGTGTAGTTGAGATCAATAATAGTGGAAGTTTTCCATTGAAAGAGCTATGTTTAGAGGATTTAGTAAATTTATGTTTCACCTTTTTAAAATGTACAGTTTCAAAAAAATTACATGTTACATCTCACTGGTAATAAGTCAAAGCTTTTCCATCTAATTTGATGATATTCCATTTTAAATGATAGTATGTGTATTTTCTAGTTTTTACACCAAGTCTGCAGGTTCAATTCCCGTTAAAGAAAAAATGTTCAAATATTTTTGTTTCTGCACATATGTTTACAGTTCTATAAGTATTTACAAAGAAAAGTTTTTTAAATATTTTATCCGTTGTTCGGCATCTATATTCTAAACCTAATTGCTCAAAGCTAGATGTATGTATTTCACAATATTATATATAACTTGCTGCGCCCCGCTGCTTCAACAGCGTAGGCCCCGATCCCATCGGAATATCAGGATAAAAAGAGCCTTTATGTTAATCCAGGTCTCTAGCTATTTACATACCTAGTTAAATTGCAATCTGTTCAGTAGTTTTTGCGTGAATGAAGGATACCGAGTTTTATTGCAATCGGTTCAGCAGTTTTTGCGTGAAGGAGTAACAAACATAACCACAAACACACATTTATAATATTTTCAAATTTATAATATTAGTAAGATAGGATTAAAACACCAAGTACCAAGACCACGACACGGTTCTCAAATCCCCTCGATATTTGCTCATTGAATGGAGCGAAACGTCCGCCATCAACAGCGAGTTCAACGGTTCCAAGACAAACAGATATGCGAGATGACCAAGACGAGGCTGATCTCCATTCGGTGTAAGATCACTACCTATACCAATAATTTAACGTTTTTCAATTATTTTAGTAATTTGCATGCCATGGAATATAGCCATATTTTTACTATAAGTAGACAGTACCTGGATGACCGAGCTTTGCTCGGTTTTTTTGTTTTTTTTACTTAGTCTAACTTCAAAGCAAACACTCATTGACTTCGTGTTACTTAACAACGCCATCTGCTGGAATAACTTTATTGCTCACAAAAAATAGTATTAGTAGTTCGCCAATAGATGTCAGGAAGAGTCATACTTTTCAGATAACAAAAAAGTAAGTTTCGATAAAACACGAATAAAATGACATTTCCTAAAAATGATTCCTAGCTAGATCGATTTATCGCCCCCGAAACCCACTATATACAAAATTTCATGAAAATCGTTGAAGCCGATTCCGAGATTCTAATTGTATATATACAAGAATTGCTCATTTAAAGAATAAGATATAAACACTTTATTGTACCATCTTTTTTATACATATGAGTGTTTGATCATTACCACACCTGCCTGATGGCCTGATGACGATGCGGCTTAAGATGTAGCATGCGTCCCTAGAAGATACCTATTCACTCGCGATTTGAAGACCCCCAAATTGTACACATCAGGAAAGACAGACGCAGGCAACTGATTCCATTTCCTTGCAGGACGAATAAGGAATGACGAAGCAAAACGCTTAGTGCGGACGTTTGGTATTTCCACCATGAATCGGTACCATATATCAGTTTGTCTGGTTGTATGGTGAAATAATGGAGAAAACAATGATTACTTATATAAAATACTAAAACAGGAAACTTAAAAAAAAAAACAACCGAATCCTTCTCCTTTTTTTTTAAGTCGATTAAAAATAGAAATAGATCCTAGAACGGCACAAAGGGCGGTCTTACGACTAAGGGTAATTCTTCCAGGCAACCATAAGTGATGTGAGGCAGGCTTATTTCTAATATCGACTTAGAAACCCATAGGACATCTGCACGAAAGGCTATAAATATATTTTGGCAGGTGCTCTTCGAGGATTAAATATTTTTTTAAATGTTCTCCATGAAGAGCACCTACGACTCTGCAGCATAGTCGCAGAAGTTATATTTAGTAGTATTTACAACAACAGCTTTCAGATCGCCCTAAGGCCTCTAACTTGACCTATCGACTTGCTGCCTTTCATTAAGGACCTTAATAAAAGGCAATAACTGGCAAGTAAGATAGGGATAATTGATTTCGACTGTTATAGTCCATAAATAGGGCCTGTGTATTCATTGCTACTGTAGGTCGAATCACAACACAAAATCAATCACAGTTAGAATCAAAACAGAAAGTGGGCCTAAGGCCTAAGTTCAACGACGTTGTGGGCGTCGTACGGGGGTGTAGGCACAGTCAGTTCAAGGCTGGGTGAATCATTCACTCACTTTTGTTTTCAAAGGTCACGACCCATTGTGTCTTTGTCCCCTTTATAACACAATTGATTGACTTTGTATTAATTAAGAGGTGATCTTGATTTTGAAGGTTGCAGGTTGAAAAGAAAATAATTAAGCTTCACTTCAGATGGATTGCCAAATAGAGCTGGAGATAGATAGATAGATAACTTTATTTGTACAACACAGTAAGGAACATAGGACACAATATACACAAATCAAAGTAATAGCTAGAAAGTATAATTGCATAAATGGGAGGGTGAAATCAAATTATTATTGGAAATATCTAAATTTCTTAAAAAACTGGGCTACGGCAACCAGGAAATTACGGAAAGGTTAATACAAAAACTGACTTAAAAAATGAGGATATTTTCAATTCATCCTGCTGGTGAAGACATTTTATTTAGTCAAATTTGAAACAATATCAAATGGTTGTAAAGTAAGTTAATAGTTTATATGAAAATACCACGGAATAAACGATGAAATAGTTCCACAGAGTGTCCACCTATAGCCTATTCTGAGACCAGAGAAAATTAGGTCATTGACCTAAAGTATTTTAATGTTAAACCAAAATATAAAAAAGATAAGTATATTTCTACAATAAAAAAATACTTTGTTTAAACATTTATTTCAAACCGTTCAAATATTTATGCTAAGTTGCTCAAAAAATTTAGCCGTTTTTGTAAAACCACAACGCTTCCAAGTTAGCAATAAAAATGTGGCGCATAGTTAATCCGATTTAAATTCATATCGATAGCGCCGCGCGTGCGCGGTAGGTAACCGCGGTTTGGAAATCTGCGCACGCGTCTCGGGCTTCGGACATTTTGTCGGGTGTCCATAAGTGATGTCATTTCATGTTCTAAGCAAACTTTTCGTGAAAATTTTCTTGTTCGTTTTTGAGGTGAAAAATATTTTTTTTTTAGACGTATCATGCTTGTAATAGCTCGATATTTTGATGCTATTACAAGCATTATTTTTATAAAGTTGGATTTTGCGGGTAGATCTTGATTGTAGTGACCGTATTCGACTTTTGATACCTAGAAATATTTCAAGTCTGATACATAACGCCATAATTGCACCTACAATGTGCGTATGAATGGTATAATTATTATTTGACTTAATAGCCCGCAGGGCACCTTGAGGCGAGGTGTCGGGGAGTAGCGACCCCGCGGTCCCGAGTGCTCCAGGGGGAAGCAACCGTTCCTCATCTCCGGCTGGCCTTAGTTGGCTGACCGGAGTGAAAAATGACGAAGAAGCGGTCCCCCGCCTCTGGCTTGCCTTCACCGGCTGTCCAGAGTGGAGTCGCAATAGCAGAAATGCTCGAAGGATAGATGCTGAACGTCAGTGATGAGTTGGCCCGCTCGCTTGGACTACCAGCGATGAATTAAAATCCAGTGAGGCCTCTCCATCCTTCAGCCACTCACGTTTCTGTTGCCCCCTTGCTGTAATTTACTCGGCTAATTAGGGTGGCCCAGCCTGAGAGTTGGCGAGTCTCCGCTCGCCATTTTTACGTGTTTAATTTATTATTTTATCGAAAACTCAAGTCTTGGCTATTGGAAAAGCTATTTTATTCTGTAAATGAGTTCCTTGGTATCAATTAATCTTTAGAATTTGATGGAGGTGCCATCAAATTCTAAAGATTAATTGACGTTTCATTGACATTTATTTATCTAATACCTTTATTTTATTCTGACAATATTTTTTATAATTTTGACATTTTGCAATTAATAGTCTATACATATAATAAATCTGTAGACATCAAAAAATCTGTAATTGTAAGATATCCAGAAAAAAAATACACAGGTCGCCTTAAAATCGTTAGCTGAACACGATAGGGTAGTTTTTAGAATTTTTGTCTGTTTGTCTGTTTGTCTGTCTGTTTGTTTGTTTGAACCAGGTAATCTCATAAACTACAGAACAGATTTTAACAAGGTCCACACGAATATGTTCAGAATATATCAGAATAACATTTAGGGTATGTTTTAATTTAACTTTAATACAATAATTAAGATATTTGATAAAAAAACATTTAAAAAATGTGAAATCGAAATATTTTCCGTGGTAAAACGTAATCGAACGTCAGAAGGGAACAGTACCCTTACCACGGGTTTTTTACGTATTCGATTAAACATACTATATTGAGTATTTACTATGAAACTTCCTAAAAATCAACTTACTAGGTCCACCCGTCTCTGAGAATATCGGTAGTGACACATTGACAGACAAACGGACAAGAGAGTGATCGAAAAAGGGTTTCTTTTCTTCGAGTTTTTCAAAAAGTCATGGTAGGGATGCAGTACATGCCTCCGCACAAGGTGACAGCTGTCATAAAACCAAATAGTTTGCATTTAATACTACCTACGTGAAACTGAAAATGAGGTTAGTACAAAGAGGTACTACTACATAATATTACCGATCTCCTTTACCGAAGACCTCCGATGTTACACTTCTATCGCGCTTTTCTCCTGCTATAGTTTGAATTATGAGTTCAAGTAGCGGAAACCTTAGATAGTAAAAACAAAAAAGAATTATCCAAATCGCTCCAAGAGTTTACGAGTAATCAGCGAACATACATAAAAAATATATATATACGTGACGAATTGAGAACATCCACCTTTTTTGATGTCGGTTAAAAAATATACAGGTAATAGTCATTTGTAAAAATCATTTTTTTTCCCAAAATTACGTAGCCCTGCCAGCTACCTAATAAAAAAAAACTGGGTATTTTGGTCAAGAATTCAGAAAATTTGATTCATAGGACATCACGTTCCTTCAAATACCCCGTTTCCGAGACGCTTCAGATGTTTGGTGTGAAAGCATTTTTTGTTCAGCGTAATGCCTGCTATCAATATGTAAGGATCTCAATGTGCATCGCGTTATTTTAAGTATAAGTATTTGTTCTGTCCAATTGCCTTTCTTTTTAATCATTAATATTATTATTTGAAAATAAAAACAATTTAAAATATTATTTGCACCAAAATAGATTATTATTTGCATGATGTTGGTGTTATAAATACTATAATAACCTCTTACATTATTAATTGAAGAATATGAATCGAGACACAAAGGTAGATGATAATTTTTTTTTTTAATTTACAAAAATCTAAAGATAACTAGGAAGACAAAGAACGTTGAAAGTTTTGTGCGAATAGAAATTGGACTTAGTTTTAGCTTATCATATTGTTGTGTGTTATGTTTTATTTGTGAAAAATTAACAAAAATAGTACATTGTTACCCAAGGTGTGAAAGTCACTCATTGAGTCCCGAGACGGAGTTTGGCGCCCGAGCGTAGCGAGGGCGCTAATACTTCGAGGGACTAAATAAGTGACTTTCACACCTTGGGTAAACAAAACAAACCCGAGGTAAACACTGTGCTTTTCATTACGAATAAACATAAAATTCTTCCTAATAACGAGAGTGAATGAGAGACTCCATACTACCTGATCCTCTTACAAGGTTGGGACCAAAGAGGTTATACATTATGTAGATTTTTTGCTTTTGCTATTTGTTTTCAACATGTTTTCAATATGTTTTCAATATGTTTTCAATACTTAAATACGTCGGTACTAACCGAAGAGATTTTTATAAATTAGTTTATCCAACACTGAGTGATGACGCGAAGTCCGTAGATTTAAATTACAGTTTTTGTAACACGGTTTGTCTAGAAAATTTTATTTACACAAAATACACAATCATAATAGAAAAACCAGATTATACTTAACACAAAAACATAATAAAATAACAAAAGATAATACTAATTAAAATCATTCAAAATGCAAGCATTTCCCGCCAGTATTTTTTACTCAAGAAACGACACTGACCGCACGGTCACATAAAGCCACATCTGCAACATCTTGACAGGGCGCCGGTAGAGGCGCAGCATGGTCATACGTCACTTTGACCATTTTCATCTTTACATTTATTTTATTAAATAAGATATCTTGAACTAAATATATCTACCTGAATTCGATTACTGAGAAAAAACCTATTATGTACTAATCTCTGGCAGCATGGATGAGCCGTGCGAAGCCATAATTGTTATTCTTTGGTGTTACCTAAATCAAGGAGGTTAGGTTTTTGAAGTCCCTAATGCGTAATGATACTGGCTACAAACACATTGCACAAGCCGCGCGAAGCCATAATTTAACATGACAGCTGTCAGTGAAAGCGATTTTCCCTAGGGCCGAAAGTTTTTCTTTCTACACGCTCTTCAGGCATCTTTAGACCTACTTTCGGAGTATGAGTAAGCCTAGAATAAGAATTGCCTTTGCCAAATCAATTAAAAATATAGTTTAAAAACAATGTAACTACCTATTTTGTTTTTATAACTTACACCGAATGATAAATTGTATCTATGCAGAAAAATGCTAGGTATTCTAAATAACCCAAAACCACATTACAGCTACAACAGCTAGTATTATATAAAAGTATGTAGGTATGTACTATAAATTTCTATTTGCATGTCAATACATTTGACTAAAGTTAAGAATCTGTATAATAATATTTTATAAGTTCTTATTAATGTACCAACTTTTACGCAAATAAATGAACTGAACTGAACTATTGAACATTGTTACGGCAGGTGCCATAGTATCCATAGTTCCCCAGTATCTAGTCCACTACCACCCCATCACAATAGCTCAAGCAGTTTCGTCCTTTAGATTATCATTAGTTTTATCCAAACCGGAGGTTATCCTCGGTTGCACTTTATAGTGTAGACAGGGATAATCGCCGGTTTAGAATCCACCCCATTGTTTGCTATTAAACTTGTTATTGTAAAGGGCCTCTACGTGTTGGCTTCGGCTCCACGCACGCCTTCCAAAGGTCCGGGGCTCCATAGTCCCGTGATATAGGACATATGACCTTCTATAATAATTTTAATAAAATTTCGTATGCCTGTAAGTGAATGTAGACATGTAATTACGTGTAATTTTGTCAACTGTACCACCTATATTCACTAATAAATGATTATGATTAGTGTGTCTGCACTCTGCATGGTAAACAGAAGATCGCAAGTTCAAATCTCGTCGCAGTAAAATTTTCGGATATGCATTTTTCTTAGAAATAGGTATGTCTTGGTTGAAATAACCCCTAATTATCCTCAAACTTCGTACATCATTGCCACCTCAAAATTAGCACATTCCAAATGTGCCCTTACTTTATTCGAGATCACGTACCGAACCCGCGACGGATGGTCACTCTAAACTCTACATGTTGTATGTGTGTATGTGTGTGTGTGTGTAGGTATGGGTAACTTAACAATTGTTATTCTGATTTAGTAAGATTTAAATACTGAATTTTATATGTACCTACCAATGGTATATAGAAAGGTGGATTTAGAATACCTTTTAGAGATTTACCGGTAAATAGGTTAGCAGATTGTTCTCAGCTTTTAAAATCAAACAGGCATTTCTCATTAAATATGTTCAGGGGGTAAACTGACCCTATGGGATAAGTCGCTCTACCAAATAACCCCTATATTATATAATACCTTATACCAATGACCTAATTTCTCTCTGGTTATGAATTATGGTATAGTACAATCAGGCAACAAAAGTGCAGGATCATCGTAGAGTTTTAAATTGCTATTATTTTATTTATTTGTTTTAGTTATTTTTTAGCTTTGGGCTTAAACTTCTTAAACTCAAACAGGGCTTTAAAGTCTGGAGGCTTTTTTTGTTGCCGACTAAGTAAATAGTAAAAAAAAATGGTTGTCTGTAAAGTCAGTTTACGGACGATAATTTTACGTGATAACGTCATAAGAAAACGACGAAAATTTGATTTTTTGGTATTCTTTTATTTATATATATTTTTTCCTTTAAATAAGTATTTTATTCGTCACTCGTCACCATAACACAAGCTCAAATGAGCGATATTATTATTACTCTGTTTCCTAATGTTGCCATGACGCATGACGTCCCACAATATTACCATCACACTTTTTTGTTAATACAGGTGTTCCATCAATTTATTTTACGTTAGCACGTCAAAATGGGCATCAAAATCACGCATTCTTATATAAACAAACAGACAGAGAATCGAATAACTCGATTATTCGATATGTTCAAACAGTAGCTCGCACGTCCGTCAATCAAAGCAATCGAGTTGAAAGTCGATAAACACACAATACGTGATTCGATTGAATCGATTAACAACCGATATAATTAAATATTATCTCGATAATTAAACTCGTCTATTTCGTATTATTCCTATAATCGTATTTAGTACTACTTTGATTGCGGGAAAGCGATACGAATATTTGCTGTTAGGTTAGATAGGCTACGTGAATACCTACTTAAAGTGTTCGTCCATTATACCGTATCATATTTTATTATTTTAATTAGGTAATATAACAGTGTCCATTTCCATAGAAAATATGGCTTGAACTCGAACATTTCGGTTTATTCCTAACCTGACCCGAAAACGTAACCCGTTAGCGGGTTAGGTTAGGAACTGAAAAAAAAAACATTATTTTCATTCCGAACGTAACCCTCTTCTGAACCTGACCCGAAATGGTGTTCCTAACCTAACCCAAATTCAAGAGACGATCGAAACGAAAACTAAAGACGATCGAAAAGATGATTAAAACGGAAACAAAAGACGAACGAAAAGATGATCGAAACTAAAACAAAAGACGATCGAAAAAATAAATAAAAGACGATAGAAACGAAAAAAAGATGATCGAAACGGAAACAAATAGACGATCGACAACAGCGACATAATAGACGATAACTATCAAAACAACAGAATCAGATGTCATAGTGACAGTTGTCAAACTTAAAGCGGCTATATCTCAGTTATGTGAAGAGATCATTAATCTAGGATCAATATTTTCTGAGATATAGCCGCTTTAGTTTGAACCTGAATCTGGATGAGATCTATCATTTCTGGAAAGAAACTATCAATCTAGGATTAATAGTTTCTAAGATATACCATTTGTTCTCATTTTGACAGTTATCTGCCATTATGTCGCTGTTGTTGATCGTGTTTTGTTTCCGTTTCGATGGTCTTTTGTTTCCGTTTCTATCGTTTTTTGAATTCGGGTTAGGTTAGGTCAGGTTCAAAAAAGGGTTACGTTCGAAATGAAAATATTTTTTTTTTGCAGTTCCTAACCTAACCCGCTACCGGGTTACGTTTTCGGGTCAGATTAGGAATAAATCAACATTTCTCCAGAACGCAATTACTAAAATACGAATTTTAAATATAGAAAAAGATCCTAGAATGGCACAGAGAGCGAACTCATCATTTTAGGCAACCGTAAGAATGGACAAGACTTCTGTTAAAAATAAATTTAATAAAAACATAATCCCCCTTTTGACTTCGCCGCAGTCGGGTAAAAAACATAAAGTTTTATACGTACACTACATTTATCTATTGAGAAACAGCTCTTTGAAACTACTAGAGCTACGAGTCTGAAAATTCAACCTTTAAAAGGAAAGGGTACCGGGGGTTCTCTCCATACAAATGTAGTCCTCCCTGGATAATGACACTAGAGCATTTTTTTTGCATAAAACTTGTAACTGCCATGACTAAGCCCGTTTTTTTTGTTTGTTTTTAAATCTTAATTTCTATGATAATTAGAAAATGAAAAAAAAACAAAACATAGGGGCATAGTCATGGCAGTTATAGGTTTTATGCAATAAAAATATTTGTGCTAGTGTCATTATTCAGGGAGGAAACAATCGACTACGTTTGTATGGAGAGAGCGCCGGTACCCTTTCATCTTAAAGGGGTAAAAAGGGCTACTAAAGTTTATAGTTTGTAAAAACTATTCAATATTTGTAGAAAATCAAAATCCCTTTCGAAGAGACACTAACGCGGGTAAAACCGCGGGGCGCAACTAGTAATATAATGTTGCCTAATATTAGTGTGTAATTAACAAATGTGCTTATGAATATGCCACATGTTAACTCGTTATTTAATTCTAACGATTACTACTAATAGTGGGACTTTACACTTCGGGACATAGAATTTGAAACATTGAATTACACGCAACGGGGTTGTCCTAGACTATCAACTTTTTATCTACGACTTCTGAAAATTCGTACTAGCATTCGAAAATTTTGAGGTTGTTGTAGCAGCTGTTTCTTGGAGTAGACAATTGTACCTTGGGGTTTTATGTGTTTATTACGTTTCAACTTAATGTATGCGCGTGAGAAGTTATACGTCCCGTCTGTCTGTCCGTCCGTCCGTCCGTCTGTTATTTATTTTGCGGGCAGCTTCGACCTGGGGCCTAAGTCTGCTAACACAATTGTGTTTCAATAGAGTGTCGATAGAATCGTAATAGGAATTTAATGCCAAAAATATAACATTACATGTCAAATTAGTATTCTCTTAATGTTAACTATTCCATCGAAACACCACTGATGCACCACTAACTCACTTTGGTATTCTGCTCTAGAATCGTGGCTCAATGTAATCTCGATAGTTGTCAAAACGGTATATCGCTTAGCAACATATACCATGTTGCTAGGCAACACCAGCGACGTATCTATTACCATTCCATTGAAACTCCATAGCGATTCTATTGCGATGTTATTAAAACTTTAGCAGAATACCAAATAAAGTAACAATCTCGATATAATATCAACAGAGTCTCAATATAATGACAATGGTAAATTCATTAATGCAAAATAGCAGAATAAGACCCCTGTTTTACTTTTGTGTTACGCAACTGCAACATGTGATTTAAGTGTTACAGATACGCGCGCATCTTTAAGTTTCACTCTCATCATTCTTTTAACGCGCCTAAAAAGTACTATACTTCAAAAAAATCTAACTTCAGCAAAAGTTGTTCTCCTAGACGTCAACAACAACTACTTTCTGTATTACTATAGCCGGGATATTCCCATCATCCTCTAAAAAAAAAATTATAGTCGCGTCGAAATGTAGGTAAACAACAAAAAATTATCAGGCTAACACATTTTTCAGTTTAGTTTTATTTTTGTCACTCCTCAGTGTAGCCTTAGAGTTCCTCTTGATGCAACTTTAATTTCTAGCATTATATAATTTTCCATGTTTTGTGTATTGCGCAAACAAAGCATTAGCCATCTATCTATTATTTATAAAAGAGTTTTATTGCTCCTAAGTGTACGTACACCCACATTAAAACAGTATGTAAGTTGATAATCTCAAGAGCAGAGCGGTGCGGCGCGGGCGCCTACGCGGTGCTTCTTATTGCAGGATGTACTCAGGCAAAGTTTGTTTAAAATTAGGTTACGTGTACTTTAGGCGTAATGTAAGCTATGGACTATCGGTAGACGGTTCTAAAACATGCAGACAGTGGAGTCATAGTAATAGGGTCCTGTTTTTAATCCTAAATAGTATGGTGAATAAACGGATACATTGGTTAAACGTATTTTGATGAAATTCGTAAAATTAATAAACTTTGGGATGTGGCACAAGATACATTTCGGGAAAGAAACATTTTAAAGAAGAGACTTTTTGGAAAAGGGACATTTCAGGAAAGGAAAAGTTTTGGGCAAGGAACATTTCAGGAAACTCTAACCCTTTCCTGAAATGTGGGAAAATATAC
This sequence comes from Idaea straminata, assembly GCA_951213275.1. Classification (NCBI taxonomy): domain Eukaryota; kingdom Metazoa; phylum Arthropoda; class Insecta; order Lepidoptera; family Geometridae; genus Idaea; species Idaea straminata. The sequence continues at coordinate 928,939 of OX577858.1, forward strand.
TTTATATTGGAAGAGGAGGTTTTGGAACCGAGGGACATTTTTGTAAATTGTCATTTGGAACCTTGCTTAAACAATAAATGTGATTTAAATATTTCTTTCCACAGTAAGTATTCGAAGAGCTTTATTAATTAAATAAAACAACTTTATGATATCAAATGTCCGATAAACATAATTCAAAAGCTTTTTTATTTTATTGCTTGTATTAATTTATAGCTTGTTGGAACAATGAAAACGTTTATAATTTGACTACAAACAATAAAAAATGATAAAATAAACAATAACTTATAATAACAATTTGTTTTACAGCCGTCGATGTTTTTTTATCGAGTTTGTCGACTTTTAAATACGTGATTTGCAAACGTATATTATAATTTTAATAACTTTTCCTTCAAATGTTTGTGTTATTTGGTTAGTAAACTTTACAAACGACAGACTTTAACTTAAAGAATAATGACAAACCTGCGAACAAATATTTCTTGTTTGCGAGGAGCTTAGGTTCTTGAAGTTCTTAATGTGTAATGAAGGTGCTGATGAAGGAAATGAAAACCATGTTACTTTAAATGCTTATGCATGCTTTTACTTTAAAATCTTTTTACCACATCTAGTTCACGAAATTCTATTAATTTCATTGTAATCTAGAAAAAAAGACTGAGAATTTTATCATATCTATACTAATATTATAAAGCTGAAGAGTTTGTTTGTTTGTTTTAACGCGCTAATCTCAGGAACTACCGGTTCGAATTGAAAAATTCGTTTTGAACACAAAACGAATTTTTCTATTTTAATTTTTCTATCCAACAGGATAGGCCATTTGTCGAGGAAGGCTAAAGGCTACTTTTTATCCCGATATTCCCACGGGATCGGGAGTTACGCGGGTAAAACTGCGGAGCGCTGCTAGTTTTAAATAATTGCGTACATGATCAAAGTATTGTCGTGCTATAATTAAATACAAAAAGCGATATTAGTGTTTTTAGGGTTCCTTACCCCGAAAGGAAAAACGGAATCCTTAATTAATGGCTTACAAATGGCAAAAAGTATTTTGCTTTTTCTCCTATTCTACTGTTTTCGCAGTGTGTTAGGCTAAGTTTAGTAGATTAAGGATGGTTTATAGCACTCTATAGACTAAATAATTACCATCAAAACATAAAATGTAGATATATACACAAATATCAAGTTTCTCAACGAAATCCTTCCGCTCTGTGACCCTAGATAATTTTATATTAGAAACTCAGCATAAAATATTTAAGTTTTGATAACACTTTTACAAATTATATGCCAACGTTTGATCACTATCCTACCCACCTGATAGTTCCTAGAAGATACATGTTCACTTGAGTCTTGAAAACACCAAGTTATACAAGTCAGGCAAGACAGAGGGAGGCTTTATAAACATAAGAACCTAGTTTTATCGTTAAAGTTCACTGTTCTAAAAATCATACTTTCAAAAGCACTCGACGTTATTAGTTAAAATTCAAAGAACACAAACTCAATTTACATTTGAATGGTACCTTTGTATATATAGGTTTTTTTTAAACCATTTCCTAGAAACTAGAGACATTAGGGAGTTCTATTAAATAGAGTTTAACATTATTATCCTGATGTAGACTAGTAAAATGTTACACGTTATATGCAATGATGTCATTCGCACATTTTATATTCCAATATCGTACGCTGGTGGTGCAAATTACAAGAAACAGGTGCAATTTGAGTTGTGCGGTTTAATGCGCACGCGCAGTCGCGCATCTATAACCTGACATTGTCGTGGTAAAGCTTTGACTTTTTTCAAGCCAGAGAGCCCTACAGAACCCGCCTGCTTTCCCTTAAGAGAGCTAGAGTGGCAGAATGATGCAAAGGGTGCATATTCTCGATTACCTAAATTTCACTTCGATGCTTGGCTATGCAAAGTATAAATAAATAGGAGATCACTGATTAACCATAGCTCTGGCCAAGCATGTCCATGATATACGAAAAATTGACTAAGGATGCCAATTTTGCCATTCTTCGTTAGTCAATACTTGGTCCACCTACGCCGCACTGATCAGGACTTAACAGGACCAATCTAGAATAAATGGCAACTAGATTTGTAAATAATTTGGATTGTCTATAACAGAAATCAAACCTTTTAAAAAACCTTTTAAGGTTATATTAAGGTAGATTATAGCAGGAACTTTAGGTACCTAAAGGTATATCGTGCTCTCCCTTATACCTTAGACCATACAACCTGACAGACAGACGGACGACAAATCAATCGCGCACGTGCCACAGACATGTTTATGTAGGCATAGCGGAATGTCGATCGGTATCGACAACATACTCCCGGTCTTCGATTCATTGTCGACATTTTAAGGTCAAAAGGTCATACTCAGCTGATTTGTTGTTTGTTTCTTTGGAAAAGATCCATTTATTTGTACAATATTTTCGTCATCAGGCAAACTGATTCATGGTGGAAATTCCAGACATCCACACTAAGGGCATTATCATTATGTGAAGCAAAACTTTTTCTTATTCGTACAGCAATGAAATCAGTTGCCTGCGTCCGATAGGAAAATTTGGGGGTCTTTTCAGTGGGGAAAAGTGAGGTCCAAAGTCACTGTTTCCGAATATTTTATTCATGGTAAAGGCCCCCTTTCCTCTTTACACTGTTCTCTGTCTAATGTCAGGAGGGTCCAGTCCCTACGATGAGAGTCCAACTTGTGTCGCCATCTCCTTCTAGGTTTGCCTTCTAGTGTTCTTATAAATAAATAAATATTCTGGTGTTCGGGATAAATAAATACATGCGGCATAAATAAATAAATAAGGACATTGTACACAGCGCCATCTACTCCAAGCTAAGCAACAAGGCATGTGTTATGGTCACCGAACAACGGACAGAAAACTTATAAAACTATTTTTTGAAAATCTATGCTTAATAATAAATATACAGAAACACCCAGACTACAACAAATAATTGTTTTTTAATAGGTATTACATAGTTGAAATTTACATTTATTTTTAGCAACAATCTCAAAATTTACAGCTATAATAGGTAACATGCTTTCTCTTATCATACAAAAACTTTAACAATCGCAGTTAAGAATGGCAACAATAAAATAAAATTTTCTTTTAAAAAATTACCACTATAAAGCTTTCTATTGTAGAAAGCTATCAAGAGCTTGGTTTTTAATTAATTTATTGAGTTTATTATGATTGAACGTTGGCCGTAAATATCATATTTATAGGGATTTTACCTGTAAAGTAACGAGCAGTCAAATCTAGTCGCAATGGTGACTATTAACACTGGAGAATTGCAGCCAATGCAGTTTTCTGATTTGGCGAAAACCAAATAGTGTCATCACTATTTAGTCCTGGTGGCGGTCTGCCCTGTTCTGGTGAAAGCTGAATTGTGACGATCCAAATACGAATCCAAACTGAACTACTGAAACTAAGTAATAATAACAGTTTAGCTCTAAACACTAACAAGTTGTGACAGTCCGGTATCGGACTAGCAACCTAACTGGCACTAAGCCATTGGACCGAGTGGATAATACTAAATAGTAAATACTAATTTCGGCCACGTTAACCCAGATCCTGTGAAAATATCGGGGTTTAAAGTACTTAATGTTACTTTCAAGGATTTAATGTATCCTTATACCAAGTTTCATTAAAATCGGTTCAGGAATAAGGCCAGTGCATAAAAATCAAAAACTAAATTTAAAAAAAAAAATGTCCTAACCTTTTTTGATCTTGATTTGAAAGAAGGTTATAAACGGCGAGTTCACGTAGTTCATTGTAATCCTAAGCATAAGGAAGCCATTAATTAACAAAAATAACTATAAAGTAACTACTTATAAGATCCGACCCAAATTATCTGTCCCTCACTCCATACAACCTGAAACTGTTAAAACCTCTTCAATATAAGGTTGCGTCGCTGAGGTTCGAAAATTTAAAATATTTACGTACATGGAGGTAAATATAAAGATAATTACGGTCCGTTAATTAGTAATTATCAGTATCCATTATGTGTTTAATCAAAAGTACATCATAAGTATAAAAAATTGGCTTTTAAAGTAGAAAGACTAGCAACTAGGTAGACAGAATTGAGGTCTCAGGAAGTCGTTGGGACGCAGATAGCATGGAGGGGAGCCGATCTTTGGGGACTGATGTTCAGTAGTGGAAGTTCTGTGACTGATATGTTTATGTAGCAAGGCCCTTGACTCGGACCTTGAATAATATTGTCCTTTTTCATCTGATCTAGATGATTTATTCAGGATCCATGTTATTCAGGGCGCAGTAGTGCCTGGGCCATGTATAGATGAAGTAGATTCGCCCAGCATCTATACCTCTTTCTCAGCTAAATCGACCTTGTTCCTGGAATCAGTTGCCTGCATCTGTCTACAATTTAGGGGTCTACAAAACACGAGTGATAGGAAAGCGTACATTTTACACCACATCGTCAGCTACCATCAGGTTGGTGTGATATTGGTCAAATGCTGACCTATCAATTGTAAAAAATAGTCGGTGCAAGTCTGTTATAAAGGCGTATATACAAAGACGTGTAGAGTAATTTGGCTCGCGCGCTCGCGTCGGATCGTGGGAACGCGGCGTTATCTAGCACGATCGCATCTGATACCGCATATCGGGCGCGATCTGCGCACGAGTCCGCGCATTACTAGGGTGACTATTATTTTATAGATCTTCTAAGAAATTCATGTGTTTTTTTAATTGAAGCTGAATAGAACTTTTGTTTCTTTCCATTGTCAAAATGTATGTTTTAATTTTCCCATAAAATATTGGAATTTATTTATTTCTATGCGATAAAAGAACTTCTTCATTCGTTGTCATTATTTAACGTGATTACCTAATGAAGAAATTATTTCAGATTTGAGATGATGCCATTTTTTACCCAAACTACTACGTGAAGGTAATGTTTTTTATAACTTAGTTTTAAAATTGTGTTACACTCTATGACAAGTAACATTTGACTAGTGAGTGATTTATGACGAGGTCAGTAGACTTTTTTGAAAAAAATTTTTTTTATCAAGAAATATTGAAATTACTTTGAAACGTCACCCTGTGCAAATAGTAAGTATAATATTTATGGTCACAGTATCCAGGGGCACTCATGCGACTTTAGCGCCGTCGTTTTGTGTTTAATCGTGATTTTAGATTCCAAATGGGCACGCTAGAATTATTGTACCAAGAGCACTTTCAAAGTATTTCGTTTCTAAGAATTCAGAGTTTACTGTGTCGATTTTTAAAAGCAAAGCATTTGAATTATTTTAGCTACGTCTTTGCTACGAGCGTGATTCATAAAAGGCAAATGCCATGATTTCTATCTATTGCATTTTTATGTAGAGTACGCAAACCTTCACCGAATTCATGGCATTGTTTTTTCTAAATCAGAAGTTTTGTATACTTTACATTCACAGACTCCATAAGAAACTAAATTAAATTATTCGAATTCATATTAATCTACCAACTTACTGGTAAACCATAGTGTTTCGCGAATCCGGGAACCTCTTGCAGTGAAATAGCAAAATCTCGATTTTATTAAACCTAAGTCAATACATTTTTGCCAAAAACTCAAAATTGAGCTTCACACCGTGTGGCCTAGATAAATCGAGATTTTTTGTTTTACTGCAAGTAGCCTTTAGTATTAAATGTATTATTACAACAGACATACAGACTCAGACTGACCACACAAAGTTATTCAAAATAACTATCTTAACCCTTCACTGGTCATTCCTAATGATACCTCTTTTATAAATCACAAAGTTAACCTTTTAGGGGAAACAGACAACGAACTTTTTGATCGGCAGATATCGCGCCCACTGAAACATGACCAAACTAAAATATAACCAAACCAGAAGATAGCTCTAAAAAGAACATAGCAAAACCAGAATAGGTCCGGCAGCGCTTCAAATTGACCCCCACATTAACAATATTCCTGTTTGTAGAATACTTTTGATATCTTCTTTTTAATATTTAAGACATCTGTAACTACTAAAGCTATGAGTCTAAAACTAACTAATACAACTCAATATGATTTATACTCTTTAATAAAATATTTTCTGATTCTGATTTTGAAGAAAAAAAAACGAACAAATCGTGTAGCAACTTATTCCTACCATCAACAATCGGCCGATATAAGTCGTTAATCTACTTTCCAAACAAAACCATAACGAATCATCAACAAAAACGTAAACTAATTATTCGAATAAGCGTTACAGAGAGAGCAAATCAAATCGATTCATTGAGATAATACAAAAATCAATAAAATCATTGGCACATTAAAAAGATTGCGGCATTGTTTGATCTCGACCGCGGCGGTGCTCTTTGATGTTCTAATAATGCGACCAAATTAAGTCAAAACCGCTGTGTAGTGTGACGAATTGAAATATCAAAGTATATCCATATTGTGTTACGATATACCTCGTAGCTTAGATGTATGACACGTTGTTGGACATTACGTTTGTTGATCCCTTCATGAAATAAATTTATAATGTCCAGAATCTTAATCTATTTACTTATACTAATACGAATTAAAGTCACCACAGCCGCCACGTCTGTCTGTATAAAATCAAAGGATTTTTATACGTTAGTATTTTAATGATACTTTGGTATCAGGACCAAAGTATCATTAAAATCGGTCCAGTAATTTCAGAGCTAATTCACAAGTAATAAAAAAAATATTCGTATAGGTAAGTATATAAAATTCTTGCGCGGTGTTGTTAGTTACCAATCGGCTAAACGGCTGAACCGATTGGTATGATTTTTTTGTATATATTGTTAGGTATTTAGTTGCTGACAACTCTTTTTTAATAATACACAAACATATTTTGGCCTTAGTAAAAACGAATCATCAACAACAAAATAATTAAATGTGTTACTAGTCTATTTTTTATTGGAAACCACCTGTAGATTTCATCACTTCAAACACAAATGAATAAGGAAAAGTCGAGGTCAAAATGACGCTTGTTTTTTTGATGTTGTTGTTCTTCTTCGTTTTTTAATCTGTGGTCTAGAGGAACAAAGGTCAAGTTTCATACATACCAAGCCTTTAGATTTAGGCTAAAATTTTAAAGACACTAAAATTTAATGCACTAGTAATTAAAAACCGGCCAAGTGCGAGTCGGAATCGCGCACAAAGGGTTCCGTACCATGTTGTATGGGAAAGGGTACCGGGGGCTCTCTCCATACAAACGTAGTCGACTGTTTCCTCCCTGAATACTGACACTAGAGCAAATATTTTGTTGCATAAGACTTATAACTGCCATGACCATACCTCTATGTTTTTTTTTGTTTTTTAAATCTTAATTTTTATGATAATTAGCAAATGAAAAAACCAAGACAAATGGCATAGTCATAAGTCATGGCAGTTATAGGTTTTATGCAACAAAATATTTGTGCTAGTGTCATTATTCAGGGAGGAAACAGTCGACTACGTTTGTATGGAGAGAGCGCCGGTACCATTTCACCTTAAATATAATATTTTTATGTTGTTGTTAAACAGGCAAAAGAAATACATAATCTGTGAAAACTTCAACTAGCTTTCAGGCAGACAGCGGAGTTTTAGGGCCTAATAGGGTCGATGTTTTACCCTTTGGGTATGGAACCCTAAAAACGATTTAGATGTCAAACTATAGCTTCTCAAATAAATTAAATATTCTAAAGCTCGGTTCACACGGAAGTGGTGACAGGGTGACAAGCAAGCTCTCGCTACCGACTGGCGTACCCACACGCGATCCTTGTACACACTGCCTGCCGTTAGCCTCTCATTACATGTTAGTGCCACTAATCTCTACTTTTAATAGGTAGTTAATTATTTAACGCGTAATTTAAATGAAGAAAGAAATTGTACTTGTATACGGGCTGTTTTCCGTCATTGGACCCTCTTTAATTGGGTCCTTTTTGCGTGAGGATGGAGTAGGCTTGCCCAGAACCTACTACCCTCTCAGCTTAGTCGACCATGTCCAGAGGAGGGAACTTGTCAATACTTCTGGAGCCAACTAAGCCGCGGGTTTAATCACGATGTTTTCCTTCACCGTAAGAGCAATGTCAATTTGCGCACATAAATTTTTCTTAAGAAAAATACATTGGTGCACGGCCGGCCGGGATTCGAACCCACGACTTTCAGAATGAAAGTCGAGGTATCTACAACTAAGCCAACACCGCTCTAAGAAAGAAATTATTTATTTTTCAAATATGACTTTATTTATAATGAAAAATTTAGGAGGGGTTTAGCCTAGCACATTAATCTGAAAGTTTTGTTTGTTCCTTCTTCACGTCCAAATAAATGGACCGAAATGGATAGCAATCGGCATAGTGGTAGTTTAGAGAATGGATAAAGACATAGTATACTTATGATCCCCAAAATTTCGCGGGATCGGGACTTACGCAGTTGAAACGCGGATTACAGCTAATAAATAAATAAATATTTCAGGACATTCCACGCATCTAGCCCCAAGCTAAGTAACTAGACTTGTGTTATGGGTGCTAGATAACGGATATACTACTTATATACTTTTCTTTTGTAAATATATACTTATAAGACATAGAAACAACCAGACCACAGACAAATATCTAAGCATAAATACTTGTCTGAGGCGGGAATCGAACCCGCAACCCTGTGTTTGGCAGTCCGGCATGGTGACCATTGTGCCAACTGGGTCGTCTAATGTACAATTTTATGATATTGCAGTAGTTTAAGTAAAACCTTATTAGGAGTCTTATAGACAAAGATAACTGTTGATAACTGTCGACAATAATTTATAATCTTCACGCAATATCGGGACAAGAGAAACATTTGATTAATTACTATGTGTTATAATAGATATTTAATGTTATTAAATCCTTACTAGCAGTATATATTGTAAATATTGTGTCTAAATGAACCCGCAGGGAATAGAGAAGCTGCCGTCTTGTGCGGAACTAGATTTACCTTCTTAATCATTTGGCATAATAGTGTGATAGTGGCCAAACGCTGACCTAAAATTTGTAATTTTTTTGATCGCCTTTTGTTTTATATTGATATTTTATACAAACCCAAAATACGTACGATTAATTGTTTGTATCAGCCGCTAAAATACTTAGTCTGTCCCCGCTCTCGGGTCAGGTTAGGTTTTATATTTATCCCGTATACGGTGCAAGAAAGGTCGGGGTTGCTCCGAGTGCGTGTTCACACAAAAAAAAACATTCAAAAAGCAACCGACTTTTATATACCTACTAGGTTTTGCCCGCGATTTTGTCCGCGTAGAATTATATAGTAGATTGAACCAAGGAATTACGTTGTCCCATACAAACTTTGCCCATCTTTTACACTCCCTAAGGGGTAGAAACCCGAAAACTCCTTTCTTATCGGGTGCTTACGTCATACAAAGAATACACCCTCCAAATTTCAGATCTCTACGATCAGCGGTTTAAGCTGTGCGTTGATCCGTCTCAGTCAGGACAAAGCATTTTATATGTATAGACTAAGGTACGGTACGGTCGGAGTCAGAATTGTAGACCCACCGTAGAGTTCTAAAGTTATTATTAGTGGAATAGTTTTATTCTAATAATATTTATATCATACATGAGTTTTATTTACTTTAAACTTTAACTCAAGCAAGACCTTGTTGATCTTTGTCTTGTTTGAGTTAAAAACATACTAATAGTAGCAGTTTCGGAACTCTACGGTGGGTCTGCAATTCTGAGTAGTCAGAATTGAAATGTTACCACCTTATAGGGACAGTCCTAATAGTTATAGGGTGGTAACATTTACCTAAATTACGATCATTTAAAGCGAGTACATCTCACTTGTAATTAATCATTTTACATCTAATAGACGTGGCGGCGCGGTGCGCGCGCGCAACAACTAATAGGTTACATATCAGTGATCATGCGCACCAGCTAATAATGATCAATGATCGAGCGCAACAAAAATGCTAAATATTCTATAGATCAGCGTACTTTGTATATTGACAGGTGATGTTTGATGAACGAAGACCTGTAGTTTTATGGAATAGTTTTCAAAAAAAATTGTAAAAGAAAAAAGTTTGTAACGGATAGACTCCGAAACTGCCCAACACCTTCGATTTTAATGAAACTTATTATGTAAAATCTTTTTTTTATTTTTGTATTTTTATGTGTAGGTAAATAGTGTAGCTATGTTAATTTTTATTATTTTAGACTGTGTAAAAATTTAAATAATTAATTACGTAAATACATAAAATCTTTAAGAGTAACAAAAGTAACTTTTATCACGGTATCTCTGCGGAATAAGGATTTACGAGGTTGAAAGCGCGGCGCGCTGCTAGTTAATGTATAAAGTTTAAAAATAGTATATAATTTACGAGTCCTATTGGAAAACGATGACTCATATTATGGGCTTGATAAATACTCAAAAAGTATATCTTTGAATAATTTGCAAATACTTATAAAACAAAAAGAATCATTACGAAATCTTTGAAACTATACAACAGCAACGAGTCTATTTCTGTCGAAGTCTGAAAGTTCCTTTTAGAAAGAAAGCGCCCGGTAAAAAAGAAATTTTGGAAATGCGACCCCTAAAGAGGTAAAAAGGGCTCATAAATTTTACATATTTTATCATCAGACTTCACGTGGATATAGATAAAAAAATTGAGTTCTACGAAAGTCTATTCCACAAAATCTAGGTCCCAAAACAAAAAGGTCAAAGCTTAAACTAAAAAATTGTAACCTGTTACATGTGAACATATTTGATTACTATTTGTAACGTTTATATCAATCCGATGGATGGATCTGATTGACAGGCCGTATAACGAGTCTATTTTACACTCCTGCGCACTGCGCAGGGCGCATGCATTCGCAGATCAATTTGATAAAGATAAGGTAATTAATACAGATAGGACACTACCTATTTACAAATGATTATTTGTGACATTTATGCCTTCGATAAACTGAGTAATTTGTTGCACTCTAGGGTAAAATTCATTTCATCACTCCGAATGTCCTTGTCAGATCCTCGCCCAATGTTTATGGGATCACCCTTGAGGTATTAAAAAAAAGAATCATCAAAATCGGTTCATAAACAACGAAGTTATGCCCGAAAAATATATGCAATCGAATTGAAAAATCCTCCATTTTTGGTAGTCAGTAAAAATTTTAAATTTTTTAAAAGCTCTCAAACTACTAGCCCTATAGCAACAAAACTTTTTAAAGACCTTGTTAGACATTAAATAGCACCTAGTAGCATAGGCTACATTTTAATCCCAATATTTCTAGTTGATCTAACGATTAAAAATGTAGGTTGCTGCGATGTTACAATACTTATTTAGTGGATAATTTATATTTTCCATTCAATATCAAGACGTATCTGTTTAACCAACTACATATTCTATATCTTTATACGACGTTTTGAAGTATGCCGCCAAAGTATTTGACTTAACACGACCTTTGACGCTTTTTATAATCGATGCGATGTTCATTACTTAACTAATGTTAATAGGCAGAAATTGGTACCATTCCCACGGAATCAGAGGTCAGATCTGTTACGTTTGATCTTTGGGAATATTTCAACAGGATTCACTACATCTTCAGGTTATAATAGATAGATATATTTTTATTTGGCCAACAACAAAACTAAAAATTAGTCACAACTTATTTTTGACATGACTAAAATAACAGACTTAATTAAATAATAAAAGCTATGTTATTTATAACACAGTAACAGTGTCGCCGCCAAATAGGCTCCTGCTCAGCTATGAGTTTCGGTGGTATATGACTTATGACTATAGGTCTAAGGAGTAGATTTATTGTGGCTGTAATCTTGAAATCTGCTGCTCAAATCAAATCAAATCAATTTTTTTTATTTCTTTGGATGCTTAATACAATTGTACATAGACCACTTGAAATCGTCTTAAAAACTAAGTTAGGATGTGTGCCTTCGGAACGCGCCCACCAATGAGAAGAAGGCACAAGAAACTCATGGGGGTTTTTTTTAAGTGATCACGCTCACAAAGGTCAATATTACAAATATTTGAAAGTATTATTTGAAATGGAGCAATTAAAGTCACGTACATGGGTTGTTATCATTAAGGTAAGACGAAGTATCATAGTACGTCTTACTGCACAATTTATGATGTATAAAAGTTTTGAACCTGGTAATGGACATGTCATATACATCTTTGGGTAATTTATTATAATAGAGCACACATGTACTATTATTGACTGTTTATTTTCCGGAGCTTACTACCAGGCACGGTCAGTTCATTCTTATTTCTTAAGTTGAAATTATGAATATCGCTATTTTGAGCTCCCCCTGATTGACACTGAGGGAAAATATTTAAGTTTTTTACTCCACGAATTCGTCCCATTTGGGGTGTAGGTATATTGGACGAGTCCATAGGTCACTGTGAAAAAAGACGGTACAATTGTTTTTTGCTCCTAGAACAAAACTTAGGTTAATATGAGACCTAACAGTCTAAGTGGAATGAAATATTAATGAAGCTCTTGCGGGTAATGAGAGCCACTTAAAGGTCAATTAAAAACTTTTTAATATTAATGACAAAACAACAAGAAAATAAACAAATTAATTGTTTTTTCAGATCGATAATAAAGCAAATATTTTTCTAATGACCTGTTTTTAAGTATTTTTCCCTATTTTTACGAAATATTTAGTTTTAATTAAGACAGATGGTTCTTATTACCAGCAGTGAAGTGAAACCAATTGTTATAAAAGTTGTTGTAAAGTGTTGTTGTTTGTTGTTATAAATTGTCTGTCACAAAAGGTAGCTAAATCATTGTAAAATGTATTACTAAGTAGCAAATTTAATTAACTTAACGGTATGTAAATAAACATTGTAAAACCATTTCTATAACTAGTCTGTGGTTACTTGACAGAAAATTATGTTTTAGCTTAAAGTGCGGTGGAAGTTTCTTGATCGTTGTTACATTTTCTATTGATACCTACTAAGTAGGATTATACTTAGTATCCATGGAATAGGTTAGTGATTGATATTGGTCGACGGTTCACGATAATTCGTTAATAATGTAATATAACACACACACTGAAAAATGTACTAATATTTAGTACAAAACATATTGTAATATTTAGTATGGAAATGTACTAATATTTAGTACAAAACATATTATAATATTCAGTATGAAAATGTACTTATATTTAGTACAATAGTACATTACGATATAAGTGTGGTAAATTGATCTTTGCATAGAGGCGGTTTATGACGCGCGAGCGGCAGCGAGCGTGTTATAGAAGCCAAGATGCAAATATCAATTCCACACGTGTATCGTACGACGTTTTTTATCACAGTTGCGAATAAAAGAAAAGACTTGAAAAGAAAACAAAATAATAATTAACAAAATATTTGTGATAACTCTATGTTTACATTTTTTTAAGGCAATATTTTTTGTTAATTATGCTCCGGAAAGGCCAGGCTAAAGACTTTTAACCTATACATCCTCGTGTGACATACATTATTTTTTAGGGATTTTCTATTTGTTTTTGCGTCGGGGGTTAAGAACAAAATACAATGGTACGGAAAAACAATATATTTAAGTAAAGAAAAAACAAAAAATAAACAACTCAATTTTTAATCGTTTTCTAAGTCATTATCACGTAAAATTTTCGTTCGTAAACCGACTTTAGAGACAACCATTTTTGCTAGCTAAAAACTCTTTGGTACCTACCTTTTCGGGATAACTTTACAGCACTAGTTAACAAATCTAAAACGCACGCGTGCATAATATGTTGGATTATGAGCCTAAAAGCCGTTGAATAAGATCCACTTTATGAGCAACTGGGATAAAAAATATATTATAATATTTAGTATGAAAATGTAGTAATATTTAGTACAGAACATATTGTAATATTTAGTATGGAAATGTACTAATATTTAAAACAAAACATATTATAATATTTAGTATGAAAATGTGCTAATATGTAGTACAGAACATATTGTAATATTTAGTATGGAAATGTACTAATATTTAAAACAAAACATATTATAATATTTAGTATGAAAATGTGCTAATATGTAGTACAGAACATATTGTAATATTTAGTATGAAAATGTGCTAATATTTAGTACAGAACATATTGTAATATTTAGTATGGAAATGTACTAATATTTAAAACAAAACATATTATAATATTTAGTATGAAAATGTGCTAATATGTAGTACAGAACATATTGTAATATTTAGTATGGAAATGTACTAATATTTAAAACAAAACATATTATAATATTTAGTATGAAAATGTGCTAATATGTAGTACAGAACATATTGTAATATTTAGTATGGAAATGTACTAATATTTAAAACAAAACATATTATAATATTTAGTATGAAAATGTGCTAATATGTAGTACAGAACATATTGTAATATTTAGTATGAAAATGTGCTAATATTTAGTACAGAACATATTGTAATATTTAGTATGGAAATGTACTAATATTTAAAACAAAACATATTATAATATTTAGTATGAAAATGTGTTAATATTTAGTACAGAACATATTGTAATATTTATTATGGAAATGTATTTAGTACATTTTTTACGAATATTTAGAACACTTTTTGAATGAATGTTACCAAATATGTGGTACCAGATAAGCATACATACACGTCTATCAACATACATACGGTTCAAAAACATAACCATACCTTTTGGCTTCACCGTAGTCGGCTACCTAGGTATTACCCTACTACAGCGAAGGTACTCAAGTTTCTTATAATACAACATCTAATTCTAAAGGTCATAAATCCTATAACACCTATAATATCATAATTAGCCGCACGGTTCTGAGCATGTATCTTAGAATCTATAAATCATATTGTACCTTCTAAATGCGGAGGACCTAAACTTGTTAATACTAAATCCTTGTATGATTGCAACTGCACCTTTAACCACAACTGTACAGTAATAGTCAAACTAAATGCAAGTATCAAGATAGTATAATCGTTCACAACTAATCTCATTGTGGTTAAATTATCGCCGCGACCACGGAAGTGTAAAAATGTAATCTATTTTAAACATTTGTCGTGTTTCTTAGTCTGCGCGCGCGCACGGTAATGATACGAACTAGATGCTGCGGTTTGTACCGGTGTCGGTGCTGCTGACGCGCCGTGCGCTCGCGCTGGTAAGGTGGTTACACTTGTCATGTTTCTATGGTGCTTAGGTTTTGAAAGAAAGTATAATTATACTCAACAATATTGTTGTAGGTAAGTCAAATGTGTGTATTTTTAGTTAAATTTTTTAAATTAAATTTTAACACAAGCCGTTATCTGTTATCTTGTTACCATCGCACAAGACCTGCTTAGCTTAGATATTGCTGTGTTCAATGTCTTGAATTTCTTAAGTATATAAGTAGGTACCTACATCTGTTTAACTTCGATATTCTTCAACTTAACCGTAGAGCCTTTAACTTAAAATAACCAAATTAAAAAGTAAGGGCGCCTTAAATTAAAAAGTATAAATTAATGGATATTATTTGATTCTAACAGTCAAAACGAACTAAAAAAATTAGAAACGAACCACAACAAACTTCAGAAAGCCACAAGAATTCCACACACTAATCCTGTGTGACAAACAGACATATTTCACACGGGAAACCTAAGGTGCTAACCATATTAATAGATATAAGTCGATACGAAACTCTTTAGCACTGCGCTCAATGCACCAATAGAATGAGCCACCTTAAGATTTTGAATTTAGAATCAGATTGAATGCCTTTTGAAATTTTTAGGGATCAAGATAGAGTGGTCGTTGTAGAAAGAGAAGGAAGTTATAAAATCAATGCGTATCGTACATAGATGTTTGATAATAATGTTCATATTTTGGTATTTATTAAATGTTAATTTGGGGTTACGTTCTGATGTAACGGATCGTGACATTATTAAAAGAAATAGACGAATTATTCCGATTTGTCCCAGTGCTTTACAAACATTTTTTTTAAAATATCTACGAAGGGATACGAATCCACGACTCCCTTTTTACCGTTGCCTTGTTCTTATCTAAAGCATGCTATACACTGCAGATCTGCAAGCACTTACATTACAGAACTACCAAAGTCACCTTGGTAGATTGAACATTTTTCTCTGCAATGTGGTCACCGCTTAAGAGGAAAGGGTACCGGGGGCTCTCTCCATACAAACGTAGTCGACTGTTTTCTCCCTGGATAATGACACTAGAGTAAATATTTTATTGACACATGCCCCTATGTTTTTTTGAAAAAATGAAAAAAACCAAGACTTAGGGGCATAGTCATGGCAGTAATAGGTTTAATGCCGCAAAAATATTTGCTCTAGTGTCATTATCCAGGGAGGAAACAGTCGACTACGTTTGTATGGAGAGAGCGCCGGTACCCTATCCTCTTAAACGGTCGTAGAACCTTAGTCCTACAAATATCCTTTTCAAAGTTATGTACCTACCGGACCCAGTTCTAATTATTTTACAACCTCAATTTAACATCAATCAAAAAGGTACGAATATTGTCCTTTTTTACATCTCCACCTTTAGCAAAGGTCGAAACAGTGACCTATTTTGATTACATTCTGGCAAAGATAGTTTAATTTAACAAACCAAACGAATTTGAACCTTATGTTATATTGTAACACGTTAGCTCTTTTTTTCTAAAACATGCAAAAATAACGTTGTTATGCTGTACCTGACATCATCCAATCAAAAGACAAATTACTGAGAAGCTTTAATTCTTCAAATCACGACCTAAACATTTAGTTCTTTTTACGACAAATAACAAAATGAATAAAAAATAATATCAATATTTTGTTACGGAATTTGCAACAACGAAAGATGAAATAGAAAAATATTAAATTGAAACTATAATGAAATTCAGTTTTCAACTATTGAATAACAATTTTCTGGGAAATTCGTGGTGGTGATGGTTTTCGTGTACAATATGGGGGAATTGAATTGCGAGTGAACAGGTACTATCTCTACGAAAGGATGCTATGTCCTAGACCTACTAACAGGCAGGTGGTCAAACGATATCATTTCTAAAAAAAAGTAGTTTTAGTATTTATACTAATGTGTAGGTAATTACGTTTTTAGCTGTATTTGTATTGTAATTGTATTTTCCAAAATAAAATGATAATTTTAGTAGAACCTAGAATTTTAATTTCTGGCGTCAACGAAAAACCGCCCGCGGTCCGTCGAGCTCGCAATAAGACAATGCACTTGCAGCTTATTCCATTTATTCCAATTTTCTGACAGGGTCGAGATTAACATAGGTGAAACCACGAAGCGCAGCTAGTCCTTAAATTAAATAAGATATTCTTTGAAAGCACTCTTTTTACAATCGGTTAACTAATTCCGCACACATCCTTATTCATAAATTGGAGTTTTTATAACAAACTACTTATTTGACCGCAGTGACGTTATTTAACACAAACATTATGATTAGTTAGTTAGTTTTAGTTCAATATACAGTATACTAAGATGTTATTTTATGACCAAACTAGCTTTCACTCGCGACTTTGTCCGCTTAGGTTAATTTAAAAAAAACTTTCTTACAGGATACCTAAACCAGAAAGCTATCTGTGTGCCAAATTCTAGCCTAATCCGTTGATAAATCATTCAAGAATGTTCCTACCTATCCTATTCATTTAAACCCACTCCAACTAAAATTATAAATACGAAAGTTTGTTTGTACTTCAAGCAAAAACTACTGAACCGACTGGGATAAAACTTGGTATAAAGGTAGATTAACACACTTTTTTATACCGATATTTTTAGAAATTCGGGACTAATGCGTGTGAAATCTCGGGACGAATCTCATAAATGCGATAGTTTGCGGGTTAGTATGTGTGTATGTTTGTTAAATCTATTGGGATGAAACTCGGTATACCTATTGATAGCTGAAGACCTGGATTAATTATTCAATGTATAAGTTTTCCTTATCCTAAAAAGTCGGGACTTACGCGGGTAAAGTCGCAGGCACAGCTAATATCTAAATAAAGTTGAAAAACGGCTGATTACATTTAATATAAGATTTTTGTTTGATCACAAAAAACAATAACTCGATCAAATAATTACGATGGATCCAAAAAGTCATAATTCTTATCATTAAGGTTTCGGCTACCGGTCATTATTTATTACTTTTTTTACTCTGTAATTTTGAGGTCAGATTGATTGAATTAGTTCTCTTGATGACTGTGTTGTTTTTTTTCTTTTTTTTCGGTTATAAATAGGTTGTAATTTAGTGGTAGATTTGGCAGTTTTTAGTGATAATTGGTTGAGAATTGAATTTTGTTTCGTAAATTTTTATTTTATTTTTTTACATATTTTAAAGGTAATCAATAGTTATAGATCTAAACTAGCTTTTGCTCAAGACTTTGTCCGCGTATGAGTGGAATTTTTTAAAATCCTTTTTAGCGGATATACCTACGTCATAATAGCTATTTGTGTTGTAATAGCTCAATCCGTCAATAGTTTGAGCTATGCGTTGACATATTATTATCAGTTAGTCAAGATTTTATATCTTATATTTAAATATAGTTGTTAAAAATATACAATTTGGATGTAGTTATAGATATGTTTGTAATTGAAACTAGTGAACCGATTTTAATGAAACTTGATTTTATTCCGATATTCTTACGGAATCATACCCGTTTTAGTTTTTATAAAATTGATTTAATATAGGTACAAATCCCGGTAAAGTGGGGAAATAAAAAGTATATAAAAAGAGATTTAAATTTAAATAGAGGTGACAGTTAAAAAAATGGTTGGTTGGTTTTTTCTGCGCAGCGTGACACCTTTGCTCATAACACATACCTAACCTATGTTAGATAGTCTGAGCGATTTAATATTTTGTTACAAAGATTTGCTGTTGTTTTCTAGTCTACTTCTGGTAATAGAAATTGAAAGTTTTTGATTACATGTATGTTTTATTTATGTATTCTGTGAACAACTCTATCGTTTAGTAACTAAGACCCATTTCCACAGACTAATAAAAAATAAGAGTAGACACTAGCCACCCGACATGACATCCCGAACTCGAATTCTAAATTCAAAAATTAAATCGTATCGCGTCCTGACGTTTCCGTTACGTGCCGTTTCCGCTGCTAGCTTGCGTACGACGAATTAGTAATCGCGCGCTTTTACATTCATTTTTTTCGAAGTTTTTTTACAAAAGTATATGTATCCTGTGTTTTGATTGATGATTTAGAGATAGGTCGATGATGGGAGCATTATGCAGTCGCCTCGTTGGGTATGGTTAGGGTTGTCATGTTAACCGATTTTATGGATTTGCTCCGTAATTATAAATTTTTAATCACGGTAATTCATAATTCATTTATTTTGCGATGATATTACATTGCATAATATAGGCATGTCAATTTACATATATCAGTACAAATTATGTGAACTAATATCATAAGATTATTTATACACAAACTCATTTTAGATTTAGGTTATTATATAAGTGTATGCCACACTAATTCTTTTTTTTACCTATTTAAATATATATATATTTTGAATAAATATAAAATTGTGACCGTAAACTCACCCCGTGGGGTAAGTGCTCGTAGCGTGACTCAACCACAGAGCCTTATACGTAGTCAAAAAGTTAGACCAGAGCAATTTTAAAATTTACAACTCACGCGCTTTAATTTAGTATTCATATTTATTAAATACTCGATTAATACACGGGAAAATAATGTCAACAAAACAGAAATAAAATAACATTATTTTTGATAGTTAATTGGTTTAGAGAAAAAATAATAGACATGATACTATTTTAAAACAATTTCAAAGCTGAATTAAATAGAGTAAAGATTAGTTTAGAAGCTCAAGTAATAACATCTATCATCTTCAATCGCCGGCATTTCTTCCGGAGACCAGTAACCTGAAAAGGCTGCTATCCTTCTGGGAGGACCTGGGACGGTTGTAGTGACAAGTAGGATATTCTCACACGCACAACGGCCCAGATGATGAGGCTAAGTGCGGAAACAGCCCGGCAGAACTAAACTAATATCTACCAGAAAGATTTTAGATGATCCCGGGTAAATATGAGATTTAAAATATCTTGGACGATCATTTAACGATTTTTTTTGTTATTGTATCCCGAAAACTAAAATACTATTTACTACTACATACTATTGCGCTGCAGATGCGCCTGCGTATTTGCAACATATGCTGAGGCTTTCACCCATTCGGGCAACACACGACTTCTCAGATGCTTTTTATTTTTATTGTCTGTTTTTTTGTAATTTATTTTATTTGTAACTATCTCTCGCTGTTTCTTATTTGTATCTATTCTATACTATGTCGTGTGTTTGTTCGAGTAAATTATATTCTATTCTATTTTACTTTTGACTTTTTTTCCAGGAGAATTCCGGAATTACGTTACGGTTAGCAACCCTGAATGGAATTGATAAACGAGTAACTTGTATTCTGATCGCGCGTCTCCGTATTGTTTTGTGATGTTTGCAATCGGTTTTTTGACACGGACGTATACGTTTTGATTTTGTTTATGTTACATTTGTAATATTAATCGACTTATTATTGTTGCTTTTTTACATTCAATGATTTCTTTGCTGTTGCTAAGAAAGAACTTATTCTGAGTATAAGCGAGAATAAGCCTTACTTTTACCTATAATTATTATGGGTTGAACATACAAATGTTCGAAAAATCGAAAATTTTCTGTAATTTAGAGGTTATGTTTACCCGAAATGTTAAGAGGAAGGTGCTTTTAAGGTGCTTTGAAATACAGGTTGTATCTACATTAATATTTCACGATTTGTATTGTAAATCATACTGTATATTTCAAAGGAAAATTATAAAACCAGGCGAATAATTGCCATTTGTTCTATAATTTTTAAACTTATTGACTAAGTAGGAATAAGAAACACCGGTTGTTCTATGAATAGGGTATATTCTATTGATAGAATGACAACCGGGTTTTTAATACGGCATACGGCAATGAAAATAAATAAAACTTGATTAATACATACATCAGAAGTTGGCAACACCGCGCCGTCACCGGCGGCGGTACGGCGCGGGCGCACGGCAACTGCCCTCACGTATTAGACCGATGACATCATCTGCCAACGACCAATCATGGACGTGATACATATTAACTAGTGGATACATAAATCAGTTGAATGGACTTAGAATATAATAAGTTAGTATAGTACAAAAGATTGAAAAAAAAAAACCGGCCATGTCTTAATCGCGACCGAAGGCTTCCGTACCATGTTGTATGGAAACCCCCAGTATTAGTCTCGTTTATCCCGCTTATCCCTGTAATTGTTGCCATTATAAGAAAACTGCAGAGTATTCGTTTTTTATACATCTGCGCTTGTCATTCTTGTCAATGTCATTTGTTTGATTTAATTCCATAGGCCCACTCCCCATGCTATAGGCTGGGAATAGATGCCCACGTATTATGTCAAATGGGGATATACTTATCATTTCCCCTTTTGCCGTGCTTTGGCAGGTAGACAATAGTACATTGTTACCCTAGGTGTGAAAGCCACTCATTGAGTCCCGAGACGGAGTTTGGCGCCCGAGCGTAGCGAGAGCGCTAATAGTTCGAGGGACTTAATGAGTCTTTCACCCGAGGTAAACACTGTGCTTTTCATTACGAATAATACATAAAATTCTTCCTAATAACGAGAGTGAATGAGAGACTCCATACTACCTGATCCTCTTACAAGGTTGAGACCAAAGAGGTTATATAATGTATAACCTCTTTGGTCTCAACCTTGTAGTGTTTTGCAAAGCAAGAAGGTTAGGTTTTTGAAGTTCCTAATGCGTAATGATACTTATACTGGCTTCAAGCACATTGCACACGTCGTGCGAAGCTATAATTTGACATGACAGCTGTCAGTGAAAGCGATTCTCCCTAGGGCTGAAAGTTTTTCTTTCTACACGCTCTTCAGGCACCTTTACACCTACTTTCGGAGTATGAGTAATGAAAAATAATGTTCTTCCTTGATAGAGGACATAACGGGTGAACATAGTTTTTATCCTCGGCCCATGCTTGTCCTGCAGTAGCCAAGTTTTTTCCGCGACTTTTCCAAAATTCTTTCTTAGCCTACGGTATAAAAGCATGCCTTTTAGCTCGATCCGTCCTATGGTTTAATTTGTGAATAGATTTATCAGTCATTTACAGAAAAATTGCAAAATCACGATTTTAACAAAGATTTGAGAGTGCTACAATTGAGTTTCAGTTTGTGTAAAAAATAAATCAGACAAGTCTAGATTTAATCTAAGTAGGACGTAATCGAGATTTTACTTTTTTGCTTCAAGTAGCTCTTAGTTATTGGGATGTGACCTACTTGAAACAATTTCGGCTCTGTTTATATTTTATACACAAGTCGTACGAAGCCAAACGCAAAGCCATTACTTCATTACACAGTATTAAACAAAGTCAATTTCCGCTGTCTGTTCCTATGTATGCTTAGATCTTTTCAACTACGCAACGAATTTTGATGCGGTTCGTTTTAATAGATAGAGTGATTCAAGAAGAAGGTTTATATGTATAATACATGCAAAATACAGCCGTGCAAAGCCGGAGCGGGTCGTTAGTTAAAAATAAAATTAAACCAAAAAAAAACTACCTAAACGCCCTCTATTACATAAGAAGTCGACCAAATTCCAATTAAGCGTAGTTTACGATGCACAATACGGTCCCAATCAGCATGCTACTGCCGTACAATGACGGTACAACACGTAAAATAAATACAGAACAATACCGATGATCTATATACGAACTGTACACGAGCTAACGGACGGGGTTTGAATTTAGAATAAGAAGGCATAGAGTAAGGCGTAGAGGTGTCACTTTGCTGTTACAACACTCGAAGAGGTATCGCAAGGAGCGATTGATGGCTTAATTGAATAATTCATTGATCTAACCATTTAAAGTAAATAGTTTAATAATAGTTACATTTTTAAGCAATAGAAAACAAATCAAACATAAATATATTAACCTACTGACGTGATACAAACGGCGGCCTTGTTCGACCGTTTAGCACGCAATATTTGGCTGAAAAATCTAATAGTAAATAAAAAGTAGCCCAATAGGCTAAACACCAACGGCATCTCTACACTAATATAACTAGCAATATCTGCTGGCAGAAGAGCGGTGTTCATTGTGTCACTTAAAACTGTATTTTTTTTTCATTAAAGTTATATAAAAATACGAATAGGAGTAGCGCTGCCTTGTGTCATAGCTTATTAATGAAATCTTTCTCATCCATAGACGCAGTTTTATTTTCTGCATTGTCTACCTTTAATGAGTCAGAATTTCAGTCTACTCTAATGTCGTGTCTTCATATATTACTCTATGATAAAATTGTATTATAAAACGGATTTAAATATTGTATCACAAGTAAAGATATCATCTTTATGTACGGGATTTCCGGCGTCTGTTTTATTGTCTGTCGCTAATTTCAACGGAACCCTGAATCATATTCTATTCTAAAATGCCGGTTATAGCCTTTCTTTGTCTATGGTTTTAATATTTCTTTCACATAAAAATCTACGATCTACGTTAATAATAACAAATAAATATTGCAGGATAAGGCACACAGCACCATCTAGCCCTAAGCTAAGCAACTAAGCTGGTGTTATCGTGAATAGACAACGAATAGAATACTTATACAGCGTGAATTTCCTAAACTACAATAGCGAAAAATGCTGAAAGGCTTTAAAAACTCCTTACGGAAAGGACCTGGTCCTTATCTACACACTCTGTAAGCAACTTTTAAACATTTGAGTCATCAAAATGGCGGCTTTTGATAATTTAATGTATTGCTCAAAGTTTGACACCTATTGACTGCAAAACAACTTCTTCTTCCTCCTTCTCTCATTGTTATGGGGTCGGTTACTCACACTTAGAGACACAAAAGACCCCAAAAACAAAATGGCATATGAGAATAGGCCGCCTCTTTTCGCTCTTTTTCTCACATGAAAAAACTGTTGCTTAGTTTAAATAGTTTGTCAACTATTGTAAATCATTAATTAACCTAATTAAAAGGAAAGGACAACGATGTAAACGTATGCCAGTAACGTAGCGTCGCGCGTCGAATGAAAGCAGCTTCTTTAGGCACCACATTAACTATTAATTAACATTTTAAATCAACACTCTGATCTGAATCACCTGATTAGTATTACGGTTACCGCACGTCTGGGTACGGTGACTATTGTTTTCATGATTTTGTAGACAATCAACAATCCTATCTATAAATATTTGAAATGTGTTAGTATGTTTGTTAAACTTAAAGCAAAAACTACCAAGCCGATTGCGATAAAACTTGGTATGGAAATAGACAAAACAAACGAAAATGAGTTCTGAAATTTATTTATTTAATTGTATGATATTTCTGAGGGTAAATTTTAAGCTAATTGCGCACTATCCAGGGGATATGTGCAGGGTTGTGGTTGGTAACTCCTTCGGACGCGAAATATGACCTTCCCTCAGTCCTGGAATAAAACATAGGATACTTTCCACCGCTCCGCGGCACCGCTCGAACCTTTACTTAGGAAAGTTATAATTACTACCTAGTAAGGTAGTTGTCAAATATCTGTTGTCTTTTTGTATTTTGTCTTTTGTCCTTTCCTCACGACATCAACTTTATCTAGTGTGGGCTCTAAACACGATCGATAATCGTCTCGTTGCAATTAAGTTTAGAATACTTAACAAAAAAGCAACACGTTTAAGATTAAATTC
This sequence comes from Idaea straminata, assembly GCA_951213275.1. Lineage (NCBI taxonomy): Eukaryota > Metazoa > Arthropoda > Insecta > Lepidoptera > Geometridae > Idaea > Idaea straminata. The sequence continues at coordinate 953,600 of OX577858.1, forward strand.
TTAAACCTGATTCAACTGTCAAAATCTCAACCACATGATTAAAATATTTTTGTAAATTTCATATTCAACTTTTATATGTCAATATTTTTGCAAAAATATATTTTGTGGAGCAAAAACTTTATTGCACCATAAAATCAAGAAAAAATAACCCATTTTAGTTTTAACAAAATAAAACAATAAGTAACTTATATAGAGAACTACATAACCCTTGGCACTAAGGGTGACCCAACTGACTACGAAAGTGTTATCTCTTCCAGGCAACCATAAGAAACCATGGCTCCCCTACAATCAACATACATGCCTACAAGTATAATTCGATTTCCTGCGCATTTGATTTGGATCGACTCGATCTATTCTAGGAAGCGTGTCATCGAATCATAGTTCAGTTTAAACAATGAGCAGGGCACAGATTAAAAACAAAGATCAATAGATGTGACATTTTTCTACCTTCTTTTTAAGTATAGCTTCGAAAGACTTGCATTATTAAACTTAGCCAGTATCAATTGAAAATATTTGCAATAAGTAGCCTAAATACATACTTCCCTAATATATTTTGGAAATAAATAAAAATTAATACGACTTGAACTATTTTCATTTTTTTTTACTTTTCATAATGTTACATAAAAAAAAACACCGTCCAGAGCGTCTCCACGCGGCATCGTCCCCAAGAGACTGGCGGCATTTTTCATTTTCAGACATTTTTCTTGTTGTTGTTGTTGGTGCTTTCAACGTCATTAGCTTTGCTTTCAAGAGGGGTTAAGAAAAATATGTCCCATTGCATCAATAAAAATTAGGCAATTGGTGTATTCACGCACAAAATAACTTGACCATTAAAATCTAATTGCTCTAGGATTCTCGAGCATACCGCGTGGGCGCCATAGTGACGCACCCGCCGTGCATATGTATCAATTATAATCGATTCTTATCGATAAATAGTGTTGTACTCACTTAATGTATGTATTTGTAACGATATTGATCTTCATTATATATTTTGTACTTATTTATATTAGATCAAAATGGATAGATAGAAGGCTTTTTAACCGACAACAAATAAAAAGACTGGGTGCCATATTTCGAAGTCGAGATGTCAAAAAGTATCACAGTCTCAGTGCCGAAATGTACAAATAAATAAATAAATATTGCAGGACATTCCACACATCGCAATCTAGCTCCAAGCTAAGTAACTAGACTTGTGTTATGGGTGCTAGACAACGAATATACTACTCATATATTTTTATTTTGTACATATATACTTATAATACATAGAAACAACCAGACCACAGACAAATATCTAAGCAAAAATACATGTCTGATATTTGTCTGAATGTCTTTATGTTTGTATATGTATTGAAATATATTAACAAAAGTAAATAAGTATTTTGTCCGTTGTCTGAATACCACAACACAAGCCTAGTTGCTTAGCTTGGGGCTAGATGTCGCTGTGTAAAGTGTCCTACAATATTTATATAATTAAAATGTTTGCATTACAAGACGTAATGATGATAAATGATAGTGAATGATATAATTACACCGGAACGCAACTTGGTTTAAAATAAATAATGACATCATTTTAAGTGAAGATCGTGTGAATTGTATAACGATGATCTAATTTGAGCATCATCCGTAAAGATAAGTTTATCATTTAGTTTTATAAATCACTTCTGTCATAGAATAAACTTAAGTCAAGCTGTTCCCCACGACTTCATTCGGTTTGTGGTTTCGGTTACATACTTTAAACCTTCCTCGAGAACCACTCTATCCATTGGTGAAAATAGCATAAAAATCGGTGCTATAGTTTTGAGTTTATAGCCAACAGATAGACAGACGCGGCGGAGGACTTTGTTTTATAATATGTTGTTATTTTAAATAAGTGCTTCTGCACGATTTCTTACAAAGAGCTGTAATTTATGATGATTGAGTTATTTCTCTAGATAATTACATCCCTTTGGAGGTACGAGGTGGTGTGTACCTCCAAAGGGAAGATCTTCCACCGGGCAGGTCTTATACCCGGTAGGCCGCGGCCCAACGATGTTTCGTTGGAACTTTTATATGAGCTTATCTTCAGAAAAACTTCGCTTGCGCGATCTAGGAGCTCTGATCGGCTTGGTGGCGCCATCTGTCGGTGTCGATGTGAAGTGTCGCCACATCCCTTTTATCTTGAACATTGTTTTATAAACGGGAGTAAGTTGGTACCAAAACTGATATCCTTCTTGGAGTATATTTTCCTTAAGCTTGTCTATTTGTGTACGGGCTATTGTTTGCAACTAGACTTCTTTAGTTGGGTCCTTTTTGCGTGAGAATGGATTAGAATTGCCCACCACTCTCTCATAGGCTTCGTTCATAAGCTCCGACTTGCTCAGCGGGCTATGAAGAGAGCTATGCTCGGAGTTTCTCTACGTGATAGAATATGAAATACGAAATTCCGTAAAAGAACCAAAGTCACCAACATAGCTCTCAGGACCGCTGTTTGTGGCATGAGGAAATAACTCGTCAATAATCTGGAGCCAACTAAGCCGCGGGTTTCACAACGATATTTTCCTTCATTAGCGCACACACATTTTTCGTAAGACAAATCTTAAAATTATAAGATAAAATATGTTCCTTCCTGTGTTGTATAAATACTTATATTTATCTATCTATCTATTAATCACGAATTCACTATTACTCTTTATAATAGTGACCTTTGACTGTGAAATTAATATTTAACGATCATCTTGATTCGTATCTAAACAATAGTTTCAATTAGACCACATTAAACTAATTTTTTCGAAATCATTTTGATCCATTGTTTTAGTAAAAGTGTATCATTAAGTTTGTTTTACGGCCTACGTTTAGGTATAAAGGTCAACGCCTACTGATTGCATTTCATTTTTATAAAGTAATACGTTATTGAACAAATCATTAAAATTGCCTTAATACAATCTATTTTCAATATAAAATCTGGCTGAGTCCTGATTGAGTGATACTGTATCAACGCACAGCTTAAATTGCTGGTCTTATAGATATAAAATTGGAAAGATGTGGCCTTTCTGAAGTGTAGATGAAGATTTAAAACATGGTAAATATCCCATTTTTACCCGACTGCAAGGAAAGGGTTATGTTTTTCGCTCCTATCTTTGTTTGTTTTAATAACTTTCTTTCGTAATTTAAAGTATTTATGTTTTCGGAATTGATATTTTTCTTATTATTGTATTTTAATTATCAACCTGTAAATGGGTTGGACGCTTTTACAAAGTTTCATAACTTTAACTTTTACAAAGTGCTCATTGTGCGAAGTCCACCTTTGACGACTAGAGCTCATTTTGCAAAATGCACATTTTGCGATTCTAAATATTCAAATGTGTACCCGAAAATAACAGTTCACGACACACTAGTCAATACTGCATACACGTCAAGCCTAATGTTAGTTTAAAATCCTAAGATCCGTTAGTCCGTAACTCAAATAAGACGTAATACAAAACAATCACTTCGAGATTAGTTTTCGGAAATGGTGGAGATGTGGTTGAGTGCCCTCAAACCACTCGGTGAACGGACACGAGCAAACACTGACTGCTTGGATCAGAATTGGATTAACGTTATAGATTTACAAAGAAATGGATAAGGTAAAGTGCCTTTACATTGATTCGGAAATTCTATATGCAATAGCGCGAATCGAATCGCGACAAATTCGCCAGCTCTCGACAAGTATGATCAGAAAGATAGACAGTTGAACGTCAGAAAAAACAGCTGCGTGTCGGAACAACAGTTGTACGTACAATTAAAAGAGCTCTAAAACTGCTAATATTATATTCAACTGAAGCATAGTTCTAAGGTCCCACTCGAGTTAAAGTCTTCTAACTCATTAATTTAATAGATAAACGTTATTTGAACGTAACCATTTCAGTGGGTCTGAAATTATATTTCCTAATGAACATCCCAGTAATTGTTGTAAAACAATCACTTCAATTATCGGAAATATAAAAAACGACCTCAAATTATGCCCGAATAGCTATAAAAAACATTGAACATAGCACAGTCGAATTCAAATTGAAAATGTTCTCTCTTTTCTAAAGTCGGTCAAAAAACAGTAGCACATGAAAAAAAAACAAAAGCCATATCCATTGTAACCACATGCTCCACGGTAGTTGAAATTCGGTGCATAAACGCGTGGGCCTCTGTTGTCATAGAAAGCAGATTGGAATGTACCTACTTAGGTAGCTGGTTGGTATTCCTACCATAAACAATAATCACTACACAGTTTACTGTTTATTTGGTCCAAAGTCGAGTTCGCTTCTGGGATTAAGGGTAGACACTAGACACGATCTAAACGGAAAGTTAGAGTCAAAATTGGGAATCAGTCTCATTAATACGGCTTAAAAACTAACCCTAAACTAACCAATACGAAGAAGGTAGAAGAAACTCATGGGTTTTTTGTATATTTGCGGAAAATATTATTTATTTGTTTCATCATCATCCATCGCCATCCAGCGGGGGAATGCCGCTTGCATTCTCGCATCTTTTGTGCCAGGAGTGTCGAGGGGCGGTTTATTTGGTTATTTATTAATTTTATTATTAATTTTTTATTTTATTTACTTGACTGTAATTACTAAAAGACTAAAAATCGTATCGTATATAGGCTCCCCTAGTCCAGGGGGACTGTTAATCGTGAGATAGTTCTAGACAGGGGAACCATTTACCGTATATAGAGCGACCGGGGGGATCGTTAATTGTGAACCATTTAAATTTCTCATAATTAGTTTTCCTTTTTTCTATGCAGTCTGACAGTGTACCTAATTATCTGTAGTTTTATACAAAAAAGCGCACCCGTTTTCACCAAATCTCACAAAATAAATCCCACAAAATTATGAATGTGTTTTTTTTATTAGTACTAGCTGTTCCAGCAAACGTTGCTTTGCAGTAAATAACCTAGATACCGACTGCAGCGCCATCTGCCAGGCTGATTTGTAAATCTAAACCATCGAGGGCGCCACCCAAACACATACAAAAAAATCATACAAAACGCTCCAGCCGTTTAGGAGCAGTTCAGTGACATACACACGTACAGTAGAATTATAATTAAAAAAAGATAGATGTTACCTCTTCATGCAAAAAATACGTAACCGATTTAGATTAAACTTAGTAGGTGAATAGCTAGAGTCCTAGAATAACATTTAGGCTATATATTATCCCGATGTTCGAACGGTATCGCGAGTAAAACCGCTGAAAGCAGCTAGTATATCATAGTACACAAGATCGCTAGCCAGCGGCGCAGGAGTCTCCTATTGTATTAGAACAATACTTATCGACGAAAAGCAGAAGATGCCTATGAAAAGCTAGATCAGTGATAAACCGAGGTCAGTGGTTCGCAGACATTGTTCACCTTCAGTTGGTCAGCTTTAAATATTTAGGTGCTTTGTTTCATGTTCGGTGGAAATGGTTTCCGGGGGTTTTGAATTCAAGACTTGACAGTTAAAACGATATTTCACTTTAATTTTTAGCCTATTCCGTCCTACTGCAGGGTAAAGGCCTCTCCTCTTTAAACTATTCCCTGTCCAGTGCCAGCTGGGTCCAGTCCTTATGATGCGACTCCAACTCGTCCCGTCATCACCTTTTGGGCCTGCCGCAGGGTCGTCTGCTGTTTGGGACGAAATCGTAGCTAACTATAAATATATTTTTTGGCATTAAAATGTATGTTGCAAAATAATTTATCTGTTGATCATAAGACACAAGACATGACGGCCACCCCTGTGACGTCATAAGCAGCATCTGCAGCAGTAGAGGACGTGTTCCGAAGACACATCCTAACTTAGTTCAAATCATAATAGATAAAGGCCAATATTATTATTTTCTTTTCAGTTATTTATTGTGGTGCGCGGCGCGGGCGCACCACAATTTAAGAGATCTATTTTAAAAGGCAAACCATTCAGGACCCTGCACTCACCTGTGCCCGCGCATACGTCGCTATGCATTTATCATACATTATACCATCCATGAATATTCCACTGTTAACGTTGGATACGTTTAATTTAGTGAACGACCTAAGGTTTGGTTTCGGTCACAGTTTCGGCTAAAGTTTCGGTTTTGGCCGAAGTTTGGTCGTATGGAAACTTAATTTTTGTGACTGGAGTTTACTTAGATTAGCTTGTTTTTCTAAACTAATTCTAAATCACACGATGAACAGCGCTGAAATCTAATTCGGGGTCTATCAATAATTTTTTTCACCTTTGTTGCCTTTTTAGGGCATGCAAAGGGTGCATTATTAGCTCATACAGCCTCACAACACACTATAGATATAGACATCTTTAAATTTTTTTACCATGTAGCAAACTGGATCTGTCTTCTTTCGAGGCATCTGGAACTTTGGGACTAGTCCCTTTTTAGTGAGCCTAATTGTAGCAAGTGGTTCGGCTAACTCAGTTCACAATTTATCTTAATGTGTAAATATGAATATGTGACTAGCTGTGCCTAATGATTTAATAACGGTATCCTCGATATCAGAATAAAAAATATAATATGTTGAATCTCTTAGACGCCTGAATAAAGATTGCCTGGAAGATATCGCTTAGAGCTATAAGACAGCCCTTTACGACTTTTAACGACTTTAAAACTTTGTTTTTTTTTAAATATGTATATTATGTTATTTATTTATCTATTTTTCTAACTATCTTGACCGTCAAAAAGGAGAAACATACGCTTTTTATTACTTAGTTATTTCATAAATGTGTCAGTTTCGGTTTCGACCGAAACTAAGACCGAAGTTTTTTGTTCGGTTTCGGCTTTACCTGTGAATCTCGTTTAGGTTGAACGCTACTAGTTTAATTTATTAATTGTACCTCATGACCCTTGCGATTTATGTAGTGTGCATATTGTTGGAGGTGATACATTGCTTCTTTGGGGCTGCGTTTGCGCATGCCTATTGTACGGTTATGGAATATTTATCGTGTGACATTGGGTGGTACGATTTAATTTCAATGGAGAATTGATAAGGAGAAGATTTTATTTACCTAATGCGATATCTTGCAGTGTTCACCTATTTTGGTTCGACTATTTTCAGGATATGAGTAATAAAAAAACTATTTTGAAGTTATTTAAAATCACATTTCAAAGATATTTTTATTTAGTTTGTGTGTTATTTTGTTTACATTTCGATGTTGTTTCCGTTTTAAATAACTTCAATAGTGAAAATAACTACGTTAGTTTAATATCCTATCTTTTTAAAGTAACATAGGTAATATTATTTATTTGCAACAATAAAAAGAATAAAAAGTTTCTTTATGCTAACAGCTAAACTAAACTAATAAATCTGCGAAAAATAACTTGTACAATATAAAAATAACACAAAAAAATTAGTATCATGAGTTTTATACATAAATGTTGGCAAATTGGAATTGAAAATCGAACTAAGTTCAAAACTTACTTGTCTTACTTGAACGTAAAACGAAAAATAACTTTTACAACGTTAAGATTTCCTCCTTCTATTTTATTATGTCCGCAAATCTTCTTTACAATAACCGATACGATTTTAAAGATAAATCAGCACAGCAATAATTACTATTTTTGTTATGTTTTTCGTAAAGTAAACAGGGCTAATATGATTCATAAATGTCACCTATAACGTACTTGACGCAATCGGTAGTGCATCGAATAGGTGGTTGCGAGTTCGAATCTCGTCGCCGTACAGTTTTTAATTGTTTGAAGATTGCCTTAACTTTTCTTAGTATACCCATTCACTCAAGACTTGAAAACTACAAGTTTTAAATTTTGGAGTAATAGCAATGGGTCTCTGATACAGCCTACACGATTTTTTGTCTCTACCCGATCCCATCTCTCCCCGATTTTTTAATTGTCTTTAAAACGTGAGATATAAAAACAAAGTAAGACTCAATAAGACGATTGTTAAACGTTTTGAAATATTACAGGAATGTGTTGCGTTCGGACCATCGTGTAAGTTCACCTTTATTGTCGACGTTACTTTATTACCAATCCTTCACAGGTCATTCGAGTTTTATTAGAGTGAAGTTTTTTCGCTGGCTGTGTTCAGTGCAAGATTGCCGATAGGTAACTATGAGTAGAGATTTTAAGTGGCGATAAAAAAAAATCGGCACAGGTGTTTTATGCTCAAATTTACTGGATAGGCATGAAACGACAAGGAATTTTCGCCTCTAAATTCTATTAATGTAGATAGAACTCACCTTACAAAATTTAACTAAGAAAAATAAAAAGATATATCCTAACTGAAGACTTAAGGAGAATTTTAATCCCACACGAATTATTTATGGCATAGTATTTCCCGGGTATCAAAAAAGCTGATAAAACGACACCCCACCGACCACACCGTTCACCCGACTGGGGACCGAGGGTACACAAACTGTACAGGAATTCACCCCCTCTGGGTGTATTTTTCTTTTTTTTTAAATTAGTCGCTTAAGAAATAAGTTATTCAAGAGTGGTATTGGCTTAGTGGTAGATATCTCGACTTTCATTCTGAAGGTCGTGGGTTCGAATCTCAGCCGGACGTGCACCAATGGATTTTTCTTAAGAAAAAAATATGTGCGCTTAACATTGCTCTTACGGTGAAGGAAAACATCGTGATTAAACCCGCAGCTTAGTTGGCTCCAGAAGTATTGACAAGTTCTCTCTTCTGGACACTCGACCGTGTCCAGAAGAGAGAACTTGTCAATACTTTTGGAGCCAACTAAGCCGCGGGTTTCATCTAAGCTGCACCTACTACCCGTAGGTGCTGGGCAAGCCTACTCCATCCTCACGCAAATGGGACCCAATTAAAAAGAGTCTAGTTGCGGAAAAAAGCCCACATACATACATACATACAAGTTATTTCAGTCTCAACGTCAAAAAGCGGCGAAATATTTTCAATACGATCGTAAATTTTAAAATTCTTCAAATAGTTCCAGTCCGATTTAGAAAGTCTTTTTTTATCAGTTTTTGCTCCTTATATGTGGCTCTGAAACTTTTAAACCGATTTTAATGCCACTTGATATGATAATACATTGGCACCTGGAGAGTAACATAATATCTATTTTAATCCGAGAAGATGTTATTTTTTTATTTCCACGGAATTAAGAGATATGCGGGTGACTCCGCGGGGCGCTGGTACTACGCCTATAAAAACCTAGCCGTACCTACGTACCAATAACCCAACGTTCCAGATTTTCAGGCTAAATTCTTTACGATACATTGTTCTATTCAGTCTCTCACAATAATGTAGGTACAATAGTAGAGGTCCAACGAGTTAATAGCTCATTCAATGCTCGGCTCGGGGAATAATGACAGCCCTTCCGGTTTCAAATACAAAATGGACGCTTTGATGTGGCTTTGGAAGTATTTGACCCTAAAGAAGAAGATTCTAAAATCCAAAGGATTAGAGACTACGCAATGGTCATGGAAGTATTAATATTTAGTTTTTAGTTCCGAGCCCTCCGAGATGTTGCCTCGCCGAACGCTGGAACAAGAGTTCCAGCGTTCGGCGAGGCAACATCTCGGAGAGCGACGTCGTATCTAACGTTTGTCGCCCATATAGCGCGGTCGGGGTTCAATCCTGATGATGCGTCGTGTAGACGCGAAACACGTGTCGTGGTTTATGAATGGTGTCACTAATACTAACTTTTGCTTGTCCTCATTGCATGCCTCTTCAAGTGGGCGGGAGGGCGGTGCACTTTGCATTTTGTGTTTTGGCACTAGGCTCGGAACTAAAAACTAAATATTAATACTTCCATTACAGATATGGAGTTCCGAAAAGTAACGCCGGATTCAATCAACTATCTTAGAGACTACGCAGCAACGCAGCGTGGAACGGCCTCCGACTTGGTGTACAGACGACTTTTAATTAATAATAATAATAAATAATTTATTTCAGGCTACAAAGGCCCATAGATACATACCTTATAGACTAACATACATATTTTATAATAATAATTAAATGTGTTAAAGAGATAGCTTAGAACTATGTTAGTAGCACTTCCACGACACTACACTTAATTAAGGTCGTGGTAAGTCGTTGGACGCAGAGGACCGATCGCTCCCTCTAGAAGTCTAGTTAGATATGCTATTCTGTGCGCTGGAGTGTGTATGGAGTAGGCATGAACAGAATCTATACCACCTTCTCAGTTTAGTTGACCGTGTCCAGAGGACAGAACTCAGAAGACAACTAAACCGCGAGTTTCATCACGATGTTTTATTTCATCGTAAAAGTATTAACTAGCGCCTATTTTATCGTAATAAACATCAATTGGTGCACGGCCCGTCGGAATGAAAGTCGAGGTATCACACCACTAAGCCAATACCGCTTCTTAAGTACAATCAGGCAATAAAAGTTGGGACTCACCGTAGAGTTTATAAATTGCTATTTTTTGGTTAACAAGACTTAATTACGCTGGATCAGCGACCCGAAGTGGATCTTGGCCTCCGACACCAAAAGACGCCATTGCACCCTACTCTGCGCCACTTGCTGCCAATCGGCTGCATGAAGGGCTTGCAGGTCTTGTTGGACTTCGTGAATCCAGCGATACCTAGGTCTGCCAACTGGCCATCTCCCCTGAGGCTATCCTAGATACGCTCTTTTGACCGCTCGATCCTCCCCCATTTTCTCGATGTGGCTAAGCCAGCGAAGTCCGACTGATTTGGTCATTTTAGTGATTATGTAATATTTAATTTAAGTTTAAAAAGTCCTAAACTCTACGGTGAGCCTCTAGTTCTGTTGCTGACTGTACATTATAATTAATAGTACCTAAATATTGTTGCGTTAAGATAAGATTAACATATAAAAACAACTCAAGTATATTGGCAACATGTAATTAACATGAACAAGTGTGTTACGAATCATGAACTCATGCGCAATAGGTAAGTATAATGTATACAGAAATGTCACAACATTTAAATCAATATTATTCTTAACAATACTAGACACACATCGTGTATCCATACTTAATCCAGTGATGTACTAGTTGAATAGCTGGCTTCACTTGGACAGTCTTTTTAAAATATTATATAAATAGCGTTTGACCACTATTTCACATGATGGTAAGTGACGACGTAGTTTATGATGTAGCACGCTTTTTTAGAAGATACCCGTTCACTTGCGATTTGAAGACCTCGAAATTGTACACGTCAGGAAAGACACGGCTGGTAACTGATTTTATTCCATGGCTTTATGAACTAACTTGTTAGATCAGGCGTTATTTTTTAAATTAAATTGTGTTTTCGGAGTATAAATACAAACAAACAAACTTTATTTTTTTCCCAACACAATATCGATTAAATACCGTTAATAATCGGCCGAGCAACTCGAAAGATTATAAAATAAACAATCGATACGATATAATTGTTCACGCAAGTTTGCTTTGCTCTCACGATAGCGCTCTGTCATGTAGATTAGTGAAATTTTAGACGGTATCCAGTATCGATATGATTGCGTCACATCACTAGCTATAAAAATGTGAAGCGTAGGTACTTACTCACGCGATGGGATCATATAAACGAATGTTTAAAGTTAGAGTATACGCCTCTTATACTGGATTAGAAATAGACAAACAATCCATATAAATATGTATTTCGGGATAAAATACAAGTTTTACTTTTAAACCACCAAAAAAATAAAACTGATTGCTGTTTCTTATTCTGCTAACCGTACAATTTTTTTTGTCAGATCTCTAAGTAATCATATCTTACAATTTTTAAAATAAAAATTTTAGGAGCTCTTTAGGGAATCAATTTTATATGTATTGTTTGATTTTTGAATTACAATAGTTACGGACTAAAACGGAATAAAATCGCGGACCATGTGGCTCGAAGAGTGATGAGTATTAACGTAGAGGGATGGACAGGAAGAAAAACATAAAAAAAGATGGATGAACAGCGTGAGACAGGATATGAGAGATGGATGTGAACTATGAGATAACAGCTAATAGAAGTGAATGGAAGAAGAAGGGATACCTACTGCGCGGACCAAAATCCTACTAATATTATAAATGTGAAAGTTTTTGTGTGTGTATGTATGTTTGTTACTCCTTCACGCTTAAACTACTGGACCGATTGCGATAAAACTCGGTATGTGGATAGCTGGTAAAGAATAATGGCAATACTTCCAACAAAAATGACTTGTTTGCAAGGAGGTTAGATTCTTAAAGTTCCTATAATATAATGTGTAATGTCAGATGCTCATGAATTAAAATGAAAAACACGTTACTTTAAATGCTAACATATTTTTTCCACATCTATTTCACGAAGTACTATCAATTTCATTGTTATCCAGAGAAACGGAGAATTTTATCATAAACTAGCTGCGCCCCGCGGTTTCACCCGCGTAAGTCCCGATCCCGTATTTTAGGGTTTTTCAGGAAATTATTAGATTTTTTCTCGCCTTTTAAACCTTCCCTAGACCTCCACGAACATTTCAAGACTAAGATAAGATAAATTCGTTCAGCCGTTCTCGAGTTTTAGTGAGACTAACGAACAGCAATTCATTTTTATATATATAGATATTCTATTCGTCTAAATTATGCTCAAGTATTGCCTTGCCATCATTATTTTGACCCATCTTATCTTAAGTTAAGTTAATATAAGATGCCATACCATTGGAAAAAAATATGATAAGGGCAGGTAGAAGACGGGTCTGTTGTTGCCGACTGTACTTACATGACTGACATTAAAACGTAAAGAACACATCAACAAAATATTGTTTGTTATTTGTTAAATCCGGTTCGCTATACAAAACTTAATTAACTATGAAAAGGCGCTTGTTTAATAAAAAACTTTTAATGTTATCCATCTTCGTTACATTGCATAAAATCATTTAAGTTTAGTCTTATTTAATATCGATCTGTTTGACTGTTTGTGAAACTTTAAATAATTGCTTAGAAATATATATATTTTAACCATTATTTTTCCCCAATTTTTGCATATTGTTTACGGTCAATTTTAGTGACCACGATCAATGTATCGGGGTCGAAACGTTTTAAAATTAATAAAATAAAATCCTACTTCCTACTAATAATATAAATGTGAAAGAATGTGTGTGTGTGTGCGTTTGTTTGTTACTCCTTCACGCAAAAACTACTGAACCGATTGCGATGAAACTCTGTATCTAGATAGCTGGAGACCTGGATAACCACATAGGCACAACATTTTTATCCTGATATTTCCACGGGATCGGGACTTACGTGGGTGAAACCGCGAGGCACAGTTAGTATAAAATAATGCACAAAAACCAAACCTAAACTAAATTAGACGCAAAATATTAGCATATATTAACAAATGAATTTGCAAAAATTTTACATAGCTCGAATCAAATTAACGACCTCCCGTAACATTGTGGGTACGATAACCACCACGCTACATGGTTAAATAATGAAATTAAATATAATATTTTATGCTTTTCACTTGTTTGTTTTCCGAATTAGTGTTTTAAGAACTGCATTTCTCTTTGATAATATTTCTATAAATGCCTAGTTCTACCTTAAATCCATTTATAATGATTTAGTTTTTTAGACAAGGGTAAAACCACGGGATGATTTAATATTAATAGTAGGTTAAAATATTTCTCATTTATAAGTTCATATTTAACATTAATAGGGTTGAAGACGTATCGATAAAAACATCGATACTATTAAATAAACGATTCGATAAATTCGATAAAAAACGTCTTTCTTTAGATTAATTTGAAGACGTGTCATTGAACATGATTTATTATTTTGAATTACAAAGACAGTTATTGATAAAATTGCAACTCATAACCTTAAAAATACGGACAAAAAATAATCTTGATTGAGTGAATAATTGTAAGTGGGTTCTAACCACATAAGTTACTAAGCTAGTGTTTGGAATGAAACGCTGCAGATGAGGCGTGAAAACGTTAAACTAAAGAGTTATATTTTACACTAATAAACTATTTAATAATCCAACCTACATCCGTTCCAAATTATAACGTGCCCCCCTTTTTCACCCCCTTAGGAGTAAAATCGAATGCCCACGTCACACAAAGAACACACCCTCCAAGTTTCAGGTCTCTACGATCAGCGGTTTAGGCTGTGCGTTGATCCGTCAGTGAGTCAATCAGGACAAAGCATTTTATATGTAGGGGACCCAGTGAGAACACGGATTATGTGCATTTAATTTCGTTTATTAGCAACACTTCGTAATATTTTACAAAAAAAACTTGACCGGCACATTCTTCGCCATTTATTCTCTCTATCATCTCATTAATTCTAGCCCCTCTCTAACATCTGTCACTTGCTACTCCCTACTCCTATTGGTCGAACCACCTACTCATTCAAGGTTAACATTCGAATACTTTTACAAAATCCATTAGAATGAACGAACAATGATGTTTGGATATTTCTTCAGGTATAGATTGCGTCAAAACTTGCACAGGGTTGGGAGTAAACCAGGAATAACTAGCAATGATATAAAGAACTTAAAGTTAATAGAGGTGTCCTATTAAACATAAAAATCTCGCCGACAATAATCACAAAAAGAAATTAACCGTGAACGACACAATATAAAAAGATAAAAACGTATTGACTACATAACCACATCATTGGAGGTACCATAACACATAATAACTAAATTATCCGTTAAAAATCATTCATCATTTGAGACACGCACTTGTGAACAAGTCATTATCGAAACGCTTTATTGTATTTGTTTAAGAGAAAGTTTAGTGAAACAATCGACTTGTTACTAAAGTGTTGGCTTTATCGATACTCGATATTATTGTGCGAACGTCTCTAATTTATGTTGTTAGTTAATTTTGAATTGTTTTGCGGTGTTTTTGATGGTGTGACATAGTGGTTAAATTTTTAAACTTCTTACCTGGGTACTAACTTCGATTTCTATCTAAGGGACCTGCGGGTAATAAGAGCCACTAAAAGGTTTTTAAAACCTTAATATTATTGACAAAATAACAAGAAAATAAACAAATAAAATATTTTCAAGATTGTTAATAAAGCAAATATTTACTTAAAAACCTGTTTTTAAGTATTTATTTCCTAGTTTTACGAAATATTTAGTTTTTAATAAAGGTGACAGGTGGCCCTTATTACCCGCTGGCACTTTACTATGAAAAAAAAAATTAAATGAATATCTCAATTTGTCTATAAATATTATCAATTCAATAATATCAATTTGTCGCGTAACGATGCGAGTAAAATCGCGTGACGCTGTAGTTTTTTACAAACTCCCAGTCTAGATTAAAAATTAAATCATTACGTAATCACTCCACAAACTAATAAAAACATGGGAGCGTTACTCCTAATATATTCGTTGTTAGACCATGATTGATTTTTTATACTTAATTTATTAGAAAAATACTACTTTTTAGAATTTAAACAAGTTATAAATATCCATAAATGGTCAATAGTGATCGATCATGAAATGTTTATGATGATTCTTAAATAATTTGTTTTTTTTTACAATAGAATTATGATAATCCGTCTGCTATTCACTAATGAACAGATTATTGGAGACACCGTAGACATCGGATTATTTAATCATCCGATAGCTTGCAGATAGATAGATAGATAGATAAACTCTTTATTGTACCACATTAAACCTTAATTCTAACAAAAACTACTTTTACAAAAACATTATTAAACCTAACAATATGGCACAATGGGCGGCCTTATCGCTAAAAGCGATCTCTTCCAGGCAACCTTTGGATGGACAAGAATTAAAGAAGGGGATAGGTGGGTTGTACATAACGTGATAGGAATATAAGGAGTAATGGATTATTTTCAAAGAAAAAGCATGCTCAATAGTTGACATTGTTCTTACGGTGAAGGGTAACATCGTAATGAAACCCGTGGTTAGCTCCAGAGGTGTTGACGTGTTGTTTTCATCTGGACACGGTCGAATAAGCTGAGAGAGTAGTGGTACCTATAGGTGCTAGGCAAACCTACTATAGTCACGTAAAAAGGTAGTCAAATAAAATAAAAAAGGCACCTTTTCTTAATACTAGAAATATCAACCGAGCGAACGAAGCAATTTTGCTAGACTTGAAGCAGAGACGAACATAACGCCCTCTATGCCCTCTACAGGTCGTATTTTCCAATCTGGACGAAACTAAAAAAAAATCTATACAATCATGAAACCTGTAGGTATACCATATAGGCATATACCTACAGGTTTCATGACTGTATAGATTTTTTTCCTCAACTGTCGAGCTATCACCGTTCATAAGTTACAGCCTGGTGACAGACAGTGGAGTCTTAGAAAAGGATCCCGATTTTATTTTTTGGGTACGGAACCCTAAATTTTATTAGGCTATTAGATGTAATGAGCAGAATAACTCAATTACAATGTGGTGAATTGGTCTCTTTTAGATTTCTACCAGTAAAATAGGCTCTTTAACTACTAGGTAGGGACAAAAAAAGCAGTTGAAACCACTTTCTCATACAAAACTCCTCAAAGTCCGTGCTCGCGGAAGTCTTCTGCTTGGAACATAAATACTAGTTAGGTAAATTTAGTTCTCGTAGCATTCTTCGAAATCAAAATGTCATTGTTTCATATTAAAAATATCGGATTACTGCAAACTTGATAAATAGCTACTATTATTTTTAAAAGGATATCACACGAAAATAACTGTGAGTCACTTTTAGTTTCTCTGACATCATATAAAAATTGATAAGTGATCACTGATCGTACACCTGACCTTTATGTGATGTATGCGGTGAAGTACAGAGGTCGGTCATGGTGGGGTCATACATACAGCGGTTGTTTAAAATATATTAAAATTAAAACTAAGACATGAGCGCAAATAAATTGGCATCACATCATTCTTAATTTAAAAGTTTGTATGTAAAAACTCTGAAACTACATGGTATGTAGATATCTGGAGACCAGAATTAGCACATTGCTTGTTTTTTTTAACCCAATATCCAATAGAATTGGGACGTCCGTTGCCGATCAAAACTAAAGCTTGTAAAAAAAAGATAAGTGATTTTTTGAGAATTACGCAAAACTGAATAAGAAATAATTCAGTTTTGCGAAATCAACAACAGATTTTTGCTGGCCGTTCTCTTAACCATACATAACAAATTATTACCGAACTGGCCAACGAAATAACTCCCGATTTAAAAAGCGCCATCTATCAATTGAATAGGAAATTTTTAAAAAGATCCGTAGGTATTTTATATAATACCATGGCGAATTTAAAATATGAACTCCCGCCGTAGACTTAATTCACCACCTACTGAGTCCATACCTATCCTACCACTTAATAGACTTGATTCATAAGGGTCATTTTCAGGCGAGTTAAGTATATTACATAGTAAACTTTATTCTCTCAGGTGATTTTTTGGTGTATTAAGTTTATAACTAAGTTCACATCCTTTAAAAAAATCCGTAAGTCCGTAAAATATGTCTCTTGAATGATTTCAACTGGGCTCAGTAGAAACTGGACAAATTGGCAACCAGACAAATTAGCAACTGGGCAGTTTAGCAACTGGATTGAAAGTGTACATTAGATGCCATATTTCTGTTGACTATATTACGGCTTTGATTGTTATATGCCATATATGCCATGAACATTTTACCTTATGCATCAGGGTATTTTAAACTTTGAATATTTTGTCTGATAAATAACTTATCGCTATAAGTATGGGCACAAGAACACCATATCATTGGAATAATATCGATATCGGAACGAGGGCGGTGCCACGACGCCCAACATGAATAAATATTTAATTATAATTATGAGAGAGCACGAATTTGTTTTGTTTGATCATAGGTTTTTTTTCGTGTTTCAGTTTTTGTTTTAGATAAAGTTGGGGTTATACCTATTTAGGGCTCTGTTGAAGAAGAAGTTTAAGGAAAATACTTAAGCTTCTTTAACTTAAAGTTAGGGATTTTACGTGCTTCCTAGATTGATAGTCGAAATCCAATAATAAATTTATCAGATACCAAGGTTTAAAAAGTTTAGAAAAAAAAAACCAAGAAATAATGAAAATAATGAAACTTGTCTTCTTCTTCGTATCGATCAATATGTGCTATTGACTATTCATATTTTTTGTTATTTTATTATTACTTTTTTTGTAAATTAATCGAAGTCCCATCATCACGTCAGTTAGCTTATAGTATTAGGGCTGGAGGAACAGGTGAGAGGTCCAGCACAGTTTGTTTGGAAGCCCCGCAGCTGCACTGGTCTTTGGTAGTAGAGTATTCAAAACAAGCTTCGGTTTGAATACATTGAAATCTTCATTTATTATTTTTATTAACTTTTCAGAGCCAATTACATGGGTCCATCGTGAGCCAAATCCATAGTTCTTATCAAACTGAACGTAATTCTGTGTAAGCTGTATTAATTTTCAATAAAATATGTGCAGTGTATCACTACCTTTAGAGCTACAAGATAAAACCGTGTAAGTAATCCTATCTCACGTGTTGTTGTGTAAACTTTATAGACACAATTGTTTCGTTGTTAATTAAATAGAATGAACAACTTTCCTTACATCCGTTTCACGTGATGACACATTTCCAACGTTAGGTATATCCGTTAGACCGTTACATTTGGTTTTTAAAAGTGACCCCCTTGTACTTGTATACAGGCTGTTTTCCGCCATTGGACCCTTTTTAATTGGGTCCTTTTTGCCTTCACCGTAAGCGCAATGTCAATTAGCGCACATAAATTTTTCTTAAGAAAAATACATTGGTGCACGGCCGGCCGGGATTCGAACCCACCACCTTCAGAATGAAAGTCGAGGTATCTACCACTAAGCCATCACCGCTCTTGTTATGAAGGATTTTAAAGACGACGCGACGAAGATAAAAGTAAGTCAGTAGTAAAACCAAAAGGTTATGGGTATAAGATAACACGAAAATCTGTAGAAAAAAATTGGTATATTCGATGGGAACAAAAATTATACCGTAGAAATTTATTTATTAAATATGTATAGTGCACAAGGAACAAAACAAAATCGGAGTATGTATTTAATTTGTTTCTCTATATATAAAAAGCAATCCAATCGATATGGTTTAAACTTACCTATGTCTGCTAGATTTGGGTATTGTGGAATACGCCCTAGGAGAAGGGTACAAAAATGTGACGAATTTACTTTCGTGGCAAATTCACAAATATATATTTCCTTGTGTGCTTCAGAAAAGTGGGCGACGAATTGAAGACAGTGTAGGTTCCACCTTCATAGCAAATTCCCACGCTCACCAAATAGATACCTACTTACAAAGTAAAATTGAAATTCGCAGGAAACACAAAATGAACTTTCAATTGCATAATTTCGATTATCGCGCGAACCTACTAGGTAATTACCTAATTAAACATAACTCAAATACATGTACGCAGGTTCGATTCCCGGGGGCTGGACAAAGTTAATTAATACCCGCCTTTGGTACTCAGGTTGTAATTTTGTTGTGGTACAATATAGGAATTATTGGTTCTAGTTACTGTGAACGGTTACATATGGGAACTGTAGTTTCCTTCTTTGCAATGATTTAACGCCGTAGCTAATTAAGACTAGTTCCATATGCCTCGATAGCTAACAGCGACATCTACCTATGCATTATTAAAAAAAATTAAAAGATGTCTATAGCCTGTAAATTAAGGGTGTAGATTGTTGGCCTGAGATCTCGATTTCGAGCGACCGCAGCGCCAAAGTTTAATGTAACATCCGACGGGGCGGATGAATGACCTAGAGAGCGCGATTTTCAAAATGTTTTGCAACAAACGTTCCACGTTGAGAAATTGTTATTGAACTTGAATATTTACAGCATAACAATAACGTTGAATTTTTGGAAACTAGCTGTTGATTCTTTTTAATAGATTGTTGAGACACAATTTTTATGTTTTTCTATCATTTGACATCTGACTGATTCCAACTATTTATTTATTTGTAATTTCACTACCAAAATTTATTCTAATTCGTAAAATATTCATTCAATAAAATAATTGCAAATTCAGTAGGAAGTGTGTTTATCTCTACGCAAGGAAATGTGCCTATTGCGTAAACTCAAATACTTACTTTTTGTTTACGATCACCTCGTCGATATCTAAAAAAAAATCCTAGGGTTTAAAAAAAAATGTCAATAAATGAAACACAAGTATAAAAATGATTTATTTACTACACAATAACAAATATGAGTCGCCATTACTCGCTATCTCAAAAGCGTGCTAGGGTTGTACAAAAATTAGTAAATAATTCATTTATTTACTAATTTTAACAGAAGTTTGTAAATTATTAATATACTAATTAAAAGTATGTAATTAAACAATAACGAAATATGAGTTCAAAATTCTAATGGTTTTTCATTCGATTACGGATCAAGTTCTGATTTCTGCTAATTTGATGATAAAATCAATGGCTATCACAAAACCTATCAGAATGAAAACGTTACCAGCTGCCCGATTCACGTAAGTAATAAAAACCGTAGCGCAGTGACGTCACTTCGTTTTTTGCAAATTTAGCCCTTTTAACCGACTTAAAAAAGGAGAATCCTCAATTCGCTGTATTTTTTAACCAATTTTTATGATTCTTTACACCAGGTAACTCAGAAATTGTATAGTAATTGAGCTATTGGAAGATTTATGACAATCCAAGACTAGATAAGTAAGTGCGTTTAAAACAGAAAACCAAAAGGCGATTTCTAAGTTCCTAAGTTAAAACGACTTTTGGACTGGCGTGTTTACGTGAATCGACTGGCTGGGTAGTTAAGTTACCTGTATCTTTCAAAATCATTAGGCGTTCTTCTCTTTCATAACACGTAAAGCTCTTTCTTTCCTCTCTTTCATAGCCTCTATGATACTGGGCGCGTCACGAATGGGCATGCTTCGTGACTGCCGAGGATCAACTAATTCTGGAAGTAGGCAATCGTAATAAAACCTAACTAATTTCATCTCCATTTTCTCCTCCCAAAATTTGTCGTCCTTTTCTATAATATAAACTTTCATAGGTACAGTAGCACCAAACCAGATGCCAAGCATGCAAACGTCTCTTTTAGTAATATGTACCTGTCCCTGAATTTGGAAATACCAGTTATGATTTTTATTTATGACATAACCCTTGGAAGCCTTGTCCTTAACCCAAAAGGTATGTTTGGCCATTGCTTCATCAAGAGTCATGCCAGCTAAAGAATGTGGGCACTTAATTTCAATTAAACCGTTTGCATAAATGCCATCTGGTGTAGTACCAAGAAATTCATATTGATCGTCGACGAACAAACCGCAACCTTGTATACTAATATTCTCTTGAATTTCTAACTGTTTAATTGCGGTTTCTTCGTTTTCGATACCGTACCGTACAGCAGGCAAACTGGAGATATTACTACCATAAACGATTTTACGAACAAGAACAGCACAACTTGTGCTCTCTCGTTTTTTACAAACTTCCCCGAACGATGATGAGGTTAGTAATTTTCTCCTTGTACTCATCCACTCAGAACTACTTCTTTGCAAATGGGTCGACCTTTCAAGCTCCTCTCTTTCAGCACAAGACAACTTTAAATCGGCTAAAAAAGATGACTTGGCTTTCTCATATAATTCTGGACTCAGATCAGGTTTTTCGCAGTTTGGTCCATAGTGAGCGTCTTTCGATACAGCGCTGTGGCTCTTTTTCAATCTTAATTTAGGTTTAGCAATTAAACGGATTTTACGATTACAATTTTCCACTTTCGCGATCAAAGGATTAGGACTAGATTTAAATATTACTTCATGAGTTTTACTATGAATCGATCCTGTATTAAAAGACACAACAGCAGCTGCGCATCGGCCCGCATAAGAACCACGGGAAGAATAATTTACACGCTTACCCCCTACTAATTTGGCAATCACTGCGTTAAAACTTTCAACTATATTACTTGTACAATTATGAATTAAACTTCTAGAATGATATGACAGTCTTTTACTTAAAATGTGTACCGCGTCCATTAATCCGCATCCAACAATTGCTGGAAGCAACCCAACAGGTTCTATTCGACGAGTATCAGGTCTACAGAAATACTCCTTGCAATATTGGTGATTACCAAATACGTGTTGTGGACCATTTAGGATATCTTCACTAAGATTTTTTATTTTTTCTTCGAGTGACTGATTTTGATCGCCCCAATATTTAATAGCGCATTTTACACCCGTTCTTAAACGCAAATACCTTTCTTTTAGGAATTTCCGCAATTCGCAAGGATACTTAGTGTCTTTCGACAGTTTCTCCAAGCTATTGCAGTAGTTTCGTAAAAGATGATTTTTGCATTCAATTTTCTCTACTGTTAAATTACCGTACGGTCGCGAATCTAATATTTTTTTATAAGTACTGGAATCGCCGTCTGCTACAAATTTATTATAAATTACACCGTGATCAACAATGGAACGTTTAAACCCCTCAACTATTATGGTCGATTCCATACCGGTAGATGATCCCGAATAATTCTTGAAACAACGGTGTTCCGAGGGCTGACTGTCGTTCTTTGCGGCTCGTGCACAAACTACGCAGTATTTATTTTTAACTCCAAAAAACAATACTTTATTAGTTTTAATGCCAATTATCGCAGCTGCGCCGGACAAGGCGGAAAAATTCTTACCATAAGATCTCTTGCTCCAACAACCGTCAACAGCAACAGATATTAATGGTGTACCATTTTTATCAACACTACCTATAGACACTGCGTACTCCGCTTCTTCCTTGACAGCTTCTGCCATGGAATGTGCTGCTGTCTTTTCCCACCAATCGCAAACCGTATTATTAATTTCATTGTATAATGAAGGTGACATGATTGGTAGGGCTACTGCGGCAGTTAATGTTTTTAACTGATAGTAGCTCCCACCAGATGATATGATACCAGATACAATTTGATGATTCACTTCCATTCTATCTTCTTTCTTTTCAATCAAACACACAGTAAATTTCATACTACACATACTACATTTCATGATGAGTTTTGAGTCCAGACCAACTTTTACTTCACCTATTATACTGAGGTAACTTAACTTACAATCCATTGGACCGTGGTCCCCTATGGCCTGAAGAGCTTTAAAAAAAAAAGAAACGTCTACAACTCTACGCCCAACTTCCATTTCATCCACCTTTCCCTCTTGGTCGTTTTCAATAACTAGTTCCTGTAAAGAAAGATAATGGCTTGATTTTTTTTATAAAAAATAATTAAAAATTTAAAAAAATGCAAAAGAATTAATACAATATTAGGTTCCTGATGAATAGAAATTATAGTTTCTTTACGCATTAGGTATTGTTTTTTTATGACGTCACCTATTTGAACGTAAATTTTCTTTTGAGAAAGTAATTGAGAAGTATTTCGGTACTAAGGTGTTTGTCTCTCGATGAAAATAATAAATATTGCAAGAAAAAATCTATAGGTAGGTATTGAGATTTTGTCTTCGCCCATCACTAACTAAGTAGTTTATTTATTTATGTAACAAGTCTACAAGAATTACGTATAACAACTTACCTCTATACAGCGCGTAGCATTGTTGCTCAGAGTCTCGGCCCCAAGGTTTTCTTTATTTTCAATACTGGAAATATTATTCATCAATATTATCCACTTTTTATTTATTTTGTACAACCCTAAGCCAGACGCTAGGCGCCTCGCGTCTGTTTGGCGGGTATGTCGACAAAGTTGCGCTGTCGCCTACCTACTTCCACAATTTGACATATACCTACATGTTATTGTAGGTATATGTCTGAATCGGGCGATCTAAATCATATGACATATTCTATTAGCTTTGTAATGTACCCTGTTCAAATGCGATAATAAATAAGTAGGGAGGAACTTACATTTTATTCCGAGATCTTTTGGCTTTCATATTTTTATAATGCGTACAAAACTTTCTTTTCCCTGGCATGACACTCAAATTCAATCAGTCCTGCGAAAAAAATAGCCTATGTTACTCAGTGATAATGTAGCTTTCGAATGATAAAAGAATTATTAAAATCGGTCCAGTACTTTTTGAGTTTATTCGTTACATACAAAAATCCAAATCTTTCCTCTTTATAATACCTATTAGTGTAGATATTGTATTTTTTACGATTTATATCTAGTTCCATCATGGTTTTCTTTCAGACATTCATTATATCGATACTTTCTACTAACTGAAAATAAATTAATTATAAAAATGTTATACTTACAGTTTTTTACAAAAAACACAAATACACAATACGTAATTCTGCTGTCTGCAGCCGACAAGCGTGGTGTCGCGTTCACTTACAGAAAGGAACTGCCGCTGTTGACCACCGAGATTGCACGAATGAAACGAACGTTTTATCCCATACATTTGTGTATGAAAAATTTACCTTAAAATATATCTAGATTTTAGGGCTTTAAAAGAGGAAGTCTTTGTTTGTAAAGGTATAAAAAAAAGTATACAGCTATACTTATTGGTTTCTTCAGTGTTCAAAAAGTGTTTCTTTTTATCAATTTGTGTTGATTTATGGGGTTAAATCTGAAAAATACGAAGTCATGTTTTTGCATTTTTACTCAATTTTGTGCGTTTGTTGACGTTTATTATAAAACAACTATTAGGTTTAAGAGTTTAATTTAAGCATGAACATACTTATTGGTCTTTGATTGTAATATATACAAATTATCATTGATATCAATCATATGTAAATAGGTTAAATATGAAAAATCGTAACACTCTTTTCGGTGATTTTCACGATCTACACCCTTAAGACGAAGTTCGTAATGACGAGGCTATATGGGCTCAGTCAGCAGTCTTTGTTCATTTTTTATTTTATACTTTTCACGTCATAAGCCCAAAAGACAAACCCCCGTTATTGGCTTTTCCAACAAATGTTCATGAAGATAGTATTGTTTTATCTCATATTATTATTTCGTTAAAAATAATTGATAATACCATCATTGTATTTTAGGGTAATAATGTAATTAATATACATTATTTTTAGTTTTCTACATAATCACATGAAACTCGAATCCAATAATCTCTATTTTGTTTTATCATTTTGTCACAGTTGAGATGCCATAATTTCTTTAACTAGGTATATGGATTTCAAATAGGCAAATAACATGAATCGATCAAATCGCAATTTAACGAAATCGATGCATAGTAAACTTTATACGAGTATATAGTTATAGGACCTTACCGACTAGGACCTTAGACTAAAGCTCATAGAAGTATCATGGGACTCTGATATTTTGCTGTTATGATTCTAAATGATAATCACGTTATAAAAAATATGTGAGTGCAAGCCATATCTTCTAGGGAAGTAGACTTTGTCCTTTTGAATATCTGTTTGTAATCTGAATTTTTTTACGTCTAATTATGGTGGTGAAATAAATTAATTTCTATCTATCTATCTAAATAAAACTCCCTTATTCTTCTAAGATCTGGATCTGCACAGATAAAATAATATAGTTTTGTTATAGTTAACACAATAAAACAAATAAGGCAACCTGGCTACTGTAAGTACAATCTTACTTGAATCACAGATGATTTGCGAAAATAAAACGAGAATAAATTGCAGACCGGAGCGCAGGCGCCTCTGTAATGGAATAGTGATGGATGACAAAAAATATCGATGTCGATAGTATTTAAAAAATAAAATAATTTAAATTTAATTTTACTAAAATAACTAAAAATAAAAGCCAAGAACTATAAAGATAACGTGATAAGTACGCGCCGTTGTTGTCTAATTATTTATTCGTGCCGTTTGCGGTGGAGACAGCGGGAAGTTGGGCGTCGGAAGCTGTGACTTTTGTGAGGGAAATGGGCCGCCGCCTGAGGGACCGAGGTTTTGACTACCGCTCCGGATCGTTCTTCGGATCGTTCTACCTCTCTGTATGGCGACGGCTAACCTTTGCAGGTTAGCCGTCGCCATACAGAGAGGTAACGCGGCCAGTATTCTCGGCTCCTTTGCACCGGGTGCGGTCAGGGGCGGTTTATTTGAATGACGCTTAATTTTTATTTTAAATTATAATTATAATATTAATATTTGTGAATTGTAAAAAAATTATATACTTAGAACTATAAAAACCAATATTGAAAACAATTAAATAATCTACCTACAAATGCTTCCATTTAATACAATTTTATTTGTATTTTTGTTTCTTGTTCCAATTTTTTGTGTATTTCAATTCTATTTATGTTATTCTATAAAAATAAACATTACATTTCAATTTAAATAAAGCTGGAGACCTAGATTAACACATAGGCTACTTTTTATCCAGATATTCCCACGGGGTCGAGATTTACGTGGGTAAAACCGCGGGGCGCAGCTAGTAGTATATAAGTTTATAAGTTTCAATATCTTATACAATTTGTTTAAGGGGTTTTAATACGAAAGGTGATTGTTCTAGACGTCTAGGCAAACAACGATTTTGTATAAAACAGCTGATTTTCAAATAAAAATATTTTCTTTCAAAAGTCGAGGAACAAAAGTTGTTCGCCTAGACGTCTAGATCAACTCCCTTTCGTATTAAAACCCCTTCGATGAAACACATTGTATAATATACAAATTAATTTTCGATATCGATAAATTCGATAATCCAGTTTCCCGTCACTACAAAGGATTCCGCACAAAGTAATCATCCTCTAATCGACTAAACTGAATTATATTATTATTTAAGTGCCTACATAATAATGACTGAAGGATCTCAACTGCCTTTGTAGTACTTTGCAATGTATTTGAATTATTTTGATGTGAAATGTCTTTTTTATATTGATATGACATATCACACAACGCCATCTAGATCCAAACTAAGGCTTGTTATATGGGTGCCAGACTACTTTTTAACTTTTCTTTCGTAAATAAATAATTATACTTACATAGAAAACCACCCACACCAAAAACTATTTTGCCAAAACATACATCGCGCCATAGAGTTTGTCAAATTATCTGATAAATCACTTTTGTTAAAATGCAATTAAAACTCCACGACGATGTTTAATTTAGAAAAAAAATCGCAACAAGATAAAATTTTAGACTTTCTATAAAACTACTATTTTTGCAGAATTGTATCATAAAACTCAAGAGTTCAAATCGATTTACCACAAATTTACTTGATTACATAATTTTATTGCTAGTGATGGGACATACAGTTCGAGTTTAATTCAGTCCTTCGCTTGAAAAAGGACTATGTAAGCTTTGTCTGTTGTATATTCCATGACATCAAAGTCAAAATTTCTTTATTCATTTGTAATCATTCGCGATAACATTGCTTACTTATTATTCTTTCTTACATTTATATTGAGATGAGGCCGATAAAAGTAGCGCAGATAATGTTAATATGTATTATTAAATCTAAACATGTCCATATATGTTTGACACAATGTGAAACACGATTCTGGCTTTCTGTCAAAAATGTATGGAGTATATGCTTTTAATAAAATTTAAATTTAACAATTTTGGGGCAAGTGGCCTTTAGTGAACTTTTAAATCTTCTTTAACTTTATTTTTGTGTCCTTCCAGGAATATCTGGTCGCATATACACAGGACACAGTGGACGCTGTCCTTTCTGGAAGCTGACTCAAAGTGGAAGCTGAATCTACTTTGGATCGCTGAGCCAGCTGAGTACGTAAGTAACAACTTTTAATGAGCTGTTGCCCGCGACTTCGTTCGCGTGGTAGTTTTGTTTTATTTACTAAACCTTTCTCTTTAATCACTATAACTATTAAAAAACCGTAACAAAATCCGTTTCGTAGTTTTAAACATTTAAGCATACATAGGGACAGACAGCGAGAAGTGACTTTGTTTTATACTATGTAGTGACTTTTTTAGTGAACTTATTTAGTAGCCATAACTACTGAGCTAACAAGAAATACTTTTAAAATCAAACGCCAAATGTTTTTTCCAAGACCAATCTTGTTTCCCCCATCCCTAAAACCGAAACGTGGGTCCATTATAAACAATAAGAGGTGCAAGTCCTATAATATCAAGTAATAACTGTTTTTAAATTGATTTAAGATTTCATACGCCATTAGTTATCGTATGGTGTTGGAGAAGTGATATGTGGCATAGGCTGTGGATATACTGCTGACCATTTTATATTTTCAGCAAAACAGCCTTTAAGTAAAATTATTGATTATTTCCATATTTTAAAGCTTTATATTTTAAGTAAAACAAGTTTCACTTCTTATTAAAAAAAAATTGTATGAAAAATAATCATTTTATGCAAATTCTTTATACAATTTATAGATAAGACCTTTGGCAGGCTAATGTTTAATATTGAACGAAAATTATTTCGGTTTTGAAGCCTATTCAAATTTTAGTCATACAATCTAGGTATTTTTGCCATTATAAATTCCATTAAATCTCAATTAAATTTTATACTATACTAGCTAAAATTATATTCCCTAGTCTTCCACAAATATTTCAAAATAAAAAATAGCCAAATCGGTTTAGCCGTTTTCGAGTTTTTGCGAGACTATATATAGATTTGTTATTATCGTAAGCTCAATGTTTTTATTTATTTAATGAAATAGATTTTAAATCTGATATGAATATACCCTAACATTAGCAAGCCTAATCTTTGCCCCTGACCTTCCTCGCTTCCGAAGTGTATAAATATGGCTATTATATAAAATTTGCATTATTTGTTACTTGAACATGACCGCCGGGAAGTATTAGTAGATATTAGTAAAGTTATTTGTACTTTAAGGTTTGGGCAAACAGACGTGGTTGGACGAGCGACCACCGATAGAGACAAGACCTTAATTTTTTGTTCATTTATTTATTATTTTTCCGTTATATATTTTTTTCTTACTAAAAGTCTTCTATTCGTCATTCGTTACCATAACACAGGTCAAGATGAGCAATATTATTATTAAACAATAAAATACATTATTTAACTAGTAGGATCTTAGGGGAGTCAACCGCGGATTTTGCAATAAACGAGTTGATTTATAATGTTTTATGCTAATAAATAATTGAACTGGAAAACAACAATAACATAGTTATTTTATTGTGTGATAGCTAAATAATTAGTAAAAAAATAATAATTTATGCATTTTTTTGCAGACTGTATTATTCAAAATTTATTTCAAGGTTTCATTTGTCGAGAATTTAGAAAATGTGAACCTCAGAGACTCTCGGTCGGTCGGAGATCGGGGCACTCCGCCACTAAAGCTAACTGGCGAACGATCAAAAAGTCTTCAGTCTGCATTCGTGGCCAGTTTGTAACCTAACCTAGTAGATACAAAAAAGATTTTTTCCAACTTTTAAAACCAACCCTTGATTCCTACAACCGCCACTTAATTTCCAACACCATAACAAGCAATTTAATCGATTTAAAGAGCGAATAATCGTATAAAATCGATCAATAACATCACTAATATTAATGCGTTGCCCGGCGGGTGGTCTAATTTGATCAAAATTAATCCGAGATATTGCACAAAATACCTACAATTATATCGATAAATCGATGCTGTTATGAATCTTATGAGTCGATTGTATCGATTTGTTAATGATTTTGTTTTTGATAGGTATTTATCATTATTGAATAACTTTACTTAAACTAACATTGTAAATCTCTTTTTTTCATGCTAAAACTCTTACAACGAGTAAAAAAACCACGACTAAAGTTTACTCTAGAGCTGAGCTGACATAAAAAAGGTTGATTTTTTTTAGAACTCTTTTTTAATTTTTAACTTCACTCACCGACCACTAGAGTAAGATCCAGTGAGGGTTTTGGCGGGAACGAGTTAACAACATATCGTGCTGCAGTTTTATTTTCATGAAACTTAGATGTAACCCGAGTTGAATTGTATAATTCTGGTGGAATATTATTCAATTTAGTTCTGTGAAAGTGCACAAGTGTAGTGAAAGTAAAAATCAGTGTCAAACATGCAGTTTTCTCGTTGCCTCCAAATCTCCTATTAAGGTTATGGTAAACTTGCCACCGCTTTACTATAACCCCTGACTTGACGGACTATGACGACTTTGACTGTATTGAAACACTTTAGGCCCGATTTATGAAAAATCGGGTCATAATTTGATGCAAAATATAACTTGACACTGGCTAAATGCACACGTGCGAAGCCATAATAAAAGAAAAAAAAAAAGATCCAGTGAACGCCACACCTTCCTTATTTTATAAAAGCTACCA
Source organism: Idaea straminata (assembly GCA_951213275.1). NCBI lineage: Eukaryota > Metazoa > Arthropoda > Insecta > Lepidoptera > Geometridae > Idaea > Idaea straminata. The sequence goes on from OX577858.1 coordinate 983,606, forward strand.
ACACAGTTATTATTAAATGTTCAATTAAGAAGTTCAGTTTAAAAAATCGCCTATATTATGTACCAATTGTAAATGTTTCCTGGAAACAAATATAGTATGGCAAATGAAAGAAAATATATAATTTTTAGTTAGGTTTACTAAGGTGTTGAAATTTTGAAACTGTCTTCTGGGGTTCTTCCAAAACTTATTATTATTCGATGTTACAATCCATCTAATTTTCATATTGGACTAGCTGCATCTCGATCTTATTTCTCATCATTTAAACTTTCCAGACAAATATTTCAGAATAAAAATTAGCCAAACCAGTCCCTCAGTTGTTCTCAAGTAGAATAGAATAGAATAGAATTTTGTAAAGTAGTAAGTAAATAATGGATTTCATACATATATTTTTTTAATAACGATAACAACGTATTAACGTTGCTATGGTTATTTAAAAAAATTGTTACGTTGTCAATTGCTCACGTTCCCGGAACGTGAGTGACGTTGCCATGGTTACTTTATCAATAACGGAACGAGAGCGATGACGTCACACTTTTTTATGAGTGCTGCCGGTGTTTATCGATTTATAAAACGTTATCACGTCAAAACGCTATTTTTCGAAGTCATATTTCGCGATCGACATCTCCAAATGAATCATACAAAATCTTATCTCTGAATAGCTTTTAGTTATAAACCTCTACACCACAAAACAAGCGCATGAAACATTTTTTCTCATACAAATGTTCAGTAAATGTTTAGATAAATAAACACGATGTAGAATAATGTACAAAAACAAACTGAACACGGTAACCACTTTACTTTGACCGCAAGTAAAGGCCGCAAACGCGTAAATAATGTTACAGCAAAAACGCCAAACTTTGACCGCCATGAAGTTATGAAGATAATAGAACTTCACATAGATAAATCTATATTAGAGAAAAATACTCATCAAGAAACCTTTGAAACTACAAGAGCTAAGAGTCTGAAACTTCACATGGGAGTTCCTTAGGACGTAAAAAAGGACGCACTAAACACACTAAGGACTAAGGATTTTCGGTAATTCGACCTCTAAAGAGGTAAAAAGGGCTTGTAAGCTTGTAGTTCGTAGCAACTATTATGTATTCTGTTTGCAGAAACTTAATATCGTTTTAAAGAGATACTAATGCGGATAAAACCGCGGGGTTCAGCTAGTATTTAGATAAATGCTTTATCGTACTGTAGAAACTTACCTATATGTTTCAAAAATGCCTGTGAATTTCCAAATTCACTATTGGCCTTCGAAAGTTGAGGTATCCACCACTAGGCCAACACTGCATTGTATTTTAGCTAAAAAAACGATAGAGTGTTCTTTATTTTTATTTCTCCTATCTCGACGTTTCGACTATGTTTCAATAGTCATGGTCGCGAGGAGACTCACCCTCCTCGCGACTATAAGTTAAGCTAAATTCTAAATACATTTATCAGGTATTCTAATATCAAATTCTTAATCAGTTTAACACTTTGACAGTTGGTTTATAATGTCAGTTAGTCTTAAATCAATTTATTTTTAGGGTTCCGTACCTCAAAAGGTAAAAAAGGAACCCTTATAATAAGATCACTTTCGTGTCCATCCATCTATCTTTTGTTGTGCAAGTAAACCAGATCCGGGAAAATTATTCCTATGAATACAAATAGTGTGAGTTTGAAAAGTTTATTCGTAACTCTTTGTATGAAATTTTCATATCTGACAGTGGATTGCGGTATAAATAACTCATATTTAGAATGACGCGTTTACGAAGACTGCGGCCGCGACCGCGCGAGACCGCAAGCAATCGGAATAATAACTAAAACGATGCAAACTTAAGTTTACGGGGATAGCTTGAATTATAAAAAAACCTATGAAAAGTCAATTGATCTACTTTTTAAAGGAGAACAATGTCCTAAAGTGAGACATTATAGGCAAACTGACAAACTCTGTGGGCGCAGTGGGTTGTGGGTTCGATTCCTGCTTCTATCAAGTATTGTTGTACAAATATTGGTTTCTGGTCTGGGTGTTTAAATGTATATTAAGTATACACAAAAGCAAAAATATAAAAGTATTCTATCAATTAAAAATTGGGTTAGGAACTCGCCCATTAATGTGAAGAAGGCACAAGAAACTCCCATGGTTTTTTTGTATGATCACGCTCACGAAGGTCGAAAATACAAATATTTTCGAAGGTATTATTTAAAATTATTTCTACCTACGAATATAGAAAAAGACATATCTTATATATTTAAATGAGCAATTCTTGTATATATATATAATTGGAATTTCGGAATCGGCTCCAACGATTTTCATGAAATTTGGTATATAGAGGGTTTCGGGGGCGATAAATCGATCTAGTTAGGAATCATTTTTAGAAAATGTCATTTTATTCGTGTTTTATCGAAACTTACTTTTTTTTATCTGAAAAATATGACTCTTCCTGACATCTATTGGCGAACTACCAATACTATTTTTTGTGAGCAATAAAGTTATTCCAGCAGATGGCGTTGTTAAGTCACACGAAGTCAATGAGTGTTTGCTTTGAGGTTAGACTAAGTAAAAAAAAAAAAAACAGTCATCCAGGTATTTAACATTATAAGTACAAATAAATGAAATCACCAGTTTGTCAAATAACCCGCCCCTTATCGTACCCATAATGCTAGAAGCATTGCCACGCTGAATGGCGATAGCTTACCTCTGCGCTAGAAACGATACAGAACGGGACTCACCCCCATTTACCCTAATCCTATCGCCCAGCATTATTGAAAATGGAGCGATATAAGTCACGTTCAATGTCCATGGGTTCTTATAATTAAGGTAAGACTAAGTATCATAGTGCGCCTTACTGGACAACTATATTACACGTTTCCTACACTATCGTTGGTCCCCCATCGAATTTCCAGCATTAAAACAAACAAGATTTGACTCGAACAAACATACATACATACATTGCAAGTTAAATAAAAGCTTTTAAAAATGTAGAACATTTCACATAGCGCCATTTAGATACAATACATAAATTTTAAAAAATAAAAATTTCTGCCTAATATTAGATCAAATTTCTAATAAATATAATTACCAACCTATCAATTGAAATAAAATTAAAGTATCCGACCCGGACAGATGTAATAAAAAATGATTAGTTGACTAATAGATTTTTTATAATATATTCTTACAAGAAAGAGGCGTATTATCGTGAACGGAGTAATGTACCGATGGTGGTCTAGTTTTTAACGGTTTTTTACATCTTTTGCTTTGAAAGGGATAGCAACTTTACTTAAAGTAAGAGTTTTAAAATAAAAACACTAAGGGCGTCTAAATAAAATTAAGTATTTTGTTTGAAAAACGAAAAGCTTAAGATTGAATTCTATCAGGCCAACTTTTTCTAATCGTGTTTCGGTTACCAAGAAATATTTTCTCCGATGAATCTAAGCGGTTTTAAAAATATATTTTTAATACAATTGAGGTTGAACCATTCAATTTGAAACTCACTTCACCTTTCTACTTTACTTATAATTAAAATACCTACTTAGTATTTAGGAAAATCGAAAACCTACCGGGAGAATGTCGCGGCAAAAGCTAGTCATTTAATGAAGTAGGTTAACCTGCGTGCATCAACTGGTTCGTTCGAATTCGTCAAATTTTCAAAATTACAGTCATACAAACTTGAAACAATAATAATTAAGTAATCATCGAAATTTTACTTCAACAGTTACAGTTACATGAAATGGCACCTGTTAAATACAAACAAAAAAGTTACTTACATTCGATTTTTAAAATATCCCTTAAAACACTGGCCGTAAAGACGACGTGACTGCAAAAGAAAGAATAACTTACACCAATCAACCAATCACAAATAAGTATTCTCATTTTGAAATTCGAAATTTGCAACAGAACTCTTTGCTGATTGCTACAATGTTTGTTAAAGTTTTTTTCTTTTTATAAGCAACAAAAAGATGAGACTCACGAATTTGTAATGTTGTTTATTTAATTTTACTTCCTACTTTAAAAAACTTAATAACTTATTTTAAAATGCATTTAAAATTAATTGGTTAAGTAGGTAAGTACTTACGAAGCTACTGAATGTAAAAAAGTTATAAAAAATTGTATTTACGTTAAATTGCTTAGAAAAGTAGGAAGACACTTTTGTAAAAATCAAACAATGGACGTGATGTCATAATTGGTTTACATTTCACATCTAGTCGAAACAATACTAATAGATGTAGCAAATCTAACCATTTTTATAAGTAAAAGGCAATGAGCGATTTTTGATAACGATATATTTTACTACCTATGAAATTGAAATGAAATAGATTCTAAGGTAGTAAAATAAAAACTTTTTAAACGGTTTAATTTATCTTAAGCGATCTTTCGTATCTAACGCCTTTCATTAACGTTATATTCCCCATCATATATAGCGTCTTTAAATGAAATAGATTCTAAGTAAATATATTATTTTATTTAATAATGACACAATTAGATTAAGAATAATAAAAGTGTTAATGATATTGCTATTAATAAAACTTAAATAAAACTAAAACAAATTACAAAACGAAGTTTGATCAGCAGGAACGTACCAGAAATACATTCTAAAGGAAGAAACTCTAAATATTAAGCTTTCTTGTTAATTTTTGAAGTGAAAACTTCTTTAGCGGCGTTGAGCACTTTTTCTGTAATGGGTATAAAATCTTAAACTCGCGTCAGGATACGAAAAAGCGTAAGGCGTCAGGACACGTGACCTGATCGAAAAAGCGTAAGACGTCAGGGTCCTAACAGCTAGTACATTTTTGTCAATGTATGGGAGAAAAATGTCTGTCGTTAGTCAAGAGATGGCGCTTGTTTACTTTTAATTACCATAATAAAAAACAACAAATTTCTAATCTTTAAGATTTATAGAGGATCTAACTCGAAATAATTTATATAAATTTACAGAATACAAAGAAAAAATCAAATCAAAACATTTATTATAGTGCAATTGCAACACCTAATATTACCGACCACAGATGTTGATATTTTTATTTTCCATTTCACGCATATTTTTTGTATTTTTCAAAAAGATATAAAAATAACTTTTACTATCACTTTATATTGCATATCGTCGAGAAACACGTTAAATAAATAATCAACATATATTCAATTTAAACGATTATAAAAGAAAAATGTAAAATTATAAAATTAGTCTCTATGAGGAAACCTTAAATTAGTCTCTATGGTGAAAAGGAACGTTTTTGGTAGCCATTGTCATTCTTTGTGTTTTTCGGACCCTAGATGCGTTACTTTCGATTGATTTTTGGATTTATACGACGACCTGCTTACGTTTCATGGACTTTGGTGATCTATTCTTTTATAATCAACTTCGGCTATCCCTTGGACTTGACAACGACGTTATATCAGTGGACCCCGGCAACTAAACTCGGACTTCGATATTGTGCTTATTTTGGATTTGCAATGTCTGAAAAAAAAGTGCTGTGTTCCGAACTGTGGTAAGTCTTCATTTCGGTTATAATTAAATACTCCCCACTTGTATGAGAGTTAAAGTACCTATGCATATTTGTTCATGACTATCTAATATAACCTCAATACCTATTAAGTAAATAAATAACGACCACCCCACGATGTCAGCCGCGTAATCCCGCGTACGTCGCGTTTCTCGAGAACATCGGAAAAATAGCCAATTGTTATTTCCCAAGATTTGTTGTAACATCAAACCAAGATTCATAAAAATCTGGTCTGGAATGATTTAACTGAATTCTATCTTGTGTGTGCCCATAGCCAATTCCGATAACAATAAACACTTGATTTACTAATGTAAAACTATATTATAATCTTTTAGGTTTAAAAACCGAAACACTACATAAATTTCCTAATCCTGCTAAGTATCCTGAACGTTTCCGAACATGGCTAAATAACATCAGAGGGGAAGTTTTGGACTTGGAATATGACACAGTGTACAACAGACGCCGTGTTTGTCATCTACATTTTGAGCCTCAATATCACTAGAAGTAAATTTTTGAGTGTTGATGCTGTACCTCGACTGTGCTTACCAGGTAAAATGCTTGTTCATCCATATAAAATACAAATTATTTAAGTATTCTATTTTTCATATTCAAATATATTTACCATGCTAGATAGTAAAGTACATGCTGTTGAGTATGCCATGTCCTTCTGAATCTTGTAAATAGATAAATAAATGTTTATTACGGAACTATAATGTTTCTATGTTCCAATCATTATGAATTGTAACACAAACACATTATAACATATATAACACTGAATAAACCAGTGCCGGTAAACTGAAGTGCCAGATCAGCGAGACCAGTCTATTTATTTAAAGTTATATCTACATAGACTACATACTAAAAACAATAAAATAATTACATATATACAGGATCTGCCATAACGAGACCACCTCTTATGGATATGACAAATATTCAAGGAAACAGCAACATTCTGACTGCAAATTTCCCACCTCAAGAACCACCAACTGAGATATCAGCTTCTTATCGCAAAGAAAGTAAGTTATTTTTTCAATAAATAAATATCACACTAGTATTATAAAAATGTGAATAGGTAGTTGCTTATGTCCTTCTCCAAGGTCCAATTATTTATTTATATACCAAAATTCATCAAAATTGGCTGTCAATTTAACAAACAACAGTACCTTTTTCATTTATAATAAATAAATATTACGCAACATTTACACATCGCCATTTAGCCCCAAGCTAAGCAACTAAATGCTTGTGTTATGGGTGCTAGACAACGGATATATATATATATAATACATAGAAACGACCAGACCACAAACAAATATCGAAGCATAAATACTTGTCTGAGGCAGGAATCGAACCCGCGACCCTGTGTTCGGGAGTCCGGCATGGTAACCATTGTGCCAATCGGGTCGTCAAATTATACTAGAGACTTGTTACTTCCCAGGTTTTATGAACAATAGGGATGCATCCTCATACCAAGTTTCATCAAAATCGGTCTAGTAGTTTAGAGTCTATTCATTTCAAATTAAAGGAATAAATATTTTCTATTTATAATTATTTCCTTGATTTCTAATTAAATCTATTGATTTCCTTTATATGTTTTCAGAAATTTCAAAAAAAGTACTGAATGTGCAACTTACTAAAGACATAAAAAAACTGAAAGAGAAGAATAACTCGTATCGGAGGAGATTGAAGAAGGCAGTTAAACTTGGTACAAATACTGCATTTCAAAGTGCATTACAAAAATTTAAGACATTGGCTGCCATTTTTACGGTTATGCAGTTCCGTGAAATAAGCAAACCGAAGATGGGAAGAAGATTTACCAATGATGAAAAAACTATGGCTCTCAGTGTCTATAAAATGGGACCAAAGGCATATAGATGGTTAAGTAAAATATTTGTTTTGCCATCTCCAGTCACACTTAGTAGAATGGTCTCCAGAGCCAATTTGAAACCAGGCATAAATGAAAATATTTTCGAACAATTAAAAAAAAGAATTGTGAAGATGAAGGACGATGATAAGTTATGCTCAGTCCTTTTCGATGAAATGGCTATAACCCCTCATTTTGAGTACAATCAAAGGAAAGATAAAATATCAGGATTCGTAGACAAAGATGGTAATTCACAAAAAAAATTGCTGACCATGTCCTGGTATTTATGATTAGAGGGCTTATAGGGAATTATAAGCAGCCCATTTACTATTCATTTTGTTCAGGCAGTACGACTAAAGAAAGTTTGGCGGCTAATTTCGAATGAAAATAAATGAAATAAAATGATAATAAATAATCTCCGTTTTTCAGAGAAAGAAAAGAAAAAAAAATTATGGATGAAAGTTGATATTTCGGAGAGATAAACTTTTTAATGTAAAATAATTGTAATAGTTTTAAAGTGTTAAATTTTTAATGTTATATAAATTGTCATGTTTGTGTACGATAGCGCAATAAATGAATATTGTATTCTACCACATACATGATAGTACTTTTATACTGATAAAGCAATTGGTGCAAAATTATTCCCTAACCATTCCAAAATATCAAACATGCTCAACGTTAATAATCAAGTTTTCACTTCTGCCGGCAGTCCCCAATGACTGCCTGTTTTTTTATCTTTTATCTCTCATTGATAGCCGTTAAATAGCGTGGAAATTTTACTGAATAGGTACTTAATACGGACATTCTGAGTTGTTCCACTGCGTATTGTCCACATTTGCCTAGACTAAAACTAAGATGACCTAATATTTATATAGAGATGATACTTATGAAAATTAAAACATTAAAAACCACAAATTGTTATCCCTATATTTATATAATTGTCGATTCGCGGTGTTAGTTACCTATGTCCACCTAAACGGCTAAACCGATTTGTATGAAATTTTTCGTGTATATTCGTTTGGTCTGAGAATCGAACAACATCTATTGTTTTTTTTGGAGGTGGCAAAACAACGTTTGCTGAGACAGCTAGTTATATATAAAAATGTGTTATTTTTGAGCCACGATCCCCGCTTTCCTGGGTTGAAAGTATTTTAATTTTAAACTTCTTAAGCTCACACGATTTGTATTCATAGTCATTATTTTAAATACGCGATTAAGACCAGGGAAAATAATTACTATTTTAATTTTGTTACATTCAAAAGCAGATATTAAAATTTAAAATAAATCAGCATGTGTAAATTTCGGGTTAGTAGTTTTCATTTAATTCACTTCACCTTACGCTTAGTAAATGAATAGTCACAGTGTATTTATTCTTTATGTTTTAAGTACGTGAATATGAATATACTGCAGAAAGAAAAAACAAGGGATAATAAAATGTATTGAAACTTATTAGGTCTAAGAAACATACCAAAACCGTCTTTGTCACACAAAAACATCTCTATACAAATTCTAATCGAGCTCTTTTCTTTTAATCCATTACCTTTAAACATAAAACCAACCTTACTACCTTGATTTTAAGACGAAAATACCTTGTATCTTTAAAAATGATATACTAAAAATTGTCCATGAGAAGAAGGCATCTTACGAACAAACGGACAAATCTCTAATTTACATATAACAAATACTGAAGTCACGTTTTCAGTAATTTCATGTACAGAGACGATAGAAGTAAGTTTAAAGACTGGCCGTACAATATGGATTTTAAGGGCTAATGCAGACAAGTGATGAAATGGTTGGCCGATTGCTTGCGATTATTACATTTGTTGGGAAACTACCTTTAATTAAATTCGATTTATTTATTTTAGAGAAATGAGTTTATACACCAGAATTAATAAAGACCATAGTGGTGCCCATTGTGAAGAACAGGACAGGTGACATTTCTGACAAAGGCAACTATCGGCCTATTTCGCTTGCAACCATCGTTGCTAAGGTGTTGGTCAGTATGCTTGATTCATTTCTAGACAAGTACCCTAACTTACACGATGGGCAGTTCGGCTTTCGTCCTGGGCTGTCAACCGAGAGTGCGATATTGAGTGTCAAGCATGCGGTCCAATACTACACGGGCCGCAAAACGCCGGTGTACTCCTGCTTCCTCGATCTCTCCAAGGCCTTCGACCTCGTGTCGTATGAAGTGCTCTGGGGGAAGTTGAGGGACAGGGGCCTACCGCCGGAGGTGCTCCGAACCTTCCAGTACTGGTATGCCAACCAGGTGAACTATGTGAGATGGTCCAATTCTCTCTCTGAACCATACAGGTTGCAGTGCGGTGTGAGGCAGGGCGGTTTGACGTCTCCCAAGCTCTTCAACCAGTATGTGAATGATCTCATAGTCGGGCTGAGCAGCATGCATGTAGGTTGTAGCGTTGATGAAATTCGGATCAATAATATAAGCTACGCTGACGACATGGTGCTGCTCGGGCCGACTGCGGGATCAATCAGGGAGATGCTTAAAGTATGCGAGGCGTATGCTGCCACCCATGGCCTTATTTATAATGTAAGCAAGACCGAGTACATGGTCTTTAAGGTCGCTGGTAAGTGTCCTGTCGAGCAGACTGTATGCCTTTATGGGCAAAACATAAAAAGAGTGTCGTCCTTTAAATACCTCGGACACTATATTGCCGACGACCTTAAGGACAATGTAGATATTGAGAGGGAGCGCAGGGCGTTGGCGGTCCGTGGTAACATGCTGATTCGTAGGTTTGCTCGTTGTAGTAATGAAGTCAAAATTACATTATTCAAGGCATATTGCCAGGTCTTCTACTCGAGCAGTCTATGGGTCAAGCACACCAAGAGATCACTGGATGCCCTGCGCGTCCTCTACAATAATATCTTTAGGAGACTGTTGGGTCTTCCCCGCTACTGTAGCGCCTCTGAAATGTTTGCGCGGACACATACTGATGGCTTCCATGCCATCATGCGTAAAAAACTAATTTCTTTGGTGGGCAGGGTGCGGGGGAGTCACAGCAGTATCTTGAAGACAGTGGCGGAGAGGTTCAACTCCCCATTTATGGTGCATTTCAGGGGAGTGACGGTCAATCAGGGAAGTTTTCCTATAAATTGACCGTTGCTCCAATGATTTTTGCGCCATAAATCTTAAACCCGTCCCTAATTTTATTTTATTTTTTCTCTAAGTGTATTTTATTTTGTTTTGATTTTAATTTTATTGATATGGATCCGAGTTATCTGAAATAAATGAATTTTATTTTATTTTATTTATTTATTTATATTTTTTTTCTTATTTTTACTAAGTTTTTATTTATTTACCTAAATGATAAAAAAAATCCTACTTTTTACCGTCCTTCACTCAAAAAGCACAACTATCGGTATGTAGATAGTTAAAAACATTGATTAATACAAGCTATTTTTTATCCCGATATTCCAACGGGATTGAAACTTACGGAGGTAAAATGGCAGTGAAATGAAAAAAAAAAATTTGAGGTCAAAAAATACCGACCTTTTTTCGACTTCAGTTTGAATTAGTTTAGAAAGGATAAGAAACACCTTTCACTTGACAAAGGTGAAATGCGAAAGCAAATGATTTGGATTCTTATACCTACTATGCGCCTTAAAACCTCTGCTTAAAACTATCGATCGATTTCTACTCCGAATTCTGTGTTCGCCCTTAGTTATTTTTCTTTGCGTTTTGTTTGGATAGCAAAAAGTGTCATTTTATATAAATGCATAGAAATTCCTTAGTAAAACAGAATAATATACGACGACGAATGGAGAGCCTCCTCCTTTTTCTAAAGTCGGTTAAAAAGTACTAACACCGCGAGTATTTGATAAACGTCTTGATAATTTCACTAAATTTATCACGAGTTAAGCGTTTTTCTCGTGCGATAAATTAATACTTTTTTTAGTAACTCGTCTTACCAACCCTAGACTATGTGGGACGAGTTGCAAGAAAAACAAAAAAAAATTGCTATAAATCTAATCTTAAGCGACTTCACAACCTTTTGACGCCAAAAATGCAAGAAGGTAATTAAACTCTGAATACAATTTAATCCAAGATAATTATCGAGTCCGTTAGCTATCAAACGTCCAATACCAATTTGATAATCCATCAAACACTTCGATTTCAAATCACAATAAAATTTCCCGCCATTTCCACACTATCCTCGGATAAATCACGCACAATCATTAACCACAAATTATAAAGCCTCACACACGTGAACACGTTATTGTCCTAGAGATAAAATATTTTCACTATAAATAGAGAGTAAGACGAATAAATAAATGAAACTCAAAGAAAAATGCGTATCTGAAAATTGTTCCAGGTTTTTTAGTAGTAAAAGTTTTGTTAGGTTCTGGCACTATACAAATATAGTCATCAAATAAACAAATGTTGCAGGATATTGAACACAACGACATCTAGCCCCAAATTAAGCAAGTATGCTTGTATTACACACAAATTAATCCGGAACTAACTGGCTAAGTCAGGGACCGTGTGATCGGTAACGACAAAATGAAATATTATAATTTACTTAATTGCAACGAATAAAATAGTATTATTACCCGGGTCATAATAGCATTCAAGCTTACAATAATTCGCAGGTCGCTGAAGATTTGTACGAATGTTCGGAATACCATTCTATAGGAATTGTCAAAAGTCCTCATCGATCCGACATCGGTTTAAAAAGTTATACGAGGTAAAAGGTCGAAAACATGTTTTTTTTTTGCGTTTTTGAGCCAAACGCAATCTATAAAAAATATTGTCTACACTTTTTGTCCTAAGAGCCAACGTTCCTGAGATATAATACTCCAAAGAGTTGGAAAAAGTTGCGATCTTCAAGTACGCCGCGTATGCAAGGTTTTTGGTTGATGCTTGGCCGATTTAACGTTTGTGACAGGGAATTCTTCCTTTTACTTGTTGACCTATATTATTATTAGATATTCCCTAAAATCCCTAAAACTATTTTTACTGGGCTATATGTCTCTGTGTGTGTGTTTTCTTTGACTCAACTGATGTCGCGATTTGATGCAACTTTGCCGTGCTCTTCGTATGAAGTTTTTTGTGTATATTCGTCAGGTTTGAGAATCGAACATCTTTCTTTTCCTCTATATTTTTTTTATATCGCAAAACAATGTTTGCCGGGACAGCTAGTAATATATAGGTATATATGTTAGATATATACAATAAAATAAGTGGGAGATTAGTTTCGTTTCACGTTTTCATAACGCGTAACATTTTTTCTCGCCAACCAGCGATAAGGAACTTTGTTCCCAAAATATTTAATTGTATTGGTGTGCTCTCTAATACTATAGTACAGATATTAAATATCTACGATTATTGTACAATTTTAGTGCCCGAAGAACCAGAGGTCAGATATAACAAAATATTTCACCAACCTACAAAGGGTACACCTGACGCAGTAAACACTCATTCAAAACCCAACTCTGTGGCTGTATATGAATAGAGTACAGTTTCTTTTCATTTCGTAAAGGTATATGGTATAATAACAGGTCCCAGTGCATTGTAATTAACGCATAAACCCATCTCTAGTACTTACAGCATTATTTAGATACGTCCGCGAAAATTTACATGTCCGTAAACTGTTAAATTATTTCAGAGCGATTTGTCGTGTTGTGTTATGTTCTCACTCCACGCAGCAAAATAATACTGGCAATATTTGAACAAAAATTACTCATTTGCATGGAGATACTGATGAAGAAAACGGAAAAACACGTGATTTTAAATGCCTTTTTCTACATCTATATGTAGTTCACGACATCAATTTTATTTGATCTAGGAAAACGGAGAATTCAATCATATTGTTTTGTATTTGTGTACGTATATGCTTAAGTATTGCTATCATTAGGCATTTGGAAAATCTCGATTGTATTAAATCAACCCTTTTATAAACATTTTTGGCACCAGTTGAAGCTCCATTCTTTCAAACAGTAAGTCGAAATTTTGCTGCAAGATGCCAAAAAATCTGTTATTTTTGTTTATTTCACTTTTGAAATGTGTCAAATAAATAAATAAATAAATCACTGTTTGATCTAAAAACTATGTTTATATATTTTTAAAGTAAGTTTTAGGGCACATTCTCGTATAAATCTCTATAAGTAATTAAAAATGTACCAGGAAATGTGTAGGCGTTCTTCATTCTATTCTTCGTTCTTCACAAAATTTAATTTGACATCTGTCAACGACGTTTTATAAAAGTTTGAAATGTCAAGTGGTTATTATAGTTAGGTGGGTACTTCTTCACAATACAAAGTTTAGATTAGTCACACTTATTTTGTTATTCTAACCGGTAAATTTCACACATCAAAATAAAATACATCAATCCGTTAGAAAAATAAAACAATCACAATTCGAAATATGTGGTAACACTAATAATGTAGTGAGACTTCCTAAGCGTAGTGGTTAAAAACTCATCATCGAGGTAACCGGATGGGTGCCAATGACAGATTGAGGGTCACTTGCTGATTCTAGTTGGCGATGACACCTGGTTTTATTATAAGGATTCAGTGGGCCTTAGGGGAAAAACGGTTTCAAATTAAAGTTATTTTATTCGGGATTAGCAGCACCATGTGGTTTCACTCGCGTTATTCCCGAAAGCAGAATATGTTACTCCTTTTTCAATAAATTCTTATAAAGTTTCATCAAAATCGACCCAGTTGTACCTCGGAATCACAGTATCAGAGCCTATTAATTACAATCGAATAGCCAAAAAACCACATAATTATCACTTCATTTTATTATAATAAGTAAAACAATTTTTCATAAATTTAGTTCCATTTGGTAAACCATTCAAGACAATTCTAAAATACCAAAAAGGTTATTACTAATTTCGTCAACAAAATCTACGGAACCACAGTAAAACAACTCGTATCACCCCTAACGAATAACGTAGATAGGCAATGAAGTGTAGGCCATTAGTTCGTCATGGGAAATTCACACAAAATATAACATTACCTATCTAAATCCGTTAGCAATAATATCAGTTATTATGTCACCTTCAATTCAAGATTACCGAATTTGTTTCAAAAAACTGCAACCTAGTAAAGTCATTTTTTAAGAACAATTTCTTTAATTTAAACTTACTGTTTAAACTTCCATGATTATTCGAAATCTAAATTTATTAAAAATTACCCTATTCACCTGGTCAGAATATAACTTAAAACGATCTTACAGATTTCATTCATCTTTTTACAGAAAGTTTGACAGTTTTTTTTGTGTAAAACTGCTGAGCGCAGCTGATTTACAAATTTAAGGACTATCTAGACAATTACTATATTTAAGAAAAACGCCCTCGAAAGGAAATTAACGTACCTACTTATATTCGACGACATTAATTGAATCCATAACCATCTGCGTCGCAGGCCGATGCTTACCTACCGCGCCACAGAGGTACGGTCGGCTGAATAATTGCAGACCCACCTTAGAGCTCCAAAACGGCTGTTTTCAGCACAAGCAAGATTCTAGGCACCAGCTTGAGGTGAAGTTCTCTACCGAAGGCTGCAATTATGCAGCCGACTGTACCTAACAATAAAATAAAAGTTACATAAAGATGATCTCAGTTAGTGAATGGGACCCTGTCCTGGTAGATCCTGAATGGAAGGGAGAGACAAACAGCCGGTCGCGGTGTAGAGGTATATAGGTGGTGATAGTAGAGGTTCCCATGACAAAGCTATCTCGGTCCTCGCAATGGGAGGCTGCCGTCGCGGTCGTGCTGCAGATGCGCCGACGACGTTCGCGTATCGACGCCCACGCATACCCCTACATGTTACATAAACGTGGACATTACCTTTTAAAGCGATGTACATATTTTTGTTTTTTTAATATTTTTATTTTTTTGTAACTCCCGATTCCGTATCAATATCGGGATAAAAATAGCCAATGACTTTAGCCAAACTATTTCTAAGCAAAATTTCATCCGAATCGGTCCACTGGTTTCGGAGATTACTCCCTACAAAGAACCTCATAAATTTACAAACCTCTTTATAATATTATGAGCCATTTAATTGACAATAAATAAAACAGAAAATTAATTTCAAAAGAAACTCAATGTACAAACTTCAAAACTGATTCACTGTTGCAATTTACTTTAAAAACTTATTTACAATTACTAATATTATTGTATACATTTGGGAGAAATGGATGGGACCACAAACTGCACAACCTGCAAATTTCATGTATCTAAGACCAGCGGACAGAGTTGTCCTCTGTCGCTAAATGACCAATTTGGAGTTGAGTTTGTTAAGTAGATAAGATCCAAATTATTTCATCATTTTAGTAGTAAAGGGACCTAAACCAAATTACGACATACATCATTATTTAGTAATTAGTTTAAAAGTGACAATAATTTTTACTATTATCGTTTATGTTAAACAATTATGAAATATATTTTTCATTACTCATACTCCGAAAGTAGGTCTAAAGATGCCCGAAGAGCGTGTAGAAAGAAAAACTTTTAGCCCTAGGGAAAATCGCTTTCACTGACAGCTGTCATGGCAAATTATGGCTTCGCGCGGCTTGTGCAATGTGCTTGTAGCCAGTATCAGTATCATTACACATTAGGAACTTCAAAAATCTAACCTCCTTGCTTTAGTTAACACCAAAGAATAACAATTATGGCTTCACACGGCTCATGCATACTGCCAGAGGTAGTATGGAGTATGAAGAATTTTATGTATTATTCGTAATGAAAAGCACAGTGTTTACCTCGGGTAAAATACTCATTAAGTCCCTCGAACTATTAGCCAAACTCCGTCTCGGGACTCAATGAGTGACTTTCACACCTAGGGTAACAATGTACTATTAAATTCAAGCATACATTATCTTAGTATAATTCCTAATTAAGTAGTTAAAATAGAAAAAATTAAGTCATACCTACTTACATTTTTTAAAGGTACAGGTCTTATAATGATCGAGTTCCTCATTTTCAAACACATTTTCCTCGATTCCCAAAAGTTGTGAATTTTGGATTGAGTCACTTTTATTCTCAGCATGTGTAGTATAAATACCTTGGTAGTATATGTCGTATCCATACAAATCCTTTCGTGGTCCATATAACCGTGAGCTTGGATAGTAATCTATCAGAGCGGGGAGCGTCGAGCGCTCGTCTCAGCCACATTTTACTGTTCACATTAGTTACATCAAAATGTGCCCATCTTTGCATGCTATAGGCACCTACCTAGTTTAGTAGTTGGTACTTACCTACGAAGATAGGTAATTGCTTATAATGACTTCCGTGGTCCGTCAACTCTCAAAAAGATTTTATTGCAATTCTTCTGCCGGGGCTTAATCATGTTTTATTATTACTATTTATCATATTTCAACGTTTCCACTATGTTGCAATAATTAAGCCAAGGTCGCAAAGAGATTACAGCAAAAAACAGAAAGTGGAAAAACCTAATTTAGACCCAGGAAAATATAATTGCTGTGAATGCAATTCATGTGAGGCTTTATATCAAAATTTAAACGATTTCAAATATCTTAGTTCTTGTAAGGATTGTAAGGAAGAAGGTTGCGTTTTGTATTTTAATATAATATCAAAGGTTTTCATAATTTCTTGCTTCTTTCGTTTCAATGGCATATATATTAGGTTTATAATCTGGTTGTGATCATAATAATCATAATCTCTACTAATATTATAAAGCTAAAAAGTTAGTTTGTTTGTTTCAAATTAAAAAAATAAATATGTGTTGGATAGTCCATTTATTGAGTATAAGCTACTTTTTATCTCGATATTCTCACGGGATCGGGAGTTAGGTGGGTAAAACCGCGGAGCGCAGCAAGTCATAAATATTGAAAAAAATCTATCTTAGATCAAGTACATAGATATACAACAAAATGTACATAGCTATGAACTAGATAAGGCACCGCGTACCTCACCGCCCACACTGCTATTAAAACTTATGATCCCATTGTAGTTGATTCGCGGATTCGTGGCATATTAATTGCGTCACTAGATGAATCAGCGACGTGGGAACTGGATACGGAGATATTTCATATTGTTAATACTATGTCCTTGTTTATAAGATAAACAATGGGAGTAGACTACATTTCTAAAATTAAATCAAAACTAATATAAAAAAATGGGATTTAAAGACTAATAACTTTAGAAGTCTTAAAGTTATTTAAAACAGTATAATCAATTCACTGAACAAACGCATACGGATTAGGGAGTCTATCAACTCTATCTTTTGATAGATTGAGTTTATAGATAAATTTTGAGATTTATCCACAAAATCCAAACTCGTGAAAACGATGTTTGTGACAGCATCGAAACACCGAGCTGGATTATAAACAAAAAACTTGTCAATTATTTAATTTTAACCAAAATTAAAATTAGTTTTTTATTCAACTTCCAATTTCAAAAAGTCATAAATTTTCAACTAAAACACCAACATAAATTCACACAGTAAATCATCTAATATTAAATATAGACAATGCTACAAAAATACTTAACTCTATAGATCACTTAATCCATTCATTCAAATAAAACACAGATGGTATCTCAAAACCTAGGTCGTCTGCGTATACGCAGGTGGCTGAGCATTATCATCGATCTATGACTCATCTAGTAATCTTTATATCACGATTATTTTACTAATAAAATTAAAAGTTCTGACTTATTGATATAAAATTTCAACGCACAGCTCAAGCCAATAGACGGATATGAACCTTGCTATAGGTATAGATAGCTGTTTTGACGTAGGCATCCGATAAGAAAGGATTTTGGAATAAATGGTAGTCTGTTAAGTCTGTTTACGGAGGATAATTTTACGTGATAACGTAAAAAACGATGAAAAAATTGAGATTTTTTTGTTATTCCTATATTTTTTTCCTTTTTTTTCTTTATATAAGTCTTCTATTCGTCACTCGTCACTATAACATAAGCCCAGTTAAACGATATTATTATTAAATACTCTTGCTTCCTTACGGGCACGGACACGTCATGTTACCGGAACATTGCGCGTTATGTTCCAGTAACATGACACTTTTGTGTGAATGCAGATGTTCCATCAGTTTATTAGACGTTGTAACGTCAAAATTTAACAACTACTCGTAAAAGCTAGTATTACTATAACCTTTAGTTATTTTTGAAATTTTATTTAAATATTAAAAAAAATGATTTTTACAACATTAAGAACCCGTTGAAGTCTTTTGTATGAAGATAAAAGCAATATTTGGCTTAGTAATGTTTGTGCGCGAGTCTGTGAATGAGTAGAAACTATAAGAAACTAATTTTTTTTTGGTTTAGGTAGATTTACATTATATATCATTAGTATATAATATAAAATAGGTATACCTATGAAAACTTAATAGAATATTTTAACAGGAAAAGAAAAATGACAAAATATATTTACAATTTATGCCAATTTCTGATTTCCGCAAAGACACAGCGCCATCTAGCCATAAGTTTAGCAACCAGGCGTGCGTTATGGGCGCCAAGTAACGGACAAAAATACTTATATATACTTTTCTTTTCTATATCTACACTATAATATTATAATGAGGAAATATTTTTGTTTGTTTTTATGTTTGTAACGAATAGTTAGTCTCCTGCGGGTGAAACCGCGGAGCGCTGCTAGTCTAATATATCCTTGTTATTCAGGCATTGTAGAAACCCTAAATAAACCTAAGTTCTCACATGCACGTGCCCTATAACCCTTCACGGCTAACCACGCCACGGAATCGTTACCAATTACGTTCACCATACACAGACCCTAATAATGTCAATAGAAATAATAATAATATCAAGCAATTTTTCAATATTATAACGATATGCACTTAATAAGACGTTCGTGAAGCCCTGGATTTATCACGAAGAGGGCTTAAGGCTGCTGTCACACTGGCGAGGAAAACTATCGTAAAATAATATCACTTAACTTTTTTAACTTGTATTGAGAAAAAAAAACAATCGAATTGAAAATCTCCTACTTTCTTGAAGTCGTTTAAGAAGTCTTGACAGACAGATAAACGGACAACCGAATGATCAAAATAGCGTGGTCAACAAAATACAAAACTTATACCAAAAGTATAAATTACTGAGGTTATTATCTTCGGAAGTTAAGACTCCAACCATATTGTAACTTTGTTATGTATAATCAACAGTGAACCGTGATATAAAATACTGCACTTCGCATGCGGCAATTTATCTCGCGAAATCGCTGAGCAATACTGAGCATTGCTATGTTATCATGTAGCTCTCAGAACATAATAGTTCTACCCCATCTTCTGTAGTGAGCGTGTTAGTAGGAGACTAAGAGATTTGTTGATCGTTTTCTGATCATCATACCTTGAGCCTCTCACGTGGTGGCTCACTTTGCAATATGAGCTCTAGAGAGAGAATACTCGACCTAGGATGGCAGAGAAGAAGATTTCTTCAGCGTTATCACAGTGCAGCGTAGGTTTCTTTTTAAGCTAACGAAAGCTAAGAAATCGAGTGACTTTTCATTTATTTATTGTCTCTAATGTGTACTAAGCCTTACACCGAAGTGTTCTGCATCCTTTCCCGTCTCATCGTAATTTGAATTTGATATTTGAACGTTCTGTCAACGCGAGCATAGGAATTTTTTTAAGCTAGTTACAGATTGAAGAAAAACATAGCTTTCGTTTGTTCTTTATAGTATAGAAATAACCGACTTTGCTTCTGTTTCGAAAATATCGCACACTTGGACCCCCAACTAGGGATCGTAGTCCAAATTTTAAAATAGTTGGACCATGGGACTTTATTAGTTGGCCAGTATAGTAACGCCACCACTCATTAAAAATTTCAGCAAAATTGTTTCAGTACTTTGGTTTTTCAAATTAAAATTACTGGAAAAATATGTCATCCAACTAAATGAAGTTGCAAATTTGTTGGAACCTTTCTCATTTGATACATCATGGCATTATAGGTACTTCGTTAATTGGTCCATTTTAAAATGTATTATTTTATTTTAGTTGTTTTTTCGACGTGTCGCTCACCTATCTAACCCTGCCTTTAAGA
Organism: Idaea straminata; assembly: GCA_951213275.1. Lineage (NCBI taxonomy): Eukaryota > Metazoa > Arthropoda > Insecta > Lepidoptera > Geometridae > Idaea > Idaea straminata. The sequence goes on from OX577858.1 coordinate 1,003,958, forward strand.
AAGTGTCGTGCAAACAACGATAGCGACCTGCTCGAATCGTGGGACATTCTTCCGTAAACGCTTTATAACTCATGAATGTTTTAATACGGTGAATGACAATATTTATTCACCTTCGGTCTTATTATTCATAACTAGCAGCGCTCTGCGGTTTCACCCGCGTAACTCCCGATCCCGTAGAAATATCGGGATAAAAATATCCTATATTACTCCCCATGAATCAATGTATTCTCAAACCATTACAATTCTCATCAAAATCGATCTAGTAGTTTCAAACAATCAAAACTTTCTTCTTTCTTTATATTGATAGATATAAGATTAGTATAAGTATAGAAGGTATAGACTAGCTGCGTCCTTAGGTTTCACTCGCATAGGTTCTGATCCTAAACCCAAGAAAAGATTCGTGTAAAAAACTGAACTACAAAACCGATTTTTATGACATTTTTATTAGATTCAATTGACTATTATCCTTTAAAAAAAATAATTTTTTAAATCGATTTATAAATGACGGAATAACAACAAAACCCAATTCAGAAATACCTAATTTTTTTAATCGTTTGAAAAATACGTGAATCTTGTGAGTATAAAAAGGTAAAAAAAATTATAAACTTCAAAAAGATCCAATAACCATTGTCTTTTACCACGTGACATATAATCTGTCTACTAAAAGTGTGATATTTAATCTCATTGGTTACAATATAAATGAGATATAGCTCGCTTTGGTGTTATCTTGAAGATGCATATATATCGCGACCATTATGGATAGTCCTGTGCTGGGATTAAGGCTATTTATTAGTGAGGTGACCATACATTGTGTGAAAATTAAATACATCCAAGAAAAATATTTTCAATGAAAAATCTCAAACTTGCAACGTTTTCTAGTAAAGTCACGTCGAAGAAATACCTTGTCGGAGTTCAGGTAGCATCAGATTTAAACTATTTCAAATGGTTCGAGTTTCAAGTCGAACATTTTTTTTTTCCTTTATTTTTTTTTTTGTTTTGTAAATGTCAAAACAACGTTTGTCGGGACAGCTATATCTATACATATAATAAATCTGTAGACATTAAAAAATCTGTAATTGTAAGATATCCAGAAAAAAAATACACAGGTCGTCTTAAAATCGTTAGCTGAACACGATAGGGTAGTTTTTACAATTTTTGTCTGTTTGTTTGTCTGTTTGTCTGTTTGTTTGAACCAGGTAATCTTATAAACTACAGAACAGATTTTAACAAGGTCCACATGAATATGTTCAGAAAATATCAGATTAACATTTAGGGTATGTTTCAATTTAACTTTAATACAATAATTAAGATATTTGATGAAAAAACATTAAAAAAATGTGAAATCGAAATATTTTTCCGTGGTAAAACTTAATCGAACGTCAGAAGGAAACAGTACCCTTACCACCGGTTTTTTACGTATTCGATTAAACATACTATATTGAGTACTTACTATGAAACTTCCTAAAAATCAACTTACTAGGTCCATCCGTCTCTGAGAATATCGGTAGTGACACACTGACAGACAAACGGACAAGAGAGTGATCGAAAAAGGGTTTCTTTTTTTCGAGTTCTTCAAAAAGTCATGGTAGGGCTGCAGTACATGCCTCCGCTCAAGATGACAGCTGTCATAAAACCAAATAGTTTGCATTTAATACTACCTACGTGAAACTGAAAATGAGGTTAGTACAAAGAGGTACTACTACATAATATTACCGATCTCCTTTACCGAAGACCTCCGATGGTACACTTCTATTGCGCTTTTGTCCTGCTATAGTTTGAATTATGAGTTCAAGTAGCGGAAACCTTAGATAGTAAAAACAAAAAAAGAATTTTCCAAATCGCTCCAAGAGTTTACGAGTAATCAGCGAGCATACAATAAAATATATATATACGTGACGAATTGAGAACCTCCTCCTTTTTTGATGTCGGTTAAAAAATATACAGGTAGTTTTTTGTAAAAATCATTTTTTTCCCAAAATTACGTAGCCCTGCCAGCTACCTAATAAATAAACTGGGTATTTTGGTCAAGAATTCAGAAAATTGGAAAAGTTGTCCGGACATTCAGTATGGGAGCGTGGTTAGGTTATGTGTTATGTTATGTTATGTTTTTTGCGCTGTGATTTTAGACCCGATGAATAAATAATGCCCAACGCTTTATAGGTTTTGTTTGATGGCATTATTTGTTATTTTCGATAGGTATGGGACTCAAAGTGAACCGCACACTTTTGAAAAATTATAGGTTATTGTTTTTCTTCAAATATTCCACTTCCAAAACGTCTCGCTATAGAAGTTGAATGTCCTTTTGTAGTTTGGCATAAAGGTTTTGGACATAAAAACCTAGGCATAACATAATTTTACACAATTATTTTTGGCATAAAGTCACCGCGCACTCTTAGAAAATCAAGGAACATCACGTTTCTTCAAAAACCCTGTATCCAAAACGCTTTAGAGGGTTGCTGTTTTTATTATTTGTTTTTTTTTTCGATGCCCTCTATCGATAGGTATGAGTCTCAAAGGGCACCGTGCACTTTTGTGAAATCATAGGACATCATGTTCCTTCAAATACCCCGTTGCCGAGACGCTTTAGATGTTTGGTGTGAAAGCATTTTTTGTTCAACGTAATGCCTGCTATCAATATGTAAGGATCTCAATGTGCATCCTGTTATTTTAAGTATTAGTATTAGTTCTGTCCAATGGCCTTTCTTTTTAATCATTATTATTATTATTTGATAATAAAAACAATGTAAAATATTATTTGCACCAAAATAGATTATTATTTGCATGATGTTGGTGTTATAAATACTATAATAACCTCTTATATTATTAATTGAAGAATATGAATCGAGACACAAAGGTAGTTGATAATTATTTTTCTTTAATTTACAAAAATCTAAAGATAACTAGGAAGACAAAGTATGTTGAAAATTTTGTGCGAATAGAAATTGGACTTAGTTTTAGCTTATCATATTGTTGTGTATTATGTTTTATTTGTGAAAAATTAACAAAAATAGTACATTGTTACCCAAGGTGTGAAAGTCACTCATCGAGTCCCGAGACGGAGTTTGGCGCCCGAGCGTAGCGAGGGCGCTAATAGTTCGAGGGACTAAATGAGTGACTTTCACACCTTGGGTAAACAAAACAAACCCGAGGAATTCTTCCTAATAACGAGAGTGAATGAGAGACTCCATACTACCTGATCCTCGTACAAGGTTGGGACCAAAGAGGTTATACGTTATGTAGATTTTTTTGTTTTCGCTATTTGTTTTCAACATGTTTTCAATACTCAAATACGTCGGTACTTACCGAAGAGATTTTTATAAATTAGTTTATCCAACACTAAGTAATGACGCGAAGTCCGTAGATTTAAATTACAGTTTTTGTAACACGGTTTGTCTAGAAAATGTTATTTACACAAAATACACAATCATGAAAAACCAGATTAAACTTAACACAAAAACATAATAAAATAACAAAAGATAATACTAATTAAAATCTTTCAAAATGCAAGCATTTCCCGCCAGTATTTTTTTACTCAAGGAACGACACTGACTGCACGGTTGCATAAAGCCACATCTGCAACATCTTGACAGGGCGCCGGTAGAGGCGCCGGTAGAGGCGCAGCATGGTCATACGTCGCTTTGACCATTTTCATCTTTACATTTATTTTATTAAATAAGATATCTTGAACTAAATATATCTACCTGAATTCGATTACTAAGAAAAAACCTCTTCAGGCATCTTTAGACCTACTTTCGGAGTATGAGTAAGTAAAGTGCCTTTGCCAAATCAATTAAATATAGTTTAAAAACAATGTAACTACCTATTTTGTTTTTATAACTTACACCGAATGATAAATTGTATCCATGCAGAAAAATGCTAGGTATTCTAAATAACCCAAAACCACATCGCAAACGAAGTCGCGGGCAACAGCTAGTCCTATATATAAGTCCTGATTGCCTTTATTACGCACAGTTCATACCAATGGACTAATCGGACTAAAAATAATTAGATATTATGACGTAGGCATCCGCTAAGAAACAATATTTTTATAAAAAAATATTCTAGCGTAAAAAATGAATAAAATAAAATAAAATATTGCACGAAATCCACACATCCAAAATACCCAGAATATAAACAAACATAAGTTTTTGATCATCATACTAAAATTTGGACAAGTTGGGATTCGAAACCGCAACCCTTTGTATCACAGGCTGTTTGCTCAACTTGCCACAGAAGTCTTATTAAATGTGATTGTATCGTTGGATGTTAAATCAATATAAATATTGCAGGACATTCCACACATCGCCATCTAGCCCCAAGCTAAGTAACTAGACATATGGTATGGGTGTTAGACAACGGATATACGACGTTTATACTTTTCTTTTGTAAATATATACTTATAATACATAGAAACAACCAGACCACAGACAAAATATCTAAGCATAAATACATGTCTGAAGTGGAAATCGAACCTGCAACCCTGTATTTGGTAGTACGGCATGGTGACCATTGTGCCAACTGGGTCGTAAAACTAAAATTAAAGAAGTATAACAAATATCCCAGTTAAATACGTAAACGATATCCACAGTAGTGGTACATCCCGCACAAGAAGATGCACGGGACAACAAAGCGTATGTCCGTACAGGAGAGCTCATCAATTAGACGTACTATTAGAGTGTATTGCCATGTTATTTCCAATGATATTTGTTATTTGTGTCGCGCTCCGGATGTCATTTTGTACGATATCTTGCGATTTTGCGTGTAAAGGTACGGGGTGTTAAAAGAATTACATACCAATAAGATGTGACACTTGGAGTCTTTTAAAAACACTATTTGTATATAGACTTTAACAAATTTCAAGTCATCTTTGTATCGCCTTTAGGTTTAAGTGTTTAGGTTATTTATCATTAACTGCGCCCTGCGGTTTCACTCGCGTAAGTCCCGATCCCGTGGGAAAATCGCGATAAAAAGTAGCTTCTGTGTTAATCCAGATCTTCAGCTATCTACAAACTAAGTTTCAACACAATTGGTTCAATAGTTTTTGCGTTAAGGACAAATAACACACACTAACACAAAAACTTTTAACATTTCATAATATTAGTAGAAGTAGGATTCATTGATTTATTTTTTATGGAATTTTCGTTGTGGCTTGTTTTGATCAATCAGATTGCGTTCCTAATATAGCCTGTATTTTTTATACACAAAATGATCCAATCAGGAGTCAAAAATGTTCGGTTACCTAATCTACAAATAACTTTCCACTTTTTTGTTTGTTAAAAATTATTAAGATTTTAATAGTCTGATGTTCGGATATCTGTCTGGGATTTTCTTAAATATTCAGGAAATTTCCTAAAAAAAATTTTATCTCGTTGGTTTTTTTACCCAAAAGTTATTACTGAGACTTCACTATCTATCTATCTGTCCGTCTATCTGTCACCAGGCTGTATCTCATGAACCGTAATAGCTAGACAGTTGAAATTTTCATAGATTATGTATTTCTGTTGCCGCTATAACAACAAATACTACAAACATAATTAAATGGTCCTAAACCCCTTTCGTGTGCCAGTCCGACTCGCACTTGGCAAGTTTTTTTTTCGTCGGTCTCATTATTATAAAGTGCATATTTATTTGAATTTGACTGAGTTTTTAAACCTAATTAGTTTTTTTATAAGTATCTACTTATTCACATAACAGTCAAATTATTATCAAATTGTAAACCGCAAATTCGTGCGGTTCGCATTTTCCGCTCATCATTCAAGTGTCAACGCGTTTTAGTTGAGCAAACAGATTCAACTATAGTACAGCCAATATAGTCGAGACATTTAGGTACCTACATGGATACAAGTTTTTGTTATAAATTGATTTTTAGGATACATTAAAAAATATCATTGATTGATTGATAGAGCGTTGAAATGAGAAATAAGTGAACTGAATATAAGTTGAATCGAATCACGTGATTTTCAATTTTAAAAAAAAACTATAAGTTGTCAGCAGTCCATGTAAAATTTATAGGTATTCAACTGTTGGTTTTAAAACTTTAATATTTTTAATTTTAAATAATTTAGAAACCGAATTCCATTTTTTTGTAATTTAATAATTTATTTATCTATCACAGTTTTTTATCATTTAAACACTTAACTAAAAGTACTTAACTTCTATTCGAAAAATCTCATCATTATCCGCCACAAGACGTCCACTGAACATAGGCTTCCCCCAAAAATTTATATAGCACATGGGTATCTACTTAAATAACAAAAATACATATATTATATAGGTTGAGCCGTTTTCGAGTATTCAGTAAATATACATAAAAAAATTACGCGACGAATTTCAGAACCCTTATTTTTTGAAGTCGGTTAAAAATTCCAAACTCACCGGCTCAAGTATAGAGCTACGACTTACAGAATCACCTAGAGTGTGACGTGACCTTTATTCATTTTATCTTTTGATCGTATTATAGTATAAAAGATTATGTTTTTGTTGAGTGAGGTCAATATTCGGTTAATATTTGCTAATGGTGTCAGATTGGTGTGTCAAATTGGAGTTGTAGAATGAACTAAGGTCAGATTCACATAGAAATCGGGTCAAAAAATTTAGATAGGCTGTATCAAGGACACAGTAGAGATGGTCGCAGAAGAGATGTGAAAGCAACTTATTTAAATAAACTATTTCTCATTTTACATAAAATATGTTGAAAATGGTAGCTATCTGGTTAACAGTAACTAAATTCATAAAATATATTTTGTTTTGTATTATTTTAGTAAACGATTATATAAATAAATATTGCAGGACATTCCACACATCGCCATCTAGCCCCAAGCCAAGTAACTAGACTTGTGTTATAGGTGCTAGACAACGGATATACTACTTATATACTTTTCTTTTGTAAATATATACATAAACAAATAGAAACAACCAGACCACATGTCTGATATTTACAGGACAGCCAAGTCTGTGAGAACTTTGAGTGAGGCTACAAAGCGGTGCTTAAATGTTTTGTAAATTAATGAAGAAAAAATATTTTTGTCAATTAATTAACGTTCTATGTAAGATAATTTTAGGTGGTTTTTATAAAACATTTGAGACTTTTAAAATAACTGAAAGCTTTCAAGAGGTATTGAGGTACGAAGGTATAAATTATAAAACAAATAAACCTATATAATGAAACAATATTCGATCCGAACTCCGAAGGCCACATCAGAGTAGATAGAGTACGGGGCCAGTACGATGCCTAGTTGCCTACACGCAGGCTCCACACTCCCACGACCCTCGGTTCACGTGGCCAATGAAATCAGATGCATCAATCAAATAACAATCATAATGTGTAGACATATAGTGAAATAGGTTATTGTTTTATATATGTTATGTGTTGGTGTGGAGATACCTTGAATTTTATTCTGAAGATAGTAGGTTCGAATCTCGGCCATTGATTTTTCTTTAGAATTTTTTTCCTAATGATTAAGTTACCTAAAATGCGGAATGCCAATGAACTCATTATACCTAAACTAACTGTTGCCCGCGACTTCGTACCTTCCTCTTGAATCACTATCTATTAAAAACAGCATTAAAATCCGTTGCGCAGTTTTAAAGATCTAAGCATACATAGGGACAGACAGACAGTGGGAAGCGACTTTGTTTTATACCATGTTGGGTGGTTTGCCTAGAAAGTTTTTCGCACTAAGCGAAATGCCATTGCAGCAGAAAACCGAATGTAAAAGTTACTAAACAATCACTTTGTCTAAATTTAAGTTACTAGTAAAGTAATTTGCTTAATAAACAAGATGTCAGAAAACGCAGTAAGTTTAAAATGTATCTGCGCTAATTAACATTACTCTTACGGTGAAGGAAAAAAAAGTGATTCTGGATTAGATGTAAAGGCAAATATCTATACTAATATTATAAAGCTGAAGAGTTTGTTTGTTTGTTTGAACGCATTAACCTCAGGAACTACTGGTTCGAGTTGAAAAAATATTTTTAATGAATAATTTTAATAGTCACAAAAAAATCTAATGTAGGTATTATGTTATTATTATATTAATATTATTCATCAAAATTCAGATTACATTGTAACCGCGTCAAAATAAAAGCCATTGATACACATTTTTTTTAATTAACATAGTCCAACTGTGCCAACCCTAAATGAGTAAGTATCAATTTTGACAGCTCCGAACAACCTTAGTTCCTGGTTCTATTCTTTACTTATTAGAAACAAATGGTGCAGCAAACTAATCTACGATGTAAAGGACAAATCTAGATGAATACCCATTACCAGAGATCGTGTTTTTATAACACATTATATAATTTCAATGGATTAGCATTAATCTGAGAAAAAAAACAAAGTTTAATTGCGATGGATGCGGTACTTTACTTACTAGTGCCTGGTTTCTGAATATTTCACATAAACTCATTAACATTTTACGTGTGCTATATGGTAGTCTTGAAGTTGCGAATGAACTGGTAGAATATTCTATTTTTGAACTGAACTATAATTGTAAAAAAAACAGTTACTAGCTATTGTATCAGTAAAAGATAAATTTTACTAAAAAGTGTCGTTGTGTTTCTGAGCTTTTCAATAACTATGACACCGATAATTATTTCTTCTACTAGCCACTAAATGCCATAATTGCAGAGCCAAATTTTTCACTCTTATATTTGTAAAACTTAAGTTATGATACAAATCAAGTTATGGAACAAATAAACGGACCTCGGAGATCAGTTCGTTTTTTTTTACACAAAATAGGCTTGCATTTGACCTCATCTCACTTGATGGGAAGCGACGATGAGGTCGAGGATGAAACGGAACATAAACGGAGTGAGTAAATACGGTCGGAGTCAGAATTGCAGACCCATCGTAGAGCTTCAACAGTGCTATTATTAGTTCAAGTTTGACTCGAGTTCAAGTTTAAAGTCTTCATCATGAATTTACGAGATAAATATTCCAATAATAGTCAATTTAAAACTCTACGGTGGGTCTGCAATTCTGACTTCGACTGTATCTTAGAAACCAGGTATAGAACACCACATCCATTTTATATGTTTTATCCATCCTTGATAGACCACAATCATTAGATTCTTCGCACACAATTGGTCACCTTGACTTTTTCCTATATCGGTATGAAATAATTTGAAATAATACCGCATCTGTCATTACATGTCATTAACTTTAGAGATAAATATTTTAATAAACTAGCAACGCTTTGCGGTTTCACCCGCGTTACTCCTGATCCTGTAAGAATATCTGGATAAAAACCAAGGTTCATTAAAATCGGTGTAGTAGTTTCGGAGCCTAGTCAATGCAAACAAACAATTTAATCTTTCCTCTTTATAATATTAGTATTTGAAATAAACGGTTCACATCAATGGCCGAATCGGGCTTTAATTTGGCACACATATAGATATTATGACGTAGGTATTTGAAAGGATTTTGGAAAATTCTACTCCTAAGTGGACGAAGTTGCGAGTAAAAGTTGGTATACAATACTATTGGCCTTTGAATATAATAAATAAAATAAATAAATAAATATTGCAGGACATTCCACACATCGCCATCTAGCCCCAAGCTAAGTAACTAGACTTGTATTATGGGTGCTAGACAACGGATATACTACTTATATACTTTTCTTTTGTAAATACATACTTATAATACATAGAAACAACCAGAGCACAGACAAATATCTAAGCATAAATACTTGTCTGAGGCGGGAATCGAACCCGCAACCCTGTGTTTGGCAGTCCGGCATGGTGACCATTGTGCCAACTCGTCTAATAATCTAACGAGTAAAAAGTAGCTCCAGCTTTAATTCATGCTGTTTGCCTGAACGCTGTAATGCCTGAACCTAAACCACTTCCTCAGCTTAGTCGACCTTGTCTAAAGGAAATAACTCATCACTACAACTGGAGGTCTTCAAGCCACGGATTTTATTACGATATTTTCCTTCTCCGTAATGGCATAAAGCATTCTAATTCATAGTACAGTAGCAAAAGAAATCCGAAAAAAAGGGAATAAATTCCTCAACAGCAATTAAAACACCAGGAAAAAATAAAATAAAGTAGAAAATAGCAGGATAGACTTCGATAGAGCTGTGCTCTGTGTGAGCAGTGTTTAAAAAGAAAAAAATATCTGCGATTTCTTGCGAATCCATTAAAAAATTAACACCCGTAACTAAACTGCACAATAAAAATATGCGCGCAATTTTCGATTGTTAAAACTTGCGCGTACAAAATCGATCAAATACCTCTTGTCTTCCATATAATAAAAGTAATTTTGCAGAAATTACCTTCTCGTATTTGCGCGTAGTTAAAATCGATAATGTTCCGATTTTTGTCGTTTTACGTAATGATTGTTGAATATTTGTGTAGTGTTACGTTTTTTCATTCATTTTCTGTTATTATTTGCTAATTATAACGGACCTAAGGAGTCCAAGACCTTGAAAAGGCGTGCTTGGAACTGAAGCCAACACGAGTGGATATACTAAACCATCGATTATCCCTGTCTGCACTTTGAAATGCAACCAAAGACAGTTTTAATAGAACTGTTTTGTAATATATATTTTGTGTTTGATATCTAGAAATATTTAGTAACTTACATCTGCGCTGTATAGCCTGAAATAAACGTCTTTTTAGGGTTCCGTACCTGAATACGTAAAAAAGGAACCCTTTTAAGATCACTCTCTTATTTTTAAAGAGCGACCGACTTGCCTTGTCGCAGAAATCACCGTGCGCTGATCGCAACGCGACATAATACATTTTACGATCGCGATAAGTTTCCATGAAATTGATTTGTCGTCGTATTTTTATAACCCACTAATTGTTCTAATAAAGTTGTGAAAGCATATTTTCTGTTGACACCTGCGTAACGGTATTTTTCAAAATGCAAAATTTATTATCACCTTTTTTATATGTTAGGTGAATATGGGATAGGTTCTTTGTTCTATATGTTGACAATCGATTGTTTTTATTGCTTTGTAAATTTATTGAGTTGTAAAATGACGATATGAAATCTGATCAGTCATTTGGTAGGTATTTGGGTGGAGTTATCATTACACATACTTACTAAATTAAAATGGGGATGGAAAGCTGGAAGAAAGGAAGAGAAGTATGAACATGCCACCAGCCAAGTGGGTTCACGACTTAAAAGCTCATGCTGGGGCAGTGCTCCAGAAAAACCGGTGATAGAAGGTTGTGGAGAAGAGTAAGAGAGGCTTATGTCCTGCATTAGGCTGATACATGCTGCTGAAGAAGGAGACCGATAGATATTTACCTACATATTCATTTTATCATCATATCAGCCGCAGAACGTCCACATTGCTCTTGCGGTGAAGGAAAACATCGTGATGAAACCGGTGGTTTGGTTTGTCTACAGATGTATTGACCAGTTCTTTCCTCTGGACGCGGATGACAAAGCAGAGAAGGTGGTATAGGTTCTGGACAAGCCCATTACATCCAATACATTTCCCAGATACTGAATAGCATGGATTAAAGCCTGTGACACAAAGGGTTGCGGTTTCGAATCCCAACTTGTCCAAATTTTAGTATGATGATCAAAAACTTATGTTTGTTTATATTCTGGGTATTTTGGATAAAGTAATATATTAACAGTCAAAGCCTAATTCCTTAGTCTGAGCTACATTACGCTAATTACAGCATCACCCGCGTAAATCCTGATCCCGTAGAAATCTATATTAATATTATAAAGCTGAGGAGTTTGTTTGACCGCGCTAATCTCAGGAACCACTGGTTCGAATTGAAAAAAATATTTTTATGTTGCATTCTCCATTTATCGAGCAAGGCTTTAGGCTCCTCTTTATTTTGATATTTCCACAGGGGGCTAGTTTTAGAATAAAAAGTAGCCCAAGTCAGTTCCAAGGTTTCAATGTATCTTCATACCAAGTTTCAATAAAATCAGTTTCGGAGCTTCGGAGCTATTCCTTACAAACAAATATTTCCTCTTTATATTATTAGTGTAGATGTATTTCGCTTAATAGGTATTTATTATTTTATAACATAGTTATTTTGAAAATCATAAAAACCAAATATAAATTAAACCAGACACGATCCGAAATAAAATCATAACATGCACTTCCTAGGTATTAGATCGTGACCATCCTGACCTCCCAGATAACGATCATCGAACGAAATATTAATTAGTTACAACTTACAACATTGATTTACATCATTTAAATAATTTATATTAGAACACATGCAGAATAGAAACTTTTAATCGACCGATAGTTTTGTAGAATTGGTTTAAGTTTTGGTGCCAAGTGACTCGTCGCATTCCATCATGTTGTCCAGGCTTGATGTTCCACTTCTAGGTGTTCAAGTTATCATTATCCTTCTAATATTACAAATGTAAAAGTGTTTTTTGTGTATACTTCACGCAAAAAGTACATAACTGATTGCGTTCTTCTTCTTCTTCTCGTATAGTGGTGTGGCTCACCTATTGTTAGAGTTTTCAGATCGCCTTAAGGCCTCTAACTTGACCTAACGACTGCTATCAGAGGTAGCAACCGGGACCAATGGCTTAACGTGCCTTCCGTAGCACGGAGGGGATCACGAAAACACATTTTTTGCCACACTACTTATTGGCCACCCATCAAGTAATGACCGCGCCAGGCGTAGCTTAACCCGCACGACCGTAAACGATCAGCGAGCATCGCTTATCTGTGAGCCTCCTCACCGATTGCGATATTACTTGGTAAACAACTGGACACCTCGATTAACACATATACTACTTTTTATACCGATATTCTCACGGAATCGGGACTGCGGCTAGTCACATATAAAAACCTCACCAAACGACAGCCCTATATCGTGCGTGTTTAAATCTCGGTTAAGCATTCATATAGCTTTCTTATGATTACGAATAAAGAAAATTCTGATGAAATCGAAGGCTTTAGCCATTTTGGTCCTGCCTCTGGACACTGTGGGTTTAAACTGAGATTGTAGTATAGGTTTTTGAAAAGCGTACTCCAATTTTCTAGGTACTAAAGCGCGCTGAAAGGCATTGACTAAAGTTGCCGGCGCTGTATACATCAGCTAGATGTAAAACCGCGTCTATTAGTGAAAATAAAAGCTGTCGCGATATATAAACATGGGATTAATTTGCAATGTGAACTTATGGAAAACTTTTGTCAGCAGACAAGTTTGTTGTCTGCGAGATCCCTTTACAAAACACCGTGACTTATGTATTGATTAATTTAATTAATTGTTTTGTTTTACTGTATTAATCGTGTGTTGAATTGTTAAAATTGCATTTCGGAGTCCTAATTTGCATTGTAATTTGTAACTGACAACAAAAAGGAGGTTTTCGTTTTGGTTTATGAATATTTATTGGTATAAAAATAAATAAAATGGAATATTTTATTCCTATGCTATTTGATATTTGAATTATTTCAAATAAACAACCTATATAAATAATGACTAAAACTGTGCAGAGCATAATTTGGAGTGAAAGAAATAAAACCTATATTTCTAATATCAGAATACCCAGTAAGGAAGGGTTCATAGTACCGATTCCTGTCAGCTTACCATTACCGAGTCAGGGAAGGCCTGACTCAGTAAAGGTAAGACTTATCTATTTTACCACAAAACTATGTCAAATTGTCACTTTTGATGCTATTGGTGTTTTATAGAGTTACCTTTACGAAATATGGCCCCTCGTCACTAAAAAACTTAATTGGATATCATAATTACAAAAAAACCCATGAGTTTCTTCTGCATTGATGGGCGCGTTCCGGAAGCACATAGCCTAACTTCGTTTTTAAGACTATTTAACCCATGAACTGTATATGATTCTAAATAAATTAAGAATAATTACTTACTTTGACTTTCACCATGAAAGAATGTAAAAATTCCTTGTAGACTAGGCCCAGGTCCAGAACAAGTCTGTTAAATAAAATTCTTTATCGGGTGGATTTTAAGCATAATTAGACTTTTATGAGATTAGAAGTGATGTTCTATACAAATTGTCAGCGAAAAAGTTTACCATTTCAACCAATAGTCGAATATTTTTGTAAAAAAATCTTGCTTTTATTTCCTTCACGCCAAATTATGCTTGGCGTAGTTTTAAAACCTACAAAGTAAATTGTAGGAAGTATATCTCATCAGAAGCCTTGAAGTTAATACAGTTGCCACTTCGGTAAGTACCTACCTATTATAGACTTGATTGAATAAGTACGATGCAATTTTTAAATTAATAACACGATTTCAAAGCAAGGTTTGTGCCCACTGTACAGTATAAATTAAAAGTGCATAACCATCTTTAAATTTTTATTGTGACCATCCATTTACGTGGAACCAGCTGTGGAAAGGGGTGGCCTAAAATTGAAACGAGGAAATTGCGTCGACGCGCGCTGCGCCGTACTATTTGATTACGTACGTATCTGATTTTAAAGTTTTTCTTTTTATTCTTTTGCTAGACAACTATACATGTATTTGTAGGTTTTGAACGCAACTATCTTACAAATTTTTTTTAATGTTATATAGTAATTAGTCAGGTAATTGCAACTTGCTTGAATGGAAAAATACAACCTGGCTTTTAGGTCTAAAATCGGTGGACCTCTAAGAAGGCCACTTCAGTTTGAGTGCTCCGTGGTTTCATCCGCATTACTTCCGATCCTATGGGAATATCGGGATAAAAAGTGCCTAATATTACTGTCAATGAATCAATGTATTTTCATACCAAGTTTCATCTAAATCGGTTCAGTAGTTTTGGAGCCTATTCAATGCTAACGAACAAATCAAATATTTCCTCTTTATTATATTAGTATCTCATAATACAAATACTATAAACCTATCAATAGTTTCCACCCTAGATTCTGACAAGGTGATGTCGTAAGGCCGGTATAGACAAAGCTCACATAAAGTGTAAATAGACTAGTTAAGATAGTGTGCATTAGTGTAAGTCAATCGCTTAAATCGGTCACTCGCCCACGTGGTGAAGCGGGGTGCGACTGAGAGCGAACAATGGTTATAAGTGAAAGTAGTCAGGTAAATAAATAAGGTGTGGGAAAAATATAGATATCGTAATAACCAAGCCAATCGTCGTAGTGATATTTAGAAAAGGCGGCGTTAGGATTGATCCTACGGCACCAGAGCGTTCCCGGCAGGGATTAGGATAGTGGCAGTAAGATGATTGAAAGACTTAAAACTTGTGCATTACAAAACATTGTTTTAAACTTTACAAAATTGTAGAGAGCGGTGTTGGCTTAGTGGTAGATACCGCGACTTTCATTCTGAAGGTCGTGGGTTCGTATCCCGGCCGGCCGTGCACCAATGTATTTTTCTTATTTGTAATACATTTAATAACTTTTTTATAAGCATGACAAATAATTCTGACAATTCTAATAATAACTTGACATTCAATAAATCAAATATTAATCTTCGGTCTATATTCTTGAATCCGGTGACGCCTGGTGAAATATACAACATAATCATGAATCTTAAAAATAGTAAGTCAAGCGGTTATGACGAAATCAATACAAAGGTCCTTAAACTATGCGCAGGATGGATCTGTCATCCGCTTTCGCATGTCATCAATTTGTCTTTTCTGGAAGGTAAATTTCCAGATCAATAGAAGATGGCCATAGTTAAACCACTTTACAAGAAGGGTCCCAAATCTGATCCTAATAACTATCGGCCCATCACATTGGTTCCCATCTTGTCTAAGGTTTTTGAAAAGGCTATGCTTGCTAGGCTACTCGATTTTATTAGTAAGCACAATATTTTAAGAAGCGAGCAGTTCGGTTTTCGCAAGGGCAGTTCCACTACACTTGCATGTTTCAACCTAATAAGACAGATTACAGAGTCTTTGAATAAAAAATGTCCCATCTTAGCAATATGTCTCGATATGACGAAGGCTTTCGACTTCGTTAATCATTCTAAGCTGTTACGTAAGTTGGAATATTATGGAATAAGAGGTCAAGCGAATGACTGGATGGCTAGCTACTTGCGGAATAGAGAGCAGTGTATCGAAATTTCAAGAATAACAGCTACTACTGACCAGAATAAAATAAAAAAAAAAATTTAGATCAGTGCCGCTTGTTAACAATTCCGGGGTCCCGCAGGGTAGTATTTTGGGTCCCCTACTTTTCCTCATATACATAAATGACCTTCCTGAAGCCATCCAACACAAATGCATTCTTTACGCTGACGATACAACGATCTTAGTGGAATGTAAGAATAAAAACACATTACAACAATTAGTGATCGATGCGCTGAATGATGTAAACAATTGGATGTTAAAGAATGATTTGATCATTAATGTCACTAAAACTAAAATAATTCAATTCATCTCTTATAATTCTAATTCATTGCCTATTGACATATATTTGAATAATGAAATCGTAAAACAAGTTGACAATTTTAAATTTTTAGGTTTTGTTTTGGACCAACATCTTAATTGGAAGATGCATGTAGACGGTCTGTGCCATAGAATTGAACGACACGTTTTTGTACTAAAAACAATAAGGCATACAGTTTCAAAGGAAGCTGCGCTTATAGCATACCACGGTCTAGTGGCCTCACTACTCAGCTACGGCCTCTTGCTATGGGGAAACTCAGTAGAATCCATCAGGGTGTTCAGATTGCAGAAGCGGTGCATCAGAGCGATCAATAAGTCCTGGTACCTCGACAGATGTCGACCTTTATTTAGATCGTGCAATGTCCTCCCGTTACCGTGCATGTATATTAGGGATATCTGTGTATTTGTGAAAACCCACTTTAATTTATTTAGGACGTATACGGATGTTTATCCTCGACAGAAACGGGATATGTTTATTGATCTATTACATCAACCTCCTTGTCATAAAGACATATATAAGAGAAATGTGTATAACATGTGTATATCGATCTACAATTGCTTACCTAGTAACCTCAAAGCGCTGGAGGGTAATCTTTTTAAAAACAAATTATGTATCTGGCTTCTTGAACACTGTTTTTATGACCTTGACGAATTCAAATCATTTAGTAATAAGAAAATACAATAGAATTTTTATCTTTTGACATTATTATTTATTAATTTGATTATTGACATTATGTAATTGATATTATTTTTAACATTTGCACGTCTGCTTGCGGACCGAATACATGTTCTAATATGTTTTGTAAGACCTTTATGCTATGTATTCCGGCGAATAAATGATCTTATCTTATCTTATCTTATCTTAAGAAAAATTTATGTGCGCTAATTGACATTGCTCTTACGGTGAAGGAAAACATCGTGATGAAACCCGCGGCTTAGTTGGCTCCAGAAGTATTGACAAGTTCTCTCCTCTGGACATGGTCGACTAAGCTGAGAGGGTAGTAGGTGCTGGGCAAGCCTACTCCATCCAATTAAAAAGGGTTCAATGGCGGAAAACAGCCTGTATACAAATACAAGTACAAAATCGTAAATGACAAACAATCGAATATAATATCTAAATGAAACATTACGCAAAACATTCTAAAAAAGTTTATAATTTGATGATTACTATTTTAAAAGTAATCCGTAGTATGTTATATTAGGCTAAGTTCAACACTAGAATAAAGGTAAAATACAATATTACTATTACACTATTTTTGTTTATTACGCTAATACTTTCAGAGTAAATTCAGAAACTCCGCAGTCACTCTGACCCAACCTCACACCGATGTTGAAACACAAATGGCGCATAAACCAAACCCGCGAGATGCGTTGACATGCCCTAAAAGCCCATTCAAGAGTTATTTCTTGACCTTTCAACTCCTAATTTAGATATAGTGATATTTTTATTACGGCACGGTGAGAATCTTTCTTTTTTATACAGTTTTTTTATGATCAATCGGGTAATAAAACTTTGATGATTATTTTGAAAATGCTGAGTTATGGATCACCTTCTTTATGGGAATAATTATCTGGTATTTCTATCCCACTGCTTGGTAAAGGCCATCCTTTTGCCCCTCGACACACCCGGTACATTGTTGTTTTAGGTATAGTTTGTATCATGATTAAAAGGGGGAAGGGGTCCATCCCTCTTTTAATCATTTATTTTAAGCATGGTCATATACCCACCATGATTGTCTAATTGCAGGTTGGTGGCTACCTCATCTGCCCGTGGTACACTCTGCTGAACAATAAATAAGGCAATAATGAGGTAGGCTTTGGTTTCGGAGTATATTAGTTGAAACCCCTTACACCCATATGATTAAAAATTTACCACACCACTTATGATTAAAAATTTGTAACTATGCAATCATATTATTCTTAAACTAGCTTTGCCCGTGACTTCGTCCGCGTAGAAGTCGAAAATAGTTTTGATAGGATTGGACTAAGAAATCACGTTGTTGCATACAAACTTTGCCCCGGAAAATTTCGGAAAATCCTTTCTTATCGGATGCCTACGTCATACAAAGAACACACCCTTCAAGTTTCAGGTCTCTACGATCAGCGGTTTAGTCTGTGCGTTGATCCGTCAGTCACTCAGTCAGGACTAAGCATTTTATAATATGTATTGATAGCTTCGCGGCTTCCCCTACGTTAGTTTCGATCCCTTGGGAAAATTGATAAAAATCTAAAAATCATAGTGCGATATCCGACTCACACTTGACCGGTATTTAAAATATTTACCTATTCATTTTTAACAATGTATTGACAGCTTGAAAAATAAATCAAATTGACCTTTTCGATCTTGAATATCGGCCCGGATGTTCACAGTTCTATAAAAAATTACAATAACACGTGAATTACCAACTTTTTTACCTCGTATTTTACAAAAGACGATTCTATTTTATCACAAAAAAACATAATCAAGTTCGGTTTTTGATATTTGGGTAACGAGCAATTGAGTTTCTTACTTCAATTGCTACGTAACTTTGATAATTCAATCTAATGAGGGATTCTGAAGCTTCCACGTGGATACTTTTTATGTTCACCATTACATTGCTCTTACAGTGAGGGAAAACATCGTGATGAAAGCTGCTTCTTTGGCCCGAGCCTTCCTCTTTCTTTCTTCATACCTACTACTAAAACCGAAATTATTTTGACAAAAGCAAAATATTTTTCATTACTCATTCTCCGAAAGTAGGTCTAAAGATGCCTGAAGAGCGTGTAGAAAGAAAAACTTTCAGCCCTAGGGTAAATCGCTTTCACTGACAGCTGTTATGTCAAATTATGGCTTCGCGTGGCTTGTGCAATGTGCTTTTAGCCAGTATCAGTATAATTACGCATTAGGAACTTCAAAAACCTAACCTTCTTGCTTTAGGTAACACCATAGGGTAACACCAAAGAATAACAATTATGGCTTCACACGACTCATGCATACTGCCAGAGGTAGTATGGAGTATGAAGTCTCTCATTCACTCTCATTATTATGAAGAATTTAATGTATTATTCGTAATGAAAAGCACAGTGTTTACCTCGGGTAAAAGACTCATTAAGTCCCTCGAACTATTAGCGCCCTCGCTACGCTCGGGCGCCAAACTCCGTCTCGGGACTCAATGAGTGACTTTCACACCTAGGGTAACAATATACTATTTTAGTTTTAGGCGCAAAAAACTTTGGTGGTTCTTTGGTCAGTGACCAATTCTTTTTAGATAGCGTCTGCCCATGCACTACATGATCCTCAATGAATAAAAAAAACTAACTTTGATTTTGATTTGAACTAGTTAAAAAAAATCTTAGGACTTGATCATCTTTCAATTTGTTTTAGTTTTTCATCTGAGTAGTGTTATCTACTCGTAGTAACTAGTTTCATATCTTTATTAAAAAAACTTTTTGTGTAAAAACAAAAAAATTTCACCTATCAGTTGACTCCCTTTCATTAGTGATCGGACTATAGTGATGACTAGCTTTTGTCCGCGACTTCGTCCGCGTAGAAGTTGAATAACGACGAAGAAATCACGTAGTCCCATACAAATTTTACCCCTAATTTTAACCCCCTTAGGTGTAGAATTTCGGAAGATCCTTTCTTAACGGATACTTACGTCATACAAAGAACACACCCTCCAAGTTTCAGATCTCTACGATGAGCGGTTTAGGCTGTGCGTGCGTTGATCCGTCAGTCAGCATTTTATATGTATAGAAGGTACAATAGGCGTGGTTCTTTATAAATAATTTGATTACTACAATAATTCACATATCAGAGTCCGCTATCACTATCAGTCCAGTCGTGATGATAAAATATAAACACGGACCACCCATTTGGGTCCACGCTTCGTTTGTATCGAACTACCATGAAATAATATAGTGGATAAGACAAATACAACAACAATAAAAAATATTTTGTGTATTTTTATTTTTATCTAAGCAATTATTTTAATTAACAATAATTCATTTATTTCATTAACCAATAACTAATTTCCTAATTACATAATCGTTGGTTAACCTCTTTAAGTATAAATACTTGTGTTGGGAATCTCCGGTCTTCCGAGGGTCGGTAGTTACAAATAAGTTTGAATGTAAATCACAAGCTGATAGCGTTTTAATCAAGTACTTTGACCATATTGGATGGGACAATTAAGTTTTGAATAGGTACTTGCTTTATTATACTTTCGGTCCCGTGTAATCTAATGAAAATGATAACAAAATGAAACAAAAAACAAACCCCTTTTCACGTTTAAACGGCTAGACTGATTTTAACCTAACCTTAATTTAAGCAAGAGGAGATTTTTCCCAATGCTTGCATATACATATTTATTGTCGAATTAAAAACGTCAGGCTTTCTGCAAAATGCGCAGATTGCCCAGTTCGCAGAATGGCTACTTTCGATGATTAGATTTTATTTTGTGTGTGATGAACGTACTTGAAATAAAAAGGAGGTACTTAATTCGTTGCGTATATTTTATATATCATATTTAATCCCTATATACATAAAATTATCTTGTCGCGGTGTTAGTTACATAAGTCCACCTAAACGGCTGAACCGATTTGTGTGAATAATTTTTAATAAATGATCATAAAAAAAGTGATTAAGGTTTAATATTAAATCACACACAAAATTTATTAAACTCAATTCATATTACACTTTTGTTAAGATTCATCGAAAGTGGCCATATTAGACATTATAATCTTATCTACACTAATCCAACAGCAACCCTCATGTATATCAGAGTAATTGGATTAAACGATTTCTTTATGTCATTGTTTCCTGTCCATTGTTCTTCTTAGTGGCTTGTTTGTTTGTTTGTCTCTGTGTCCGTCTGTCTGTATGTCTCGAACTGTGTGCTAATAAGCTGTAATGTGATTCAATATATCATTGAGATTGTGAATGTCACAGATGTAATGGTGAATAGATATGTCTTTAGGTTTGGATTCGAAGGAGTGTTAGATCGTATTTTGTGTCTGTTTCGCCCGTTTTTGTTTCGTTCGTCTTTTGTTTTTGATTCGATTGTCTCTTGTTCCTATTTCGATCGTCTTTTGTTTCAGTTTCGATCGTCTTTTGCTTTTGTCTCGACTGTCTTTTGTTTCTGTTTTAAAAATAATTGAACCACCGCCGCACACTCGGGTTTCTAGCAATTTTTTAATATTTTTTTTCCGTACGATATTATTACCGTAGAAAAGAAATGTCATTTTGCAATACAAATGTCATCTAAAACCCTCGTAGCCGACAGATAGGTAATAATTTCAAACTAAAATGTTAATTTGGTGAAAACCATTCTATATTAAATCAATTGCTTTGACAAAGAAACCCAAATAAATATTTAAATGCAATGCCTTACATATTATAGTAAGTCCGTTCTTACAATTTGTTATTCATAAGTTCGATAAACCTTTGTCATGCTATTGTACTTATCATGTCTAAAATATATTATGTAGTGTCACCTAGCTACCGGTTTTTAACCGACTTTTAAAAAGGAGGAGAATTAACGCAAATAACGTTTTTGAATATATTGCGTTAATTGTACTTAACATATCCAAAAATATTTCAATTGTTATTTCACTATGATGGTCAGTCTGGCCCCAGCTTAACTATGTTTTAATTAAAATATTAAGGTGGCTAATAATGCCAATGACCTTGCTAGTGTGGGCGGAGCTAGACACTTCGTCCCGCGCGGCGCTCGCGCTTCCTCACACTGCCTCTTAGCAAAAGATCGCTCACTATCCTACCACCACAGAATGTATAGTAGTTACAAGCTACCACCTCGGTGATCGGTAAGATAATTACTACATAATTTAAACAGAATGTCTGTACGTAGGTATGTATGTAAGGTTGTCGTGTTGCTGATACAGGCTTCTTTCAATCCTTATTTTATAAATCTGGTAGGACAGAGGTATGTACCGGGGTTGTTGGTATCTACCTACCTCGCACTTACTACACTGTATTAGTGCGAGGTATCACCTAGCTAGGTGTTAGGAGCGACGAGTCATGGCAGGCGACGAGCGAGTGAGGGACGTGATGACCTCCGACTATTATCGAGGTGGTGGAACCGAGGTAGGTAGGTACCGGCAACTGACTATGGTAGGACCGAGGTAGTCGTTTGACGGCATCTACCTACATTGGTCCCACTACCTCGGTGATCGGTGGTATCTCGCACTACTACAATGTGGTAGGTGCGAAGTAGGTAGGTATCGTCAACCTCACACCTACCTCAGTCCCACCACAGTCGATTGATGGTACCTACTTACCTCGCACCTACCACACTGGTAGTGCGAAGTATTATAGTCCGGCAACGTAACTCATACACCTCCCTAGGGGTAAGAGGTATGCGGGGGGCGAGTGACGCAGGCAGTCGATTAATTTGTAGCGGACGCTTGAAACAAAAGGCACACAACACCCCGATCCGACGATCAATGCGAAGATGAATCGAAAAAAGATGTTCGACAAGAAAATTGGCAGGCAAACGAAACAAATAGTGCACAATGTTTATTATTTCTTTGAAAGTAAAAAACAAGATACATCTTCTACAGAGTATCTACGAGACGTAAACTTGAAGAAAACTGTTGCGCAAGCAACAGGAATCTCAGTTTCTACTGTGAGTAAAATTATTAAAGAAGCCAACGATCTAAAATGTGAACAAAATAGCGTGGTTATTAAATCCCCAGCAAAAAAGAAACAAATCCGAAAGAAAAAAATAGAAATAGATAATTTTACAGAAGGCGTAATAAGACGAAAGGTAACTCAATTTTATAATATTCGCAAAAAGGTTCCTACATTAAAAACTTTGAATGCAGATCTTAAAGAAGACGGTGTTATTAATTGCAGTCGAGAATACTTGAGAAGAATGTTGCACAAACTTGGCTTTAAATTTCAGAGATACAGCCAAATATAGTGTCTTGGCCATGGAGGTATCTGAATACTATAGGGAAGCATCGGAGAGATCAGAGGAATATTGTTTACCTCGATGAAACATACGTCAATTCCTCCTTGAATGTCTCATCGTGTTGGCAGTCTACCGATGAAAGAGGAGTGCTGTCACGTATTAGTAAAGGACCACGTTTAATTATTGTCCATGCAGGAGGCCGTGGTGGATTTATCAATGGAGCCCTTTTAATTTTTAAATCTAAAACTAAAACAGGAGATTATCATAATGATATGAATTTTCAAAATTTTAATTAATGGATAAAAGAAAAGTTATTGCCTAATTTACCACCAAATTCCGTGATTGTCATTGACAATGCTGCGTATCATTCAGTGCAGGAAGACAAGAAGCCCACGATGGCGTCCACAAAATCCAACATGCAGGCCTGGCTGCAAAGGCATAATATGGACTTTGATATCCACTTAAGGAAATGTGATTTACTTATTTTAATCAAACAACACTGATATGAAAATGTTTATAAGATTGACGTAATGTTAAAGGCTGCGGGTCATGAAGTATTACGACTTTCACCATACCACCCAGACTGGAATCCCATTGAGCTGGTCTGGGGAAACATCAAGGGACAACTCGCGAGAGATGAACTTGATAGCAATTTGGATAAGAAAAAAATTGCACTTGAGCAATTATTCGCGCAATTCTCCGTAGAAAAATAGGAAAGCTGTGATAACCATGTCCAGAAAATTGAAGAAGAATATTGTCACCATGATCGAATACACGATGATGTATTGGATCAAATAATAATTAATTTACAAGATGATTCGGATTCATCAATAAGCTCTAAAAATGAAGATAGTTCAAGTGAGAATTATAGTAGCAAGGAAGAATAATCTATCTAGTTATAAGAAAGTAAAGATAATAATTAGAATAATAGATAGATAGATAACTTTATTTGTACAACACAGGAAGGAATATAGAACACGATATACACAAAGCAAAGTAATATCTATTCTATATCTATATCCATATCTATTCTATACTAGCTGCGCCCCGCGGTTTCACCCACGTAAGTCCCAATCCCGTGGGAGTATTGGGATAAAAAGTAGCCTATGTGTTAATCCAGGTCTCCAGCTATCTAGATACCGAGTTTTATCGGTCAAGTAGTTTTTGCGTGAAGGAGTAACAAATATACACACACACACAGAAACTTTCACATTTATAATATTAGTAAGATTCTACATTTTTCATAGTTTCAAATAATATTAATCGGTTCTGGCATAATTTATTGTTTCTTTTTTCATATTGCATTATAAAAATAAATTAAAATAGATATCATGTTGCAAATCATTTATTTATAAAGATTACATATTGAGTCCATCGAACATCTCTCTCATATCGCTCGATATATCTTGGATTAATTAACTACGTGTGTATCGATACCCGCCCCAGCGTACCTCCCCGCGAGAGGGAGGTCTATGAGTTATGTTGCCGGACTATAGCGAGGTGGTGGAACCGAGGTAGGTAGGTACCGGCAACTGACTATGGTAGGACCGAGGTAGTCGTTTGACGGCATCGATAATAGTTTCATTTTGCATTTTCCGCAACCGTCTGAAATAAATCAACAAATCAATATCACCAAAAATTAGGTATAGGCACATGAGTAGGAATACAACCAGAGACTAAGGTGTCACAAGGCTCTGTGACAAGTACACTCCTACAAAATTGACGCACGTGTGTGCGTGAGCACTGGCGGCCCGTCACGTACGGAGAGAAACCGGTCTATACTAGCTCGACCAGTGTCCGAGTTCAGGGCTGTCACACTCGCATGCTTGCGGGAAACGTCACGCGTCGAGTGTTTGTTTTTTAATGTTTAATTATATGTAGTGTTACTAATTTAAACTCAAGTAAGGTAAGGTAAGGTAAATATCAAAATAAAAAGTAGTCTTTCTAGAAAAATGGACTACCCAACACAAAAAATTTTTTCAATTCGAACCAGTAGTTTCCGAGATTAGCGCGTTCAAACAACAAACTCTTCAGCTTTATAACATTATAGTATAGATAAGTCCCGATCCCGTGGGAATATCGGGATATAAAATATCTATAGCCTTCCTCGACAAATGGACTATCCAACACAAAAATAATTTTTCGATTCGAATTAGTAGTTCCTGAGTTCAAAAAAACAAACAAGTAAACAAATAAACTCTTCAGCTCTATAATATTAGTATTCATCAAAATTCAGATTACATTGTCACCGCGTCAAAATAAACGCACATAATAAAAGACACTGATACACATTTTTTTTTATTTAATATAATTCACCTGTGCCAACCCTACGTGATTACGTATCAATTTTGACAGCTCCGAATAACCTTAGTCTCGGTCTCTACTCATGTGGTATAGGTACGGTCGGCTGCAAAATTGCAGACCCACCGTAGAGCTCCAATGCGGCTGTTATAAAAATGGTTTCAACACAAGCAAGATTCTAGGCACCTGCTTTAGTTGAAGTCTAAAGTCTTCTAACTTATCAATAATTCAAACAAAAAATATTAGAATGCAAACATTCCAATAATAGTAATTTTCGAACTCTACCGAGGGCTGCAATTATGCAGCCGACTGTACAGTCGGCTGTTTTCATTCTAATAATTTTTGTTTGATAAATTGAATCTTGAATCTTGCTAGTGTTGAAAACATTCTTATAACAGCCGTTTTGGAGCTCTATGGTGGGTCTGCAATTATGCAGCCGACCGTAGTTAGGTACAAACACTGTAGCTCGCGCGTAATGGGTATGACTACTATAGGTTGTAAATTGAACGTTCGACTCGACCGATAAATTTGCCGTAGTCTGGAAAAATGTGTGTATTTTATAATAGGTAGGTACTTGACTACTTACTAGGTAAAGTTTAGGTATGTACTTACGTTACTTCGAGACAATGAAGCATACTCCGAACTCTAAATTTCTTCAATTTACTCATTTTTCACAAGTTAGAAAATAAATAAGTAATAAGTCTGGTCACTATATTTTTATTTTAGTATTTTTTAAAGTTGGCACTTTCTTAGCGTCCGTAAACAATCACAAGTACATATGGAAGTAAAAAAAAGCGTCCTTGCGCAGTATGAAAATATGTATTTGAAAAAATAGCACTATACAGCAAAAACTTGGCACTATTCAGGCGTCCATTAGCCAAAACAATATATACTCGTATTATTTATTTCAGAAAACAAGGTCCGAATAGGGATCACAAAAAAACATAAGTAAATATCCGTGCGAGAGCGCAGCGCGACGCGGCCTTCCCGTCCGAAAGCCAGCGGCGTACTGGCCGCGCCCACCGTCGTCACAGTCTTTTCAATAGTTACTACTGGCGTTCTTGCCCCCGGTCGCTTTCGTTGGTGAAAATTGTTCATTGTTACGAATGTGTTTTGTTTTCCTCAAAAGTCAAAAAATAGAATTGTAGGTGAGATATTTACCGACATTTTGGTATAACTTTGAGTCAAAAATTCATTATAGTTTTGAAGCTACCCTAAAATTAAAAATTTTAATCTCAAATTATTCCAAAAATATAGGTAAAGATCTCACCTACAATTCCAGCTTTGCACTTTTGAGAAAAACAAAACACACTCGTTACAATCAACAATGTTAGTTGTAAGCGGCGGGTATTTCTTAGGCGCGTTGCGTTTGGCATTAGAACCAACCTTAAACATACCTACTTGATATTATCGTATTTTCTCGATCTTCTTTTGTCGGTGGGACAGTTAAGAAATAGAATTCCTAACCACCACACTAGTGTGACACACTGGTGTGATGGTCAGTCTGGCCCCATTCTCAATTTGATTGTTCTATTTGAAAGTTTTTAAGACGGCTTACTCATTTTTAGTGCATTTTTAGCAGTGAGATGTATCTGTTGATATATCACTGCTTTTTAGCTGCCTATTAAAACTTCACTCGATATCAGGTAAAAGGGAGTAACTTCTTCAAGATTTTACATGTCAGATGACTATTGTTTTGGTACTTTTCATGACAAAAATATATGTTTTTACCGGTTTAAACCGATATTAAAAAGGAAGATGTTCTCAGTTCGACTTCCGGTTTTTTTGGGTGTAGGCAGAAGCCAATAATCAAGACGAAACAGAGAGTTTTTGACGCGATTGTGAAAAAATATGGCGTTTTGTGTTTTGTCTTCTATACAAAAATTTATACTCTGTTTAATAAATTTCATAATTTTTATGATTAAGTTCTCATTGCAATAAACTTTTATAACCCAAAGAGGTTGGATTAGTAACGTATGTAACAAATTATGACGTCACATTTAACATTTGTGTTTTCCAAATGTACTTTTCTGACAGAAAAAACGTTTTTAGCCTATATTGTTCCACTGCTGGGCAAAGGCCTCACTAACATCATTCCAGGCAGTTTGGTCCTGGGCTAGGTTAACCCAGTTTCCTTCAAATGCATCGAGATCGGGCCTAAACATAACCCTCCTTTTTGGTTCCGCCGTAGTCAGGTAAATACATTTTCATTTAAAGATTCAAATATTTGTGTAACTGCTTGTTATTTACAAAATAATAATTATAAAAAATACAGAGATGGTGAAATAATAGCCAGTTTCTTTTAGAAATCTCACGCTTTAAAAAAAAGAAATGGAATGCAAAAACCGACAAGTGTCCGGATTGTCCGGTACAAATCATACACAATTATGTGGTGAAAAACGGAACAGTACACGATTGTACCGTCATTTACCGATTCCACGGCAATATCACTCTTTATAATTCACACGAAATTACTAGTGAACTCACAAAGGGCGGTCAAGCGTGAAACCTTTTGTAAGACAGTGTTCCCTATGTATTCTAAGGGATTTATTACACTAATTCAGATCGATATGACAAGATGATATATAATTCTACTGTATGGGTGTATGTCACTGAACTCCCCCTAAACGGCTAGATTTTTTGGCTGGTTTAGATTACCAAATCAGCCCGGGTTTTTTTAAAATAACGTTTGCTGGGACAGCTAGTATCTGTATGAAATTTAAATATTATAAATGTGAAAGTTTTTGTGTGTGTGTGTGTGTGTATGTATGTTTGTTACTCCTTCACGCTAAAACGATTAGACTGATTGCGATGAAATTTGGAATGTAGAATCTAGACCAGATTAACAATATATGCTACTTTTTATCCCGATATTCCGGGATAAAAAGCAGCATAGGATCGGGACTTATGCGGGTGAGACCGCGGGGCGCAGCTAGTTGTCAATAAGTTTGAAATGGTTTTAATCTAACTGCCTATATCTCAATATACCTACTTATTTGGCGTCTGCAAAGTAGATCTTTTTTACTGCAAAATAGTTTTAGCAGTCTGCTATGGCTGTCCCTGACTCACCTTAATTGAAGATTTTGTTGTTGAGAAAAGTTTACCACTTTCCGCGTGTGAGATCTAAGCTGAAATAATCAGGACGTATTCTCCAATAAACTTAGTCGCCCTCTGCTATACACTCAGTAAATATTATCATATATCTTAATGATACACAGTACCAGCAACTTTAGCCTACGTTAATCAGAGCGCTATAGTGCTTGGGATATGTATTAGATAGAGTAGGCTTGCCTATCCCCTCCTCAGGTTAGTAAACCATGTCTAGAGGAAAGAACTCCACGACCTTATCTTCTCATCTCCATTCTTACATCATACAACCAGGCAGACTGGTGTGCGGCACCGATTCATGGTGGACATACCAGACGTTCGCACTAAGCGCATTGCTTCGTCATTCCTTATTCACACTGCAAGGGGAACGGAATCGGTTGCCTGCGTCTGCCTTTCCTGACGTGTACAATTTGGGGGTCTTCAAGTTGCGAGTGGATAGGTATCTTCTAGGAAGGCGTGTTACATCTTAGGCCGCATCGTCACCTACCATCAGGCAGGTGTGACAGTGGTCAAACGCTGACCTATCTTATGTAAAAAAAACTGCCAACTAAGCCACGTTTAGTATTAAATATATACGCACAATGACCTAAATGAAAAGTCTAAGTGCGGAAACCACCCTGTACAACTAAACTAACATTAGTAGTAGTCTAAATTATTATTATAACTTTGACACTTAAATAAAAAAACGGTACCCTAAAAAAGGTATAAATCATAATTTATCAATAACTAGGTCGATTTTGTGAAGACCACTCATCTTTCGGCCGATAAATTACAGGTGAAGGTATAAATGAAAATATTAAACCATATACCCGTACGTAATAATACTGATGAGACCGTCGGTGGTAATAATGAACTTAATGGTACGATTTATGAGGTGATCCCGGATCAATTTCGCGAAATTTATATACTGTTGAAACTTACGGTTTTTTGATGGAAGTAAATTGTATATTTTGGTGTTTTTCGGGGCATTAAAGGTGTGTTAGTTAGTTGATACTTTGGGCAGAATTAAGTGAGTTTTTTGCCATTTAATATAATCGAGTGTTTTTGAAAAAAGTTTCATACAAGGTACCTGTTTCGTAGGGGAACAGAGTATATTCGTTCGATTATTTTTTATCTATTGTTGAGGGTAGGTCTTGAAAGAAAACATAACTTGTGGGTAGATTTGAAACATTTATCCCGTTTGAATGACGAACGTACTACGACCACCAGTCTTCGTCAGGCTACCTTCGAGCGAGCACATCTATCGAGCTCCATCGAATCGTAGTACCGGTCCGCGCCGCGCATAACGTGTGGACCTTTATCTCGTTCTTCATAATATTGGACTGCGTATCAAGTGCGACATATTCCTGTAAACATTTTTTGCGGATCCGAAAGTGGCTACCCTTCGGTCCCCTTACCTTCGACATATCGTCTGATGTGGAAATAGAATACCAGTGCCCTATGGATTTGATGAAAAAGGATCGTAAACGGACACGTCTCCATCGACCAGAACCCTCGGAACACCTTCGAGAGCAAAGGTCAGTGGTACAAAATCGTAACTCCTCTACAATACATATAAATAATTTTGTCGCAACCTTTTTCGCTTCGGTGCAAATGCGGTGTAAATTTAGCGTATTTTTTTCTAGGAACCAGTTGTTTTCCAGTCATTTAAAAAAAACCTGACATCTTTCTTGTAGATTTAGGTGAAAATGTCACATATACTTACCATCCACAAAAATATTAGGTTGAACAGAAGACAGAGTTTATCGTCGTTAAAAAAATGGTATGTAGTCTTCTTGTTTAGGAACAAATCGATGATATTATCCTATAGTAGTACGACCCAGTTGGCACAATGGTCACCATGCCGGACTGCTAAACACAGGGTTGCGGGTTCGATTCCCGCCTCAGACAAGTATTTATGCTTAGATATTTGTCTGTGGTCTGGTTGTCTCTATGTATTATAAGTATATATTAACAAAAAAAGTATATAAGTAGTATATCCGCACCCATAACACAAGTCTAGTTACTTAGCTTGGGGCTAGATGGCGCTGTGTGGAATGTCCTGTAATATTTATTTATTTATTTATAGACTCCACTGAATTTAACGAAGCATCAGACGAATGATAGGGTAATAAAAACAAAAGCTATTTTATTGCACACTCTTTATTCATTAATACACTTAAAAAGACTACAACAAAACCTTAGCCATCATTTTTAAAATTGAAAATTTTACCACACTTAAATCCAAATTGATTCAATTTAGAATACTTATAAAATTAATTTAAATATATTACAACTAACACATAATAAAATTGAAAAGATTCTGTGTGTTGTCTTATTCCCATGGCAGATTACAAATATAATTTTGAGCATTAAAGTTTATAGGGTATTATGTTATAGTCAGGGGCCAAATACTAAGGTGCCTGAGGGCTACTAAAAGGTGATTAAAAACCTTGATAGAAAACAAGGAAGATTAACAAATTAATCGTTTTTCAGATAGACAATAAAGCAAATATTTATTTAATGACCAGTTTTCAAACAGTTGCCTATTTTTACGAAATATTTAATTTTTAATAAAGTTCACGCCCGTAAGCTCCCCTAACGAGTGCCCTACTCCCTAAAGTGGAAGGTGGCCTTTAATACGCGTAGGTCACTTATTTAGGAATTTACCTAATTACGCAACAAATTGTCATTAAATTAATACCTATCCTTAATAAATAAATACTACCGTTTTTAGGTGCCATGCTATTAGTTTTCGGTATCAAGGTTTTTCTGCATTTAAAAGCTTCCTATTCACAGTATCCCCCAAATGACGGATAGTGAGAATTTGGTGTGGCATCGTCCCACAAATTCATAGTCAAGCCAATTTGGGGATAACTTTTCATTTCATTTATAGCGGGAGGTGAAAGTTGCATTATCACTCAAAATTATTTTTAACTAGATTGCCCCCAAATGGAGGATCTATTATGTAATCCAGCTATTCTACAAAAAACCCAACTGTAACCAATCCGATATTATCATAAATAAATCATAAATATCGAGATCAATAACTCAAACGAATCAATCGATTGAACTATATCGATTCATCTCTCAGTACCGGCGCGAATCGCGAAACAATCGTACAGGTCATGAATAATTCTATCGATTATAATCGAATAAATGTTCTGTAATGAATATCGATTTATATTACTTTCTATTATTGAGGGCTTCGTTTTACGATTGTTTATGAATCGATTTTGTAAGCGAGTTAATTGTGATTCTTAACTTTGTAAGTTACTTTTGATTTTATTTAAGTGCACTATTGCCAACATATTATTTAATACAAGAACAATAAAAAGTAGAAGTTATTTTGTTAGGTCATTCAGGGGTGACAGGTAAAATAATAAAAAAAAATATATATTTTTACTTACCAGTTTCGTGTGTGATAGATCACGGTTATGGATTGAAATCAACTTTCGTGATTTTTGTGGCTCTACAGATCCCCCGACTAATATGTGAAATAGAGACGGTTAATCACACATAATCTAAATACTAATCCTTATGATTATTCGTCTTCATTCATAAACAAAAATCTATACTTATATTATATTATCTTATATTATGTATTTCACCTTTTTTGTTGAATAAATATATTTGTATTTGTATTTGTATTTTGTATTATAAAGCTGAAGAGTTTGTTTGTTTGAACGCGCTAATCTCAGGAACTACTGGTTCGAATTAAAAAAATCTTTTTGTGTTGGATAGTTCATTTATCGAGGAAGGCTATATACTTTTTATCCTGATATTCCCACGGGATCGGGAGTTACGCGGGTGAAACTGCGGAGCGCAGTTTCACCCGAATACACATATAATTATATATATAATTATATACAACATATAATTATATACAACCCGAATACACATATAACCGAATACACATATTATAGAATTACAATAAAATAAATTACAACGAATTAAAATGACCTAATTAAGGTTAATTTATATTAATTGTGAATATATTCGTCATCGAAATTAGCTTTTTTAGACCTATTTTGACTTTTTCATTTTGTTTCTCTGCAACAACTAGACCGATTCCTATGAAACTTGCTATTAGACAGTTAGTAATTCGGTGTCACAAATGTTACTTTTACACGGATATTCCACAGGGCGCAGGCGACACGTCATAATATTAATAATTTATACCTCAAAACAATCCTTTATAGTCAATATAACTTGATCACTGAATAATACACAGTTATAGTTAATAAAAATTGTGGTACCATTATCTGCGCTGGCGCATTGTCTAGTCGCGCCCACGCATTGGCTCTAGATAAATTATTAATATGCATTTGTAATGATTTGTAGATCAATTTATGTGCAGACTAGATAATCGGTCAGATTAGATATATGTACCTAAGTTCCTAAGGAGAAAAACTCTATAAAAATTTGACCTACTCTTCTGAACGATTTTTAAAAGTTCTCAAGTTGAAACAAATATTTTCTCTATTACGAGAATTATGAATTTAATTTTATTATTTATACAGTCTTAAAAAGCAAATAATAATGTGTATTATATCAAAAATATACTAATTTACAATTTCACAAATTAAATAAAAAAAAAAATAATTAAGATTCTATTAAATAATTAACTCGACTTAAAACAAATCTTAAACATAACCCCTAACGACTTATATATGAGAAGGCAATATATTCAAGGGTCTAGCTGGAAACATCTGGCAACATAGATGCTCAAGCTTACCGTTTCGGCAAAACATTGGTCTCCCAGCTCTTTGGTCTCCTCCTTTGGACAAGAAGTCTCATTGAAACGCGCCTGAAATACAAGAGTTAGTGTCACCCTTTGCCGCCGGTAGGTAGGTATGTCAAGTTTTGAATAGGTCCGTCCGTAGTCACCCATCTATACTTTAATCTTTGACATGTTTTAAGTAAATCAAATCGGTAAGCCACCGTATTATAATGTAGGTAAATGCATACATAACAATAGGTACAATATTACAACCTAATATTTACATAATTCGACACGGCTCATGTCACTATGCCAACGAGAATTTAGACTAACAGACTTTATAATCGACCGATTTTTTATAATAGCTAAACAATCGTTCATTTCGGGTTTTTGTATGCTTAAAAGTTTCACATGGTGTATGTTGGTGGGCAATCGGTTGAAGTTTGTCTGTGGTTTGCGTAAGCTTTTTTAAACCTTTATGTAGGGTTGTCATAGGTTTTTGAAACCAAAAGAGGAGTTCAAAACACGAAAAACAGAGCGAGCGTAATTATGTTTGGCCACTTCGTGCTGAACCCTCCTTGCGGCGTTACAGACGGTGGCGGGGACGAGGTACTGAAGATTTCAGCGGGTAGCGGGTGGTGTAGTGGGGAAGGGTAACGCGTGCAACGCACGTCAACTTATGACAGTCACGGCCGCGGACTCGAAGCGGCAACACGTGTTGTCAAACCTATGACACTTTGAGTTCAACGCACACGAGATAACTATCTCAGGATGAGTCTAGCGACACGAACGACTAAGAATGTTGTTTATAAAGTGTGACAACCATGTCATAAAAGTGAAGACGAATATTATAAATCAGATTATGTAATTAACGATGCATTGGACAGGTAGGCATTATTGTTTATTTTTAATGTAATCAATTATTGGTGTGCTGACTGGGCAGACGTGACTCTTCACCACCAGCACCATCTGCTCAGGCTATCTATAATCAACATTGATTTAATTTAATTAAAATAAATAAATAAATATTGCAGGACATTTCACACATCGCCATCTAGCCCCAAGCTAAGTAACTAGACTTGTGTTATGGGTGCTAGACAACGGATATACTACTTATATACTTTTCTTTTGTAAATATATACTTATAATACATAGAAACAACCAGACCACAGACAAATATCTAAGCATAAATACATGTCTGAGGCGGGAATCGAACCCGCAACCCTGTGTTTGGCAGTCCGGCATGGTGACCATTGTGCCAACTGGGTCGTCGTTATTATCGTTATCGTTATCGAATTAAACATAATATTGTAAAAAATATGTCTTTTTTTATATTAATGTTGTTTTTGTTTTAGATTCGTATTTCATCTGAATGAAGACGATGATGATGATGATGACGATAACGACAATGAAGAAGTTCAAACAGACAGAACATGGAAGTGATATGGATATTCATTTATAATCTTCTTTTTTGTTTATAGTATAATACTCTAACAGAAATAAATACTTTACTTTACAATACAGACATTAGTCAAGTGGGAGGGTCGTAGATATTTCTATAATCTGTAATTGTACTGGTAAATAAAGATATTATAAATTTTTCTTTACTTTATCTTCACTACCAACAATATAAATAAATAAATAATGGAACAACTTTAAGTACCTTTTTATTTAATCTTACATTACGTCAAAAATTGTTTCAATATATCGCAAGATATATCCGGGTACACTTTTCCCGTGTGTATCGCGTGCTATTACCTCGACCCCGCCACCCCGCAAATACCGCAGGACGGTCGCGCACGACTTTGCCAAACTATAGCGAACATTTCTGCCGTTGGACACGGAGACCCATGGTCCGCCTTAAAATTCTAAAAATTAGTTTAAATTGTCTGTATTTGTACTTACGTACTTATGTCTGCATGCCTAACAGGACCCTTCGTTTGATTTGATTTTTACCTCTGTCAATCGAATCAGACGAAGGCCCTTGATAGATAAAGATATAAGTTTCAAAATAGCTTCAGGTGGCCAAAGGGTTGGCTCCTACCTCGGACAGTGGATAGTTATCCTACTAATATTAAAAATGTGAAAGTTTGTGTGTGTGTGGATGTATGTTTGTTACTCCTTCACGCAAAAACTACTGGACCGCTTGCGATGAAACTTGGTATTTAGGTAACTGGATACCTGGATTAACACATAGACTTTTTATCCTGATATTCCAACGGGATCAGGACTTACGCGGGTGAAACCGCGGGGCGCAGCTAGTAATTAAATAATTTATGCCATCCAGCGATGTAACGCAGCTAGTCTTGTAAGCACCCTTCCTAGGGAAGGGATGACTTTATTTACTAAAAATGATGTTAATGGCAACCCTATCTATTGTCATAGATTTGTAAAGTTATTCCAGTTATGATTGACGCTCAGTATAAAGTAGAATTGTTTATGACATTAGATTATTTTGTCATATTAAGTAGGGATTTGCATTGCATTGCTTACCAATGACAGTATTTTCTAAATAGATGCAGATATTATAAATCAATTGTTTGATCTATTTATATATTGAAATATTGCAGCGCTCTGCGGTTCCACCTGCCTAACTCCCGAAGGGATATCGGGATAGTAAGTAACCTATGTTATTCCCAATTAATTAATGTATCCTCATACCAAGTTTTATCAAAATCGTTCTAATAGTTTTGGTAAAATTTATGTGCGATAATTAACATTACTCTTACGGCGATGGAAAACTACGTGATGAAATCTGTGGCTTAGTTGGCTCCAGACGTATTGACTAGTTTTTTCCTCTGGATCAACGTCGACTAAGCTGCGAGGGTGGTTTTAGTCTTTGGGCAAGCCTTCTCAATCTTATACATGTCCCAGGCACTACAGCGCCCTGACAAGCAAGGATTAAAATTACTGGCGGTATATAAATCATAGATTAGATGTAAAAGCATATATCTAATATAATAAATATATTTTAATTATAAAATATTATTGGGCCGGCCATATCTGCCGTATGCCGGAAGAACTTTGGGCCAAATCAACAACTTTTTGGACACCCACCAACGGAAAAAGATTACCCGGCAGACCCCGTCGTAGGTGGCAAGACGATATGGACAAATTTATGACAGATTGGCAATCCGTCGCACAAGATCGCGATCAGTGGAAGGGGAGTAGAGAGGCCTTTGCCCTGCAGTGGGACACTACAGGCTCTTAATAATAATAATAATAAAATATTATTAACACTGTATATAATACATACTAAAGATAAATAAATGTAGATAGTGTTAGGTATTCCCATTTATTAAACCATCAAACATAACTACAACATTCCGCATTTATAGTTGTTGACAAAAATTTCAAATTTATGACCCTTGTTACACTTCAGATTTCTATCTGGAGACCCTATAAGACCCCATAAATATAGATTGTTTTTTCCATAAGAATCTGTTGCTTATTTATGGGCTGGCTTCTTACAAATCATATCTATTGTGAAACTTTAATTCTTTATAGCGTATTGGTAGTTGACGATGTGTTTAAATTTATGTTTCTGATTGTAAACTAATACGTAGATGTAGAGAATTTAGAAGTGATCATAAATTATATTAAAAATATAAAATAAGTTATATGAAATAAAATATATATCCCGAGACATATATCGTCCTCGATTTTGACAAAAACAAAAAGTGCAAGTGCAAGTTTTGAAAAAGTCATTACCCCAGCCAGGAATCGAACCTGTTAATTTTCAATGAAATACTAATTTTATATTTACCTATACTTACATAATATTTTTTGTACTAACAGATAGTATTGATAACAAAAATCAATTCCTCGAAACAAATATACAATGGAAAATAAAAGGAAATGGCCCCTTTTTGTAGTTTTAAGCAAAGATTTGACGACCCAGTTGGTACAATGGTCACCACGCCGGACTGCCAAACACAGGGTTGCGGGTTCGATTCCCGCCTCAGACATGTATTTATGCTTAGATATTTGTCTGTGGTCTGGTTGTTTCTATGTAATATATGTATATATTTACAAAAGAAAAGTATAAAAGTAGTACATCCGTTGTCTAGCACCCATAACACAAGTCTAGTTACTTAGCTTGGGGCTAGATGGCGATGTGTGGAATGTCCTGCAATATTTATTTTATTTATTTATAGCCCTGAAAGCTCGTTTTAAAAATTCATCCTGTATATGTTTAATGATTTGTTTTAAGGCGTATATTACTGTTTTATTTCACTTTTCTTCGATTAATAATTATTCGAAAAAACAATTTTATAAAATACTTACTACAATATTTTTCGTATCACTTACAATAGATACGCATCAATAGCAAAGGTATGGCCAGACAAAAAACCTAGTTTGTGTGCACTTAACATTTCATTCCTAAAAATATTTTTAGGAAAGAAAACCCATAAAAAACCAACATATAATCGTAGTGGTGCAATTATTTGAAAATAATATCCATTTTTTTTATAAAATTATTCTAGGAGTTTGAAGTTTATTCTCTAAACTAAGCCACATCCAGTTCTCTAGTTATGGAGTCAAGAGAGTTAATACAAGTATAATGTCAAAATATTTCCACCCTCCGATTTAGGGTAAGTAACAATACCATTTTTAGAGCATTTTGATTTAATTTTATTTATGTACCGTGAACTACTATCTAAAACCGACAAAATCTGTTACCATTCCAACCAACATTGACGTTAATACAAACCTTAAAACTATAATAGGTAAAGTTTATTTTGGGTTGTATCTTTATTGTACAAAATACATTGAAAGTTATACAAAATACAATAAATTTCAAGTTTAGAACAGAATTGTAACAATTTAAAATGTCATTTATTGTAGTTTGGGGCGCGACAAATCTATTGATAATTTGTTCTGGCCCTTAAATAAGAATTTAATAGACCCTTGACACTACTTGAATGGTTCGAGAGTTGATAACCTACTAGATTTATGGGTTAGTGGGGCAGATTTTTTTTAATACGCCGATTTTCATTACGAATTTTTTTTGAAAAAAATTGACAAAACTTTCGACTCATACGTATTGAGAAACCGCTGCTGGTTTGTATCTCGTCTTAACAAAAAATAATCTAGCACCAACAACTTTGCCTAGCGGTTTCACCCGCGGAAAGCCTCGAACCCGTTGACAACGATTATTCCCAATATACAATGTAATTAAAAATGTTTTAAAAGTTCCAGAGCCTATTTATGACAAATAGGAGCCCTAGGCAAAAAGCTTTCAAACAAAAATTGTTAATTATTAAAGTTTTTCCTAAATTTTCGGATAATTAAAAGTCTGCAATTTTTTCTCCGTTTCTAAGTTTATCCCAAGGTAAGTTAAAAAAATACGGCATAGCCGTGTTTTAACTTCAGTGTAATGTTTTTTGAATCGAGTATAAGCAGTATCTCTCTATAACTCTACTATAGATAGATACCAATACCACATGACTATGTGCTAATACTTACAAAGAAAAAATAATTTTAATTTGAATAGTTGTATGTAATGAATCGTCTTTTAAAGTACTGAACCAATGTGTTTGTTTTTTGTCCCAAACATTTCATGGTTTGGAATGATAATATAAACCATTGAGCAAAACATAAAACCCGTTAATCGAATTCCCTTCAAAGCTAGAACTCAACCACTTTCTTTACCATTAAAATCCACATGTAAAAACAACATTGTTGCTAAACAACTAGTACTAACACCATTGATTGATGTTAAACCGTAGCAAGTTCGATGTTTGCGTCGGCGTCGGCGCAATGTAGGTAAAAACTAACGCGTGCAGTGCGCATGCGTTAATGAAGCAGCATTGTTGTAGATCCGCCTAGAATCGAACCTGGTATGTTTGGTGTGGAGTGAAGTAGTTAGGTGTCAGCGATTTTTAACCAACTACAAAAGGAGGAGGTTCAATTCGCGGCGTACCTATATTTTTTTATGTATGTTCCCCAATTCATCGATGATTCTTTTTTTTGTCATACAATACTATAGAATCGTAATAAATATTTTAAATTTGGTAGTATTGGCTTAGTTTTTGATATACGTCATGGATAAATCTTGCTCAGTATTACCTAAGTACTGTCCACTTTTAATTATTTATCTTTTTTGAGTGGAATCAATTGACAATTAGTATGTCAGATTATTGTTTTAATATCTTAGGTAAAGTTATTTACGAAATGAGCTGTTTGCTAATACTTTGTTGACAAGTAGGCCATTTGCGAAGTAGTCTGACAGAGAAGTAGGTATGATGAGAAGTTGGCTATTTGCTAAGTAGACCTCTGGTACCTGAAGGCCTACTTTCAATGTGAAGGTCGTAAGTTAGAAGGTTGCGCAGAGCGTATTTTTGGCGAGAACCAAAGTAGCTATTTTTTGCAATAAAATACCCAAGATCGAAATTGGTAATTTACTCGCTATCTATCTGTAAATAATATTATTTCCAATATTCTAATAGCCTAATAGCTTAATTACGCTATGTGAATACTCTATAAACTATTTCACTTTAATTTAGAAAAAAGAGCGAATGCCTATAATAATGCTATAACCCTGAAAGAAATAGAAAAGAGTGAAGCCTTCAAAACGAGCTTAAATAAATCTGCATGTATTTTTTATAATATAATCACGAAGAGGATAAAAAAGAGCATCATTTTCACGATCTCGCGACCTCTTCTCCCATAGCGCACCGCAAACGAACCCGAGCAAAATCGAAGCTCCCAAACAATAGACCGTCCTCAATACAAAATTGACAATGGCCGACTGAGAAGAACTAAATTTATCGCCTTCTGTTTCTTGTTGAACTGTGCACGTATACACTGTGACTAAAATGTTGAAAAAAGGTCGTTTTATAGGATGTTCCGTTTTACACATTCTTCTATATATATAAAATTCAAAATCCTGGCTGCCTGATATAAAATAAAATAAATAAATATTGCAAGACATTCCACACATCGCCATCTAGCCCCAAGTTAAGTAACTAGACTTGTGTTATGGGTGCTAGACAACGGATATACTACTTATATACTTTTTTTTGTAAATATATATTAACGCACAGCTCAAACTGTTGGACGAATTGGGTTAAAATTTTGGCATACCTGCTACATACATATTAAATATAGCTTTTATGACGTAGATATATGCTAAAAAGGATTTTTAGACAATTCAACCCTACACGGTCAAAGGCGCAGATGCACTGACACCAGCACTAAAGGTTGCCATATTCTAAATTAATAACCCTTAATCCCTATTTATTTACGTCATTTTTTCAACACAAACAATTTCAAACAATAATCTAATCTGAAAAAATCTACATAACAATAAAATAAGATAAAAATCGTCACCTGGTTTTTAAACTTAATAAACAGAGGTATTGCTTCCAATTTCTTTAATTTTTATTTATAGATTTAATCAGTTAATTGTATCATTTAATTTCAGTACTTTAAAAAATAGTCACTTGTCGCTTTTAAAAATATATTTGTTTTAACACGTTGCTTGCTTTAACGATCATCGAACTTCAGCCGAAATGTATCTTTTTTTTTAAATGACTTTTGTAACACCCTGTAGAATGAGCACCCGTGACCTATCCCACAGAGTAGAACATTAACCGTATGTTACCACTGAATATAACATAATTGTGTGATGTTTATCTCGAGCCGCTGCCTGCCGCTGCCTGCCGCTCCTGCCGCTGCACCCGCCTGGAGGACAGATGTGAAATGAAAATATTTTGACGCTTAAAACGGAAATTATTGATATGATTTATTTTGGAACTTTTTTTCGATCGTTGTTTTTATTTTTTAGCAAATAATTAGATTTAATTCATTCAAAAGTAAATCTATCACCTGAAGTAAATTTTGGTCTTAGAAAGATAGATAAATTCTTTATTATTAGCACCATTTTTAAATTACATTAAATAAAAAAAAAACAAAGCTTAAGTCTAAATGTTACAAAGGGCGGCCTTATCGCAGAAGGGCGGCCAAAGGACGGCCAAAGCGATCTCTTCCAGGCAATCTTTGGTCTACTGTGTTTATTCTGATTATTCCTGTCATGCGCTATTTCTTAAAAGTTCTTGTCTTGAAGTTCACGCAGCCTTAAGACGTACCTATACAGGTAATTTTTAAATTTTAATTGAAATTGAAATTGAAATTGAAATTGAAATGTTCCCAAACTTATATTTAAAGACAATGCAAACTAGCATGGGAATGAAAAAACGTATCTGTCAAGACTTCGTCCGGGTAGGAATTGAATTTCCCAAACTCTTTTTTAGCGGATGCCTGCCTACGTCATAATAGCTATCCGTTGGCTTAATATTAGCCTGATCAATATAACTTAATATTAGACCATTTTTTAATTGAAGGAAGTGTTAGTTTTATGTTTCAAGACAGTTTAGGATGCCTTATTATAAAATTAATGACCCCTAAACCCTAATCCCTATTTACGTCATTGTTTCTACACAAACAATTTCAAACAATAATCCAATCTGAAAAAATCTACGAAAAAATCATCTATCAATGAAATAAGATAAAAATCGTCACCTGGTTTTTAAACTTAATAAACAGATGTATTGCACACAATAGTCTAATATTTGGTAGGCGGTGTCGGGTAAACGAACTAGTGTGGCTATTGTGGTTAGAAAAGCATTATGTGGACGTGTCTGAGTAGGTACTTATTAGGGATAATATTAATTAACGTTTTCTTAAATTTTCGTGATTTGAGCTCATATTAAGTTATGAACTAAAGGCCCTTGACATTGTCTTTTTAATAATATTCCAAACAAGCAAACTAAATAAGTACTAAATTATGTATTTATGAAGAGAAGGCTTGTCATTTTGAACTTTTATTATTTTGTAAAACAACCAGTTATACTTAAGGAAATGGAAAAAAATCTTCATAAAACTCTAAAGTCTCATCCATACTATTCTTATGTACGCGAATCGCTAAAAATAATCATAACAAATTATCGTATATTATAATAGGTAGCTAGATTTAGGAGCAGTAGATACAATTTATCATCGCCGACCACAATACGAATGACATTGTTTGGAACTATTGACACGTTATTGTTCGACTGTTTGGGGTCTAAATCGACCCCACACTTATCATTGCATTGTCGATTTAACATTGACACTGCAGTGCAAGTGTTAAGTGATTGCGATATTGGGTGAGATTTTAGTGACTCACTGTACCTACCGACTCTAAAGCAAATAGTATGAAAGAAACTTAGGTTATTTACTGCCTTTACTGCCTTTACATCTAATGTAGACGATATACCGCCATTACTTTATGCTATTCAGGGCGCTGTAGTGCCTGGGACATTGTATGGAATGGGTTTGGCCAGGCGTAGTTTAGGTAAACCAACTCCGTCTCTCAGTTTAGTCGACCGTGTCCAAAAAACTCGTCAATTCTTACGAAAAAATTATGTGCGCTAATTTAAATGCTCTTACTGTAAAGAAAAACATCTTGAGGA
Source organism: Idaea straminata (assembly GCA_951213275.1). Taxonomy (NCBI): domain Eukaryota; kingdom Metazoa; phylum Arthropoda; class Insecta; order Lepidoptera; family Geometridae; genus Idaea; species Idaea straminata. Next base: position 1,046,744 of record OX577858.1, read on the forward strand.
AACCCGCGGCTTAGTTGACTCCAGACGTATTGACGAGTTCTTTTCTCTGGAAACGGTCAATTAAGCTGATATGGTAAAAGTAAGGGTAAGCCTACTCCTTAAACTAACAGGGATTGAAATTGCTTGCTCTTCTTAAATCATCTAGGTTTAATGTATCCTACTAATATTATAAATGTGAAAGTTTGTGTGTACGTGTGTGTGTGTTTGTTACTCCTTCACGCAAAATCTTCTAGCTGGAGACATGGATTAACACATTGGCTACTTTTTATTCCGATATTTCCACGGGATCGGAACTTACGCGGGTGATACCGCGGGGCGCAGCTAGTAGGTAATATGATTTTCGTATATATTTTAAAGCATTTAATCAGTCTATAGATGGAGTATTAAGAACCTACTAAACCGCTTAAGCTCTTAATTTACATGACGCGAAAATTTGCACATTTTGCCCAACAATATTGTTAGAGATCATGTCAAATGATTGCATTATTTGCTATTGAGTCTATTTTGAACTCAACTCTCAACAAATTTCGTCTAAAATAATCTATACTCTAAATTGAACTCTAGAACTAGGAAAATAAAGTTAAAAATTAAGTATTATAATTCAAATTTTGTATTTCGGTGTGGTTAATGTTGAAATACAAAGGGTTTTGTACCTTAAGATTTGGTAGTAAAGGTTGATATTAGAATAGGGTTTATACAAACTTCGTTTTTGTAGGATATTTTGATGTATGTCGAGTACTTTAACTTCAATGAGTTTTTGAAGTAAATCAAATGGCAAATGGATGGTGTTCTTTCGTTTCGGTTTCTCTCTATTGTATGTATCCTTCAGCCTTATTGTGAGTATTTTATTTATACTAAAGTGTATGATTTTTTTCGTAATAAATGGCTTCTGTATGATCACAATATTGCCAGATTGCGAGATAACAATTTTCGATATTTTGCTAAGTCCAGTAACGAATACTCGCTGTCAAATAGTGTCAAAGAATAGGAAAAAAAAAGTGAAAGCAGTGCATATGTCAGATATCACAATAAGGTTTAGGTAACGGATAAAAAAAGAGGATGTGGCTAATCTAATATATTAACTAGAAAGCAAAGGTTTTGTGAAAAAGATGATTTGCTAAATTCATTAGAATTGTGTAGACTTCATATTATTATTTAAGATAAACCGTCCCTGATACAGACTTTCTGATTTTTAATCTGAAAGCTTCAAGTTTTACATGATTGTGCATATCATGAAAATAATTTAGCCATTACATGTTTTGTTGTAAATGACGAAGAATTTAAAAAAGTCTTTTCTTAAGCATTTGTATTGTTTGAAGTCCCAGGATTTAATTGTGTAGATTCATTTTTTTTTATATAGTTTACGACCTACATTAATCATCAACATGCAACCAAAGAAAACATCAAAACGGGTTCAGCAAAAAAATATAGTCCTTCGTGAAAGGAATGCTCCAAAATCCATAAGATACTTTTTTGCCATTAATCAAAAAGAATTCGCAAAAAAATGGTAGCATGTAGGCGGATTCAAATAACTGTCAAGTGTGAACCGATTTGTATCAAAATCGATAAATAAAATCGATTGTGTTTATAACCAAAAATGAAAGAGGAGATTATGAATACCCAATGTCTGCTGTAAGTCATAAAAAGCTCAAAAAATCAAAGGAAAGCTATAAAAAAAAATCCGAAAAAATATCCATTTTAGGATTCCATACGCAAAGGGTAAAAAAGGGATCCTATAACTAAGAAACCACTGTCCGAACCGTGATAGCTAGATAGTTTAAATTTTCACAGATGATGATGATGATATTTCTGTTGCCGCTGTAACAACAAATACCAAAAAACAGAATATAATGGTACGGAACCCTTCGTGCGCGAGTCAGACTCACACTTGGCCGGTTGTTTTTATAACTCTGAACATTTTCTTAGGGCTAGGGCTAGTTTTTCCTTTCTGGATTGAATTGTTTAAAGCTCACAAGTTGCCTCTGACATTTTATTTTTGAGGATTGGATTCTTTTTTCTTTGCAATATTGCCAAAATCAAGTAGTCGTGAGATTGCAATCTTCCTGTTTATCCAGTGATAATCTTTGCTTGTTTGTATTGTCTATGAAATATGTTAGTTGACTTATAAATGCCCCATAAATTACCTATTTAAAGTGACCCAATTCAAATGTATTAACATAATAAAAACATGGGTGCGTGTACTTTCGTCAGCGCGTGAAAACTTATAGTTTTAGAAGTTATACGTAGGTCCGTTCGTCAGTCCGTCCGTCAGTCCGTCCGTCCATCCGTCCATCCGTCCGTTCCTCAATTTGTTTGTCACGATATTTATTTTGCGTGCAGCTTCAACCTGTTTCTTTTGTGTTACGCAGCTTCAACTTGTGACTTTGTGTTACGCAGCTTCAACTTGTGACTTTTGTGTTACACAAAGTTATTTTTTCTGGTAATCCTTTACATTGTTGAAATTATAAGGAATTATGATTTAATCATATTACTGAGGTTACTCTTATAGAAATTCTGTAGAAGTAGATTCAGTCAAGGTTTTCGATAATAGTTGGTGAAACGAACATCTAGATTTTCTTTTTAAGATATGTCGTGAAATCTTATTAAAATGTTTAACATTGCAATACCATGCATCTTTATATCGTTTTTATAGTTGTTACTTTTATCTAAGCATCTTTATTTTCATAAGGAAATGTTGCTTTATTATGTTTAAAAGAATATTAAATTTTTAGAGTCGACGTCCATCGTGACGTAGATTTTAGTTGAATATACAGTGGAATTAGGATTTTTAATTTCAATGACAAAGATAGCTTTATGCGTAGGTATACAGGTTAATTTGAGAGGGTCATTCAGGGCAGATCCTAGAACCGCTGTATTTACCATAAGAACTTTGCCTTATTTTTTTTCTGAAATTGATATTTGCATTATTTTTAATTTTTGTTACTTACCGAGTAAAGTAGAATTTTTTGAAAAAAGTTTTTATTACATAAATCGTTGTGGTTTCGGATAGGGAACAAATCGCCCTCGAAATCCAACATAGTGTCTGAAAGTCCGCAATTCGCGAAAAACTATCTACATACATTTTGTACTGAAATCAAGTTAAACTATTGATCCTACCGTTTTCCTACTTCCATACACATTCGAAGTTTCCAGCCGTTTAAAATTTGAATATGGAAGTAGTTGACGAGTTGATTTGATTTGATTTTAGCACAAATATGACCCTTTTACATACTTTAATCAAAACGATGTAAACAGCGCCAGCAACTTTAATCCTTGATATTCAGGGAGCATTAGTACCTGGGACATGTATTTAATTACGTAAGCTTGGCTGGCACCTATGCTACCCTCTCAGCTTAGCCGACAATGTCTTGAGGAATAAACTCTTCAAGTAGTAAGTGAGTAATATTTTAAGATGTTTCCCGATAAAGTATAAGTAAGTTCCAACATTAAAACCGAGTTATCAGATATCACAGTATCAAGATATTATCAAAGTAACAAGTATGCACTTAGTCAAGTTTATTGCTTTACCCATAACTTGAAGTTTATGACATCCGTGGGTAGTAAGTACGCTTTGGTACAATTATTTTGCATTTCTGCTCAGTTTGTGTTTTTTTTAGTTTTCAAGAAAAGTTTAACTTTTGATGGGTTGTTGACGACTTCTGTGGTACGATGAGGGAAAACTTGGCTGCGAAACAAAAGGTAACAAGTTCCGATCACCGCCCTAAAACAACACTAAACATAATTTTGCAAAAGGCTTCAATGACTTCAAAACTTATTAGAAATGTATAAAAACTCTAAAAACGGAACATTTCTTTTTACAATAATCTAAGTAGGTAAGTAATTAAAACATTAAAAGCTTAGCTTCAGGTGACCAAAGGACTTTGGGCCAAGGAATCGGCATTGACAACCAAAGAGGCAATGCAGTCAGCCTATTGGGCATCCAAACTGGGGAAACTTTTAAGATTCTTAATATTGTAATTTATGCATTAAATTAGTAATATATAAATTAATAAACTAAAATACAATTACTGAGAACATGATTAATCTTAGGCATTATCACCTAAAAAGAAATCAAATTAAATTCTTCATTCTGATACAGGTAACGCCATCTATTCAAAACCCGTCGAACTTTTATAGAAACTTGACGGACAGGTTGACACGCTGCGCACGCGCGGCCCTCTCGCACGTGGGAATCCGTCATTCGATTCATTTTATCGATCATTCCGATTTATCATACGATTTCTTATTGGAATTTTTATATCGATAAACATTTTTTATGGTTTTTCTTTTACATATTTTCGTTAGGAACGTTTTTTATGGTTTCACGCGCATATCGATTTTCGATTTTGATTTAAATGACATTCGATTTTTTCGGAGAATCGAGAAAATCTAATTGGATTATGGATGGAATTTATTGTTGTCATTCTTATTTGAATTGCATTTTTTTAATTAAAATATGATCTGGCTTATGTTTACAATCTTTTTAACTATAAAAGATTAACATGATTTTTATTAAAGATGTTATTTGTCAGAAAAGTTTTTTTTTTTTAATAAATAATAAACATTGCAGGACATTCCACACATCGCCATCTAGCCCCAAGCTAAGTTTCTAGAGTTGTGTTAGGCTGCTAGATAACGATATACTACTTAAATACTTTTTTGTAAATATATACTTATCATCCAGACCACAGACAAATATCTAAACATAAATACTTGTCTGAGGCGAGAATGGAAACTGCAACCATGTGTTTTATAGACAGACAGTGTGTAACAAAACCCTATAATCGCTTTTAGGTCTATTAGAAACTCCCAGGACATTATAAAAATATGCATAGATACCTAAAAAAAAAGTTTGTATAATGTGTGAGCAGCAGGCCGTTATGTGAATATGGTGTTGCCACCTTTTACAAATTTACCAAACTCTGGCTCTGTAGATTATAAATACACAACTCATTTTTGAGTGAGTCAGAATAATTTTCCTCAATAAAATAAAATATTTTCCTTTTTTCAAGTATACGATCTATGACATGTACGTACCTAGGTACTCAAGAGGGTTTACAGCGATTCTGTTACAACCTGTTTAAAAATCGCAAACATCAGTTGATTCTGGTTGGCGAAGATCTTTACCTACAATCTAAACTACAACTTATTAGAAAAAAAGCTTTTAAATTCAAAGTAGAATTTGTCACCTCCAAGATAGAAGCTATAAAACCTTATGTGTAAGACAAATAGCTCGCTTTATTTGGTAGCTTATGGTGAGAAAGCTATAGCTTGACTTATAGAATAACTTGAGATGCCTAAAGTTGATTCGATAAGCTTAATTTTTTTAGAAAGTGGGTATATGGGCATTGGGCAACCTTACGACCTTACTAGGAAGGCAGTTGTCATATTTGACGACCCAGTTGGCACAATGGTCACCATGCCGGACTGCCAAACACAGGGTTGCGGGTTCGATTCCCGCCTCAGATAAGTATTTATGATATTTGTAAGTGGTCTGGTTGTTTCTATGTATTATAAGGATATATTTACAGAATAAAAGTATACAAGTAGTATATCTGTTGTCTGGCACCCATAACACAAGTCTGGTTACTTAGCTTGGGGCTAGATGGCGATATGTGGAATGTCCAGCAAAATTTAGTATTATCATTTTTTTTTAATTTCGCCAAGTAGTAGTAGTTCTTAATAATAATATTTAGCCGTTTTTGTCCCACAGCTGGGCAAAGGCTTCCCTTGAAGAAGAAAACTCTATTTCTTAATTATGCTGGCAGGTTTTCTACTTTCCAACATTTGAATTGAAATACTTGTGCATACAATATATTGTAACATCTATTTACCTACCATATGATTGCAAATAAATGAAATGAATGGTGTAGAACGCTTAGAACGGCGGTTTGATTTAATTTAGTTTTTAATTAATTTAATTTTTAATTTTTAATATTTAATTAATTTATTTTTAATTTTTTAATTTTTATTTTTTTAATTTTTAATTAATTTAATATTTAATTAATTTAATTTTTAATTAATTTATTTTTTTATTTTTATGAATTCCTATTCATATTGATCGAGTTTAAGTTATTATTTCTGTAGAGATCGGTTTTATATACAACTTAAATGGATTGAAACGGTGTCAAAAAAACCTTTATGTTTACCTAATTTGTAATTACTTTTTGTGCTTTTGTGTGCCGTCGTAAAAACATTTATTTTCATTCTTTCTTTATTTTATTTCCCCTCGCTTAGAGCGGTGTTGGAGTAGTGGTAGATACCTCGACTTTCATTCTGAAGGTCGTGGGTTCGAATCCCGACCGTGCCGTGCACCAATGTATTTGTCTTAAGAAAAATTTATGTGCGCTAATTGACAGTGCTCTTACGGTGAAGGAAAACATCGTGATGAAACCCGCGGCTTAGTAGGCTCCAGAAGTATTTCAAGTTCTCTCTCGTCTGGAAATGGTCGAATGAGCTGAGAGGGTAGTGGGTGCTTGGCAAGCCTACTCCATCCTCACGCAAAAAATAATTGCCGAAAACAGCCCGTTCAAGTACAAGTTCCCCTCGCTTGTTACATTAAATACTTACGCTCGTATTCATTAATATTTAATAAGCCTTCACTAATTAAAATGTGTTATGTCACTTTCCTACACTTGGCATCTATAAAAGTATGAAAGTGACAAAACACATTTTAACTATAGAAGGCTTATTGATTGCTGATCAATAAAGGGGTTATTATATAGGTAATACAATATTTATAAAATCATTGGGCAACCATTGCATTGCGCGTTATGCTAAATACGTTTAAACTATAAAACCTAGCGCAAGCTCGCATGTGTTCCATCTGACCTGTGAACTGTTGTGAAACTAAATAAAACCTGATGCTTTGCAGGTAGATTTCACTTTCATACTTCACGTCTTAGAAAATATAGGCGTAGTCTATTCTGAAACCGGGAAAAATGGCTTCGAAAGTTGAAAATAAATATAAAGTTAAACGGAAAATCTTGTTCTCTGACTACTATTTATTAAGCGAAATATAAGTATACTTTAAAGTCTATTTGAAGACCCTCAAATTGTACACGTCTGGAAAGACAGACGGAGGCAACTGATTTCATTCTTTTGTAAAATTTGATCGGGTAAGTTCTGTTGCACACTTCCCGAAATGTATACGATAAAAGACTGACAAGCTTTCCATTTTTTATTCTTGTGCTCGGACTGAATTGGGCCCTGAGCGGGTGAAACTCTAGGGCGCTTCTAATAAATAATGTATCGATTATAATTTCATATTGTTTCCTTAAATCTACCTCCCCGATCAGGTCATAATGTAGAAGCTAGGCAATCCCAGTTTGAATACAAGTACCAAATTGATGACTGTTTCTCAGATGACCTTTGCAAATGATATATACCAGATGTTAATTTAATACAAGCGCGGTTTGCACTGCACTGCACGTCTGCAATATTCCGCATATTTTTCTACAGGTTTTTGTTTTCACCAACATCAAGCAGCGTTATTTATACAGTCCTACCATTAAAGCTTAATCAGTTCTTTTCCATCCAAAGGTTGCCTGGAAGAAATCGCCTTCAGCGATAAGGTCGCGCATTTGTGCAACTTATACTTTATAGCTATTACTTAGGTACTTTACTTTGTGTTTATCGTGTCACTTTGTATTTACGTTTCTGTGTTGTACAAATAAAGTTATCTATATATCTATATAAGCTAAGACTAGTGATGGATGATCAGACAACGTTTTTTTCTACCAAATACTTGTTCCAAACCTGTAATCGAACCTAAAACCGTCTGCAAGAATTCTCCCACCGCAACACAGAGGTCCTTAATGTTATATCCCAAGACAAACCCTGATTTCCATGGTCAAATTTTTATTTTAGGATATAAAGAAGCCTGTGTTTCGAAGGATTTAGTGTATCGTCATCCAAGTTTCATCAAAATTGATCTAAAGCTTATTTAAGCTTTAAACAAAAAACTGTTTTTATGAAACCGTGTCATTGCAACAACTTTCGTCTCTGATGATATTTTAACTCCTCCTTCAAAGTGGACATTTATTTTGCTTTATTATTAAAATGTAGGCATTAGTAAAGATTTATAATATTAGTGTAGATAACATGACGCAAAAATTGTATAACAATACGCCATAAAATTTAAATCGCACCGTTAACAATCAATTTCGTAAGCGGGTCAAAGTTTTTATCACAAATCAATAGGATCATTACGTCGTCGTCGCTTGCGTCTGCGCATGCGCCGTGTCGCTCGACAACACGTTATTATGAAAGGGCAGTATTAATTAACAGGTATAGGTACCTATGGCATATGTCACATTCCCACCAATTACATATTGATCTACAAATCCCCACTTTTGGGAGGGGAGTCATTGCCCCCCCGTAACGGTCCAGGCGGGGCCTCCGCGGAAGCACGCCAATCGCGGCAAAAGCGGCGCACGCGCCGATCATCTAAGCGAATGATCTAGCCTACATGTCATTTCGCGACAACCCGATTGGTCCGCATTAATACCGAACGATTTCGGCGCTCCAGTTTCGTATATTATTAAACCTATTAACATTTTAACTTTGACCCGTTCATTCATAAAGCATAAATCTTGTTTTGTAACGTCGGTCGTCGATAAATATCAGAGGCACCTGCGCGTACGACAAATAAATTATACTGACGCACCGACTAAATGCTCGGTGCGGTCCGGTATAGTGTGTGTTTTATGGTGTTGTACCATGTAGAGGCAGTAACGGGACATGCGCGGCCTTCCTCGACGGTACTCTTGCGTCGACTGACTGATGGGCGAAACTTAACCTCTGATAATAAGAGAGAGGGATGGCTGCTAGCCCCGGCGGTGATCTAGAAAGAGATGCGAGATGAATCTTCTTCGGTGATCGTGAAGTGCAGGATGGGTACACAGTCACACACGGACCACATCCGAGTGAGGCTTGACTCTCGAACCGCGATTCGAAAAACCTGCGCGCACGCATCGTGCCGCGCTCGATATTTGCAAACGCGACTTTTGACTTGCAAACTTTTTTGCGAATTTTTAGTTTTTTTTATAAAAAAAACTCGTGATGTGTTGTGTACACAAAGTGTGATGATAAACGAAATAACAGTGGACTCTACTCTACATTTAGGACAAATATTTCTGAAATTTTGCAGTGTTTTAGAAAAAAATACAAGGTAAGTGTTTTTAAGATACTTTCATTTTTATTTTGGTTACATTTTTATTTAAGGTTATTAAATTACAATCGTTAAAACTTACTAGATCTTTTGATGTTTACAAATATAGGTCAGTGGACCTTCAATATGGGTTACTCATTAATTACGACAATTTAAAGATAGCTAAAATATAAGCCGATATGAATGGAGTTGATATAATTTTAACGATATTTTAATTAGTTATAAATTTAGGTATTGTAAATTAATTGCGATCGGTTGGCGGTTTTACCCGATTGATTCCGTAACCAGGAATATTGGGATAAAAATAACCTTTCTATCCGGGTGTTCAGCTATACACACACATACAAAATTTCATCACAATCGGTTGTTTGTGTTTGTTTTTTTGCATGAAGATGTTACAATACACTCTCGTTAAAACTTTTACATAAAAAATGTATTACTTGTTCACATTGTATAAATAATTGAATACTACAATGATAAGTTTAATTATCAATAAGTGGATATGCAAACAATTTTAATTAAATACCAAGAAAAAACTAATAGGTATAGTTTTTGGCCAAAAACTCAGTTCCATTACCAAAAGTTTTATTATTTGATCTGTGAATATGATAACAGAAAAAAATATGATTTTTTGAAACTTTAAATTTTTGTGCATAATTAAACTACAAGGCCGATTTTGATGAAACCTAGCATAAAGATACATTAAATCCTTGGAAGAAATTTTAGCCACACTTTCACTCAAAATTTCCAGTGGTGTTTTATTAATTATGGCTTCGCACGGTTTGTGCATATAGCTTCAGTATCAAGTTGTATTTAGCATTAGCAAATGATTTACTGATTTTTAGAAATCTTCCTCATAGTTTTTCAAATCAGTCAGAATGGTCATAGTTCAAGTTAAGGGATATAAGTAAAGCAGTGGCTACTTTACTATGAATTTTTAGGAGGTTTTAGGGGTAATGAGAAAAGTCCATGTTCGATATTGATTTTTAATATCTCTACACTTGTGCGCTTCGACGGAACTAAATATAAATATAATATTTGACGACCCAGTTGGCACAATGGTCACCATGCCGGACTGCCAAACACAGGGTTGCGGGTTCGATTCCCGCCTCCGACAAGTATTTATGCTTAGATATTTGTCTGTGGCCTGGTTGTTTCTATGTATTCTAAGTATATATTTACAAAAGAAAAGTATATAAGTAGTATATCCGTTGTCTAGCACCCATAACACAAGTCTAGTTACTTACCTTGGGGCTAGATGGCGATGTGTGGAATGTCCTACAATATTTATTATTTATTATTATTATAAATAGGAAAATATTCCACTAGAATTTTATAAATCAGTTCAGTTTCAGTTTAATGTAAATAAAACTGCAGCACGACATGTTGTTAGCTCGTTCCCGCCAAAACACTATCTCAGCTCTAGTTATTGATCTATTTTTTTATTAGATGCCAAGCTACTCTTTCATTTTAAATAATTTGGGAATAAAGTTAAATTCTTCGGTGGTCCAAACTTGATAGTACATTAACAAATTGCCTGTCAGTAACAAATAATTTTTAACTCGCGTTATGACGTTATCAAATGAGATAAAACAATGGGTGCTAGATCGAGATAAATCTGATAAAACACGGGCCTATTCCACGAACAACGAAGAAATGTACCTGTTTAAATATTATGTCAATAGAATCATTTATTTAATTTTATTTTTATTAATGAACATAGAATCAACAGCACTTAAATTAAAGATGATGATTTAAGTGGATTTAAATTCTATTTTTAAAGAAGAGTATTTTATTCTATCCGTTGTCTTACCACCATAACACAAGCCCAGTAGCTTGGTTTGGGGTCAGATGGCACTGTGTGAAAATGTCCTACAATATTAACTATAACTTATATTTATTCTCAGGTTATTTTTGTGACAATAAAGAAAGTTTGTTTTAAAACTGACATCGTTGTTGTCGATCTTACTTTAAGGAGTTAATATAATATGTAGCTAGTAAGTAAAAAAGTAAATAATTGAGATTCATATCTATTTTCTTTACTGACGCTTGTAAGATAGAAGAGAGACAGAAAAAAATACAATAAAACCAATGATAAGGTGAGATTAAGGCAGTCGATATGTTATTAATAATCGGATTTATACCTACATATTATACAGTTTGGTCCATGCACTTTGAGTATATTATCCAGTAAGTATTGGTTGAATTTGAACTTGTTTTTATTAAAATAAAAAAAGATTACATCAATGGTAAAATAATATATGATTGATGAAGTATAATTCAATCATTTTTGGAACTTCTTTTCCCAGTGGTGCTTGCTTAATTTGTATTTCAAACTATTGTACCTACTTCTTTACATGATATCGTTTCCTGTAATAGCCCCCTGATCTCTGAACCCGTTCCATCTTGATCTATAAGTGTGGCATTTTATTCAGACAGTTTTATTTATTGTTTCCAGACGTTATTCTGTTTCTTTTTAAATAATTGGAGTAATTATTTTGGTGTACCTACGTCAGTTTAACAGTTTTTGATGTGATTGTTTTTGTAAAAAAAAACTCTGTCAAATGAAATTTTAATCATAATAGCTACATAAGTATTAAGAAAAAAACTTTACTTAAATTGGTAAGTATGATATAAAAAATATTTTGTGATCAATACTCGTTGAAGTCTTTTGTTCCAACGAAGTGAAGTAGCTGCTGCTGGCACTGAGTGGATAGTAAAATGCTGACAGTGCTACTATTGTATTGCTATTAATACTGCTTTATGGTTTTCATACTGACTATGCTTTGTGAGGGTTGTACTGTACAGGTGAGGTTCGTTGCTAGGACAGTTGGTACTATATGCAAATATTTTTAGGCACTAAGAGTGCACTAGAAACCTGAAATAACTTTAATAAAAGGAATCAGATTTTCATAATAAAAATAAATATAGTATAAATATATAATAGTGATACTAAACATAGAAATAAAGGTAGTAAAAAAAAATTAGATAAATGTTTTTACTTTAGGATTTTATGAAAATTAGAACATATTTGTAGGAAAATTAAAATCTAAAAGATGTAAAATTTGTTCTGCCAAATTTTTAACTGGCAGAAAAAAATTTACATCCCTTGGCTACAGAGAATTCCTAATCTAAAAATACAAAATTAAAAAAATATATTTACCTAATGTCGCATTATTATTGTCTTCAAAGCAATTGACCACTTGAAAACGTAGATAATCAAAGTAAGGATAAATGTAAACAAATAAATATTGCAAGACAACGTAAACAGCGCCATTTAGTTTCGAGCTAATGTATTAGGCTTGTATTATGGTGACCAGGCAACATACTAAAGAATATTTACTTTTACTAGGATGTGTGATTTCGAAACGCACTCGCCAATGCGAAAAGGCCGCAAAAAACTTATGAGGTTAGCGATTCAGAAAACGTTTAAAAAAATAACGAATTTCAAAAAGGTACTTAATGTACACAACGCCATCTAGCCCCAAGCTAAGCAAATAGGCTTGTTATATGGCGGCCAGCCAACAGATAGAATAATACTTAAACTTACTTAGGTACTTACTTAAGAATAATACTTACCAAGATGTGCCACTTCGGAACGCGCCCAATAAGAAGAAGCCTCAACAGCGGGTTAGCGATTCAGAAATAGTTAAAAAAACGAATTTCGTAAAAGGTTGATTTGATATATCACAAATAACAACTTGTTAACAAATAAACACAATATAGATACGTAAATAAACCTGCCCACATCAAGGTCCATAAATTCGTGATCAGGATTCTTCACTGATTGAGCAATGGTTATCAATCAACTAAGAACGATGTGACTGGTGTTAGAGTTCAGGCAGGTCACGGTGATTTTAATAATATTTTTATTACACTTTCAAAGACAAAACAATAATTTTGTTTTATGCAACTATTGTTTTGGTCAGTACTTTACAACTTAACACTAATTTACCTTATTAACAGTATTCCAATTAGTACTTCTAAAGTCATAAATAAATAATTAATAATGCAGTCAGGTCATCACAATGCGTACATTAGTGTACAAACCCATAAACTTTTAAAATAAAACCAAAACTAACAATTAAAAAAAAATATAAGCCTTTTACTAATTGTTCTAGTTATTCGTTCATTGATTGGTAAAAGTATATTGCTGATTTTTCCTGAATTTGAATTGTTGTCATTAGCTCATTTTTGAAGGCTGTGCATTTTTCCGGTAAATTTACAGCTGCTGTCTTGTTATAAATAGAAAAAGAATCGCATTTTGAAAAAAATAAATATTTGCAACATAGGTATGCATAGGTATAGTATAAATTAGTATATATTTTTGACCTATGAATTGGCTACCATTTTCAACATATTTCATCTATTTGCAAATGGCAAAACAACGTTTGCCGGGAAAGCTAATATTTAATAGTTATCACCGTTATATAATACATCGAATCCCGGCCGGCCGTGCACCAATGTATTTCTCTTAAGAAAATCGTCTTTTGTTTTCGTTTTGATAGTGTTTTTATTTTTATTTTGATCCAATGGAATATGTAAATTTGTGTTGACTCTTTGTCCGATTTATCGAACCAAAAGTAAAAAAAGTTCACGTTCGTCCGATCGATTGGACTAAGCGAATTTGTGTTTACTCTTTGTCCGATTAATCGGAGCAAAAGTAATAAAAAGTTCACGTCGTCCGATCGGTCGGACTGAGCAGTCGGACCACGTGTTCACAGGGGAAAAATTTATGTTAGCGTACATAAATTTTTCCCCTGTGAACACGTGGTCCTTACGCTTGACATTGCTCTTACGGTGAAGGAAAACATCGTGATGAAACCCGCAGCTTAGTTGGCTCCAGAAGTATTGACAAGTTCTCTCCTCTGGACATGGTCGACTAAGCTGAGAGGGTAGTAGGTGCTGGGCAAGCCTACTCCATCCTCACACAAAATGGACCCAATTAAAAAGGGCCCAATGGCGGAAAACAGCCTATATACAAGTACGTTATATAGGTATCTGGATTAGCAATATATCTAGAACTAACACTTATTCAAACATGTATTATTTTTTTTAAATAATACCAAAAACTAGATGCACAATGAACGAAATCATGTGTTTTAGTCTTATTTATTTCTATTTCCACTTTGAACTCTGTACTGTGTGAGTACATACCTAAACAGTGGAGAAAGTCGAAACAGTTTTACGACAGGGTGTGACTGTGGCCAGAAACGACGTTACTCTACTGTTTATAGTTTAAACTGTGGTTTAGTACCTCGTGGTTAGAAAAGCCCTTGAAATTTTACTTTCGATTGTGACATACTTTGTTTTTCCTTGTACCTATGGTTAAGGTGCTTGCTCTTACGGTGAGGGAAAACATCGTGACGAAACCCGCGGCTTAATTGGTTCCAGACGTATTGACGAGTTCTATTTTCTGGACATGGTTGACTTAGCTACGAGGGTGGTATAAGCTCTGGGCAAGCCTATTCCATAAAATTCCTAGGCACTACAGTGCCCTGAATAGCTTGGATTAAAGTTGCATTATAAATCATCTAGTTTAGATGTAAAAACCAATTTATAGATAAGGAGAGCAATACCTCAGATTCACTCACACAAAATAAATTCATATTTGTTTCAAATGATGGAAATAGTGGCTAGCTGACTGATTACAGATTGATTGACGGACTGATGTCATTATATTTGGAGGGTTCTTTGCATTGTAAATTGTAGGTGGATACCTAAGAAAGGATTATCAAATTTTCATCCCTAATGGTTGGCGATGTCGCCTGCAGAAATTGATCTCATATGAACTACCTACGTCATAAGCAAGGAGTACTTCCCTACAATGTATTATAAAATGTTCATACAATATTACACATAACATCTCTAAAGGGCACAACAATAAAAACAAGACCATAAAAACATAAATTCTAAGAAAATCATATTATGACATTTACAGTTCAAATAACTTTACATATTCGATCCGTTCACACGATCTAAGAGAACAAATAAGGGTAAAAATAGTTTAAGTTTCGCTAACATTTTGTGAGCAACATTATTATGAACATAAAAAGACAGAGTATCATGTTACAAAGTACTTATTGCATTATTTCAAAGCGAAACTGGATAAGATGTAGTGGGAATAAGATTAAGATTTGATGTCATGTACCTACAATCTATACAAGTTATATTAAGCATTAGCAAATATTTCGTTTTTCAATTGAATCAAAATTAAGAAAAATAATTTTAGTTTATTCTTACATTTTTTTTTGTTTGTTTGTTTGGCAAATATATGCAACTTCTATCAAGAAAAATATTTCTTTCAAGATGTACCCCAAATGGAAACAATTTTTTTCAAAGGTAGATAAATCGAATTAGACCCACTATGGTTAATTCCTACGTCATACTGCAAAGACTCCTGGCTGGTATTTTTGTGAAGTTGCGTCTAAGTCCAGGCTTAAAGGAGACTGGGACCTATAGGCTAGATTGTAGGAAGTTGAGAAATAGCTTCAAAAATTGCTAATTTTTTTCTATGTTAATACTTTAAAAATCAGTCTAATTCACAATCTAGAAACTGAAAACTTGAAAAAACTGCACTCGAAAAAGAAACATTGGCTGTATACACAAATCGTACGAAGCCATAACTACTGTCATACTGAGCACTAGCTCAGTGTTGTCAACTGAGTTCAATTTGCACATTATTTGTAACTTTGACTGTTCCATTGTCGTGTGCCCTCCCCAAAAACTTTATTATTATATATTTTATTTGACATTTTTTACCTACCTAACCTCGACTACATAGTTATATTTAACAGGTTATTGTATATTTAGTGTTTTCCCTACTGTTAAATCTTTTTTTAAACAATGTCGCAACTCCATTTTTTTTCTTTTTCTACATAAAAAAGATCCTTTTGAATTTTAACTTGTAGCAACACTGAACTCATTCGTTTGTTTCCGATCGAGCGATAAGTGTTTTGAGTTTTGTTTTCGTTTTATTTATTGACCACCTGCACCTGCACCTGGACTTCTGAACCTGAAAACCCTGACTCACCATAGCTACCACAGCGGACACCGATATTCTTGCCTTCACGACTGACCTGGACTCGTCATTTTGGATTTTACCGCTGAAAAATCATAAAAATAGGTAGCTCATAACTTTACTCTCTGATTGCCAAATCCCGTAAAATTTTCAGGGTTAATTTAATAATTTATTAGGTATTATTTGGCACCAGTTTCATCCTTCTACATCCAGGCCCCAGATCCTAAGAAACGATCCCCGTCTCCTTTCATTAAAGTTTTAAACCCAAATTGGATCAAAAAATTTGCAATTATCCGATTACGGAAAGGAAGATACCGAATATTAAAAACGTGATAATTCCTACATCAATTACCAGAGGTACTTTTTCTAACACTCTAGACTTAGACAGTCTCTTTTCAATTTGTGTTCAAATAAGTACAGACTTTTCATCATTTCTCTATATATATTTAGTAGGATGTTACAACTCGGTAATCATAAATATGTCGCAGTAAAAACGTGAATTCTCCACCTAAGGACCTCATTAAGAATATAGTTGTCACAATTTTCTTGGAACACAATAATTAGCATCTAGTCTTATCTTATTTTTACTCTGGTATTTAAAAACTCTTTTAATTGTTACCTTATTTGAATGTTGAACTAAAACAGCTGTAGTAAAGTACTTCTGGGAATTCGTATGGAAATAGTTTAGTCTGATTTGAAGGCAGCGGGAAAATGTGTCATTGACCTAAGGTACAGTCGCATTTTACCGTGGTCTGGTCCCAAATGGGCCGTAGGTACGTATGTAGGACGAGTTTTTAAGGTTTGCAAGGGGTCTTCAAGTCACGAGTGAAAAGGTAGGGAACAGGAACATCTTCTAAGTAAACGTGCTACATCTTAGACAGCATTGTCACTATCAGGGAGGTATGATAGTGGTCTAACGCAGACTTTATAACTAAGAAAATTAGGAAAGTGAAACTTTTTTGCTAATCACTTGTAAAAAAAATCTCTGTTATGTATCCAAGAAGAGTTTTTAACGTGAATTTATACTTAAAAAGATTTTGAAGTGATTTATTTCGGTATTATCCTATTGAAATTATGATTCCATATGGCTATTTTTGCTAAAATTTTCACTATTTTTGTGAACGTAAAGTAAACAACATCCTATGATTCTTTACAAATTATAAAGTATTTATGACGTTGCATCCGTTACATTTGCTTTTCGCAAGTGACTTCTCGGATCGATTTTGAAGATGTTTATAAAAGTCAAAAAACATCCTTGACGATTTCGAAAAGGTGTTTAAGAAATTTATGTTGCTAAACAAAAAAAACAACCTTTCTAAAGTGTGAACCAAGGCAGCTAGATAGTTGTTTTTATTTCTCAAAAACTTAAGAATATTATCTAAAGCGGCAAATCTCATTTAATATTTAAATAGCTTTTTATTATTAATTAAAAATTTGGACAAGAGTATCAAAGGCCCGATCAAAGCATTAGTATACAATAGTATTTATAATAGAACAATAAAATGTCCAAATAATCCTAAATAGTAATCAAAATTTATAATTTTATTGTCTTTGTTGTAGCTTTATTTGGGTAAACGGCATTTTTTAGTTGATCGTTGTCAAGATTTTCTTCGAAAGCAGTGTTTTTAAAAAAAAATTCAATCTGAGACATTCAATCTCTAATAATCTCTTTTAAAAACGGAACCCTTATGGGGTCACTTTGTTGTCCGTCCGTCTTTCTGTCTGTCAAGAATTTTTTTTATAAACCTAAAGCTTAAGCGCCCAGTACAGTCCCCTAAATGCGCCAATACAATACTGCCAGTCCCAGTCATTTTTAGGATTCTGTACCTCAAAAGATAAAAAAAGAACCCTTCTTGTTCGTCTGTCTGTCTGTTCGTGTTTTTTGTAGTAATTTAATGGAAAAACTATTAATGATAAAACTCTAAATAATTTGCCCTAGGTATGTAGATTTTAAACAATCCAAAAGGCTGGCTCCAGTGCCTCTTTAGATGGCAATGCCGATCCTTTAGTCAAAGTCAGTCAGCCCTTTGGTCGTGGTCAATGATTATTTATGGAATTAATTTTATATTATTTTTATTGAAACTAAAAAAGACCATGTCTGAATCAGTTTCTAGATTTTTTGTGGTTCCTTTCGGGTTATTTTGTTCGATTTTCCAAAAGTCGTAGAACAAAAGTTGTTGGCTTAAACGTTTATAACAACCGCCTTTGGTATTAGACACTCTTCGTTGAAACATATGGTAAGATACGGGAGCGAAATAAGGGCCACCAGCTAACTTAAATAAAAACTAAATATGTATTTCGTAAAAGTAGCGAACACATTTGCTTTATAATTGTCAATCTTAAAAAAAAACATTCTTTTGTTTATTTTGTCACTAATATCAAGTTTAAAAAAAAATATCAATTATAATTTTAAGGTTGTCAGCCCTTATTACTCGCAGATACGGTACATTAAAATAATACGAAATATATAAAATCTTAATGGTTTAAAAATTGAAGTTCCCCAAACTAAACAATGTGAGATAAAAACGTATTTACGACTAAAGAGTGTCGTATAACACTAAATTACTATTAAAAGGTCGATTATAACAATAGTAAAAAAAACCAGTCAAGTGCGAGTCGGAGTCACGCACGAAGGTTTCCGTACCATGTTGTATTTATGAGAGTCCCACTTAATTTTTTTCTTCTTAATTTTTTTTGTTATAGCGGCAAGTGAAATACATAATCTGTGAAAATTTCAACTATCTATTTATCACTGTAATCAAATACAGCCTGGTGACAGACAGACGGACAGTGAAGTTTTAGTAATAGGGTCCCGTTTTTAACCTTCAGGTACTGAACCCAAAAAAGTATAGTTAAAGTGAAATAAAGTTTGGTTTAACGATGTTCTTCGGTAGCTTGAGCTTAATTAATACTTATTATGAGACAGTTAAAAATGATTCGGGAAATAAAACTGGTGAGGAGCTGGCGAGGAGCATTAGGAGCTTTTGTAAGTCTTAACAATTATGTTGTGTGTATAGATTTAGTAATACCTACCATAATTTGCAGCTAAAAAAACATAATTGTTAAGACTCACAATTACTTATTATAACTTTTTTTAGCTGCAAGCTGAGGATTTTGTTTGTTTGTTTAAACGCGCTTATCTTAGGGACTACTGGTTCGAATCGAAACATTGTTTTTGTGTTGGATAGTCCATTTGTCGAAGAAGGCTATAGGTTATTTTATATTTCAATATTCCCACGGGATAGGGAGTTACACGGGTGAAACCGCGGAGCGCTGCTAGTCTATACTAATAAAATAAAGCTGAGGAGTTTGTTTATTTGAACGCGCTAATCTCAGGAACTATTTGCAGCGTCCTGAAAGACACTAAAGTTCCGCCTGTGAGCAACTGTAGGGACTTTGTTTACACTTTAGGGATATGGTGATTAACCATATCCCTAAAGTGTAAACCGTTTTAATTTATGTTTTCTTTTTACGGTTCCATACCTGCTTACCGTGCAAAGTTACAAAGGTGCGAAATTCAGTATATTGTTATGTATTTTACATGTTTTTACTCAACGAATTAAGGTTCGTTAGGAGTAATCTTGCTACCGTAGGGAACTAAAATACATAAAATTATATTAAACATTAATAGCGAACATGATCATTTATTACTAGACGATAGTAAAAGTTTAATTATTTACCAAAGAGATTTATTATTAGAGATGACATGGCTGTTTGTCGTATTTTTGAATTCATGGGAGAACAAAAATCTTACACTTGACTAGACTAAGCGATTTTGTACTAGTAAGTACTAGCACAGGTGCTAGTAGGTACAAAATATTTTGCGAAAGAGTTACTTTTAATCACAAAATTGTTAGGACAGCGTTTGACCGCTGTCACATGTTTGTCGACCCAGTTGGCACAATGGTCACCATACCGGACTGTCAAACACGGGATTGCGGGTTCGATTCCCGCCTCAGACAAGTATTGATGCTTAGATATTTGTCTGTGGTCTAGTTGTTTCAATGTATTATAAGTATATGCTTGGCAGTCCGGCATGGTGACCATTGTGCCAACTGGGTTGTCAATGAATCGTTGATATGCAGCTAAATAAAGTTGTATAGAACACGGATCCCTGCTGAACCCTAACATTAATATGGCCAGGGTTCTTCCGAAAATATAAATTTGATTGATTTAATAATCACTTTTGGATATTTTATGATTACTATCACAATTAAAAGACTTTACAAACAAATGTATTGTACTTTCTGATTATTAAATTCAATTATTTATTAAATTAAGTTATTTAGTCAGATGAGCAGTCACTGTTGCCTGTTATTACTGGTTGCCCGGTCTACATTTGGTAATTCATAGGATGTTTTTTTTTAGGTATTTTTTTTTTTGTTTTTAATTGGCCTTTAACAAAAATCGATGAAAGAATTTAAAAATTCGATTTTGACTAAAAATTAAACTGCATTATTAGATTTTTAGAAAAGTCTTATCCTTGCCAGTAAAAAATATGTAGGTAAATTTTCTACCTCAAAAATCGATAGTGTTGCTGATAAACATCAATTCTTGGAAACAAACATAGTAGGTACCTACACCAAATCGAAATAAATTCACCTTATACGTTAAAAGTCTTTGTTATTCACCGATCCTGTGCGTTCTCCATTTTACATCGCTTTGATTTAATTTAAAACTTGGTAAGTATACAGGGTGTCCCGTAATGAACGGATAAACGGGCACCTATGGATAGAGGACAGTGTGGCCGGTTCAGAAAATAAAAGTTATGCTCTATGAAAGTCACTCGGTTTTCGAGATATCCGGCATTTTCATTTTTTTTAAATTCAACTACCTTCTCCATTATTTTTGATGCCAAGACTCCAAATTAAGGAATTATTCCAATCTATTTATTTCCAATGTGCTTTTTCGCAGTTTTTTTTAAAACTAAGATTTAACTCACGCTTCTTATTTTTGTTATCTAAATTTTAACGTTTTTAATATGTCGCGGTAAAAATTTTAATATGTCGCGGTGTATTAAAAATGTAAGATCTTAGTGCCAAATGAAGCATTAGTACAAGTAATGCCAACATTTAATACAAAATTAATTCCTATTTAATTGAGCCTTCGTTCATTACGGGACACCCTGTATGTAAAGAATTTAATCGTTTTCTATTAAGTCTGTATTAGCTTCTTCAATTTTAAGCGTCTAATAAATACAACCTATTTATAGGTAAGCTACGAGTATGACTAATTACAAAAAGATATAACTTGTTGATGCATCAAATGAAATATCACGGTAGGTAATATTACATATTACATTCTACTGCTACAAAAACAAACCATATCAAGTTTTACGAGAATGTTGTAGAATAATATTAGGTCCTTGTATTTTTTTGCCCGCTACCCAATGACGTGGATATTTACGTCAAAGTTAGTAAGAACTGTTAAAAAAAGAAATCTCTACCGAGTCTTACGAAACATTCCCAAATATCTAAGCAATAGACAATATTTTTTTCAATTCAAGATTCAAAATACATAATTATGTCAAATAATGTCATTAATAAATATATACAATAAAACAAATCACGAAAAATATCCTAGCGTTTATATTACTATCTTGCCGAATGGATATTTTTGTTGTAGGTATCTACTTCAAACTATTTTGACCAATTTAGTTTTGTCTATGAAATAATAATAAATTATTTTTGTTTAACCAATTATTTAGGTAATAACTATAGAGGAGCGAAGCTTTCTGATCCAGCTTATTGGAAATGCTTATTAGAAGAAAAATTGAACCTAATGTCGATATTTTATAAGCATTTGTTAAAGAAATTAATGGATAAAAATAATTACGTAGGTACAGCTAGCATTAGCTCACTGTCCAACTATTTACGTTATTACTTCATAATTCGAAATGAGTAAGACAATCCGTGTCTGTTCGTCACGAGTCATTTTTGACCTCAGAAGCCTATGGCCTATAATTAAATCGTAATAAAGAACAAATATATAAAACTACCTATCTACCATTCATAGTTTACCTCTATATCTATTATACTCTATTTCAAAACCCGGGAGATTTGAATGATTTTTATAATGTTTATGTGTTTTCCTTAGTAACGCATTCTGGGGTATAGGGCCCAAATAACGAATTTTATAAGACATATCTCCAGTGATTTCGATCTTAGATATAGATGTGCGCGCAAGGGGATGTTCTATACTCTATTTTGAGTTTTGAGTTTTGAAAATTGGACTAGTAACTTTTTAAATTAGACTTCATCCAAAACAAAAAAAAACGTCTGAACCTTCCTCTTAAAAAACTTTGCCCATTGTTGAAAACCATATGAAAATACCATGAAAATACATTCAGTAGTTTTCGAGTAAATCGTATTCAGACAGACAGACAAGGGGGAATTTATTTAAGTATATGTGCGGCGGATCAAATCGCAACCAACCACTAATTATCAACTAATTAAAACGATTTCTCCGTTTGCTTCAAACTAGAATCGGCCTGTTTTAATTACAAACCCGCAAATATAAAAAAGTTCACAGGTCATTTTGTAATTTCGGCAATACCGGTGTTTTTCAAACAAAACTATGACATAACAAAAATCGAACATAATTAACATTAATAAAATTAACCTTTGCATTATAAAAAAACGTAAACATTGAAGCGGATCTAAAAGCTTCCGCACACAACGGACTTTTTATCGGCCGATACTTTGTTAAGGAATTGTACGTTTGCCTTTTATTATGACTAGCTGCACCTAGCGGTTTTACTTGTGTTTGTGTC
Source organism: Idaea straminata (assembly GCA_951213275.1). Taxonomy (NCBI): domain Eukaryota; kingdom Metazoa; phylum Arthropoda; class Insecta; order Lepidoptera; family Geometridae; genus Idaea; species Idaea straminata. Next base: position 1,069,709 of record OX577858.1, read on the forward strand.
AATCCCTTCAAATGTTTAACAGCTCTTTTACCCCTTTAGCGGTCGCATTTCGAAAACATTATTCCCACTGCTCGCCTACGTCTTAAAATCCATGCGAAGATCCAGACTTAGCTCTTGTAGTTTAAGATAATTCTTGATAAGTTTTTTTCTCTTTTAAATATTAATCGACAAACAATCGACCGCAGAAAAATATCCAGTTTGTGAACGCACAACACATTACAAAACCGATTACAGCATCTAAATATCTAATTAACAAAACGTTTTATAAAACTTAATCGTGATCCAATTTAAATTGCGTTTCGAATTTCGAATGTTATTTTTTCAGCTGTCATGTTGGTAAACTGCGCGGGCGCATGTTGACAACACACATCAAATCTCAAAAGTCAAGTGACAGACGTGTTAAATTGAACTTCGAATGCTTAACGAGTCGAGGTGTGGGTTTAATTGGATTTGAATTTGTTGTTTTGTATTCTATTTTTAAATGAATTAAGTGTTCTGATTGTTGGATTTCAAATATTTTAATCGAATTGATTTTATTTTAGCAGCCGCTTAAGAGCGATTAGGCAACTAATTTGCTGCTATTATTAGAATGTGTACAACTCAAGCGAGATTAAGGTCCTGTTAAAGTTGAAGTTTAAAGCCCTTCAACTTATGATTAAACAAACATTATAAAACATGAAATTTTAATAGTAATTTTAAAACTCTACGGCGTGTCTGCACTTCTGTTGCCGACTGTGCGATGGCATTGGTCAGTCTTAGCTTTTCGAGTAATTTCATTCAATACCATCAGTAACAAGTAAGAATTTCTATGAAGGGCAAACCATTCAGTAAAGGCTTTAGGACATTGTGTACCTAAACTCTAAAGAAAGTACGCATTGCTTTTAATAGGGTCACTGTGTTCTATCTTTTGATTCACAAAAACCAAATTAAAACGTAAAAAATACCAAGAAAACATAAATCCAAGAAACATTTGGAGCATAAATCAAATAACGCAAGTGCAAATTGTCGACTGAGCAGTTGACCCGAATTTTATGAAATAATTTTCATGGTTGGACCTCACACAGTGTGGCCTTGATTAATGACATCATGAACTGCGACGTTGACAACTTTTGGATTATGTTTGAGATTATGACAAGAAATAAGGTCTCAGTTGACAATATTGGAAAACTTTAGACTTAAAGGTACTGATAAATTGAATAATTTAGTTCAAGTTGACAACTTTTGAGACGGTTTTGACATTAAGACAAAAGGAACCCGGCGCTCTCTCTCCATACAAACGTAGTCGACTGTTTTCTCCCTGGATAATAACACTAGCACCAATATTTTTGTTGCATAAAACCTATAACTGCTATGACTTTGCCCATATTTCTTTACTATTTTCATTTTCTAATTATCATAGAAAGTAAGAGTTAAAAAAACAAAATTTATATAAAAATAAGACATAAGGTCATGTTCATGGCAGTTATCTTATATCTTCAAATGAGCAATTCTTGTATATATATATATATATAATTGGAATCTCGGAATCGGCTCCAACGATTTTCGTGAAATTTGGTATATAGGGGGTTTCGGGGGCGATAAATCTTACTTACTTTTTTTTATCTGAAAAATATGACTCTTCCTGACATCTATTGGCGAACAATTAATACTATTTTTTGTGAGCAATAAAGTTATTCCAGCAGATGGCGTTGTTAAGTAACACGAAGTTAATGAGTGTTTGCTTTGAGGTTAGACTAAGTAAAAAAAGCAAAGGTCGGTCATCCAGGTACTAAGTTTTATGCTGCAATAGTACATTGTTACCCTAGGAGTGAAAGTTTTTCTTTCTACACGCTCTTCAGGCACCTTTAGACCTACTTTCGGAGTATGAGTAATGAAAAAATATTTGCTCAAGTGTCAGTATCCAGGGAGGAAACAGTCGACTACGTTTGTTTGGCATTGTATAAACATTTGACAAATAGGCATTCTAAGTTTCTGATTAATTGAATCATTAAGTTTAAGACAACTTTTGAGATGTATTTGACATTCGCACAACAAATAAGGTCTAATTAAGTTGACAATTTCAGAGAACATTTCACAAAAATGTGCCTAATATGTTTTTGATTAATGAATCATTAAGTTCAAGTTAACAAATTTTTAACCTTAGGTATTGGACATAAACTTTGTGACTTTAAGGAACAAAAGAACCTTGGGATCCTGTACAATGAATAATGATTAATAATTGAGTCATTGAGAATCGTGATTTTATTACAAGCGATGAATCTTGTTCCGAATGCCAAAGAGTGTATGTGTTTACTTTTCTTTTTCTAATACTTTGAGTTTCTTATTCAAAGTTAGTTAATTAAAAATAAAGCTGTTCAGTGTTTAACCTACAGAGATGAATTATTTTTCAAGTTAAAGCGTTGTTTTAGACAAAAAACGAATCCGATTTAATTTATATACATAATCATCCGGAAAACGAGTATACAGGTACTTGTCCATCTAAACCGTCTCAAACAGTAAAGACATTATAGATTGTAATCTTTAAATCTAATGATAATGTTTAATTTTAAATCACCAATTAACTTAAGATTTAAATGAATACAAAAGATCTACTTAACTTGAAGAAACTCTTATATCCGCTTCTTACTGTAAATGACAGAGACGTCCATACTTAATTCTAAATTTGAAATTTCGAAAAAAGAAAAAATATACCAGTCGACTATGTTCTTCTCTTTTTAACATGGGATATTCTGTGAGATAGAAGTATTAAAGTTATGAACGCAGTACGTTATTTTGCGGAGCGTATTATGGTAAAGCAAAGACTGTATTTGCTTGTTTATGCTTAAAAAGGATCAAGTAATACTAGTTTTAGTCGAACTAATCACTAAAATAATAGTAATCTGGTTTTTTCAATCCAAATATTTAGTAAGATTTCGAACGGTGAGATCATGGGGTCAACAGTTCGAATCGAAAAATATAAATCAAATACTTTTTTTACTAAGTAAGTAGGTTTGATTATAAATCAATGAATTCACTTTTATAAAAGTAATTAATTTAGTTAATCCCTTATCTGGTCTTGACTTTGACCATTTCTGATTAGATATGTAAATATTTACTTCATAAATAATAGGTAAAGCCATTTATGACCTTCCTTCGGGCTTTGTCGGGTCATTTCCTTAACGAAGAGCTATTTTAAGATTAAGTAGCTAAACAGACAAGTTTATTTGGTGATCTAATGCCCATAGTAAGAAAGCCTCGGTCTGTCACCACGCAGTTGCAATGCGCGGCAGGAGCTCATATTTCAACTTAAACGCCTGATGTACCTATAAATATGAAATGAAATAAGCCTAGCGTTGGGTCGGCACTTAAATTTCCATCTATACCTAAATACTAAATTCCTATCCAAATGACTGATATTACTATAATATCTACGCACAGTTCAAACCAATAATGGACGCGCGGACGGAAGGGGCTTTTTGGCACACATTATCTATACAAATATTAAAAGGCTGAAGCGTTTGTTTGTTTGAACGCGCTAATCTCAGGAACTACTGGTTCGAATTTAAAAAATATTTTTGTGTTGGACAGTTCATTTATTATGAGAAAGGCTATAGGCTATTTTTCATTTTGATATTCCCACGGGATCGGAACTTACGCGGGTGAAACCGCGAAGCGCAGCTAGTAGCTTATGTGACGTAGGCATCCGCTATGAAAGGATTTTGGAATATCAAATCCTACGCGGACGAAGTCGAATGAAACACCTAATTCTTTGAATTATTATTTATCTTTTATAATTATTTTATATCAAGTTGAAACTTAATTATCAAAGAAAAACTGCGGATGTCTTACGAAAATGGAAGCATCGCAATCCGTTTAAATTCTGAATTTGTACAATGCGCTTTTTGTGGCTGCTATTTACGTGATTTTTCACAGGGTTGGGACTTAAGTAATTAAAAACCGCGGGCAAAAGGTTGTTTAAAATAAAAATGTTAGTAAATGTATATTTCTTATAATATTGGAGTTTCATAAATCTATTTATCATGTTTACAATTTCTTCGAGAGCTTTTTTTATCAAGCCACGTACCTATCTGCCAAACCATCAATTTAAAATAAAAAACTATTAACAGCAAAATGTTCTGAATTAATCACCAAAAGCGATCTAAAATATCAAATTTCGATCAATATTAGAATTAGAAAGTCAGCGATAGCAAAAGATATATTTTAGGTACGACTTTTGACCCAAAAAGGTGTTTATAGTGAATTAAAAGTTTATTAATGACAGCTTATTTTAATATCGTGTTTGATAGACCGTTACGAAAGGTGATGTCATTTGATAACAACTTAATAATTATAGAAAAAAACAATCGTAAATATTGACTGTTAATGGGACATCTTTGACTGGTTTTAAGTCGACTGCGTCACTCTTCCATTGATACTGGTCGAAAAATATTTTTAGACCTATTAATATACCTTTTTATTGACCCATTCATTAGCAAGCAGCAATAAGTTAATGAATCTCTGCTTTTCCTTTGATTTATAAATTACAAGCCGCGTCCCGAAGATTTACCCGAGTACAGAATATATAACACAGTTAATACAAACTTAAACAGCCTTTTTTATCCCTTTCGAATTTCCAAAAGTCGCCCATGCCAAGTTTCAAACTCGTAGATCTTGTAGCTTCAGAAATTTTGTGATGAATCTTTTAGTCTGTTATTAACAAAGATTGTTTGCTTTTCTGTTGTTTAAATAAATATTAATATTCAACGAATAGTTATAAGTATATAGAAAATACGAAAGTTTGTTGGTAAAGCCATCAAACACATAATCTAAAGTGTAGTATTGTAGAGACAGTAGAAATAGGCTTTTTACGCGTATTTTATTACATACTAGCTAGCAGCATTAACCAGAATAATTTTGTAGAAATCTGAAACTCTAGGAAGTAATTAGAACCTCTAAGTTCTACACCGTAACAAAAGCCCGTATTTCTACAAAATATGAAGGTGTAGAACAATAAGAGAAACTGATGGGTAAGTCGTAAAGTTAACAACTACACTGCCGTGTCAACCGCACTCACTTTCGTTTTACATAAAACTTATGAAAGCGTTTCGGATACATTATTTTGAAAAGTTTACTTACGCACATTTATATTTTACGAGTACATAGTAGAACATAATACACATACATACACAGAGTAAAATGATACAAAGTATTTAATTTCCTAATGCTTTCTCCAGAAATAGGTATGTATTTATCTACTTATTTCTCTCCTGCATAATGTTTTTTTTTCTCATAAAAGCGACGTTTGCTGAGTCCATATGTGACCCTGAAAACCAAAACAGAGGCACATGAGTGTAGTGTACAGCGAATTTTGGATTTATCAAAAAAATAATGACTGCTTTATAGGCATTAAATAAAGGGTTAAATATTTTTTTAAGGAATAAGCGTCACTGAGTTACTATTTTAAGGGAATTAATCTGTTTAACGTGTAGCTTCCATATTTTATAGTACATTTTTAAATCATTTTTTTCGACTATATACTAACTGTCAATTTACCAAAGGATTTTAATTTTCATACTTACTACAATTTTATTATGATGAAACTTTGGTCCATTTGATTAGTGTACTAGATTAATATGTGTTACTATTATTCTTGTTTTATATGCCAAAGATAATTACAATAACTAACATAAAAAACTACCTCCTTATTTATTTTTAAATCTATAGTATGTGTATAGTGTGTATGAAAATAATTATGTCATCATTCGACGTCATCAAGATAGCATCATTCCCATCGATCACTTAAGCAAAACAGACATTTAAATAAATACAAGCAAGCGTAACATAAATTCTATTAATTGTGGATTCCCTTTGCATAATAGCATAAATATAAATAAAGAACAAGTGGTCGGTATGTTTAACAAATTAACAGGTCTAGTTCCGTATAATTGACTAGAATAATTAAGTGGAAATATGCGTAAAATACGCTTGGGTTTTCTTTTATTCATAAAATTAGAAACAGAGTACAATAGGCAGGTTACATTTGGATAATTTAATTTTCGGTCGGTTAATTAATTTTTGTTTATGTCTTTGTTTTATGTTGTAGTTTTCAGTCTAAGTTTAATTTATTTATGATAAAATTTGGATTTCGAAAAGGCATATATTTTTTCACTCAACGATTAATTTCAAATTACACTGCGTAGGAGAAAGTCTATTAAAAATTAAAACGTCAAACAAATCTAAAAGCAAAGGCAATTTATTATTGATTAATCATCGCGTAATCGGATTTATAAATTAGAAAAGTCATCGTGTGCTTAAAATGCGTACTTTTGTGGTACATTTTTATAATCACCTTGTGTTTTAGTTAAAAAACTGTGTAAACAAAAAGGCGTTAGTTTTTTAAAGCCTTTTAGTTAGGCAATCTTATCTTAGTGAATTGAAATAGAAAAACAAACTTAAATCTTAAGTGTCATAAACATAACACATCAAAAATATCATTAAGACGACTTTAAGCAAATATCGTAAATTGATACAATTTAAATGATCACTAATTAAGCATCATTAAAAATAATTATTGCATAAATTAATTTAAAACCGGGTAACTAATTAAAAAAATCGTATGCAAACATAAATTTTCCTTTGATCTGGCACCGAAAGTGTTGATGAAAAACTAATTTTAATATTAATGACATCGGAAAGTAATTAAGCGATTAATTAATGTAGTTTATGGGGTTTGAAACTATTTTATTTAAGGGTATTGAACTCGATTTCTTAATTTATATGATTTTGATTCGTTTTAGTGATTTTGAAAGTGACAATAAAATGTAAAACGGATTGCTAAAACCACAAAATATTCAATAGAATAGTAGCAACGAGATACGTATAGAAGTATATCATTAAAATAATATTGAAAATCTTTTTTCGCTTATTTGTAAATGTTCGATGGAACAACTTTTTGTTTTTTAATGCATATTAGGTGTTTTCAACTTGGGTCTAATATATTTGTATGTTTTTAGGGTTCCGTAACTCAAAAGGTAAAAAAAGCCCTTATAAGACCCCCTCTCATGTAAATATGCGATGGCTCGTAATTTTTCATGACATTCTCTCGAATAACTAAGATCTAATTTTTTTGGTAGGTAATTAAACCTTATGCTTTTTTTAGCCAGTGTCACTAATGTATCAAATTTTTTTTTGCAACGTATGTTTGTTATTCCCGCCAAAAAAGTATTCAAAGTCATTTTTATTACTTGATCTTGAATTCACAAACTACCCTTTACCTCTTAAATAACTTGTCAACTCAAAAAACTGTCACTTCCTACTAATAAATCATTACATTGTCTCTTATAATATATTGGACAAGTTTCATAAACTACTGGTTTGTTTCTATTGTCATATTAAATAGCGTAATATTTAAATAATAGACTATTTGTGATAACGTTGAAAAAAGTTGAAACACTTACCCTTAAGTGTTAAACTGGTTTAAGAGTGGGGTCAGTTTAAAACTAGTTTGAAATTATGAATAATTTAGCTATTTTTTTATTATTTAATACGATTTTTGGGTATGTTGACATGGGAGTTTATTAATCTGACATTCATATATTTAGATAAGGAAATGCAATTTGATTTTTATAATATTTTTAACAAGTCTTTCACGTAACCCGTCTATAAAGCAACTCGTCATAATTGCTTTTAGTCAACAGCTCTCTGCTATGTTATCAATTTAACATAACTGCGATTTGTGTAAAAAGCAAATCGCCTAAATAGAGCTATGTAAAAGTTTACTGAGATGTTTATAGGTGGCAATGAAATGAACGCATAGAATGAGGAGTCGTTTATTACTAGCGAAGCTTGAACTTGGTACGCGTAGGTACTTACTATCGGCGAGAGCTGTGCGGTCCCAATCCATGAAAACTTTCCGTCGAGAGTAGTGCAACCTACGAAATCCCGCCCTTTTTTTTGTTTGCCAATCAGGGTCCAGTACCCTTTTTTATTGTCAAAGTCTATTGTTTTAAAACATTTTGTAACCATTCTAATTTCGTGAGCGGCATAAGGATAATGTGAGGAAGACACCGACATGGCGTCGAGCAGCAACATTTATCGTTACACCAGAGGTCAACAATTATTTATTTAAGAGACCTAGGAAGAAACAAATCCACAATAGCAGAAGAAATGATGGTATCGGTGAGTAAAAAAATACATTTAATGATTAACCAAATTATATTTAATGATTAATTATTACCGACGTTCATTTCTATCTTAATGTTGCAGATTTATTTTTGATGAAAAAAAAAAATATTTTTCGAGGAAAGCCCTGCTGGAATTTCTTAAATTCCAAAAAAAAGATGAGGTACCTCTATGATATAGGTAAGTATGATATTAACATAGCTGATACATCGAGCGATGACCGTATGTCTACATATATATCATTTACCTACTTATTAAATCGACAACACAGCAAATCGTCATCATTCCATATCAGGTGTTGCTTAAGGCCCTGTTACATAGATACTGATTCCCTTATTACCTAGCACTTTATGGACTAAACTAACAAAACGCGAATAGCAGAAAACACAAAACGCGTCTTCCTGTGTGTTCCTTATTTTACATAAATTTATCATAATAGGCACTTTCTGTAATCTCTAAAGAAAAAACAATGACAATAGATTGAATTCAACAACATTGAACTCTGAGTAAATTAAGTTAACTCTCAAATACTCCGGATCTAACTTAAAAAGCAACAAGAATATTTACTTGACAACGTCCATTTATACCCAAATGTAATGGTAGAATACTAAAAAACATATAACTAACATATTTAAGACGTTATTTTTGTTAATTAATGTATGGAATATCCGAGTTGATCGGCTGTAAGGCAGTTTGCATGAATTAGACAGAACACACACACAGGTCGATTCTACAATAATTATGTGGTCTGTTGAGTGATTGTTATTATGTCCGAGTCTGTTGACCGGTCGCTCTATTGATAATTTTACTAAATACGAACACACATTAACAATCCCGACTTTCTGACTGTACTCTGTCCATTTGCTGTTCTGTCCAATTGCTACCGAGGAGCGCGCTTACTGGATGCGGATTTTGTTTTAGATTGTTTCAATAAAATCAATATTGTCATTGACAAAAGAAAAACGACGGAAGGAAGTCTTGAATATAGTGATTATTCGAAGCATACGTCATACGTCTTTTTATCTCACATCAAAATGTTTATAATTAAACACTAAAATTGAAAAAAAGACAGATTTTCATTTGTAATGATTAGGTTTCAAAACTACTAGACGGATTTCGATGAAACTGGAAATGAGGAGACATTGATTCAATGGAAATAACATGGGTTAGTTTTTATCCCGATATTTATACATTATCGAGACTTACGCGTATGAAACCACACGGCGGCGCTAGTGTACAAATAAAATTAGAAGTAAAACCACCAAACAAAATTAACACATTAGAAAAATATAAAGTTATTAACTTATTCAAATTATTTAGTTCAAATGTCATCGATTTTAGATTGAATTATAACAATATTTAAAAACGTTTCGGAATCTGTGCTATGCTAAAAAATATGGATATAGATTAAAAATGTTAATTGAAATACGACTTGAACAAAGAATTTTATAATTTTTTATTGTTGTAATTAATGGGTTTGACCTCAATAAAATGAAAAAATGGTACCGTATTTTAAATAAAGTTGTAATAATTTAGTCTGGCACGTGTGAAAAACATATTTAGTGTGGAAAGGTCCCAAAAACGACTAGTTTTAATAGTGTAATAACAAATCGAAAACTACTAAACATTTCGCTTAGAATTTTTAAGATTTAGCTTCGCAAGGTTTTTGCATAAAGTGCAAAAAGTGCAAGTGCATGCAAAGTTAGTTCGATAAAATGATCTTCAAAATAGTGGCAAAATGCTGGTTTTTAAAACACAAGTTTTCTTATTTAGTCGAGACTATAAGTTTAAAGATAAAGTTAAATCTTTATATTATTTTCTTTTTCGCTCAATTGTTAACGTAATCCTAATCACTCAATGGAGAAATTTCAGACAGCACTTGAGTGTTGTTTTCTGACTTCACGTAAGTACATTTGTACGTACGTTTTTACCGAATTAAATCATATAAGTACATTTTTACTGAATTAAATTATATAAATTATAGTAATTTTGGTCACCGTTTCTATATTGGTCCATTAACCACAGTAGATAAACTAAGATTTCAATTCAAAACTGGATCATCAACATACACATAATATTACCATAACCGATCAATAAAGTATTGGCTAATCTTTTTAAGAACTACTGAAGCGTAACTAATCGATTTAAAATAGTTTTTGGCTACCAAAAATATAGTTATTTTAATCCATTTGAATAAAATCTTGTCTTTTTACCTTATAAAGTTGGTTTTTTATTATTATTTAATGAAAAATATTTCAGAAATTCTTTTTAGATCAATCTGGAAAAGAAATTTACGCGCGTTGATGTCTTTTGTTTGAAATTTTGATGGCTATAAAGCGATTAACAATCGAAATGAATAACGTTCATTGCTTACTTCTGTCGGTTGCGGATAGCTTTTTTTACATATGGCAAAATGAAAGCTGCGATCCGAATTGGATAAACAGCGGTAACAGTATTAACGATCAAATCTTAGGAGATTATCGTTCCATATAATTATTTCTATTTCGGACCACAGCCTATGTGACGGAAATGATATCCGTGACCGATTGGAGTAACAGGTACGTTATTGATTTTGCGCATTTGTGAATCTTGAATCAAAAACATTACCCTCTTGCCGGTAAAAAAGGGTACCCTACTTGATTAATTTTAATCCAACACTGCACAATCTCGACTAACCACATGATAAATATCTTACACCCCTTCAAAAGGCCAAAAAGATAACAGAGACCCTTGAATTTATTAGAAAAAATAACATAATGATCTGAGACGTTTTATTCAACAATAGAATACAATATCATTGTTCACTACTGCATAAGTTTACCAACACTGTGACAAACGTATGCGTGATTAATTTCATAAGTGCCCCCTGCCACTTGAATGAAAAGCGCAATGCGAAAGGGAGCAATGCAATTTTTTTAAAGTTTTTTATACATTATGACGGTTTGAATGTATAATAGTCAATGTCAAAGATAAGTGTAAGTGGTTTGATGTAATTTTGACGGGCATGTTAATTTTAGAAATTGTGACATTTTTTTCTATTTTGCTTTAGTTTTTGAGTTTTTTTGGCGTTTTTGGTTTTCTGATGGACAGGCGTGTTAAATTTAGATTTAATTTTGAATTTAATAAAGTAGTTGTCCTGTATCTTTGTGGCTTCGTCCTGCAAGTCTATATGCATTTCCAGCCTTTCCATGAATTTTTTATTATGTATTTATATCCAAATCTTTAGTAATTTTGTACCACCTAAATTTAAAAAAGCAATCTACTTCGTCGTGCTAGGAAGTACAACACAATCAATTGATAAAATATTTCTATTAAAGATAAAACATTTACCTACATAAAAAAATAAAAAATAAAAGATCGGTTGTAGTATAACCAGAAAACACCCAATAAACTTCCCAACATAACACAACAGTTCACACAAACATTTGAGTATATTTATTGGTTCCACAATTTACACTAAGTGCGCTCTAACGAACCGAGTCTCAGTGATATATGGGCACAGATTTGTTTCTGATAAAATATATTTTGTGTGTAGTTTGGATTTATTGATAACTCTATCAGCGTTTTGGAAACAAGAAGTGAAAGTAGTTAGGTACAATCAGGCAAGATGGAGGCTCACTTTAGAGTATTTTTAATTGCTATTAGTACTTACTTCTTACGACTTCTCCGGATGTTTTTACGAATTCTGAACAACTTTTGCTTCTGAGACTACCAAATATTTATTTTTGTGAATTAGGACAAATACAAAGATTTTTGTGTTCATTATTTATTAAAACTAGGTACTTATATATACTATTTTTGATCCCTCAAGTTCATTCCCTTTGGGCCGTATGTATTTCGTTATTACGTTTCATATGTTTTGATTTACGAAATAACTACCCTACGGGTTTACCTCCGTGAATTTAGAGCTCGTGATAACTTTTGAAATGAATTTTGTATTAATAGTTCTTAAATTCACTTTTCTAAACTCAATAAGCAAGTAAAGGCTTATTATTATCTTGCAGACTTTTTGATTGACAGATAATTTTTTGATCGTTTAAATTTAAGTCTTAAGATTTTTAGATTTTAAATAAACAGTTGGCTACCAAGTCCAAAAAGACGAAATACATCCAAAAATAAAAATATTCTGAACAATGTAACACTAAAAAATTAACAATAACAACCTTTTTTCGGTTCAAAAAACTAAAAAAGAAAAATTAATCAACCATAGACAAACAGACAATCATACAAACGGTAATATTATCAAACAGATGCTCAAACTTTAAGTATAACAAAACAAGTCACCGGGTAAAAAAAAAAACATGAATATCAGATCAAAAACCTACGTCATTAGTCATACTCTCTATAAACAAACTTCAATACATTTCCTGCTTTGAAACATCACCTTTATGACAGTTAAGATAGGGACTAAGTTCTTGAATAATTCTTTTTACATGAGTTATTTTAAGTTGGTTTTTGTCAAGCCGTTTGCATTGAAGTAACAATTGTCCCATTTCCTTACTTGGTGATAATAGTTTCGTAGTCCAATCATTAATCATTCCACCATGTGGAATCGTTGCAACGAAAACTGCACTTTGATTCTTTACTCTTAATACACATTTAACAGTATATTCAATTTTAAATACTATTTCATAATATTTTAGGTTGATATTCGTCTGTTTGTTTACAAAATCATTTGTTACACATAATCCTATATTTACTTTTGGATTTTCACCTTCAAATGTGGGAATATTCAATTTGTTTGTGCCGTGTTTTTGTTCAATGACGCATTCTTTCTAAGAATGACTAATGATCTTTGATTTTTGACGGTAAGTTTAGGTTTTCGGAACTGATTTTGAATCATTTACTTTACTTGAGATGACGGGATTGCGCAATCAATTGGCAATATAGAGATTTTCTGAATCATTAAGTTATTATTTATCATAGAACATTCTAAAGTTAATCAGAAATTTTGCTTGACGTAATTAATGTGAGATATAGTATAAGAGATAGTATTTCTTTGTAAGAGCTAGAAAATAGTATAGATTCATGTTGTCCATAGGTTCTGTACTCAAAGGGTATAAACGGGACTCAATTACAAAGACTTCACTCTCCGTCCGTCCATCCGTCAGTTCGTCTGTCAATCACCACGCTGTGTATTATCATGAGAGAGATAGAGAGTTGAATTTTCACAGATTATGTATTTCATTTACAACAAATACTAAAAATCTGTTTTCCAACTTAAATATTTTTAATCTCTATAATATAAAAATGAATCGCAAAATGTGTTGGTAAGCGCATAACTCAACAACGCCTGGACCAATTTGGCCAATTCTTTTTTTGGTCTGTTTGTTATTATCAGGAGAAGGTTCTTATGAAATAGAAAATTAAGAAAAGTTGCGCAGAAAATTATTACGCGGGTGAAACCGCGGGACGTAGCTAGTTCTGAATAAAAATATTTATATTTCTGAATATTTTTTTTAGTGAGACTCCCATACAACATGGTACGGAACCCTTCATACGCGAGTCCGACTCGCACTTGGTCGGTTTTTTTATGAGCTATCAAATAGTAAAAAAATGTGTTGAACAGACCATAATCAATGTCTTCCATAGATTACTCATGTCTCTTAATCATGTTCAAACTGAATTCCAAAGAGGCTTCACTCAAATTTTCCTAATTCCTTCACTATGTTACTTTTATGTTTAGTTTAATTTAAATGGTGTTGATAACAAAACCATCGAGTTTGTTTTTTTAAAGTTTTTTTTCTGTATCGCGTGATCTCTATTGGAATCTGTTTCTTAATAATTATCGGTCGAGGCGTCTAATCTTTCCACCCACGTGGTCTGTTTTAGACCAAGATGTAACTGTTTAATATTTAGTATTACATCTGAATTTAATAGCGGTGTTTAAAGAAACAGTTCTGATTTTAAAATCCTAAAGATCATACTGATAATGACTGATACTAATAAAACTTTGAGGTGATAAGCAATGCCTTTGTTTTATAGATAATAAATTGATTAAAACCTTCATAAACCTTTCCTTTGCAACTTTGGCGGACAGAGTCTTCAAAACATATAAAATTGATTTGATAACATTGAAACTTTGATTTACGTTATCAAGTAACTATTAGAAGCGATAAACAAAATGTTTAATTTAAAATAATTATTACAAACATTTGCATATTTAGGAAAGTAAAAATACTAGAATCATGTGATGAATATTAAGATCTGGTGCAATACCGCTTTACTGTATTTTTTTGCAAATAAAATATCTAAATCTTTTGAGTTTGAGTCGTTTTGTATTAAAAACAGTCGTACCATTAAACCCTTTAAAATTAACTAGCTTGTCATCTGTAAATGTACAAAAGTGACAACATATTTTAAGTAAAGAAGGTTGTAATTTTGAATAAGAAGGTAAATCTAGAAATAATCAAGTACAACCTCTTAGACTACAAAAAGTAACGCACGCACACCAAAAATTACATCCAACTTTTAAATCACGTTCACAATTTACTGCCGCCTTAATAATTGACCCCCCTCATTAAAGCAAACAGTTCGATTGATTCATTGGTTCGATATTACGAAACGGAGCCTTCTTAACGACTTAACCAGTTACGAATAACGAATAACGCGGCGTTATATAAACTTATTATTTGAACTCTACCGATTTTAGTAGATTATTCGATTGCCACAATTTTATTATTATAATAGTTAATAGTTAATTTTATGAATCGATGTATAACTTATTGGTAGTTTAGAAATTTGTGATTGGAATTAAGTTTTTGATTAAAATAATTTGGTTTTTTAATTTAGAAAATGTGAATGTAAGAAGTAAATAAATGTGAACGATTAAAGTTTGTAAAATTGTCGGTTTAATGGTTTGATCTTAAAGTCTCTGCACACTACAGACTTGCCTGTGGCCAATATTTAAAATTATTATTTATTACTGATCAGTATCCCATTTGCACCATTAAGCACACAATTCATCTTAATTTAATTTTTGTGTGTGGTTAAACCTTAAAATAGATACCAATACAAACAAATTGTTTGAGCTTTGCGTTTATATATTAGTAGGCCGGGAATTATATATTTATAGCTTATATCATGCTTAGCTAAAATAAACTTTATCACTTGTTACTTTAAGACCCCTAAACTGTACATGCCAGAAGAGACAGACTCTAGCAATTTATTTCTATTTATCCCTTCCAGTACAAGTAAGGATTCGCAAAATGATTCTAACTAACGCCGGACAAAAAGTCCGTAGTCTGCGGTGTATCTGTTTGTATGGTCGGAATAATGTTTTGATCTAAGTAACGGTTTGTTTTTAATGTTTAATTACAATTTTCAATTGATATAAATTGATTCCAATCGATAATCGTCTAATTTCTAATCAAATGTCCGTGAAAAATTACATGTAATTTGTTTAAATTAGTTCGATATTGCATGTTGTAAAGTAATTAGTTGATTTTACATCTCAAAACAGGATATTTTTATTTTTAAATGTTTTACTGTTGATCCGGGCCTGAGGAAAACCGTTCAGTCTTTTTTGAGTTTATGCGGACGCCATTAAACTGAACTGAAACATGATTATTTAACATATTTAACAATCATCGGCGTATTTCAGC
Organism: Idaea straminata; assembly: GCA_951213275.1. NCBI lineage: Eukaryota > Metazoa > Arthropoda > Insecta > Lepidoptera > Geometridae > Idaea > Idaea straminata. Next base: position 1,085,473 of record OX577858.1, read on the forward strand.
GAATTTACACAACGCTTTAATAAATTGTACAAGTGGTCCATATACTTCAATAAAATAGATAAGATGAGCTTGATCCTTTTTAATGTATTTAAAGCATTTGCTAACGATTGTCATCAAAATTTCACATTAAGAAAACAAACATTATAGGTTTATAATAATTATTTATTTAATTTATTAACAAAAATTCTACGGTAGTGGTACATTATGTTCAACAAAGAGAAAAACGTAAGTAATATTTTTTAAAACACTATACCTGGCCATCTGGGTTTAAGAAGCACTAAATACCCCAAACGGATGAACTGATTTTAATTCAGTTTTTCAACTATTTGAAAAAATCCTAATCACATACGGATGCTGTCACAAGAGGCTAATCAGCCAAATTCCCAAGATGCTTACTGCGTATCAAATTATATCATTTATCAAACACCTCTTAGACTATTAACAATATCTACATGAGGCAGTTCGAACCTTAAACCTTTATAATAAAATCGAATTTTGTAGTAAATCTTTTGTATTTTAAAGCAGGAGCTAATACCACACACAAACTTGTAATCGTGTCTTATTTTATACTTTAATCAGGAAGTTATAAGCTACAATTTTGCGTCACATTTTTAGCCTGGATATTTGCAGTCACTATTGTTTAGTGTAAAAATGTCACAGACAGACAGATGGTGCGTAAATACTTATTAATGATTCTGATGATGGTTTATTTGATAAATTATGTGGTTTTAGAAATTTAATATTGTCAGTCCGATCAGATTCTTTTTTTTTTTGTTCAACACCTTTTGTCGTGGTAAGGGTCTACGATAGCAAATAAAAGTGGATAATGTTTGGATTTATTTTTTCAGGTTTTGAAATCGCATTTATGCATACTGCCAGAGTCAAGTAGTTTATCCTTACATACAATTTCATTTTATTTCTAGCTTTCATTTTCTTTAAACACTAGATTCACTGATACCAGTGACGCTATTTAACGTAACTTCGGCGTGGATTTTTTTGTGTCATCGACCAATTTTCGGACATCGCTTAATTTTACTGGCAGATAGTCACAAAGACTTTGGAAACTTAAGAAAACTGGATACATTGCACAAAACATTGAGATAACAAAAGGAAAATTGTTTGTGGTTTTGTTAAAATATGATACTCGGGCGCCACCGTTGTTGTTTAGTTCCGTCATTGGTCAGTTATATTAAACTAACAATAAATGTTTCAAGTAATAATAATAACTTACCCAATAGGTAATATCAACTAACTTCGGTATATACCGATATTAAATTCGCATTAAACCGATTCCATGCTAAAAGCAAATTTTACGATTTGATACTTAACTTTATAAGTAGACCACCTAGGCAGTAGAGTTGATAACCTAAACGGATAAAACAGTTTTGAACAAAATCAGTCAGAAGAGTAAAATAATTACCTACAAAAACTAATGTAACGAGTGCAACGTCATAAATTTGTCTTAACGTGTAACGGACGTAGGGAAAGAGGATGTAGGTCATTTTAACTTTTTTATAGAAAGTAGGCAAGAAGCAAAGCAGAGCTCCTTGCCTATAACCAATTAACAAAAAGGTTTGATACTTCCTTAAAATGATGTCGATGTAAGATGCGACTGTGTCCTCATAAAATTAAGCATAAATGTAAAATTCATTTATTGTTTAAATGTATGGATCCAAAATTATGTATTTTACTATTCTTTCTTTCTTAATTAGATTTTTCGTAATCCTTTAAATGTCTTGAATGTTGATAATCATGGTTTTTCTCGTATGTTCCGTATTTAAACGAAATAAATAGAACATTTCATTTGTACAACACGAGAAACATCAAAAAAATGAAAACTTAATAACCAATACCTATTTTAAAAAAAAACTTATTTTAACATTTATCGACTTTTGAACTTATTATATTCTTATTTTCTGCTGTCTGTACCAGAATAAATCTATTTGAACAGAATCAGAGTAATATAAACTATAAAAGCTAAAAGCATCGTTTTACATCGATTTCATCACGGTATCGACATAAAACCTGTATTTTATAGAGTAGAGGTTAAAAGACACCTTTGATTTGAGGGTCACAGGTTCTAGGCATAGAGATTAAAACTTTGATTGAGATGAAATTATTACTGTCCGGTCTATTTCTGGTAATAATCGAAAGCTTTTGGTTTGGACATATAACACAATATTACCGTGACACTTTTTTTGTAAATGCAAGTGTTCCACCAATTTATTAGACATTATCACGTAAAAAGAATGGTTAATATCTTAAGCATGTCAAACAAATAGGTATATTTACTAATACGAGTTGACAAATAATAAAAATCAGAGCACCGATTAAAAAGCAATAAAACATGGCAGTTTTTATACGAGTGTTTGTTATAAAAATTTTACGATTTTTAAATGACCTAATTATGCAAAAATCAAATGTTCAGAAGAGAAAATTAATAGTATATTGTGTCACCAGGGGGTAAAATATATGATTTTTGACTATTTGAGCTAGAGCTGAAAGCGTTAGCTGTGAACCACATAAGTAATATGCACGTCAAGTCCTTTAGCGACCAAATTCAAAATTCTTTCTTCATTTGGAATCATGTATTTATATAGTTTGCACGAAATCACATTGAAACGTCTTAAAAATTAAGAAAATAGTTACTTACAGCTCACTCAAGGATAAATAGACGATTCAATTGGCACAATGGTCACCATGTCGGACTGCCAAACACTGGGTTGCGGGTTCGATTCCCATCTCAGATAAGTATTTGTGCTTAGATATTTGTATGTGGTCTGGTTGTTTCTATGTATTATAAGTATAAATTTACAAAAGAAAAGTATAAGTAGTATATCTGTTGTCTAGCACCTATAACACAACTCTAGTTTCTTAATTTGGGACTAGATAGCGACGTGTGGAATGTCCTGCAATATTTATTTATAAATAGAGGAAATACGATACTATTCTAAACGACGTCGCTAATCTAACCTCTTTGCTAAAACCTTCCAACAACGAGGTTAGATTAACTACACTCTCTAGTCTCTTTTGTTAAACCGATTTTAAATACCTACATTTCATGTCAAAATTATGAAAAACAAAAAGCTTAGAACTTATATGTGGTACGGGTCTAAAACGACTGTTTCCAGAGATGGTGAAAAAAAACACTTATCCAACATTTAAAAAAAATGGAATTCCAAACACAAACCAGCTTCAAAATTAACCATAAGTACAAAGTTGCATGCAATAATTCATACGAATTCCGAATTCGAAATTCGAACGACGGAGGTGATTAATGACGGATAATTGTATCGAGTGTACCTATCGAAGTATCAGTGTTTTATGAAAAATTGTCGAGTCATGTAATACTGAGCGTTTTGCATATCTTTGTACAGAATCAGTTTTTTTATTAATGTGTTGGTGTTTCGTTTCGGCCGCGTTGTAATCAGGGCTTTTTGGTATAATTTGCACACTTTAATGTGTCTTGAGATTGTGTTTTCGATTTTTAATGGGAAGGGATTATATTGGACTTGTATTTTAAAATACGGTATTAAATTTATTGAAATTTCAAGTTTGGTATTGTCAGAGTATAGAAAGTTTGTCATAAGGTTTTTCACTGCGATCTCATCTAAGCTACGGTTTAGTACGTTTAACTAGAAGATATTTTTACTACTTTTATCTAGATAGCTATATCATGTGAATTTTCCGTGTAATGTTTTTTCTTGTGTATGGACCATCGTTTGTTATCTGAAATATTGTTTTATACTTATTTTATTTTTTAATAGTTTACTGCTGATTTCATTTTAAGCCACCGGTAGACTGGTAAATGCTTAAAAACTAGATAGATAGATAAACTTTTTACTGTAACACATTAAACCTTAATTCTAGCATAAACTCCTATTACAGAAACAAAATTAAACCTAACAATATGGCACAATGGGCGGCCTTATCGCTAAAAGCGATCTCTTCCAGGCAACCTTTGGATGGACAAGAATTAAAGAAGGGGATGGGTGGGTTGTACATAACGTAATAGGAATATAAGGAGGAAAACAAAATACATATTAATATACATAGAAAATAAAATATTCTAAATAATAATAATAAAATCACCTACCTACTATTAAAAATAAAAGATGTAATTTTTTGGCCTTTAAGTAGGTTAATAATAGCACGATTTTGTAAAAAGTTATTGTAGTAAGGGCTTTTACTTCGAAATCTATATCTCTACTGTTTTTTTATTTATTTTTAACAAATAGACTCCGAAACATACTAGACCGATTTTGATGAAACTTGGTATGAGGATACATTGAATAATTAGTAGCTACTTTTAATCGCGATATTCATACGGGATCGGGTGTTACGCGGGTGAAACCATGAATCGCTGCTAGTCCTAAATAAGGTAGAGAAAAAACTCTCAGGGATCACGGAGCCAACTTTCACAACAACTAAAACAGCAAATAACAAGTACGTAGATTCTATTTTTGGTTAACAAAATAAGTAAAAGAATGCGAGAGCACTTTAACACCTTCAAAAAACAACTTTGATTTAAAATGTTACAAATAAAACAAATTCAACAGCATAATTCAACTACCAAACACAAAACAACATTTAACACGGTAAAGGTTGCAACAAAATAAAAAAACAACAAAGACCTAAAAACAAAATCGACTCATAAAATGATTGAAATTTGAAAACATCTTTATCTTTCCAAATTCAGTTTCGGTACTTCTGACTCGATAAAACGCTCGTCAAAATCATTCGAATGATCGTAATTCGAATAAGAATTTCCGTATCGATTTGACGAGTAATTGTGTTTAATAAATCGGAGTGTAAAGGTGTCGATGGATCGATATTATTGGATATAGGTATCGTTACGAGCAAAATGTTGGTGGTCGAGACATGACGATTGAGTTGACTCGATTTGAGATCGATATTTTTTAATTTTTTAAAATATTTATTTGAAATAATATGCTTTCAATTCAATTCATTTATTTACAGAATTACTTTTGGATAATTAAAATAAGTTCTTCGAGATGATAAGATTCAAAAGCATGTTTTGCGATGCTTTATGCGTGGCTATATTTATTTTGTTCATAACTATGCGTATTAGATTTTATTTGATTGAATAAGGTGGTAAACTTTTTTATGATAAAAAGACTAGACTTTTTTTATATTAATAAATATAAAGATTAAATATAAAGATATTTAATTGTTGGTGACTTATAATTTATTTTACCCTGAACCGAACCATTAAATCAACATTTTACACAACCTTTAAATCGATACGTATGAATCGATCTTTCGGATGCATTTGATCGATTACAGGGCAATATATTTTTACACTGTCATGTTGGCAGCATTCCATTTTAAAAATTGCAATTATTATTTAACAATTCGACTGCCATTTTGTGGATTTATTGTAATTGTTTGGTTTTTGTTTCAGGTATGACGCCATTGCAAAAATTTTAAATAAAGGTAATACATTATAGTTTTTAAATCTAGTTAGAAAAAAAATCGATTAAGTTATTATCCACTAGATAAAGCCTATAAGAAAAGTAAAATTTATTAGGTTGGTTTTCTTCTACTTAGTTTATTTGACTCTTGTTTCAAAGGTGGGTTATATTATACCAAAAGGAATTTTTGAACTAAACACTATGTTCCTATATTTTTGGTTCTGTAAGTCGGTACATAACAGAGGTTCTATTGATTTCTGACAAGGTCGTCATGAAGCATAGGGATCTTGTAGTTAAGCAATGAAACATAATAATAATTAGTGTTCCGAATAACTCGGATCCTGACAAGTTCATTATGAGGCGTGGGGATCTTAGAGTTAAGCAATGAACCAAACGAGTGTTACCAAAAACGCGCTAATTAAGAGTCTAATTTTATTGTAGCATGTTTGTTAGGTTTTAGTTCCTATTCGTCCCATTTTAAAACCAATTTCAAATCAGTAGGTATTATAATAAGTCGATATTTACCATATTTGTAGAACTCGATATTTTGGTGTTGTTTCAAACAGTTTTACGAGACAATTTAAAATCCTAATTTCTGAGATACGGTCGGAGTCAGAGTTGCAGACCCACCGTAGAGTTACAAAACTGCTACTGTAAAAAAGGTGAATCGAAACAGAAACAAAAGGACGATTGAAATTAGTAAAGTAGGTAGTGACTGTGTTGTATTCTATGTACACTAACTCACCATTAATTTTCTTTAACAACATAAAACAAAACATTAAACTCAAAACACAAAATTGTTTCCGTAAACATAAATGCGCATTCAATATTCGCCGCGCCCAAAGATTTCACTTCACAAAATGTCACTGCGCATACAAACTTTATTTGTAGTGGGCAAATTGCGTATCGGCAAATTTACCGAGTCGCCCGTCTCACTCGTTCGCCGTTATGTGTTGAAAATGGTGGCTTTTCACACAAGCTCTCACCCGGTTGAGCAGACGAGATACTTCTGTGCCTCGATTTACTTATATTTAAGTCGTCGGGTGTGTGTGATTAAGGCGCGATAAGTCCAGTTTTTGTATGACACGACCTAATCACACAGTAAATTGAGGCACTGCGGTGCTATAACTAGAAGAAATTCTATTAAGATCAATTAATATATTAACTAAAAGTACATCAATAATATTATTATGCCAGAGTACCAACCTGCTTATATATTTTTTCCTAGTATATATTACAAAAGTTTAATAAAAAATCTACAAAATTACCTGTGATAAGAATTAGTACCTGGATGACCGAGCTTTGCTCGGTATTTGTTTTTTTTACCTAGTCTAACCTCAAAGCAAACACTCATTGACTACGTGTTACTTAACAACGCCACCTGCTGGAATAACTTTATTCTCACAAAAAATAGTATTAGTAGTTCGCTAATAGATGTCAGGAAGAGTCATATTTTTCAGAAAAAAAGTAAGTTTCGATAAAACACGAATAAAATGACATTTTCTAAAAATGATTCCTAGCTAGATCGATTTATCGCCCCCGAAACCCCCTATATACCAAATTTCATGAAAATCATTGGAGCCGATTCCGAGATTCCAATTATATATATACAAGAATTGCTAATTTAAAGATATAAGATTTAAGTCGTCTGGTGTGTGTGATTAAGGCGCGATAAGTCCAGTTTTTGTATGACACGACCTAATCACACAGTAAATCGAGGCACTGCGGTGCTATAACTAGAAGAAATTATATTAGGATCAATTAATATATTAAGTAAAAGTAAATAAAATAATATTATTATGCCAGAGTACCAACCTGCTTATGTTTTTTTCTATATATTAGAAAAGTTTCATAAAAAAGCTACAAAATTACCTGTGATAAGAATTATATTAAAAATCTTATTAAAACAATAGTACCTAGTCGAAACAGAATCCCGTAAACGTTGTTGTTTTGTCCAGGTACAAATACTAGGTACCTAATTAAAACCCCATTAATGATAGCATGATGATCTCGATTTACTCGAAGAAGACCATAGTCTCTAAAACATACTTTTGCTATCGAATGAGACAATATTGGTTCAAAAATATAATTTTCACTTTCAAAATCACAAAACAGCAAGTCATTTCAACAATTATTTTACGTTTTACAAATATGTTCAAACATTAAAACTAATAAGTAAACAACAAACAACTTTTGTGTTTCAAAACTCGTTCGTCTGCAGAACATAGAACGAAAAACGTTTGCTTACTGTCGGTCTTCCATCTCATGTTATACTATGAAAAGACCATTGTAATTAGAACTCTAGATTTTAGACTGATTTCAATTATTTAAAAAAATATATAACTGGGAATCGAACCGCTTAACATTGCAAAATAATCTATATTTTTACACTTATTTATAGTATTACTGACATAGATGAAAAACTGTACTTACGGTGAAGGAAAACATCATCGTGGTGAAATTTCCACTGTTTAGTTAGCTCGAGACCCCAAAGTAACGAGTTTTTGCCTCTGGACACGTTCAACTAAGCCAACCACCAACTTAGTATGATAAATAAAATAAATGGGCTATTTCTATAATTGCCAACATTTTTTAAATCGCTATTGAAAACAGATAGTTATTAACATGTTTAAAACGGCGCGTGCGCCGGAGGTCTCTCTAAACTGGGAGCGAATTTTACATCTGTTAGCTTTTTAGAAATGGGATCATAATAACCAAGGCCGAGTTTAACTTCATTGTTTGACTAGCCATTAAGTTCCACGTTTGAATTCAAATGTTTCTATGAACTTTGTTTTATTGCTGCAAATAGTTGAGAGAAATTGTAGGAGAGGAGAAATTCTTTTGTGAATTTATAATAATGGTAAAACATAGTGTTTTAGAGTAAATGTAATGTTTATTTTATAAATGAATGTTACATGCTTCACCATGCATTTCTCGCCTTTTTACTGAGCTTGTAAAATTATAGTTGCAAATAGAAAAGCGGTTATTTTAACCAGGGTTGATCCGGAACATAAAAGATAAAGATTATGTATAAAAGTTTACACAAATGTGCAATATGACGATGGTGTTGTTAAACACAATTATAATAAGTATAAATTATTTTATACATACTTAAAAGCCACAAAGTGTTCCTCACTCACGATTTTTGTAAATTAGTGTTTATTGAATTCTGATATCTACAAAGTAAACCTTTAGAAAATCTTGTACCACGAGCTATCTAAAAAATATTTTTTGATTGAATGAAGGTTTAAAACTATAAAATCGTGATATTTCGTAAAATCCTCTTCATCCTAAGATCGCTTGGATGAAATAGTTTTTAGCGATAAGACCACCTAATTATTAGGTTTTAGGTTTATTTTAAATGTAGGTATATTTTTAGAGTTTATGTCTGTACAAAAAAACTATCTACATACAACTAACAAAACTATCTATTTGTTACCAAGGACTTAAAAATATTTTTTTTACCTTAATGCAAAACTGTCCAAAAAATAAGTTTAACCCTTGGTAGTTTTGGTAACCCTACGTCCGCGTTCACCCAAATGAAATCTTTTTTTTATCATCCATACAAAAGGTTAAATCATGTCATCATCATTGATCCAAATAATAGTTTCTATTGTTCAAATTCAACTTTTAATTGACATGAACATTCTAAAACCAAATAATCAAATGCCAATTATATCTCGAGGCGGTTCCTGATTAAATTTAATTATATTACTTATTTCTAATTGACAGCTACTTAATAATTAATTATAATTGGCTAATCACGTGATTTAAAGGTTACACACTGAGTGTAATCAGTGAATAATTTAAAAAATGGAAATAGCTTTTATTTTTATTAAGACGAGTACGACTTGTCACGCATTTCAAAAGATGCGGAGTTTGTCGAAATATTATTTGATTGTGGTTTTATACACAAGTCGATTGATGCAACAGATTACCTTTTAATAAATCCTTTATTTTTTAAGGACATTGGCATAGCGCCATCTGGCCTTAAGCTTAGCAACTAGGCTATTTTTTTTTTGAAAATACTTATAAATTAATTTACAAACCGAAACACTCAGACCGCAAACAAATCTTTAGGCATATCCTTAAACGAGCAATTCTTGCAGATTTTTTCGAGAGCGAGGTAAAAAAAAGTCAAATAGCCGAGTAAAGCTCAGGTACTGAATACTTGTTTGAGGCGGGAATTGAACCCGCAACCTTATACGAGTATGTGTTGGATACTGGCATTCGCCCACCATCTTACAAAGGTCGTTGTATGTAAGAGCCTATTCACAAAACAGAGGTCTCACAATTCTAACTAATAATTATAAAAATGCGAAAGCTTCTTTCTTCACGGTCAACCGGCTCAACCGATTTCGATAAAACATACACATGGTTAGATTGGTTAGTCCACAGTATGTAGACAGGCTGCTTTTTACGTTGGTGAATCCGCGAAACGCAACTAGTAATATAATATCTAAACTAGTCTTAATCTAAATACGAGTTTACGCTTCCTTATTTTATTTTTAAATTTTATGGTCTAATTAGCTAATAAGTTTGCCAATTCCTTAACATATAACTTTATTGTGAATTTATTGGTGTTACCTTTGACTACATTCAAGCAATTAACATTTATGTGACATTTTTTTACATCCTGTACGTGTTAAGTAGCTTTAATTAAAAGTTTAACGCTTCTAGTGTTGCCTTATTTATTATATCTCGGCTGAGATAAATAAGGTTTTTGAGGCAGTATAACTTAAAGTAGGTGTACGTCGGCTGCATAATTGCAGCTCCCGGTAGAGTTCTAAAATTACTATTATTGGCATCAACTAAAGCAGGTGTCTAGAATCTTGCTTATGTTGAAAACATTCTTATAACAGCCGTTTTGGAGCTCTACGGTGGGTCTGCAATTATGCAGCCGACCGTACCTATGAAGGGTTAGTCGCAAAACTTCTTATTAGCAAAATATTATAGTAATTAGAATCAGAATTATTTATTTGCATAAATGGAACATTGATTTTACAAAATAGGATATCGGTTCTTCATATTTCACTATTAAAATGGCGTGAAAATGAAAATTAATCATGTCCAAATTACATAAAAACTAAACAATGTTAATTTAAATTAATAATAGTTACATAATAATAATCAATACTATATTATAAAGGTGAAGAGTTTGTTTGTTTGTTTTAACGCGCTAATCTCAGGAATTACTTTTACGAATTTTTTTTTTTTTTTGTGTTGGACAGTCCATTTGTCGAAGAGGCTATAGGCTATTTTATATTTCGATATTCCCACGGGATCGGGACTAGTAAAGTAAATAATAAATAAATAAATATCCTTCGAAGTTCCAAAAACATAACCAACTCAATCGTAATGACTCGTAGAATGGGTTTATTATAACTTGAATATTTTTCATTTTTGTCAGTAATGTACGTTTTTTTTTCATTACGTACTTTATCCATCATACAATAATTAAAATGGATAGTGTTAAAATATGTTTTTTCTAACGAATTAAAAAAACACAAAACAACATTAAACAATAATTAAAATTAATGAAATGTCTTCAAATCATGAATTGAATTTCGATCATTCGAGTGTTCGTATGTCTTCAAACATTATCTTTATGGTCTTATAAATAAAAATTGTGCGCGTCTCCAACATATTTTCCATAAGAATCTTGTACTTATCAGAATATTCTTATAGGTCAATTTGAATCTACCATGTTGAATCTACCATTTTTTGGTCTTTGCGTAATAAAATAACTAAGGAATAAGTAATTGTCTTTTTTGAAGTCAATTCTTGTCTCATTTTTGTAAGTGGGTACCTATGTGATAGCTCAATGTTTTACGATTTTATTTGTAATTTTTTTTCCTTTATGACTGTTTTTTTAACATTTTACTATCGCATATTCTGATCACCATGGTAGTAGATCTTTTGTTAAATATTATTGCTGTAGAACCTAAAATAGCCAACCATTTATGGACATTGACTATTTTATTAGTGACACAAATGTATCTCTTTTTTAAAATATTTTATGTTTTTAAAATAATATTTACGTACAGTATTGATTGTTATATTTTTTACTATAAGCCCCGGTCGTCGCCGACCCGCTTTCTAATTGCATACTGTGATTCAAGCGGTTGGAAAACCGTGCGTGCTTTTAATGTAGACTGATGATACGCAGTCGGCATCCCTCAGGCGTATGGGCTACAAAAATGATTAATGTGCCCGAGCTGGCTTTTTTTCTTTACCCTGAGGTGCTTGAACTCTTTATAGGGTAGCCAAAAGTAATTAGCCGTTATTGAATTTCTTGTCTTCAATGTGGTATTGAGCTTAAATTGATTTTTTTTTCAAGTGTTTCCTTCGGGTAGGTTAATTTAATGTGTTGAAAAATATGTCTTTTATGGTGATATTTTCATAGAAATAGGATTGTAAGGTCCAAGCTTGGATATTTTAATTTTTTAAAGTCTGAATGAAGAATGGATTTTAACAAATTGCCTAATTTTGAAACAGTATAAAATTTTTTTTTTGATAATTTTATTTTGGCTTTACCTCTCGGCTTCACTCGCGTAGCTTCAGGTATTGTGCACCGCCCCTGAACAAGTATAGAAAATTAGGACAAAATCAAGTCATTTTCACCTTAATTAGGCTTTTCTACTATCCCAAATTTGAAATTGTGAATTAATCGCCAATTTGCCTATATTGAAGTCAAATAACGTAACAACTCGATTCATAACTGGGTAATTTTTAGAAAAAGTTTTTGGAGTTTACTCCTTAAGAATCGATTTTCATATATAAGGCGCCCGGTATGAGAAAAATCCGAGGGGTAAAACCTACTAACAAGTAACGAAAATCGGTCACGTTTTTGGTGCGCACCTTTAGTGCGCAACTTTCTAATTTTTTGACGTGTAATGTCTTATAAATTGATGGAACGCCTGCATTTACAAAAAAGTGTCTGTTTACACCGTCATATTCCGGTACCATGACGGCGTCATGTTCCGGTACCATGACGGCGTCATGTTCCGGTACCGCATGACGGCGTCATGTTCCGGTACCATGACGGCGTCATGTATTGCGTATGGTTAGATACTCGTACTTAAGGAGTAAACTCCAGTCGTGCGTCGGAGCTGACACACACACTTTTTTTATTTAAATTTTGGTGGACATTGAAATTGACAAAATTTACTAAAAATTCAGACTACAAGCTTTACCAGAGAGTAAAGTTCACCATATTATTATAAAGCCATAAATAAAACTTTATACTTGTTTACATGAAACTGAACTCTAACCTCATGTTATTAAAACTCATTTATTAACTCAACACCATTTAAGTCAGGATCAGACAGTATTTCACAATAGAATTAGTGCATAAAATTGAATATTCATAGATTGGTCAACGACCTGTTACAGTTCAACAAAGTTATCTTTACAAACGGATATTTGGTGGAACTAAAAAGTTATTCGGATAATTTATTTTGTTGAGTAAAGATTATTGTCAACTGAGCGGATATGTTTGCCGGGCTGTAATTTTAACGGTTCGTGTTCGAAAATAGAATTCAGCGTTTTGTTTTTAATTTTGTTTCAAACAATGGGGGCCGTTTGAGACATTGTAGTGTGATTGTAGTCTTTTCTTAGACTTATTTGAATTTAGAGCGTGTAATTTAATTTTGTACCGTGAAAATGTGTAGCGTGTTCGTACTGAACTGACCGTTTTAGAAATACAAAGGTTGTAAAATCTCACAGTACAAAGGTAAAAATACGGTATTTCTTTATTTGGATGATAGGTATTTTTATTGAAAAAAAAAAAGATTTTGCGATTGGCTATAGGCCTATTATTCAATTCTATAGATTGTCTTCTAATTCTGTCTGTTCAATTCTCATATTTATTTATTTTTAAGCTATTGCATAAGCCATTGCTTTTATCGCGGGCTTTGAGCGCGGCGACTGAATCAAGAAATTCCGTAACAAAAATAAAACCTAACACCCTCCACTGCCCACCATGTAGCTCGGCCGAGCGTTCGCTTAACGTATATTGTACGACTGTACGAAGCTCGCACGATGCAATAGCTTTACCGCTGTAGTCCCCGAGTGCCACACGTTTTTGTTTTGTAATTATGTCTAGGTACCTTTTTTATATTTGTTTTCTTGTCCGTGTGCTTTTCTGATAAATGTCTATTCTATTATACCTCTCTGACCTTTAAACAATAAGGCAGATTTTCATTTATAAGAATTTTGTATTTGGGTTCCTTCAGATTGAAAGCCAACTGATTGCAGCTGGTTGTCTGCATTCAATGCATGATTAGCTATATTTAAACAACCTTCTCCGGTCAGTCGATATAGTCGCCAGATAGGTTTGCAGTACTGTATCAATTAATTCAAGTCGAAACCAAAAATTAATCGAAACAAAAGTTTCATTTATCAAAAAAATATTCAACTAAAAATATAAATTGCACACACGTACATTTTCGGCAGGCAGATATAAACGAGCCATCATTTTTCCATAACACCCAATTAAAACTGTCCTAACTTGCGCTTGTACACTGCAGGCAAAAAAAACTTTGACACGCGAAATTAATTTAAAAAATAAACAAATCCAGTTAAGTTTAACAAGGAAAGCAACAGTGAGGCAGTCCAGTCAGTTCATTGATTTGAAGTTAAGGCCCGTTTTTAATGTAATACGTATAATTATCTTGTGATAGCTCGTTTTTTTCGAGGCGCGGTAATATTTGGCTGTCAGCACTTTCGTTCGTACCGTGTGAGGTATTTCGTTTTGTTTCAGTTATCTTCAAGGCGGATGTAGGTGCTAAAAGCAAAATTTTGGTAGGCTTCGGAATGAAAAGGAATTTATACAAATTTATTCCCCTACATTTAATAAATAAATATTGCAAGACATTCTACACATCGCCATCTAGCCCCAAGCTAAGTAACTAGACTTGTGTTATGCGTGCTAGACAACGGATATACTATTTATATACGTTTATTTTGTAAATATAATACATAGAAATAACCAGACCACAGACAAATATCTAAGCATATATGTCTGAGATGGGAATTGAACCCGCAACCCTGTGTTTGGCAGTCTGGCATGGTGACCATTGTGCCACCTGGGTCGTCAAACAACATTTAGTTACTAAACACCTACACTGCCCTTTTTACCCCTACAGGGGCGAATTTCTTAAAATCCCGTATTAGTGAGCATCACCACCGTCCTAAAAGGGCCTACTCCCATGCAAAACCTATTATATTACCCACGCCAAATTTGAGACTCCTAGCACTTGTAGTTTCTAAGATTTTATGATCGGACAGTGAGTCAGTGATTTTCTGTTTCCTTTTTGAGCAAACTTTCTTAAAATGTCATCTCAATCTGTCTATATGAGCATGGAATCTGTAAAACTTTCGAACCATTAGGTTTGAAAAGCGCGTTTTAAATCCGCCAAAAATAGTTTTATGAATCTATGTCATTAAAGTGACATTGAACACAAGAATTATATTAAAAATAAAACCGGTCAAGTGCGAGTCGTACTCGCGAACCGAGGGTACTTACATTAGTTTCAACTCTCTTTCTCTACCCTTGCCGTAGTATGGTAAGTACTAATTTAACATGACCCCTATTTCGTTTGGGCGCTCATACAATGTAAGGGTCAAGTTAAATTGGTGTACTATGTACGTATCGGGACCCTCATTAATTTTCAACTTTTATTAATATTTAGAATTGTGCCTTTATTTGTGCTGTAAGACCTTGGTTTTTGCCAAATTTCTTGATTATAACGGGAACTACCATATAGGTTTTTGACCCAAAACCTATAGAGTACTTTGGGTTAACCTGGAATTGTTAATTTTGGTTAAAAGCAAGGTCTTATAGCACAAGTAAAGGGAAAAGTCCGAAATATAAAAAAAGTTGAAAATTAAGGTAAATTTTGGCACACACAAGTTTTCTCGAAAATGTTAATTTGCCCATATCTTTTTATCGTGTTGACCCAGGACCTTGATTTTTATACTCGTACACCTAATAGAGACTATAGACCTTAGTATCTGCTATGAATTTCAACTTGCTAGGTCATCCCGTTCTTGAGAAAATTGGTAGTGACACCCGGACACACGGACAGACAGACAGACAGACAAGAAAGTGATCTTATAAGGGTTTCTTTTTTACCTTTTGAGTTACGGAACCCTAACTAACTAATGCTAGTTAGGGTTCCGTAACGAAGTCACGGACTAATGTCCGTGACTTCCTCCGTGTAGGGATGGAATTTGTTAGCGAGTGCCTACGTCATAATAGCTATATGACTGTATGCCGAATTTCAACCCGATCTGTTCATTGGTTTGAGCTGAAATATCAGCCAGTCGGGTCTATGAATTTTAAATTTAAAGACTACTAATTGACATTTTTATTTTCAGACCGTTAAGTTTAATTTTGAGATTTGAATAGCAATGAATATAAACCAAATCGTTTTTACAATTTTAATACGAATTACAATATAGATTAAATTGAAATGACTTTCTCAGAACTTAATCCATATGACATTTATAAATGAATTAACTATAATTATTTTTATTAAAAAATTCGAATAATTCTATTATTAATAATCTGCCGTTAAGAGTAATACCGCCATCTAATAATTTCCATATTTATGAATATTTGTGTGGTCGAAACAAACGAATTAATTATTTTTATGACAGCTGGCATTTAGCGAATCCATAGCCCACTAGGGCGATGGCAGACTGCAGGCTTGAAATCGGGCGATAGAAAGTCCGCGACTAGCTTTCATCCGCGACTTCGTCCACGTAGGATTTATCAAAATCCTTTAGTAGCTGATGCCTACGTCTTAATTGCTATCTGTGTGCCAAATTTTATGCCGATCCGTGCATTGGCTTAAGTTGTACCTACGTTGATATCGTAATATCAAGAATTTGAGGCAGTCAAGAATTTGAATTATATATATATAGTGTGTCTGCAACATTACTGCCAGTTGAATGCACCCTGACTGATAATGGACTAAGATCATGTCATGGTGATAAAATTAGCGTTACTTAGCGTAACTTAGCGTTACTCTAAATGCCTGCGATGGAGATTAGTCAAATGTTACCTGGGATCAAAGTCAAAATTTCTTTATACATTTGGAATCATTTGCATGAAATCACATTAATAGCACTAAAGAATAAGGTCCTTGAAGGCGACTGCATTCAATTTAGTATTTTGGTATCCTTTGATCACTTGTGAATTGACTTAAGCAACCAAAGCTCCTCAAAGGCGCAGTGTTATCCAAAACAGGACCGGTCTGTCTCCGGTCTGCTTCGCCCTCTATGGCACAGTTTAAACATGTTAAGTACAGATTGAAATAATTATTGATGGATGTTGTATCCAAACGATTAATTATCAGATTATTTATTTTATAACTGACCTGTATTTATAAAATAATAATATGTTTTTTTGAAATAAACTTTTCAACGCCTTTCACTTCAAATGGTCGAATTGATGATACATTTTTTTAAATTATTGATTTGGAATAGAATGTTGTTTTGGCATAGGGCTTACGCCCATATCTATTACTATTTTGACAAGAGACCGCACCTGCCGAAGTTCATATGGATACGTCACAGAATCTTACTAATAGAATAGTTCAAAGTGAAAGTTTTTGAGTATGTTTGTAACCGCCTTACGACAAAACTACTAAACCGATTGCGATGAAACTTAGTAAGTATCCCGATTATAAATAACTACCTTTTTACCCGCGTAAATCTCGATCCCGTGGGAATATCGGGATAAAAAGTAGCCTATGTGTTAATCTAGGTCTCCAGCTATCTAGATACCGAGTTTCATCGCAATCGGTCCAGTAGTTTTAGCGTGAAGGAGTAACAAACACACACACACACACACGCACACACAAACTTTCACATTTATAATATTAGTAGGATTAGGTACTTTTGATGATAAGTAGTTAAAGATTGCGATTGATTGTTAAATCGTAATTATTGGTATCAAGCACCCCCAGTTTCCAAAATTATTTAGAGCATACCTGAAAGAAATCAGTTATTTCGAATATTAAATATTTTTTTTGTAGTACCTATACAGGTTTTTTCACAAGAAAAACCCCATAAAATTCACAAAAATTTAGATATAGTGTTAAAATACTATGAAATGTTTTGTCCTGAAGTGTAAATCGTATAAATTTTAAAAAATACGAGGTGAACAATTACCGATAAAAATCGTTAATAAGCAATTAAATTTGTTTATTAAAGCGACTGAAAACAAGATAGGTAAGTGTTGTAAAATATACCTCTTGGTTAAAACAAATTGACTATTTATTCTCGAGTAGTTGATTGAGATGTCAGGACTACGCCATTTTTGGTAAAACAAAAATTAAAAGTACATTAAGATGAATCTTCATAATTTTTCGCTAGTTATTCTGATTTACGCGCGCAAAAATTACGGAAAAATGGCAATTTCTTTATTGGTTTTAACCGTTTTCGTGAGATTTTATTAAGATTTTTATTTTAATTTAATTGGAGTCGGCTTTTACCCGGTTTTTTATTACTCATTGTGTTTAAGGTGTTTTATGTTTATTTAATAAGAACATGTCGTTTTAAAACATTTACGGAAAGATAATTTGTTAATGAAATGGTGAACTTGTCTTATAATAATAGAGGCTGTTTAAGTATAAAATAGTAATAGCTTCTGCCCGCGGCTTCGTCCATCATTTAATCCTCTTAGTGGGGTTATTTCAATTTTCTGTGAACTTTTTGTTCACTTTTCCCCATCGGTTTAAAAAAATGTAAACGAAAAATTCACATTCCATCAGTTTAAAACTTTTTTTTAAATGGTAATTTGTTGACAGAAAATACAGAAATCCCCATCAGCTCAAAAGAAATAAAAGGTTATGATAAAGATATTTTGTGGACAGAGAGTACACAAATCGCCATCAATTTGACAGTGTTAGTTCATAACGGAACCTCCGTTATGGTGGTAGTGGACGGAACGAAAGGAACAAATATTTTAACACGTCCTCATTAATACACATCACAAAGGAGGTGTGTTATAAGTTTGACCCCTAGTCTCTGTGTCTGACTTGGCGTAAAATGTGACGTATCTCAAACTCCTCCGCGGCTAGGTCCCTGATACCACATATCTGTTTTTTATTTTTTAAATTTGTCTGACAAGCTCTTTTTTTTCATCGGTCTTATTTCTATAAACGTCGTGTCGAGGTATGTGGTCTGCTTTGAAATTGTAATCTATGTAATAGAATTGCTAATTTCTTGAATTAAATGTGGAGTAAACAATACCATCTTGGGACTCCAGTAAGAATGGAAAGAGGCTGAAGACTTTTCTATCGGCAGATATTTTGTCAACAGATTTTTTTAATGTCAACTTTTTTTTTTAAAGAGTATTATAAAAAATATGACTCAAAACGCCCGTGGTCCACTTATTTAAAAAAATTGGACAGAAGGGTCATGGTCCATTTTTCTAAAATAAAGTTTGACTCGTGATCGAACAAAGACGATATAAATAAAAACACAAAATACTAATATTCCGTATTTCAAAAACAGAAGAATTGGTTTTTATACACACACACAAACTTTCACATTTATAATATTAGTAGGACTATTTTATTTATTTAATATGTCGACACTCCACAGCATCCTAGTTAAGCGTCAACAAAAAAGTTACGTTGTGCAGTGTAATTTATTATAATCTGCCTGTGTTGATATCTACAAAATCGGACGATAGAAAATCTTTAGCCTGTCTTCGCCCTTAGAGACCAATTCAAATCGTATCAAGTATTTTTTTTTACAATCATGTTAATTGTAATAGATAAAAGGCAATAAGAGATTAAGCAAGAATGGGCATATAAATGTCCTTCTCAGCAAATATGAATGTACTTTTGAAAGGACATACCATTTGTGTGAAAGTCAAAGAAAAAAATGGTGCAGAAGCTTCTATACCCAATAACAGCGGGATATTGCAGCGATAGTATAATACAGGATGATTATAAAGTCATCGTCATATACAGGGTTATTGGTAATTATATTAGCTAGCCGTTGAGGGCTACTTCTGTGCACAGGAACAAACAACCTTTGTTCTACGACTTTTGGTCATTCGAAAAAAAAAATGTAAATTTTGAGGTTATGTAAATTCTAAAGACAGCTGTTTTTTTTAAAATAAGTTCATTTAGACTAGGAACCGTAGATAAAACTTAAAAAATAAGTAAAATTTTAAGGTTAATGACCTCTCCGTGTAAGGAACAGCTGATTTTCAGTTAAACCTTACCAAAAAATTTCGAAAAATAATTCGAATTTCCAAAAGTCGTAGAACAAAAGTTGTTTGTTTAGTTGCACAGAAGTAGCCCTCAACGGCTTGCTATTGCTTTTTGCTTTAAGCTTTTTGAAAAAAGAAATCACTCTATGTAAATACATATAGGTACTACCTATGTAGCTTTGTGTTATGTTCTTTGAATGTCTATGAAATTAAAAAAAAAGATTTTAAGGATTTCACAATAAAACGGTTTTCCTTCTTTTTAAAATGGAATGCAACGGAAAGCCATTAATTTCTTCAATAATTCGATCTGTATCACGAATAGCAGTTTAATCCTTTAATGGTTCTCGCGGTTGCCAAATATGCGCGGTGGCTATCGGCAAATCTTTGGCACGCCCAACTCGATTTATTATTTAAATCGATCTTATTTGGGTCGGGATAGCGACAGGTGGTAGGTATTATGTTTTTAATTTTCATTGAATTAAGTAAAAAAACGTAAACCCTTAAGCACTTATGTAATAATTATATATTTATTCAAGAAAAGCTTACAAATATTAAAATGCCCTTGGGTTCCCGCACGAGGCAGAGCGGGACACCGACTTAACAATTAGAAATTTACACTTTATAATTTCTCGGGACAAGTGAGATGTAAAATGGATGTAAATGGTAATTAATGTACATAAGTACTTAAAAGGACTTGCCTTCTATTGACTTTTTTCCATACTTATAATTATGTATGTAGTTAATTCAAATTAGATTTTCATGTTATCAGTGAACACTTACAATAGGTACTTAGTAGTATAATTCTTAAAAACAAAAACATTCAAATTTTGGTCAGTTTCAAACAAAACTATTTCCCACAATAACTATCCTTCCTTAAACGATATATTAAAATAAACCGTTCAAATTTTTACCATATTTCTAACAATTTACGATTCAAAGTCAAAACAACTAGCGCAAACGGTCAAAATTCTCACACTATTTCAATATAAAGCTTTAGCTGTCAACAAATAAGGTGCATATTGCGTTGTAAAGTGATTACCGTCACTCAATCAAAGACATGCGACGATTCGTAGAGCCATTTTTGATCGGTGTCAATTGTAAAGGACATGCAAAATAGACTAGCCATGTTAAGGTGTAGCCTTATTTGAAATTACTTTGTTTTACACAAAGTTTTAGATGTGAACCGATCTAACTGAACTGAATTGATATGCCTACTTAGATCGATTTTTTACCTACATTCACCGTGTAGTGCATATATAAATATGTATTTTAAATAAACAAGTGGTGCAAGGCTGGATATTGAACCCATGTAGCATAGTATGATTCTAGCATGATCCTTTAAGTGTAGGGTGAAAGGGGAAGATCTTTAGAAATAACACTTTTAAAATAATATAAAACGAGTTATTTACTAAGTTTTTTTATTTTTATTTTGCGGAACTATATATTTTGACGTTGATACAAAAATCATTTTTACGACACTGCTCGTGAAAATGGAGTAAACGCCTCATGAAAACGATGCTTGAAAATGGAGCAGCATTGAAATATTAAGTTTTATTAGTCAAATTAGAGAAATTATCATATTAGTTAAATTTCTAAATTATAAACACTTGTTAACAAATACCTAGTTTATCCTACTTTCCTACTAATATTATAAATGTGGAAGTTAGCGTGTGCGTTTGTTACTGCTTCACGCAAAAACTACTGGACCGATTGAGCTGCAACTTGGTACGTAAAAAGCTGGAGATCTGGATTAACACATAGTCTATTTTTTATCCCGATATTCATACGGGATCGAGACATACGCGGGTGATACCACGTGGCGCAGCTAGTAGGTGCATAATTTAACCCTATATTCCTGGGCGTGCCGTTAAACGGACGAGATGCATATCTGCGAAACGTTTTCACAAAAATACAAATTGTCGTTATCCATCACTTGTATGTAATACCGTAATCTTTCTGATGAGAATTCCTTTTGTAGAGTGTTCAATTATGTCGATATATCATTGTTAATTGCGGTTGCTTTCTTTTCGAAAAATGGAGGTGTGAGATGAAGATTCAGCTTTTTGAAGAGTTCCGCGAACATTTTTGTGATAATTTCGGGTTCCGTACCACAAAAGGTAAAAAGATAAACCCTTACTAGAGCACTCTCATATCCGTCTATCCGTGTGTCACCACCGATTTTTACAGGAACGGGTGAACCTAGCAAATTTGTTTTGGTTTAAAGTCAACGCGCATTTGTGATAAGAGTCAAAGTGGAAATTTCGTTATTCATTAGGTAGGTATTATTTGCATGAAATTACATTGAAACGTCTTGCAAACTAAGTTAGGATGTGTGCCTTCGGAACGCATCTACTAATGAGAAAAGGCACAAGACACTCATGGGGTTTTTTGTGATGACATGTTCACATATCTATCCTATATTATAAAGCTGAAGAGTTTGGTTGTTTGAACGCGCTAATCTCAGGAACTACTGGTTCGAATTCGAACATTGTTTTTGTTTTGGATAGTCCATTTATTGAGGAAGGCTATAGGCTAATTTTTATTTTGATATACCCATGGGATCGAGACTTACGCGGGTGAATCCGCAAGGCGCAGCTGGTTACAAATATGTTTGAAGTTATTTGAAATTGACATTGCACTTTAAAATCGCATTTCTCTATGATGACGTGATGTTTTACAAAATACCACAGAAATGTCACTGTCCTTTATAAGGGACAGATAAATAAATGCTAAATTCGGTGCATATCGTCCTTGTTTTAAAGATGGTCGCGATACTACCGACTCGATTTATAATCGATACTCTGACAGCACAAATCGATCCTCGAACAAATTAAGGACAGGATCCGAGATATCGATATCTTTATTTGGGTTTGCAACAATATATTTGGAATACATTTTTGGCGTTTGATAAATTATATTCACCGTGTTCTGGTACAATTTATTGTTATTTACGATGTAGATTTTATTTCACATTAAATAAATTAATATATTTATTTTAGACCATTAACAAGTTAGACAAAATGCTTTTAAGACGAGTTCAAGCATTTAAGACGAGTTGCTAATTTAGACTACCTGAGAGTTAGACGAAATGCTTTTAAGACGAGTTCCCAGTTGCGTTTTAGACGAGTTGCTACTTTAGACTACCTGAGTCTGCGACGATTCGATACCAACTCAAATTTATAAGACAACATTGCACAGTGTCAACTGGAAACTCCATACTTGATAAACCACCTCTGAAGCTAATAGTTACAAACTTGACAAAATCACCTCCAACGCAGGGAATTACAGATTCGATTCCCGCCGTGGTATACATATTTTTTACGAAATAATGATATTTGTGTCGGGTCTGAGTGTTCTTGGCCAATTTTTTAAAAATCTTTTATTCAGTATATACATTAAAAATGTCAGTTTAACCCTTGATTAACCATAAACGAATGAGAGTATAAGGATTTACATAATAGCTAAGTACCAAACTTATGCATGTATTGTAAATTCATTCGCAATTTGACTTGTGAAATAAAAGAAAAATTCTCAACACAACCAGCGAAATCCATTAAAAGAACCAACAAGCTGTCCTGTCATTTACTCCCGAACCCAATCCGTCATCAGTATTACATTTTCATAAGCAATTTGATCTTTAATCCGTTGTAATAAGACATTGAAATAAATGAAACAGTTAATTTTTTCGGATAAGTTAACAGAGCGCAGTCACGGCATCTTGTTAGTACGAACCTTGTTATTATGTAACATTTATTTAATTTTTACTTGTTTTGTACAGACGGACAGAGAAGTGATAAATAATTATGCCGAAATTCTCGAAATCAGTTACCTCTCTATCAACAGTCAACGTTATAAAAATGTCATCTTAAACGTCATTAATAAAAACGTTGTCATCGTTGGTCGTTGATAGATAGGCTATTGATTTCGACCAAAGTGAGTATGTAGGCGAGTCAATACTCCACGTATGAAAATATATTTCTCCTTTTTTATTCCCTAAAATTCCCTTTGAAATCAATTTATGGAGGGGGAATGTTGCCAGCCTTCTCGGAAAAACGATGGGGGGATGCCCTCATAGATATTTACTATTTATAATTACTTAGGTATTTTGAAGATTTGATAATGTGTTTAAAATGACAATAAATTACTTCAATACTTAGTAAAAATAGTTAAATGATTCCATATTATTACCTAATTTTTGATTTAAGAATTACGTGTGTTTGAGTCGTACAACTTAGCACTTTTCTACTCGTCAGTACGTAGCTTTACAAATATTTATTGGAAATATTTGGCGTTTTGAGAAAAACCCACAAAGTTTCGCACGCGATCTTAAACAGACCAAAGTGATTTCAGAAAATTATTTCTCTCCACTGACAGTTACTGATTTTTCACGTCACGATTGACATGCAATCGTTTCTTATTTATTTAAGGGCATATTTATTTATCTTTACTTCTATACTATACTAATAATTTTATAAAGAGGAAAGATTTGATTGTTTTTTTGTTTGCATTGAATAGGCTCCGAAACTACTGAACTGATTTAGATGAAACTTGGTATGGAGATACATTGAGACATGGGCTTTTTATTTCGATTAGATTGGGAATTACGTTGCTGAAACGGCGGAAAGCTACTAGTAGAAAAATTATAATAAATTACTTAACTATCTACGACTAAGGGATAAAACGACATTTTTCTGACATCTTCCTTTCTATAGCAAACTGTCCCAGAATGTCAGTTAAACTCCGATGTTGGCCTAGTGATACCTGTACTTCATTCCAATGGTTGTGGGTTCGGATCCCGGCCGGCCGTGCACCAATGGATTTTTTTTTACAAAAAATATGTTTGCGCTGTTGACATTGCTCTTGCGGTAACGGAAACCATTGTAATAAACCCGTGGATTAAATGGCTCTTGACGACTTCTTTTCTTTGACCGACTAAGCTGGGAGGGTAGTGGACAATTCATATACTATGTCCCTGACACTGCAACGTCCTAAATATCATGAACTAAAGATGTATTAATATAGGTGACCAACAATTTCAGTAGAATATTTCTCACAAACACCTTATAAAAATGTTTATTTAACCAAGTTTTTGTGTTACGAAGAATTTAACTTGAAGATCTGCCTCACGATATCACACAATGTCAAGTAGGCTTAGTCGAAACTTTACGTAACGGTTGTACTTAGCTTAAATGTATAAAATTAGATAGGTATATATACAAATGTTATTTTTGGTTGAATAAATATTTTAAATAGCCTAACAACATGATATTTAACAATAATAATGTAGTGTGGGGTCGCGGCGTAAGAATATCGTCCCCTCCAACTCAGCCCGTGGATGTCGTAAAAGCCGACTAAGGAATTCTACCAGAGGAAGGGCAGCAGCTTCCTTCTGAGTATTTAATACCTAACTGCGATCACCAATCCGCCTGCCAAGCGTGGTGATTATGGCAAAACCCCCCCTACATGACGGATGCAAGCAGAGAACGGCCCCCAGTCCCCGGCAGCTCCGCTATTCCTGGTCACGGTAGCGGCCATGGTAACGGCGGGGCAGGGGGTGCTAAGAATCTCCGGAAGAGATCGAGCTACCAAACTAAATACCGACGACCCTTGCACCTGGTAACATACAACGCGCGAACTTTGAGGACCGACGAGATGATAATAGAGCTGGAAGAAGCGGTGGACAAGTTGCAGTGGGATATCATAGGGTTATCAGAAGTCCGAAGAGAGGGAGAGGACACGATCACCCTTAATTCCGGCAACTTGTTCTACCACCGGGAGGGCGACCAGCTGTCCCAACATGGTATCGGGTTTCTCGTCCACAAGTCTCTCGTCAACAACATTGTTAAGATCGAGAGCGTTTCGAGCAGGGTGGCGTACCTTATACTCAGAATCACCAACCGGTATTCGCTGAAGGTCATACAGGTATACGCGCCACACTCAAAACGCCCCGACGATGAAGTGGAGGTCATGTACGACGATATTGCACGTGTCATGCATGCCTCGAAAACACACTACACGGTTGTGATGGGGGACTTCAATGCGCGGCTTGGCAAGAAGAGCGGTGACGAACTGAGAGTGGGCCAGTTTGGATTTGGACAGCGAGACCAAAGGGGCCAGCGATTAGCCGACTTCATGGAAAAAGAGGGACTCTTCGCGATGAACTCTTTTTTCGAGAAGCGGTTGTCCAGGAAATGGACGTGGCTGAGCCCACGCGGTTTTAAGCATGAGATAGACTTTATCATGACGAACCACAAGCACATATTCAATGACGTCTCTGTGATCAACAGGGTGAAAACCGGCAGCGATCATCGCTTAGTAAGAGCGTCATTGAATATCAATGTTAAGCTAGAACGGTCTCGTCTGGTAAAGTCTACGGTACGCCCAAATCCTGTCCAAATACAAAATCCCGAAAGCTTTCAGTTGGAGCTACAAAACCGCTTTGAATGCCTCGCGGAATGCGCAACAGTGGACGAGTTGAACAATGGGCTGGTGGAAACTGTCCAAGCGGTCGGATCGGAGTTCTTTAAGACCCGCCGCAGAAATAAAACACAGAGACTCTCGGATCACACTCTGCAGTTAATGGCAGAGAGAAGTGAAATGAGGCTGCAGTCTTCGGCAGATATGTCAAGATACGGTGTGCTCAACAGACAGATCTCGAAGTCCATCCGACGCGATTTGCGCTCCTACAGTACTAACTGTATTGTGAGCGCAATAGAGCGGAAGAAGGGCTCGAAAGTGTTCGCGAGAGATCTGTCTTTTGGACAAAACCAGTTGACAAGGCTGAAGACCGATAGCGGCAGCATCATATCCTCCAAGCCTGAGATCCTGAGAGAGCTTGAAAAGTTTTATGGACAGCTGTACACCTCGTTGCAATGCCCTGCAAACAACACGGCGGGCGATGCAAGAGCCCGTTTAACCCGATACTATACCGAAGATATCCCGGACGTCAGCCTGTACGAGATAAGGACGGCTCTCAAACAGCTCAAAAACAATAAGGCACCGGGGGATGACGGAATAACGACAGAACTTCTGAAGGCGGGTGGAGCACCGGTACTTAAAGTCCTTCAGAGGCTGTTCAACTCCGTCATTCTCGAGGGACAAACGCCAGAGGCGTGGAACAGGAGCGTGGTGATACTGTTCCATAAGAAGGGTGACAAAGCCCTTCTAAAGAACTATAGGCCCATCTCACTGTTGAGCCACGTCTATAAGCTGTTTTCGAGAGTTATCACCAACCGTCTTTCTCGAAGGTTTGACGACTTCCAGCCTCCCGAACAAGCCGGGTTCCGAAAAGGCTTTAGTACCGTAGACCACATTCATACACTCCGGCAGATTATACAGAAGACAGAGGAGTATAATCGGCCGTTATGTCTTGCGTTTGTGGATTACGAGAAAGCCTTTGATTCAGTCGAAACCTGGGCAGTGCTACAGTCCCTCCAGCGGTGCCAAATCGACTACCGGTATATCCAAGTGCTGAAGTGTTTGTATAGCAACGCCACTATGTCTATCCGGCTTCAGAACCAGAGCACAAATCCGATCCCATTGCAAAAAGGGGTGAGACAGGGAGACGTTATCTCTCCGAAACTGTTCACCTCTGCATTGGAGGATATATTTAAGCTCTTGGACTGGAACGGATATGGCATCAATATCAATGGCGATTACATCACTCACCTTCGGTTTGCCGACGATATAGTCATCATGGCAGAATCGCTGGAGGACCTCAGCAGGATGCTGAGAGACCTCAACACCGTCTCCGGACAGGTGGGTCTTAAAATGAACATGGGTAAGACAAAGATCATGTCGAACGCCCATGTCGTACCCATACCTGTTCACATCGGAGACGATGTTATCGAAGTTGTTGATCACTATATCTACCTAGGCCAAATGGTCCAACTAGGTAAATCCAACTTCGATAAAGAGGTCAGCCGACGAATCCAACTCGGTTGGGCAGCGTTCGGGAAGCTTCGCAATATCTTCTCGTCACAAATACCACAGAGCCTCAAGACGAAGGTTTTCAACCAATGTGTGTTACCAGTGATGACATACGGATCCGAGACGTGGTCGCTGACTATAGGCCTCGTTCAAAAGCTCAGAGTCGCTCAGCGGGCTATGGAGAGAGCTATGCTCGGAGTTTCTCTACGTGATAGAGTCCGAAATACGGAAATCCGTAGAAGAACCAAAGTCACCGACATAGCCCTCAGGATTAGTAAGCTGAAGTGGCAATGGGCAGGTCATATAGCTCGCAGAACTGACAACCGCTGGGGAGTAAAGGTTCTCGAGTGGCGGCCGCGATGCAACGCGAAACGGAGTGTTGGGAGACCAGCTGCCCGGTGGACCGACGACATTGTAGCGGTCGTGGGTAGTCGGTGGATGGAGGCGGCTCAGGACCGCTGTTTGTGGCGTCGTATGGGGGAGGCCTATGTCCAGCAGTGGACGTGCATGGGCTGACATGATGATGATGATGAATGTAGTGTTAAATGCCAGCACGTGGATAAACAAGATACATCGTAGTTCGGCAAACAGTTAAACCTTACGACAGCAAATTTTTTGCAACAATTAATTCATTATTATTTACTACATTTTGAGTGGGTATTCTGTTCATCACTCAGATGACCCTCATCAGGTCTTTACAAAATTTTTATGAGATCAATTCGAAGTTATTCTTTTCGGGTGAAAAATAATCATCGGAGATATTTAACAGCCCCCTTTTTTGCACCATTTTTGGGAAGTATCGTAATCAAAAATTCTCGACGGTAAAAAAATCTAAAGATTGGTAAAACCTGTATACCGAGTTACGTCAATACATACATTTATACAAATTGATAGACGAAAGCAAAACTTGAAGTAGGGACGCTACGTGCATAGAGTCGCCTTCTTCTTATATTCTTAATATTTATTGTTGTTGGTGTTGTACTAATAAAGTGTCTATCTATCTATCTACTGCAACCAAGAAGATAAGCTCTATTCAATAATGAGGACTACACGGCCGATAATGTCTTTTTAAAAAGAGTTTGTTTATACGTACTGTAAGTCGAGATAAAAGCTTCTGCTACAACTAAAGTGAATTAAATATTAATAAATTAAAAATCAATTATCATGTCGGAAATTTTTTATCAGAATGATATTTTACAAATCTGACAAAAATAACATTTTTACCACCTTGAGAAATGTTCAAGATTAATAATTGAACTTGTAATATGGTCTGAGATTTATACAATAATTGCTCTGTTACTATTGGAGGAAAGCAGACAATTGATCTATAAGTCAGTCGATAGTTAAAAAAACATTCAGTTATTTGTCTACAAAGTCAAATACCTACTTACCTAATTTTTCTGTTTGTTTTTTTTTATTTTAGCTTTTAAATAAAAAACTAGCTTTATCGTTTTGGGGACAACTCAGTCCCAAAACTATTAAACTGGCAAACAAAATGAAAATAACAAACATCTTTTGTCATTCGGGAAATAAAACACTAATTAAAGATTAAATGAACTGTTGTGAATTTCTAGGTAAAGGTTTTATATTATGTTTCCTTTCCTTTCATAAAGGTGAATAAAGTAAACTCAAAAGTTAGTTTAATGCATCCAGGTGAATAAGGCGAATAAAGTTTTTAAAAAGTAATTATAATGCTGTGTGCTTAAACTTTAATAAAAGTATATTTAATGCACCTTGATGAATAAAGTTTACGATGCCAAGTCGGTAAAAACAATTTAGGTGGTTTTTCTAATAATCAAGTATCGGCCGATTTTAATCTATTGTCTGGCCTTGTCAATAAACAAATGAATCAGGAAAAATGATCTGGCTTACAAACATTGAGTATTTTTAAATTATAGAGCAGGTTTAATTCAAGGGTTGCTATCAGCAACGTATCGTAGTACAATTACTGACATTTAATTTGTAATTGTTTATTTATAATCAATGCAGTTGGTTTTAAATGCATTAACTGATTATAAAAATAAAGACTTTGATAAATGTTGCATTTATATAAATCATTGATTGTAGTTTAAGTTTAATGATTTAAAAACCCTGATTTTTCAGCGAAACTTATAA
The DNA here is from genome assembly GCA_951213275.1 of Idaea straminata. NCBI lineage: Eukaryota > Metazoa > Arthropoda > Insecta > Lepidoptera > Geometridae > Idaea > Idaea straminata. The sequence continues at coordinate 1,115,191 of OX577858.1, forward strand.
ATTATTTTTGTCACGTAGGTTTTTTAGTTAAAATATATTATTTACCCAAGGTTACAGCCAAAGTCAAAGTCAAAATTCTTTATTCCTTTGGATACTTAATACCTAGGTACAAGATCACATGGACACGTCTTAAGAACTAAGTTAGGATGTGTGCCTTCGGAACGCATATTTATAATTACGCAGTAAGATGATTTTTATAACTAGACGACATTCATGCCTAAGAAAAAATGTTTTGGGACTTCTCACTGAATTGGAAGCTACGCGAGTGTACCCGAGTGTCATAACTAGCAATCAAAATAGAGAGCAGTTAGTAACCGTTACATAAAATAAAAATAAATATTAACTTTATTGACCAATAATATCGCTTCCTACTAATAGTTAAGTGTTGTGATAAGACGGTCGGTCGGTTCGGTAAAATATTAGGTGCAAAGCAAATACACTTGAATATTGAATAAATATGCCGAGTGGGTGATGTGATGATGGAAGGTCGTTCTATAAATTCAAGTTGAAATCCATTAAACATGTATAAATATCCCGTTTTAAAATATAACTTTAGTGGTGAAAATCCCTCCTATCTAATAAATTTAGAAAATTAAAATAGGATTTTTTTATAAAAAAAAATAGACGAAAATATTTGACAGATATATTTTGAAGTCATGCTTATTTTATTTCCCATTTTACTGAACACTAATTTTTATTTGCAATTTTTTCTTTCTAATTAAATTTCAATTCTAATTAGTTTTGTTCTGTTTGTAAAAAGCTAATAAAGGAAATATTGTTTCAGATGAATCAGCAGTGTAAAGTTTGTGGGGAACCTGCAGCTGGATTTCATTTTGGAGCTTTCACCTGTGAGGGTTGTAAGGTAAATTAACTTAAACAACAAATTAACTAAAAGTTTTTTTTTTCGAAATATTCTTGTCCAAAGTCTGAAATGACAGAAAATGTATATCAACACAATGTCCTTTTGTGTGTTGAAAACATTACTTCCTTCATGAGCTTCCTCATTATTTTTCGGGCTTAGAGATTTTGTAAGTGACATATCACTTGATTTCGAAATACCTACACATAAATAGAAATTTCTTTTTAGTTATCTGGTACCTAGCTGCCATCTATCAAGGCATAATTAGAACTGGTCTACTAAGTCTAATTTAAAGTAAATTGAATCGAACGACATTATGCGTCGACAAAAAGTAACAAATTGATTCAGAGTAGTGCAAATTGCTTGCGGCTCGCGACAGTTTCAAGATCAGGTTTTGAGCCCAAGATATATCTACGTAGCTACTATAATTACTATACAGGGTTATTGGTAATAATACTAGCAAGCCGTTGAGGGCTTCTACTTCTACGTACGGTACTGGCGTTTACTTCTGTGCACCTTAAAAACTTTTGTTCGACGACAAAATATATATAATATATAATATCCAAAAGGATATTCGAAAAAAAAATATTTTTTTGGAGTTATGTAAATTCGAAAAACAGCTCAGTTTTTAAAACACAGGTCATTCAGATGAATGACAGTAGATAAAACTTAAAAAATAAGTAATTTGAGGTTAATGACCTTTCCGTGTATGGAACAGCTGATTCTCAGGTAAACCTAACCTAAACATTTTCAAATAAATGATCGAATTTCAAAAAGTCGTAGAACAAGAGTTGTTTGTTACGGTGCGCAGAAGTAGCCTTTAACGGGTTGCTAGTATAAATACCAATAACCCTGTATAACGTGTTGAAATGACTATTCCATTAGCTTGTTGTGTTGTAGTGGTATCTATAAATTAAATATTTAAATGTAATTTTAATTGTTACAAATATTAACCGACAGTATGGCGTAGTTTAATTTTCACTACTAGGACATAAGCAGAGGACTGCGCTATCTAGCCTCAAACTAAGCAACTAAGCTTGTAATGAGTGTCTGATAGCGGATAGAATATTTATACCTGACTACGGCGAAGTCAAAGGGAGGGTTATGTGTTTGATCTGTATGTTCATCTGTTTCCACCCAACTTCAAAACTATTTACTACTAGCTGCGCCCCGCGGTTTCACCCGCGTAAGTCCTGATCCCGTGGGAATATCGAGAAAGTAGCTTATGTGTTAATTCATGTCTTGAGCTATCTAGATACCGAGTTTAATCGCAATCGGTCCAGTAGATTTTGCGTGAAGGAGTAACAAACATACACACACACACACGCACACACAAACTTTCACATTTATAATATTAGTGTGATAATTTAACAATAGAGGTGTCGTTAGAAGCGTCTCAATAGTTTTCTTGTAAATACATACAAAAAAAAGCACCCAGATCAGACAAACCATTTGTTTGAACCTGCAACCTTCAGAATCGGAATCAGAATCTTTATTTTGTCCAGAATACTCTTTTTTATGCTTTTACTTCTATATCGCAAACATTTGTAACAAAATAAAATTAAACTAATCACGTATAATCCGATCCATTATTTCATAATAGGATTTAGTATAGGCATCGCACGTGCCGATGGCGATCGAATACCTTCACGTAATGGGATCCATCCCCATTAATCATAGTAGAGTTAAGTGGTAGAGCTGTGAAGTTGTGGCTGGTACTAATAATCATTTGTTTGTAATTTAAAGAATCTCGCAATAGTTCGTTTTTATACTCGTGTTACGTAAGATAAGTTTTCGATAATATATCTCAGGTTAGGGAAATATAAAATCGCGTCCACGTGGGATAAGCCCGTGGGTATTCGGGCACCCCGGTACAAATACAAATTATTTAAAAAAATCGGAATGAGCCCTAAAATGCTTCAATGTCGACCCAGTTGGTCACCATGCTGGACTGCCAAACGCAGGGTTGCGTGTTCAATTCCCGCCTCAGACAAATATTTATGCTTAGATATCTGTCTGCGGTTTGGTTGTTTCTATATATTATAAGAATATTTTTACAAAAATAAAAGTATATAAGTAGTATATTTGTTGTCTTGCACTCATAGCACAAGTCTAGTTACTTACCTTGGGGCTATATGGCGATGTGTGGAATGTCCTGCAATATTTATTTTATTTTATTTAATGTCATAAAGTATATGAACGAGCAAGTGTTAGTGTTCTCTAAAACACACATTATATTATTGTAAATAAATTGAATTTAACCAAATCATTACATATTTAAGCTTAGATGATACTGTTACTTTTTATCGGTATTATGCTGAAAGCAAAACCCTGATTCTCAAATAAGAGAAACCTATTACGACTTGAGGTATCTGTGTCCTACAACTTATTAATTATTAAAGTCGTTTCGAACTAAGAATCACCGCTTTACCAATACCTACAGAGCTTTAATACAATCCATTTTAGGATATCTCCCAATAAGCACATGCAAAAGCTCACAAGATTTATCTCCTCTATTTGACATAAAGCTACCTGTTCACTTATTTGTCAATTGCTAGTAAATGTTTCCTTGATTCAATGACTTCGCTTGTGCTTGACGCATGAACGCTGGGCCCTATTCAGGCGTCACTCTAATGCGTCAAGTCCTAACTGATCAGTTACATATCGCTATCAGAAATTTAGAAAATACTGTTATATGAAGGAATTAACTTTCATCCGCAACTTTGTCTGCGTAGGAGTTGAATTTTTAACCGACTTCAAAAAAGAGGTTTCAATTCGTTGCCTATCCCATAGCCCTATTTTTGTCTCTGATTTGCGTGATTTTTGGTGATTTATAAGGAGGAATAATAGAAGAAAAAAGAAAAAGAGTCCTTGGGGTGGATTTCGATCACCTGGGTATTATATGGGTATATTTTTATTTTTTCATAATATTTTCTTAGCCGATGCCTATGATAATCGTGTCGTAGATGATTCATCCACGTGTTAAATATTTCAAGTTACTATAGGAACGAAATCTTCATTTTGATAAGTCTTTATACTATCAATTCTTAATTTTCCAAATGCCTTATTTTTCTAATATTATAGGTTAGTTATCTGTTTACAAAATTTCAGATCGATTCGTCAATTGGTTTGAGCTATGCGTTGATATAATATATAAGATGATATTATCAGGACTTTGACTTTGAATCTTATATTTATAGATTTTATCTATAATCTAGATGAAGTCGCGGACAAAGACTAATCTATAATTCATATTATAAAGAGGAAAAATTTGATTGTGTCTTTGTTTGAATTGAATAGACTCCGAAACTACTGGAGCGAGTTTGATGAAACTTTGTATGAGGATACATTGATTCATTGGAAATAGTATAGGCTACTTTTTATCTAGATATTCCCACGGGATCGGGAGTTACGCGGGTGAAACCACGGAGCGCTGCTAGTGTACAATAAAATAAAGGAAAACATACATTATATTCTAAAACTTTATGATGCAACACTAATTTGTAATAGGTATCTCTAAAAATTTCATTTCAAGATAATACAGTTATGTTATAACTTACAATCACTAACAAGGTTTAAAGGTTGAAATAGAACCTTCACGTCACCGTTACTAACGACTAACGGATAACGTAGACTGTCAACTTTACCATCGACCGATTGGTAACGAACGATTTCATGGCGAACAAAAATACAAGTTGATAAACGTTTAGTTGTTTTATACGATTATTCCAAAATTAGATAAACTTTTTGGCGTGAAACCTTTCGTAGCTGAATTACCTAATAGGTAACTCTAAGTAGACAAAAAGGGTAAGTACTCTAAAGATCTCGATACCTTAATTTTTTTTTAGTTAATAGCGAACAGACAGACCGTTATTAATTTTAATTAATTAGATTACATTTCATTTTTTTCTATTGTTTCCAACTTGTAATTACTAGTTTACTGACGACGAGTATTATAAAAAGTTATCAAAACATGGACAAAAGATCCTCTGGAAAAAAACCCAACAAAAAGACAAAAGACAAGAAAACGGAAATTGAATGTATGGAAAATGTTACATATCTTTTAATTACCGACAATAGGAACACTAATAGTTAGACTACAATTAAGTAGATATAGATTTTGTGTCAGTAAATTTTCTTTCTAATTATTTCGATTTTCCTCTTTAGATTTGAATGATTGATTTGATGATTTTATTTCCTTGTGTAAAAAAAGCTTATTTATTATTATTCTATAGCTCAGTGATTATTTCTCTCTGGTTTTGAAATAGAGTACAATCAACTTAGACTTAAATTTTATTTTTTATATTATTTAAGGAATTTGAAAATAATGTTAGCAATACATAATTCAAAAACCAAAATTCTTTATTCATTTGAAGTCATACAATTAGAATGACATCACTTTGAAGCGCCTTTAAAAGAAAGATTGATAGATTCCTTCTATCCATCTATCTATCTCTCAACCAATTTTAAAGTATGGTGTCTGCGTTAGCCCTAATGATCGAAATACGATCGTCATATCGCACCTCCGGCCGCTTATCTCGTCATTTCCATTCCCTTCAGATTTTACATAATTTCATTAAGAAAATTAACATAAAAAATTTACTACTATATTATAAAATATATCATGGCACGTGCTTTCATTAAACAAAATGTATACCAGTCTATAAACGTGTCAATACGACTAACCGAATTTAACATAAATTATAACAAAACTAACTTAATAAGTAAACGGATTTTACCGGAACTACATATTTTACAACGTTTCCACTAAGACACTAGCGCCGCTGCTATCTGTTATTTATAACATGGTAGCCCTTTATAAAATTTGTGATATATTTGAAACAAATTTTGATTAGTTTATCAAAAGTGGACAGTTCTATAATTTACGTCAATCAAATCATTTAGGTGGAATTTTTATTCCTTCAATTCGTTAAATTTTAATATCTTATGTTTTAAGGTGGTATTCATTTTTTTAGAAGATCGTAAAAAGTAATTAGGCCAAATTGGTAGTAGACAGACAGCTATTAAAGATTAATGAGAAGAAATGATCAATATTTTTCCGTGGTTAGCAGAATTCGGTCAACCGTCAAATTTATGGTGGCGCCAAAGATTGCTTTACCCTCAAGACCTTAGACAATCAACAATGAAATATGGGTGGATACGGTGAAGGAAAACATGGTACGGTAACCCGCGGTTTAGTTGACTCTAGACGTCTCCTCTAGACACATTCAACTAAGCCTAGAAAATAGTATAGGTGATAGGCAAGCCTACTCCATACTCATGCAAAGCGGACTAGCAAGAGGTCTAATTGCGGTAAACAGACTAAAAAAAATAGCTGCTTAAAAATCTACCTTAGCACAATATTCCGACACAAGTATAAATCACACCCATAGTCACAAAGGATCAAACCTTCAAAAAGGGCGAGCAAAATCCATATTGTCATTAATATCTGCCAAACTACAATAAATTGGCCACCCAAATTAATTTAATAATAGCCTTAATTGGTAGTTGTTAAGCAATTTGTTCGACACCAAAACCCCACCTTCTCATCAATTAAATATAGGGCTGCAGACCTCACGTGCACAAGGCGAACCATTCCATTTGTCAATTTGATGACCTCGTAGTTAATTTAATAAACTAGCAACAAACCCCGGGTTTTCACGGGCAGCAGAGCATTATGCCTGCATTTATTATCATATTTCAGCTAATTAAATAAGAATTACAAAACAAAAATACCAAATTAATTTATTCATAAGAAATATTGACAAAAACACAAGGTGCGGGAGCTCCTCTGTAAAGTTAGAGATCGCCGACGTCAAACTTAAACATCCTCACATTTTACGTAGCAAAATTTGTACCAAACTCAAGAAAACATTTTTCAAAAATTATCTAACCGCCTACAGTTAATCAGTTATTAGTCACAACCAACTAATCACTTATTAATTTTATTTCCAAACTCATTTTCAATAAAATATAACGCTTTAAAATAAGGGCGATATTTACATTTTAATCGTTCGATACACCCACACCTAGAATTTAGAAAATATCTGTTTGTTTTTTGTCATTTGTATACATTTTTAATTATGTAAATTATTTAATCAGTATGGTACACTGTCGTGACCGTAAGATCGGAACAGAGTGACCTTTGGTACTAGTTGAAAAATTACTAGTCTTTGTAACGATTAAAAATGCGCAAGCATATTAGAAACAACTGTCTTACCCTTACAGCCATGACTATTAAGCTGCACTTCATAATTTACCCGCGAAAATATTGGGATTAAAAGTAACCTACTTATATCTTTTTGCACACTATTGATTATCCCTTCACGATGTCTTCACTATTCCTTCACTTATCCCACGATGGACTGACCTTATTAAGCAGTCTACACAAGCATCCCCGGTACAATGTGCTCGCAATGCCACTAACCGCTCCAATTGTAGATGCATTTCAAAGAAAGCTGCGGCCCTGGGTAGGAAGGAGGGTGACGATACCCGTGCATCATCGTCATAATCACGACCACTCCAGAGTGCCCGAAGAAGAAGAAGATTATCCATTCACAAAGTATAATTGAAATTTAAGTTAAGCCGTAAAATGAAAACAGACAGGGTTTGACTGGGCTTATTGTAGACTTTCTCACTATCCAATTTTAAGACTTGCTTTATTGGCGACTAGTTGGCGGCGTTCTAGTAGAATTTGAATGATCTCTAAGCAGATGCCTACGTCATCATCATCATCATCATCATGTCAGCCCATGCACGTCCACTGCTGGACATAGGCCTCCCCCATACGACGCCACAAACAGCGGTCCTGAGCCGCCTCCATCCACCGACTACCCACGACCGCTACAATGTCGTCGGTCCACCGGGCAGCTGGTCTCCCAACACTCCGTTTCGCGTTGCATCGCGGCCGCCACTCGAGAACCTTTACTCCCCAGCGGTTGTCAGTTCTGCGAGCTATATGACCTGCCCATTGCCACTTCAGCTTACTAATCCTGAGGGCTATGTCGGTGACTTTGGTTCTTCTACGGATTTCCGTATTTCGGATTCTATCACGTAGAGAAACTCCGAGCATAGCTCTCTCCATAGCCAACGAGGCCTATAGTCAGCGACCACGTCTCGGATCCGTATGTCATCACTGGTAACACACATTGGTTGAAAACCTTCGTCTTGAGGCTCTGTGGTATTTGTGACGAGAAGATATTGCGAAGCTTCCCGAACGCTGCCCAACCGAGTTGGATTCGTCGGCTGACCTCTTTATCGAAGTTGGATTTACCTAGTTGGACCATTTGGCCTAGGTAGATATAGTGATCAACAACTTCGATAACATCGTCTCCGATGTGAACAGGTATGGGTACGACATGGGCGTTCGACATGATCTTTGTCTTACCCATGTTCATTTTAAGACCCACCTGTCCGGAGACGGTGTTGAGGTCTCTCAGCATCCTGCTGAGGTCCTCCAGCGATTCTGCCATGATGACTATATCGTCGGCAAACCGAAGGTGAGTGATGTAATCGCCATTGATATTGATGCCATATCCGTCCCAGTCCAAGAGCTTAAATATATCCTCCAATGCAGAGGTGAACAGTTTCGGAGAGATAACGTCTCCCTGTCTCACCCCTTTTTGCAATGGGATCGGATTTGTGCTCTGGTTCTGAAGCCGGATAGACATAGTGGCGTTGCTATACAAACACTTCAGCACTTGGATATACCGGTAGTCGATTTGGCACCGCTGGAGGGACTGTAGCACTGCCCAGGTTTCGACTGAATCAAAGGCTTTCTCGTAGTCCACAAACGCAAGACATAACGGCCGATTATACTCCTCTGTCTTCTGTATAATCTGCCGGAGTGTATGAATGTGGTCTACGGTACTAAAGCCTTTTCGGAACCCGGCTTGTTCGGGAGGCTGGAAGTCGTCAAACCTTCGAGAAAGACGGTTGGTGATAACTCTCGAAAACAGCTTATAGACGTGGCTCAACAGTGAGATGGGCCTATAGTTCTTTAGAAGGGCTTTGTCACCCTTCTTATGGAACAGTACCACCACGCTCCTGTTCCACGCCTCTGGCGTTTGTCCCTCGAGAATGACGGAGTTGAACAGCCTCTGAAGGACTTTAAGTACCGGTGCTCCACCCGCCTTCAGAAGTTCTGTCGTTATTCCGTCATCCCCCGGTGCCTTATTGTTTTTGAGCTGTTTGAGAGCCGTCCTTATCTCGTACAGGCTGACGTCCGGGATATCTTCGGTATAGTATCGGGTTAAACGGGCTCTTGCATCGCCCGCCGTGTTGTTTGCAGGGCATTGCAACGAGGTGTACAGCTGTCCATAAAACTTTTCAAGCTCTCTCAGGATCTCAGGCTTGGAGGATATGATGCTGCCGCTATCGGTCTTCAGCCTTGTCAACTGGTTTTGTCCAAAAGACAGATCTCTTGCGAACACTTTCGAGCCCTTGTTCCGCTCTATTGCGCTCACAATACAGTTAGTACTGTAGGAGCGCAAATCGCGTCGGATGGACTTCGAGATCTGTCTGTTGAGCACACCGTATCTTGACATATCTGCCGAAGACTGCAGCCTCATTTCACTTCTCTCTGCCATTAACTGCAGAGTGTGATCCGAGAGTCTCTGTGTTTTATTTCTGCGGCGGGTCTTAAAGAACTCCGATCCGACCGCTTGGACAGTTTCCACCAGCCCATTGTTCAACTCGTCCACTGTTGCGCATTCCGCGAGGCATTCAAAGCGGTTTTGTAGCTCCAACTGAAAGCTTTCGGGATTTTGTATTTGGACAGGATTTGGGCGTACCGTAGACTTTACCAGACGATACCGTTCTAGCTTAATATTGATATTCAATGACGCTCTTACTAAGCGATGATCGCTGCCGGTTTTCACCCTGTTGATCACAGAGACGTCATTGAATATGTGCTTGTGGTTCGTCATGATAAAGTCTATCTCATGCTTAAAACCGCGTGGGCTCAGCCACGTCCATTTCCTGGACGACCGCTTCTCGAAAAAAGAGTTCATCGCGAAGAGTCCCTCTTTTTCCATGAAGTCGGCTAATCGCTGGCCCCTTTGGTCTCGCTGTCCAAATCCAAACTGGCCCACTCTCAGTTCGTCACCGCTCTTCTTGCCAAGCCGCGCATTGAAGTCCCCCATCACAACCGTGTAGTGTGTTTTCGAGGCATGCATGACACGTGCAATATCGTCGTACATGACCTCCACTTCATCGTCGGGGCGTTTCGAGTGTGGCGCGTATACCTGTATGACCTTCAGCGAATACCGGTTGGTGATTCTGAGTATAAGGTACGCCACCCTGCTCGAAACGCTCTCGATCTTAACAATGTTGTTGACGAGAGACTTGTGGACGAGAAACCCGATACCATGTTGGGACAGCTGGTCGCCCTCCCGGTGGTAGAACAAGTTGCCGGAATTAAGGGTGATCGTGTCCTCTCCCTCTCTTCGGACTTCTGATAACCCTATGATATCCCACTGCAACTTGTCCACCGCTTCTTCCAGCTCTATTATCATCTCGTCGGTCCTCAAAGTTCGCGCGTTGTATGTTACCAGGTGCAAGGGTCGTCGGTATTTAGTTTGGTAGCTCGATCTCTTCCGGAGATTCTTAGCACCCCCTGCCCCGCCGTTACCATGGCCGCTACCGTGACCAGGAAAAGCGGAGCTGCCGGGGACTGGGGGCCGTTCTCTGCTTGCATCCGTCATGTAGGGGGGGGTTTTGCCATAATCACCACGCTTGGCAGGCGGATTGGTGATCGCAGTTAGGTATTAAATACTCAGAAGGAAGCTGCTGCCCTTCCTCTGGTAGAATCCCTTAGTCGGCTTTTACGACATCCACGGGCTGAGTTGGAGAGGACGATATTCTTACGCCGCGACCCCACGGCCTACGTCATAATACCTATAATTTTGCCAAATTTTTGCCGAATCCATTGGCATAAGCTACGCGTTGATATACTTATCTGGCAGTCAGTCAGTCAGTCAGAATTCAAAGTCAGCCAACACTTTGAATTGTATGTTTTTAGCTAATTCGTTTTCAATTTCAACGATAAAAAACCTAAAAAGTAGACTTAATTACAATGGCTGGTGCATGAAAATTATTCGAAATCGCATTTCCAGTCTAAAATAACTTGTTTAACTAATTACATTTGAACCTATTATTTTACGAACACAACGAAATTTGATATCAGTTACGGTTCTAAATGACAATTTACGTAAGTTCAAAGGTTGTTTATAATAAAAGAAAGTGGACTGTTAAGTTATGTTTTGTTAAATTAATTATACTTAATTATTTGTAGAATTTTATAGTTATGTAAAATGTAGCAGGTGTTGGTCTATTTGTGATTAGCTTTTGTCAGCGGCTTCGCCCGTCATTTCCAGAACGAAATTTAAAAAAAACTTGTGAGTTGATACTTCACAAAGAAAACATCCTTAAAACTTCATGTCTATAGACAAGCTGTTTAAACTTTGTTTTGATATATATTTACTATAGACTTTCACTGTAAACTTTGAATGATTATTTTCATAGATTCACAAATTAAATACCTAAGTATATAATATAATAATAATAATAATAATAATAGTCATTTATTTCAGGCAGATCACCCATATCAGAATACAGTACAATAATAAAATAAAATAAAATATTTAAATTAGATACAGATAATCTAAAAAAGTTATAAAATTATAATAAAATACATATACCTACACTATAAATTTACATACAATTACATTTGTTGTGTCTGCCTATTTTCGGTTGGCGTCCCGCTGCACAGCGAGCCAGTGAGCAAAAATAGGGCTGGTCATGTCGTTGTAAATGGCTTTCAGGATAGCGTTCTTGGTATCGCGTAGTCTAGACCAGAAAGAGGTGACCCGGAGTCTGATGACTGCGAAGAAGTCAGGGAGTCTTGCTTCCGCGAACATGCCTGACGCGCTGCAGAATCTAGGCTTTTTCATGAGAATACGGTATGCGTCATTATACTGTATTCTCATGGTGCTGTAAGCTTTCCGCGTGTATTTGAACCACAGGTGGCAAGTATACAGGTTTTGACAATAAGCACGATAAAGTGTCTTTTTAACCTCCTCGTCACACCTGTAGAATCTTCGCGCAATCATGTTCGCTCGGACGCAGAGGGCTCTTCTCTCGCGCTCGATGTCGTCATCGTCACTTAAGTTCTGTGTAAGAATGTGGCCAAGGTACCTGAAGCTCTCTACGAGCCGAACCTGAGCTCCATCAAGGAACACAGGCTGTACCCTCTCCGGTCCTCTACCAGACCTAAAGACCATCATCTCTGTCTTTAGAACGTTATACTTTAGACCATGAGCATTAGCATAATGCTCACAGATCGAAAGCAACTTCCTTAGACCGCTAATTGAAGGGCTGAGTAACACCATGTCGTCTGCATAGCTAAGGTTGTTTACACAAACACCTCCGATATGACATCCGACCTTGGTGTTCCTCAGCTCCCCAATGAGGTCATTTACATAAAGGCTGAAGAGGTCCGGAGAGGTCAGCCCACCCTGGCGTACACCGCAGTCTAGCTTATACTCGCTAGAAGTCGAGTCGCCCCACCGTACACAGTTCAGTTGGTTTCCATACCAGTATCTCACCAAGTCTACCACACTCTTAGCTACGTTAGACCTGAGCAGTTTTCCCCAGAGAATGTTTTAGGTAAAATGTTTATCAAAATTAATGTTGCAGTGTTGCAAAACCTTAAATGATCCTACGCAAAACATCCGATAAAACTAATTGAATTTGTACTTCATTTCAAATATCAACTGGTCATTCGATCCTAACAAAATTAAAGGGCATTTGGTTAACGACAAAAACCTGATTAATTTTAATAACATTAGTCTGAACTGACCTTTCTGATTGACAAGAATTTTACTACAAAAAATACATTAGGTGATCATCATAAACAAAATTAGGTATAAACTATTCAATAACTTAGTAAACATTCTATTGCAGTGGTTTTTGTTTTAAACTCCGATCTAATTTATTTCCACTTTGAATTAGGAATCAAGAACACTATTTAGGATCTGGTTAAAAATTGGGTTGCAAAAATAATTAAAACCTTTTTGCATGTTTGAATAATAAAAAAGAACGTATCCATATTAACTATCTGATTCTTCTTCTTCCTGTCTTTATCCATATTTATCTCACGCAGTTTATCCATATTTCCTAATGTCGTTATCTGCGGGCCTCTTTATTCATAAATTTATCACTGTTCTGGTTACATTTGTCTTATCTCTCATAATTCCTATCATATTTAGTCGAAATAATTCCATATGAGGGACAATTATTAACATTAGCCATGAATCGTTAATTGTCGGTTATTCCAATGTTTCTAAACCTTGCTTAGAGGTAAGTTAGCAATTTATTCCTATGAAACACTTAGCAAAGCTTGCGTTGAAGTCTTTTACATATAGAAATTGACATCAAATAAGTACTTTTACAAATGGACACTGATTTTTTAAAACATTTATGTAAAGTCCATATTTTAATATGTTTCAATAGATTTTAGGATTGCAACAAGGAAAAACCAAACCTGTTCTAATTTCAAATCCGTGTCCCAATTTCAAACGTCACCAATAATCCGTGCCATAAATATTAAAGATCTAAATTCGAAACTTTAAATTAAAATGGCGCGCGCGACCGTTCTATATTATAATGACGTTTAATGCGCACACGCATCATGAATAATTCATTTTAACTTTGACGATGGCGGTCCATTGATCTTTGATATTCGTAAAGTAATACCTAACTACTTAAATACAATTTAAGTAGAAAATTTAAGAAGTTAATGGAAAATTAAAAATATTTCAAGAAAAAATGTATTACTAAGATTGCTCTTTTGGTAGTGAAGGAAAACATCGTTATGAAACCTGCAGTGTAAAATTGTGAAGACTGACGAGTCCTTTCCACAGAGCATGGTCAACTAATCTGAGAGGCCTAATGTCCAATTAGGCAAGCTTGCTCCATCTTATACGTGTTTCAGACGCTACAGCGCCTTCATTTGAACGGGTTAGGGCTGATGCTGTATTAACTAGACTAAATGTAAAATTCAACATTTTGTAAAAGTACATCAGGTACAACTTTATTCCTGAAACGTCTAAACTATCATCTTTAATATGTCTATCGAATTCTGACGGATGTAGCCTACTCTAATCTTCGAACAAAGCGATTAGATTAGCTACATCTCCTTTTTTATATCCGTTTAAAATTACGACGTCATGTTTAAGACTACATATCTGCATAACTTAATATTAAAATTTACTTATAATTAAATGTATTATAAGTTATACTAAATATAATTATAAGTTTTTGCAAGTATAGAAGAAATATTCTAGAATCTTACTGGTCTATACTTTAATCAATATAAATTTGACACAATCACTTCTAACCATTGAAGATTTTGACAACAATTGACAGTTTGAATTTTGACCAAACGTTTCTTCCAAATCACGGCTGTCGTGCTTTCATGCCCGAATCTAAATCCGATCACAATTCGATACAATCTACTCCACATACATTCAAAGGTGAAAGTTAATGTCAACAAACCTTTAAATTTAGCTCCATCATATCGATAGATATACGAAATTTAAGCGTAGTTAACGGAATCATCACTTTCATTTCTATTGTGGTTCACTTCTCTATGACAATTGTATCTAGTGAATTGTACGTGATTATATCGGTTATATTGTGGCGATTGCACACGAGATGTCTATAATGTGCTTTTGCATTAAAAATAAATAAATAAAATTAAAATAATTTATTTCAGACAACGTAATATGGTCCATACCAAAAGTATTAGTAATCAAAAATAGAACTCTGGTAGCTTGGAGCCCTAGTGCCCATTCATTTTTAAGGACCTGGCGGGGCGTCAGGTGACCTAAAGGCTGGCTTCTTCACTCAAAGGGCTATCCAGAGAAGGAATGCCGCCAGTCTCTTGGGGACGATGCCACGTGGAGACGCTCTGGACGGTATTTTTTGTATGTGTGTTTTCATTTTTTATTTTTCTTTGTATAATGTATTTTTTATTCGTGTTTTTTAATTTTAATATTTTTGAAATAATAAAATAGAACAAAGACAACTAGATGATTGTAGCTTACATACTAAAATTATTATGAGTAGGTTAATGTAGGGAATATAAATAAGACCTCTGTACACAGGCAGACTAGCAGTTACAGAGGAGTAAGGGGAACTCTGGTATTACCCGTCTCATGCAATGGTTTCAAATGAATGACAAACATTTTACAGCAAACCGTATCTAAATCGGTCCAGCCGTTTTGAAGGTAAATAAGAACATTTAAGTGCACAAACAAACACCTTCTCTCGTTTAATGCATATACCATTCTCCGTTCCGTCACGTAATAAAAGAAAGAACATAGTTTAAAAACTATTGAAAAACTTACGACAGCACACAACATACACAAAAAGAAATAATAAATCACAATTTTTTATCATAATAAAACAAAACATAAGAAAGGCAATTAACATAAAACACAGGAAAACAAAAATGTAAAAATATGTGTTACATTACGCACATTTTTACATCTTTATTCTCTCATGTGTCTTTTGAGTGACTCTTGTGAGTTCTGGTCACTTGCAAAAACCAAATGTTACGAATATTAGGTACATCATAAAGTTGTAAGTAAATAGGATTTAGTCAATTTAACCTCTTTGTTAGAATTAAGCAAGGAGCGAAACGAAGTGAAGCTCTGAAGTAGACCTAAAAATAAAAAGAATGTATTAGCTGTATTTGTTAGGATTGTGTCGAATTGACGTTTTATTAGACGAACTAGACTGACACCCGGTTCAAATTTTCTTTTTTTTTTTCATTTTAATATTGTCACAATTTTTTCGATAATTTTAAGTGTGCTTCAAAACTAGTGTACAGTCTCCTCTACCCAACACAATAGCAAAAATATACAGCGATGCTAACGGTAGTGATTTTCGATCGCTGATTGGATCTATTGTCAGACGGATTACGGGACGTTCATTAAAATATGTGGTTACAATCGTACGGATTACATGTACGAGTGAGTCCGGCATTAAGATGTTACTTTCGACTCTTTGTTCGCAAGGAATTGTAGACATGTATGGTGGTGAAAAGTTATATCTTAGTGAACGATATCCGTTTCTAATTTTGAATCGTTAGATACAATTAAATTTAACAAGTCATGGTGATGCTCACGATCGTTATATAGTGATTTTCTAAATGTATAACAAATGTATACTCTGAATATATAAACATAATTCTTTCCTTGCAGTCGGGTAAAATAAAAAAAGTGAGTGGCTGGTAAATTTAGCAAGTTGAAGTTTATTTCACAGGAACGAAGAAAATCGATGGTGACACACACAGATAGACGGACAAGAAATTGATCTAATAAGAGTTTATTTTTTACCTTTTGAGGTGCGGAACCCTAAAATGTGTCAGTAAAATCATACATCTGTTTACCATAGTAAAAGCTCAAAAGGAACAATTTAGGTAAACCTAACTTAGCTCAGCGTTTTTAAAACTAGTAATCTCAAACTGGAAGAATCCGCCCAAAATTTGGTATACCTACAAACAGCTGTTACTAGAAGCTATTCACTAATAAATATATTTTGGATAATTCAACCCAAAAGCGAACGATTTCGTGGGTAAAATCTGGTTGGAAAAAGATCCCAACTAACTTAGAAAAAAAGTTGTCCATCTAACGTATAGAATATCTTACAAACCGATTTACGTTAATTAAATTACTTTAAGGTAACATTTCTATTCTAAACACACAGTACTCTTCATAATTTATTTAAACTTTATCGATTGACAACCATCAGAACTAAAGAAATCGATACCAATACTTATCAAATTACCTAAATAACATACAAATGTCTCGTCATTCTTCCGAATCGATATCAGTAATCGATAAATAGATTTTTAAAAATCGATTGGTAAACAAATGGCATATAATCGAGAATACTTTGAAATAATTATATTAAGAAGAATAAGATTACTATTTGGGTAGCATCGGTAGCGATTAAATTATATTTAATTTATTTAATTAATAACTATCTAAATTAGATTACTGCAAAATGCGAGCTGAAAATGCGGCTCGCAGCGCAGACCAACCGTCGCAATTTTGACGTGTAAATCTTTAAAATCTATACTAATATTTTAAAGCCGAAGAGTTTGTTTGTTTGAACGCGCTAATCTTAGGAATTACTGGTTCGAATTGAAAAAATATTTTTGTGTTGGATAGTCCATTTATCGAGGAAGGCTACGTGAAACCGCGGGGCACAGCTTATTGGTAATGAATTACCGTTTTTCTGTAAAAAAGAAATACGTCATAAGTTAGTTCATAATAATTATTAATCAATTAAAAGTGTGTCTGACATCCAGTGTGTGCACTCCAATAGAACTAGAAAAATATGTATTGTTTGTGCATGTTCCTATATTAGGTAAGATAACGTATCCAAAGAGCGACTGGCCTTAATCGTTCTTCAGTTTCTACTTGTTGTATTCCAATACAAAGTCCTTTTTTTAATTCTAAGATCTTAAAGATTTCACTAAAATGTTAAAAACATTTTTTTAACATATTTGTTTTTTTAATATGTACCTACGATAGAGTCTTGTAGTAAGAAACCTCAAAGTAAGTTAATCAAATAATTATTTTGATTTATACCTGACCTATGAACTAAGATATAAACGTGATTGTATGTCATATTCATTTTGTAATAGACAAATGTTTATTACAGATGATGAATTAAATAAATATCATCTTATTTAATTTTAATACATGTAAATTCATTTGAAGGCTTTAAGTAAAACAGATTTACATTAAAACTCATACCTATTGACGGGGGGGAATTGCGACGCCCCAACACTAAAACTCTAAGACATCTCGGAAAAAATGAACATGACGTCCCTTGGAAAATCTGAAAAGACTTCACGTTCCTTCAAATATTCCACATCTGAAACGCTTTACAGGTTTAGTCTCAAGCCATTATTTTTCAAATAATGTTGTAGAATTATCCCCATAGAAAAATAAACTTAAGTCTCGTAAATGATTTCGAATTTTTTTTATTTTCTTGTGACATTTTAAATCCATTACCTGCTAATAGAACTAAACCATTGATATTTAACGAACTATATTTAACAGACTATAAATGGAGTGAGTGAGTGAATGATATGTTGAATGAGTTAAACAATAGAATGCCAAATTGTTCAGTCTTCAATTTAATAAACGCCTTTTGGGACATAAATTGAAGTGAACTTAAGTTACTCTTTGTAACTTTGAGGTTACTTAATGCGATTTATGTTTTAGTTTAAATAAAGGTGAAACGGAATAAGACAGCGCACGCGCAGGCGTGATTGTTTGAACAAACTACTTGATCGTTTGGTGTTTTTAGCTTAACTAACTGGATTTTTTTTAAATTATTTACAGTAGCAAATAAGGGTTTAAATTCACCTTAAACTGCGCTCCAGAAAATTAGGATAATTGACTTAATCATATGCTGACGTTGAATGTCACTCACAGAAGTGATTACCTAATTTATATTCAACTTAGAATAGAGAAAATTGTAAAACTCATCCTAGTTAACGATTTAAAAACACAGTCAGTCGAGTTATAAGGTTTAAAGAATTTATTCTCAAAAAGACAAGTACATGTCACTTAATAGAGAATACATAGCTTAACTTAAAAACTAAATAAACATCGCCGAATGCCTATTTAAGACAATGTGTGCAAGGTAATACAAGTATATATATATATCCTTATCTAAATTATATAATATTCTAAAAACTACCCTATCGTGTTCAGCTAACGATTTTAAGACGACCTGTGTATTTTTTTTTTTTTTTTCTGGATATCTTACAATTACTGATTTTTTTATGTCTACAGATTTATTATATGTATAGATTACGTGCCTAATATACCTAATAACTAATACTTATCCAATATGTATTCTGTTAATTGAGTCTTAAAAGTATCAAACGAAGTAACATTTTTTATATATGTGGGTAATTGATTACATTGCACTCCTTCGTAAGTTATATTTTTCTTTGCAAGTTTAGTACGTACAGTCGGTAACACAAGTAAGGTAGGCCGATGACGAAGGTTTCGTTTTATTAACTGAGATGTTTTAGTGAAAGTTATTGAGGTATGGATTTTTTTAGTTATAATTTTCCTGACCAGAATGCATGTGCTATAAACATATAATTGTTTTATGTTCATTAATTTTGTATCTTTGTAGATTTTAAATGTTGGTGTTAAATAGGGATAATTAAATATAATTTTGATGACTTTATTTTGCAATCTCTGTAGTTTTTCTAGTTTTGTTTTGGCAGCATTGCCCCAGATTTCAATTAGGTATAATAAATTAGATTTGACCAGGGAATTATAAATTGTGTAACGCAACTTTTGGGGTATGCATCGACTCATATTACAAAGTGAGCCAGTTAGTGATGATAGTTTGCTCATCGTGTGATCTATTTGTTGGTTCCACGTTAGAAAATTATCCATTCTCAATCCAAGGTACTTCTCACAGGATTTTTGCTCGATAGGGATGTTGTTAATAGTTAGTGTGTTGTGCGGTGGGATAACTTTATTTTTGGGCTTAAAAATGATGTAACAGGTTTTAGAAATATTTATCGTTAGAAGATTATATCGGAACCACTCGCACAGAATACTAAGATCTTCCTGAGCTTGCAAAATAATATCATTTATATTAACTCCAAAATAAAATAAACAAGTGTCGTCCGCATACAAACTTATATGACCGTGTAACCCTATTTGTGAAATTTGATTTATGTAGATTAAAAATAGGAGTGGTCCCAAAATGGACCCTTGAGGTACTCTTATACTTTATTTTAAAAGGAAACGTAAATAAGTGACTGACTGGTCTATCAACGCACTGCGCAACATATTTCGCGGATAAACGCTATTTAAAAACATGGCGATTAAATTCAAATATAAAATCCTAATTCTAATTACACATCATCGGTCAGTAACATTTAACGTCAAATCATGAGATGATCACGTTTCGGTTGACGGCGCGTGAAATGCGCCCGCGCATCATCTTACCAACAAATGTTTAATAAACTGCCTTTGAACGGCTGTCAGACCATTCAGATAACCCGTTAATGAGCGGGTAATATGTTTTGATTTGCAATTTTATATTTTGATCTGCATCTTGTTTCATTTAGTGATGACGTGACGTTTGTATTAGTATAAGGCCGGTCGCTCTTTATAAACGATTTTTAGTTAGACGGAAAAAATTTAGACCAAAAGTTGTAACGACACTTTTTGCTATTGTTGTAAGCTGTGCGGTGTGCGCATGTTTCTCTTTCTCTTTCTCTCTCTCTCATAAAAAGAAACCAATTTACTAAAATTAAGCCTACTGATTAAGTTTATATTACTTTATATTTGTTAATAATAATTATAAAGGTGCCCTGCGGGCTAACCGCAGGGCACCTTGAGGCGAGGTGACGGGGAGTAACGACCCCGCGGTCCCGAGTTCTCCAGGGGGAAGTCACCGTTCCTCACCTCCGGCTTGCCTTAGTTGGTTGGTCGGAGTGAAACCTGACGAGGAAGCGGTCCCCCGCCTCTGGCTTGCCTTCATCGGCTGTCCAGAGTGGAGTCGCAATAGCAGAAATGCTCGAAGGATGGATGCTGAACGTCAGTGATGAGTTGGCCCGCTCGCTTGGACTACCAGCGATAACTTAAAATCCAGTGAGGCCTCTCCATCCTTCAGCCACTCACGTTCCTGTTGCCCCCTTGCTGTAATTTGCTCGGCTAATTAGGGTGGCCCAGTCTGAGAGTTGGCGAGTCTCCACCTGCCATTTTTACGTGTTTATTGAACATTGTTACGGCAGATGCCATAGTATCCATAGTTCCCCAGTATCTAGTCCACTACCATCCATCCCATCACAATAGCTCAAGTAGTTTTGTCCTTTAGATTATCAATAGTTTTATCCAAACCGGAGGTTGTCCTTGGTTGCACTTTATAGTGTAGACAGGGATAATCGCCAGTTTAGAATCCACCCCATTGCTTGCTATTATACTTGTTATTGTAAAGGGCCTCTACGTGTTGGCTTAGGCTCCACGCACGCCTTCCAAAGGTCCGGGGCTCCATAGTCCCGTGATACAGGACGGAATTATAAACTTTAAAAAAATTATAACAATTCCTTCACTAATTAATCGAAAGGAACTTCGTTCCATCCAGGTGTCCCTTGACACCTTCCAAGTTTGTATTTCGTCTAGGAATCGAATTGTTTGTTTTGTATTGATTTGAACTTACGACTACATCAATGCGTACACTCCTATAGAACTAGGAAGTTTGGGATTGTTCGCATCCAAAGAGTGACTGGCTTTAAAAAGTTGTATATAATTTTCTTTTATAATGGATTGACGCACGATTGTATCGCCTAAAATTTTTACTCCTATTCAAGATTTACTTCTTATAAATAGGTGATGCAACTAATTTATTTATTAATCCGACTACAAAAAAATTTGAAACACAAAAACAACAACATTTACGACCAGTTTTAAACAGTTTTAAGTCGGTTATTACGAACCGAATTTACATATAAAATAAAACTTCGTACCATAAACAATCGGTCCACAAGAGTATTGTTATAAATCCGTCATTTACGACATATATAAAAGTAAAATCAAGCCACGCGACAAATTAACGTACAACGACTGTGACGCGGGTGGTCCTATTTAAATATAAATACTGACTTACTTGTCCCTGGTTCGTTTCCATACCCCACTAGACTAACGCATAAATTGTCATTACAGTAATCATTCGATACATTCTATCGATAAATACGCTCAGTTCAATCGATTCGATGATTCGAATACTCGGTTGGACGCCTCGAAATGTCCAGATACGTTTTTACCCGAGCCTGTATCGGTTTTTACTTATTTTATAGTTATTCTCTTTATAAGAGTTTATCCGTTTACAATCGTAAATAAAATTTTATATGATCACGTATCTCGATGGCCACTTTTCTAGATTACGTTTGTATTGATTACTATTTTCTTGTCCGTCAAAAGTTTAACACGTTCTCTTTAATCTAATATTGAAATGAGAGCAGTAAAATCTGGTACTCAACTATTTCATTTAATTTTTCATTGGTTCGTAAAGTTTTCGTCACAGAATATGGACAGGGAATGGTTTTCAAGTAATTTATGACTCTAATCATAATCGCGGATATAAAATTTGATTGTGTTAGATAAAACCTTTCATATTTAACGTCAAATATAATGCGATGATAGTATTTTTTCTCACGAAGAAGGTCGTTCAGTTTTCATTAACTGTTTAATCTAATTTCGTAGTTTTAATGGTACATTTATAAATATTCATTCAGTGGTGCTTAAATTTTATTGCAACTTCTTAAGTTGTTAACTTAGCCAATATCTAACTGAACTGTCAAAATAGAATTACAAGTTATGGGGTATATTAAACTTTACTAATTACTGCATCAATAAAATTAAGACTATTAATTTCAATAGTTAAATGGATAAAATCAAACTATTAAATTGCATCTAATTATATCTAAACTAGTTAAAAGTTTATGTTACTAATTCAATTAAAAGCAATTTTTATAACTGTAATCAGTTTATGTTTATTAATGTACGAAAATCTAAAATAATAATTTTTCTTCTTTACGAGACGAGTGACGTTCGACAGCAAATAAAACAACAATAAGGTATAAATAATGTTCATAGAATTTTAAGTCAATTCAAATATTATAATTCAATTCGAGAAAATCTACATTTAGAAACTAATTTATTATTTTTAGTTCAAAATCTAGTTACAATTTACTCCTATTCTGTTATTATCCTTACTGATCCGCATTATTCTTCGTCTCTTAATTTTAACACTTCAAAAGAATGTCAATTAACTACAGTGTAAAAGTTTTGCCCTGTGTAAGAATTAATTGTTTATTTTGTACTAGAAAAACTATTAGCAATTAACCGACTACGGGTCCATAAAAAGGATATTAAAGTGTTTTTGTTGATGATTGAGTTTGTTTTAATAAAGTGCATTCGAAATTTAAATCGTTTCCAATTTATAGTCGATAGAACTCTCAAACAACATTTGTAAATGTTACTGAATAATTTGTTTTGAATCTAAGCAATTAGAAATGCCATACGTATTGAAGTTAACAAAGAAAGTGGCAAAGAAAAAATAAACCGGGTTTTTTGGCAACAAATACCTCTTTTTTGAAGTCAGTTAAACAGGAAATTATGAAATAGTCAAAATCAAAGATGTTACAGGAAGTTTAAGTTTATTTGAAATAACTACATAAAAGTACACGTGATTAGAACATTATCCTTTATTGGAGTCGGATGAAACGTATTTAGGGGTATATACCAGGTTATTTATTAAATGAATATTAATGAAGCTCAAATCTGCTTTTTGATCTATTAAAATAGGTAATGCATTTAAAGAACCTGACTCATGTATGACGGTAGTTTCTTTTTATGTCTGTTTTTTTTTAATTCTTTGAATGTCAATAAAATTTAAATACAAACAAACTTTTACACTAAAGTTTGATTTTAACTTTTATTCGAATATTACTTTGTCTGACGAACAGCGGTCATAAAAGTTAACAAAATTAAATAACAAAACAAAATTAAATGCTAGTTGTAATAACATAATCTTCATTATTGTTCATTTAATATTTTAAAAACATTTGTGTATCTTTGTTTATTGGGTTGAAACGGAAACACAAAGTTTTATTTTCATTAAAATTGTGGTGTAAGTTTAATTAAATTCCGGCATACGTTGCTCTATAAAAATCAAGCAAGCTATCCCACGATATTATCACTTATGCGTCCATATTAGAAAAAATACAGCTCCCAATTTAAACTAATAATATAGAAAGATATCAAAACGATAATGTTGCAATATCAATTTAACTTTTAAAATCTCATGTTGTTTTACAAAACAAACAAATCTAAATTACATTGATTTGGTTTCAAAATCTACAATAAAGTTTTATTAGAAGACCAATAATGATAAGAAACAGAAGAAAATATAAGTATAAACATTAAGACGAGATTTTTGATCCATTTCGATGTTAATTTTCGATCGGAAGGTGAGGTTCGTTGTTAGAACGGTATCATCGACAAAAATCTAATGGAAAACGTATTTAAACTGAGTTATTTTTTTGTCAAAATGATCCAGTAAGAGATCAGAAAATCTAAATATAATTTTGCCCAATCAACGCACAGCCAACATTACTGAGTCTAAAAAGTTGAAATATGGAACATAGGTATATTTTACAAACCAAGAAAGGAATTTGGAATTTTAAATTTGAGGTCGGTGGAGTAAAATATTATGTTCGATTTTTTTTATTAGAACCTTCTCCAGAATAATACAAAATAAATAATTAGTTAAATTGGTCTGGTTGTCAACAGGAAACAGATATTCATATTTATATTAAAATATTGTGAGTAATTATTAGGTTTTTTACAGGACTTTTGATAATTGGTGTTGTCTTTACTTATTGGAAATGAAAATTGACGTGTTTTTCCAGTATTTTTATTTTGGTTGTTTTAAAAAGATGATAAACAAAAGTTAATTAAAACGAGATATTTTTTGTGAAGCTTTAGTAGTGAAAAAAAGCATTTTACTTTAAATCCTATCTATATATTTCACAAAATACCAGGTTTCGACAAAATTACCATAAATGGAAAACATGGTTAATTAGCTGTCCGCTGTTAAACCGTAAAGGGACAGTAAGATGTTCAATGTGCTAATGTCTTAAACTACTCAGTTACCGAGTACTTTAACCACGTAACTATTTAACTTTGTGATGTGAATTGACGAATAAACACGATGATGACTTCAGATTGTGGGGGTAATGGAGTTCGGTCATTTCACTATTTTATTGGTTTCCAATGTAATAGGTTATAGAAGAAAATAAATTGAAGAAGCTTTGGAAATCAGGAAATCAAAGTATTTATTGCGATGTTATTTATACGAAAATAATTCAATGTTGGTAGGTAATTTAAAATCAATGGTAGAGTTATTTGATAAATTTAGCTGCTAAAGGCCAGCTCTTTACCCGCGATCGCGCCCTTTCCAAGCAATTTTGTTCCTATCAAAAATAAACAACTTAAATCAAACTAAATATTGGCATTTACATCTAATCTAGATGACTTATACAAAACCAGCAATTTAATCCATGCTATTCAAGCAAGCAATCATTCCATGACTTTAAATAGGATATAAAAATTCAAATAAAACTTCAGTAGGATACATCCTCCACTATTCTACGTCCAGAATTAAGAACCACTCATCATTATAAATAGAAGAATACACAGACATCAAACACAAACAAGCACTTTGCAAAGGAAATCGATTTGTAAACTACACTACCAACTAACTATGCATTAAACCATTTACAAAATAAACACTTTTCTATTAAACAAACGTACTAAATAAAAATCAACTCAATTCTCTAGAAAATACAGTTTATAATCAAAACAGATCTCTAATCAAACATAAACTTTGGATTTTCTAACTTCAACTTTGTAGTTTGAAAAATAAAGTCGATAATTGTAAGTGGTTCTACTAGTACAGGGAGTCATGGCGCTTACAAATTGCTACGTTTGCGCACGCGTTGATTTAGGGCTGTCACATTTGTTTGGATTGAATTATCCTTTTAGAAAGAAAGAAATAAAGAAAAGATTTTTATTTAACAACATTAACCTTAAATATTATTTATAAAGTTATAATAACAATATAAACTATGACTAACTTTATTTTCTAATTTTGATTCTGTAATGTTTTTAGTTAGTCGACAGATCACTCGAGCACAATTCATGTCATAAATTTGAATTCACCTTCTAAAGATACACCTTTATATGCTTAGCTATAGCCAGAAGAATACATACTAAGTTTATTGTCGAATTTACAATACCGCCACTTCCTAGCACCTCCAACATGCAAGTTTCGAAAATTCAAATTAATCTTGCCTTTTGTTACACATAAGTATAATTATACACATAAGTATAGAATTATGAGTCCTGACTGACTGAATGATATATCAACGCTTAACTCAAGTCAATCGGGCTAAAATCTGGCCCACTGTTAACAATCATGACGCATTTATCCGCCAAAAAGGGATTTTGGAAAAGGTGGTATTTATATGATTTGACGGATGCTAACACGAGTATTTTATATTTTCTGTTGTTTTCTGAGACTTTTTTTTATCTCAAACGCTCTTCAACTTAACGGGTTCGACATGACAAATTTGTCAAGACTTCCGATAGCATACGATAACTTCACTCGATTTATTTTACTTTCCACACCTGGTGTAGGTATAATAAATGATCAATTGTCGGTGACAACCCTACAGTTCACGTTGAAGGATATATTGCTTCCATTGCGTTTCAAGTAAGCCGATGTCACACATTCAATGCTTCACAAGTGGCATTGTATTCTAATTCAATCGTGTTCGGAATCTATATCATCATAACCAAAGAGATCAAACCTATTTATAGAGTGGGATAATGAGAAACAAGCCAAGTAACCCTTTAACTCTCTCGTCTCATTTGCAGAGTTTGACTATTTGAGAGATCAAAAAATATTTTTATTTTAAACTCGTCCATATTTTTTAAATATAGTTAAAAATTTAAGCACAGTCATAAAAAAAAAGAAGATTTATCGATTTTTTTTTGGATCAGGAATTTTATAATCCAAAAGAGGTTTCATGTTTTGAAAACAATGTCACGACCGATTCGCCATTTTATTGACACAAGTTTTTATTGGCACAAATAAAAGTTTGCTGTTCGACATTGTCTGCAACTATAAACCACTACAAGTTTGCTTGTATTTACCTACTGTAAGTATAGGTACCTAAGCGGTTCACAAGGTGTTTCTAAGGTCTTTGGAATGGGATGTTCTTTTATTATAGTTTCTTAACTCTAAACTGAGCGATTTTGTGCAAAAGTTTCCTACTATATTGTCCGGTCTACTTATGTTAATAGAAATTAAAAATCTTTAGTCAAAACTAATATTATTATTGTATAAATATAAAATGTTTTATCCTGACTGACTGACGGATCAACGCACAGCCTAAAACGCTGATCGTAGAAACCTGAAACTTAGAAGGTGTTTTCTTTGTATGACGTAGGCATCCGTTAGGAAAGGACTTTCCGAAATTCTACCCCTTAGGGGGTGGAAAAGAGGGGCAAAGTTTGTATGGGGACAACGTCCCGTAAAACCGTTTATATATACGTGTTTTATTGGTATTTATCTATTTTAAAAGAGCAAACTTAAGAAAGACTGTTTTTATTCAGCATTAAATTTATACAAAAACGTATAGGACGTACATATTGAGATTTTATATTCTAGAATCAATTTAGCAACACTGTTGTTAAATAGCGCTTATTGGATATGCTCGGAATTTATATTGAAAAATAAACGATATGTATGCAAGAAACAAGCAATTTGTAAAATGAGCACTAAAACCCTACAAGTTGATAGTGTTCGATAAACATTACTTTTAAATGTATGAGATTGTCTACGCTTTAAAACTATAGCTTTCAAACGCAAAATACCTGGCGCCTAAGTTCTGACGATCCAAGGGTGATCTAGGGCCTTCAAACAAAACAACTCTGTATACAAGTAATTCAACTTTTTGATCTATTTGAATCGAATTTAATTAATATAAGTCATTGTCTGGCAGAAATTAATCAACTTGAGGAAATTAAATCGAAATTTAGATTAATTTAATAAGCTTGTTCTCGATTATATTTGATTTATTATTATTTTTAAGAAGGTATTATGAAAGTTTGTATTGACGTATAAATTATATATCCTATTTTATATTCCTACTTACCTACTAGCTACGCCTCTCGGTTTTACCTGCATTATCGCAAAATCGAGATATATAGTAGCCATAGAGCGCATTCGTTTAGCGCGCGCCTGCTAGAGCAAATTTTTTTAGAGGTGGAAATTTTTTTGAGGTCGAATTCCCAAAAACCCTTTTTAGTGCTCCTCTACGTCCTAAACGGAACCTCTGTGCAGAGTTTTGCAGAGTTCGTAACTCTTATAGTTAAAGAGTTACGAACTCTGCAAGTTTCAGAGCTTTCTCTCATTGACTCATCAAGAAAGCTCTGAAGCTTTCTTGATGAGTCGTGTTCTCTTTTATCTATAGAAATAAATAAAATTAAACCATAGGGCTAGTTAAATATACATACAATAAAGAAAAGGAAAACTCAGGTTATAAAATATTCGATCAAATTAAATATTACTTTCAAATTAATCTTAGGGTGAACACAGATAAAATATTTTGGTATCGGCGGATATCTTCAGCAACTTGAAATGTCTTTTGACTACAAAATTGAACACCGAAAATCCCTTATTGAAAAAGACTTAAGTCGAAGTAAAGTCAATTTTGAATTGGTTTTTATATTTTGACGACTTTTTTATGGAAAAGTTCGTACCCAGTATCTCATTTCAGCGCCACGAAGGTTTCGTCGAGATTGGATTATGTTGGAGGTGAAGAAGAACTCGCATCGTTTTCTAGTAAAGTCATGTCAAAGAAATACTTTACCGGCCGGTAGTCTCGGAGAGAGTTTGTAGTAGTTATGTTATCGAAATTTAGTCGTATAATTGATAATGTCAAAGTAAAGTCTTGTCGCATATGGGTATGTCGGAGTTTTGCTGTCAGGTTTGGGATGCGTCGAAGATTAATTTGTGTTTAGTTTGTATTTACCCTAAGAGTAATGTGAAAGTAATATTTAATTGGTAAACTGATGATAATTGATTAGATATACGCGAAATATTATGAATATAATTCTAATGAACGTATTTTAGATTGATTGAGCAATTTGTGCAGTAAAATTAACGTTTTAATGGGAATTAATGAAGTTTAATGTTAATTTTATTTAATGAAGGCACAAGTTCAAGAATTAAAGAAGAAAGCTGTAATTAAATTGTTAATGATTTTTATTTTTCATTAAAAAAATTAACGAGATGTTACACGTTGATGTCTTTTGTATGGGAACATAATATGCACCCATAGGTCGTCGCCGTATAATACAAGTCGCGGGGCGCACCCGCGGTTTCACCTGCGTAAGTCCCAATCCCGTGGAAAATCGGGATAAAAAGTAGCCTACGTGTTATTTCTAGGTCTCTATCTATCTACATACCGAGTTTCATCGTAGTCGGTTCAGTGGTTTTTGTGTAAAGTACAAACATACATACACACACACACATACACAAATATTCACATTTATAATATTAGTACAAATTTGACTTCAGAACTTGTCTCGTATTGTCTCTAAAAACCTCTCAGACAAGTTACAAAACCTTAAAAATATTTTGTTTCATATAAAAGTCATCAAAATGTCAAATGTCATAAGAGTTTTTATCTTTTGCATCAAAACAAAATACCAAACAAACAGGAGCGGTCAAACCATTTGCATTTTGTTACAAGATTTATTACAATACAAAACCTTAAATCTTTTAAAACATAAAAATAAATTAACACTTTAAAAACCTTTAATGAACATAAAATTAGACTTTATTACACTTTACTACCAATCAATACGCACACATAATATTATATTAACTAATGAATTAAGGCTGCACCGAGTATAATTTGGCGGGAACGAAAAAAAATTAAATTTTGGCAAAACATATTAGGTACTTTAGGAAAAAACCTAAATAGATAATTTTAACGTTTTCATATGTTTTTTTGTATATACTTTTTAAAGATCGAATTATAAAAATAATAATGCATTGAAACTACTTACATAATTTTTTTTTTTGCCAAAAATACCAATTTAGTGTAAACATTTCTATCGAAATATTTCTGGAAAACATTAT
Organism: Idaea straminata; assembly: GCA_951213275.1. Taxonomy (NCBI): domain Eukaryota; kingdom Metazoa; phylum Arthropoda; class Insecta; order Lepidoptera; family Geometridae; genus Idaea; species Idaea straminata. The sequence continues at coordinate 1,144,889 of OX577858.1, forward strand.
AGTCAATCTCCTAAAAGCCTTAAAACTACCTTGTAGTTAAATATGTATCCTATAAAACAAAATATTTATAAAGTACTAGCAGCGCCAAGCGGTTTTACCCGCGTAACTCCCGATTCCGTGAGAATATCGGGATAAAAACTCTATGACACTCCCAATGAATCAATCATACCAAGATTGATCAAATTCAAAAAAAATATCAAAAATAGTTTCGGCGCCTATTTATGTAGGTGTTTTTTTTTCGTTCCCGCCCAGTTATGCTCTGTGCAGCCTTAACACAGCATAGTTACTAATAAAGTTTTAAGAAACACTGTGACGAATACATGATTAATATGACATTATAATTTGAGGAAATCATGTAGAGCGGCTTTTTCAAAGACACCAATAAAAATCATTTCAAATATTTACACGTGTATAATGTTGAAATATTAGATCCAATTTTGTATTAATTTTAGTATAATAGATATGCCTATTATCGTTGGTCTACAAAATAGCCCACCTTCAAAGCGAGATTGATTTGATAAAAATAACGTTTGAAAATCAGGTTATTGTAATAAAAAACCCACTGTTGTTAAGCGTTGACATTTTAAAATTAAGATCATTTAATAATAGTTCAAACTTAATAAACAAATAAAACCCCAAGGTCATTGACCTCTAACTCTAAGAAACAGCTGATTTTCGAGTAAACAAAACCTGATAATGTTCATGAAAATGTTCGAGTTATAAAAATGAAAAACAATTTTTTTAACATATTTTATATTTTAAAGAGGGAAGTTTTAACTGTAAGTATTGACTCCGAAACTTCTAGATTTTTATGAATCTGATATTTTTTACGCTGGTGAAACTGAACCACTGCTCAATTCAAAGTCCTAATTAACTGACTGATATTTCAATACACAACACAAACCAATATATGGATCAGGCTAAAATTTGCCAGACAGATAGTTATTGTGACGTAGACAACCGCTAAGAAAGTATTTTAGAAAATTAAAATCCTTCGCGACCAAAGTCAATCTATAAAACTGTGAACGGAAAAAATATCTACGTATACCCATCATTACAGCCATTCATTAGTTAAACAAACAGACAGACGGACACGGACAACAATAATGTTTGAACGTAAACCTCTTAGAGATCCGTTACTTCGAACTGTTGACACACACTAACTATGTGTAACCATTTCTTAGTGTTAAATAAGAGTTTTGCTTAGATTTTAGTTTTTTTTACAAGTACTAAGTCGGCTTTTAACAGTTCACACCTGTCTAATGGTAAGAGACGATGTGGTCTAAGATGTAGCACGTGCCCCTAGAAGATACCTGGTCACTCGCGCATTGAAGACCTCCAAATTGTACACGTCTGAAACCCGCAGCAGACAACTGATTCTATTCCCTTGATGTACGAATAAGAAATAAATAAATAAATATTGTAGGACATTCGACACATCGCCATCTAGCCCCAAGCTAAATAACTAGACTTGTGTTATGGGTGCTAGACAACGAATATACTACTTGTATACTTTTCTTTGTAAATATATACTTATAATACATAGAAATAATTAGACCACAGTCAAATATCTAAGCATAAATATTATGTCTGAGGCGGGAATCAAACCAGCAACCCTTTGTTTGACAGTGCGGCATGGTGACCATTGTGCCAACTGGGTCGTATTGGGAATGATGAAGCAAAACGCTTAGTACATTTGTCTTTGATTTCCACCATGAATCAGTTAGTGTTTTCACTTTCATTTTTATTGTTTCGAATATTTTGTAGGTGTATACCCAGGTATAGTATTAAGTTCTTATCCCCGCTGTATAATTAAGATGATGTCGAAGTTACAGCCATTATAAGTTTTTTTTTTAGACTAATTAAAAATCGATATGAAACATTATTTTGTAACCTAAGCTTACCACTAATTTATTCAGTAGGCTTTAAAATTATTCTAATTTTTTAATTGTTAATTACACAATTATTTAAAAGGATAGTTTCAAAGCCAACAACAAAAAATAATACTTGGTAAATTATTTTTGACAGACATTTGATACTAAATACCATAATCTACAATACAAATATTATTTATTTACTAAAAACACAACACAATAGATAGCTTGCTTGTAGTCCCCACACTAGTCCAAGCCTGTCCACTCGAACAACTTAGCAACAAAACAAAAAAATTAATCAACAATCTCGTATTCATTAATTAACGGATACAAAATCCATTTATCGAAAAGCAATTCATAAAAATAAACTAGAGGAAGAAAAAAAGCATTAATAACAGCCGACATATTGATCAAAGAACCATCATCCCATATTGTACATGTGTTATCAAAAATTTCATACCGTTATACAGAAAATAATATAACACCAAATAGGTGCAGTCGGCTCCCACGACCTCAGAAATATATTTCGCTCTTGTATCTTACTTCCTTGTTCAATACAAATTGAACTCTTCTTCAATAAGAATAAAACTCAAAACGTAAGCAGAATTCTATCCATTCAAAACACTCACACATAGAAAGCAACACCTTCGATTACTCATGTGTGCAAGTACAATTTGTTTAAATTTGAATTTAATTGCAAGGATTATAAGATTGAGTTTTGTTCGTGGATTGTTCATTGTGTAGGTGTGTTGACCAATTCTAGGAGGTCGCGATCTAGTCAACAGGTGACGCGAAGATGTTCTATCTGGTTGAGCATGTGTGAGTGGAATGTCAGAGTTTATTGTTACTCTGTGGTTACACTGAGAGTTTTTTTTTTACTTGAAAACAATCAATTAATTATAGCGCATTTTATTGCACGAAACTAAGCCGTTTTTTTATAATTGCTGTTTGCGGAAAATGGTTTAGTGCTAAATAACAAAGGCGATTGAAAAGTTAACAACCTCATGGTGAATAAACACTAAAATGTTTTTTTTCTAAACTAGGTCCAAAACGCCCTACAGATGGTGCAGTCTATTATTACCTACCATAATTCCAGGTGAAGAGAATGCGAGTCAGATAAATTATAATGGAATATTAAATTATTATTGTAAGTATGTTATTCATTACAAAATGAATGTTTACATACGTGTCTTTCAGTTGTTTATCTAGCAGCTAGTGTCTATCGAGACTTATTGAAACTTGTCCTTCTTTTAGTAAACCTAGGTTATGCCTAATGCGTTAACTACATAGTCGTTTTAATAGAAGTTATAGTGCAGAATTTAATTTATTTATGATTAATTTTAGAACAGTTATTTGAATCGAACTAAAGGGAGATTTGTTTAAGGTTGAGAAATTCGAAAGATGCGTGTCGCCGATTTTAAAAAGGCGGTAAGCCTCTTCTCTATAAAGATTGGTAACATTTGAGGATTTGCTCTGTCATAATATACTTCTGGTAAAAAAGTAGTTAGGTAAATGGTATGACAATTTTTTTTTCATTATAACTATTAACTAAGTTTTAACTGCTAAATCCTTATTACTTATGGAGCCACAAACTTTTTAATCAACCCTCGTACTATTAGATCCGGAATCATAAATAAATATCCTGTTTTGTACAATAATATTATGAATGACTCAGCGATGCTACAGTTTTTTTGTTTTTAGTAATAAATTATGTTAGCTCCTACCTACTAATTTAAGATGTTTAATAATGTAGGTACATACATAAATAATTATTAAAGTGATTAAAAAACGCGTTTCTCGTGATATTGATATAAGACACAAAAAAATATTAAAATTATAATAAATAGTCAGCTATATCGGAAAACCTCGTAAATTTGCTTTTAGTTTTAATGAACTTTTATTATCTATCATTAATGAATAAAAAATAAATAAAAACTATAAAGATTTGTACACATTTCAAATTCTTCTACTGTTTCATCACTTATCAATAGAAATTAGAGAGATATTTTTAATGTTAAATCATCAAATGATTATTAAAAATCTCTATTTTCTTTTCAATCCAATTTTATGTATTTACAGATTACGATCAAAGTACTTTTCTTACTTTGTATATTGCACACCACTAATTCCTATAAGAGTCAAAACTCTACCGCGCCAGTAGTGTCCCTTGATCGGTGAACGTGTCCGCTTAGGAGTTAAATGTCCAAAATCGTATCATAGCGGATACCAACGTCTTAATAGCCGTATGCCAAATTATTAGCTCGATCTGCTTATTGGTGCTATGAGTAGATTTGTCAGACAGTAATCAAGAATTTTGTATTTATTGTAGATAAAAATCTGAGTTCCATATTTACTCCATATTTTTACACTCTCGACCCAAAAAGAGAGGTGCTGTATTTTAAGTATGTATTACTATCTGTGGCATAAGTGCTGTCCGGATCGACTGATTTTGATTTAGTTTTGTTATTGATTTAGTTACCCGACTACGGCGTAGCCAAACGGAGGCTTATGCGTTTGACCTGTATGTTTTGTTTGTAATGTGACTTAATCAAGAGTAGTTTCATTTAATGGCTGTGATATGTCAACCAGAGGTAGATACATCTTTGCGAAATAAACTTGACCACATGAATTTAAGGACTCATAATGCCTTTGGTGCTTTCGAATATACACGAAGACAAGCATTATAATTATTGTGTCGCAATAAACTAATGCGAAGTTCAGAAATAACCTGTCTATAACTGTAACATCTCATTGATTAATGTATATTTTTTGCATTAAAATAGTACATTACGATATAAGTGTGGTAAATTGATCTTTGCATAGAGGCGGTTTACGACGCGCGAGCGGCAGCGAGCGTGTTAATGAAGCCAAGATGCAAATATCAATTCCACACGTATATCGTACGACGTTTTTTATCACAGTTGCGAATAAAAGAAAAGACTTGAAAAGAAAACAAAATAATAATTAACAAAATATTTGTGTTAACTCTATGTTTACATTTTTTTAAGGCAATATTTTTTTGTTAATTATGCTCCGGAACGGCCAGGCTAAAGACTTTCAACCTATACATCCTCGTGTGACATACATTATTTTTTAGGGATTTTTCTATTTGTTTTTGCGTCGGGGGTTAAGAACAAAATACAATGGTACGGAAAAACAATATATTTAATAAAAGAAAAAACAAAAAATAAACAACTCAATTTTTAATCGTTTTCTAAGTGATTATCACGTAAAATTTTCGTTCGTAAACCGACTTTAGAGACAACCATTTTTGCTAGTTAAAAACTCTTTGGTACCTACCTTTTCGGGATAACTTTACAGCACTAGTTAACAAATATAAAACGCACGCGTGCATAATATGATGGATTATGAGCCTAAAAGCCGTTGAATAAGATCCACTTTATGAGCAACTGTGATAAAAAATGAATAATAGCTGTCCAGTGTATCCCAAACCTAACATGTGACAGCGTAGTGGATCGCGGCAGGTGAACGTACGCTAGTGTGCGTGAGGTCACCGAGTGTGGCGTGCGCGCGCGCATGTGTGAGGAACCTAGCTAGTGCAATGCAGGCTCCAAGGGAGAATCTTCGAAATGACCGCAATTAAAATGTGGAGTTTTTAGAATGTTATTAAATTGTTCAATTATTAGAATGTTATTAAATTGTTCAATTATTAGAATGTTATTAAATTGTTCAATTATTAGAATGTTATTAAATTGTGCAATTATTAGAATGTTATTAAATTGTGCAATTATTAGAATGTTATTAAATTAAGTTTTAGATTTTATTTCGAGGCCTCCGTAACATCATTGTCTGTTATTTGTACACAGATATTTGTTCATCTAGACAAATGTTTGTTGTGGTCCGACGGCGGGAATCGAACTCGCAATTTTCTGCGTCGCAGGCGAATGTACGCCCACCGCGCCATAGAGGTTATCAAACGTAACTCTTCTCTTTGGGATGTTATAATACGGGACTTTTAGAATTTACATTAATTATTAAAAACAATGAACTACATAAATTATGTCCTTTAAAAGGACATTACTTAATTTTATATTATTATGTCCTAAGACAATAAGTTGTATCTAGTGTTTGTCTACTTATCTATAATTAACCTATTTCAAACAAGATTTATGTTATTGCTTCATTTTTGTTTTCGAAGATCACGATGTCAACTGCAATAAAAATCAGATTATATTTTACACTAAAATATAAGATTAATAAACTTACATCCGGAATTTCACGAGACTGTTATTAAATTTGGATTAGTTACTTTTATTGGTTGGAATTTCAATAACGAAAGGATATTGCGGTACATTAAGACGATCTGTGCAACATTGCTCTACTTTTCCATAGCCGTAAATTGTTATGGGCGTGTGGGAATCTCAAAGGTCATAAGTCAGATTATGGGTGTTAAAAAGGACAAATAATCATTTTGACACGTATCGCTAAGCTCTTTTTGGATGCGTCAATTTCTATAACCTAAAACTGTAAGTATTTACATTGTAAATGTATTTTACAGTCTATGTTATGGCGTTTTCTTACAAACCTATCCATAGATTGTTGACTTAAAATAATACTAAGAAAAAAAATTAAGTTCAGGAAAGTAGTCCTAATTTACTGAAAATTTAAGGAATTTTAAAGATGTGGCAACACCGTTCGCAGCAAACCCTTACGGTAAATAATGGGATTGTCACATTTTGAAAATTTCCACCTACTCTGGGTAAATTAGGGCACAATTTTCCTAAAAACTTTTTCTTATCAAATTTTTTCATTGAGTTTTGTGTGTAATTTTATGTACAATCAGGCGACAAATTTGCAAACTCATTATTTTAATATTATTATTATAATATAAGAGTGAAAACAAAACATCCCAAAAATAATAATTTTAGAACTCTACAGTGGGTCTGCAATTCTTTTGCCGACGTATACTTAAGAGGAACCACATGGTTTTTATTACACACTGTATACCTAACTTTCTCACCTAACAAATCAAATCGATCCCATAGATTGACAGGTGACGAACCTGTCAATTATAAAGTAGAAGAAAAAAGGCATTTAATTACAGAGAGTGTATTAAAAACGGTTCTCATGTCCATTTAAAAGGCCGACGTCTCAATTAGTAATATTAAACTGAATTACAATGTATGGCATTAATGATTTTGTATAGTGTAATTATAGTGTATTTTGTGGTGCGATTAGTAATACTCTAGTGGTACGGTATAGAGTATACAATGACCACGTTCACTTGATTTGTCTTGCGTTTTCTACAAATTTCAAAATAAGAATTTTAAATGTAAATTATTTTATTCGGTATTGTCGATGTTCGTTGTAAGAATTTTTTATATATATAGTTTTATTACTTATCTTTAATTACTTTTACGGCGTGTTAAAGTTTGCTTGCGTTTCGCGATTTAGCCCTTGACACGTACCCCCGGTTGGCGCTAAAGGAGCAGACAATCAAGTGGTGGCAGGACTTGGCCGGTGACTTCTAACACCGTCTGGACAGAGTCATGGTGCGTTTCATCATGTCATCCAGGCATGCTGTTCTCTTTCTAGATTGAACTACATCCTCGACTTCATTGCCGCTTCCCATCAGTTGAAATGAGGTCAAATGCGAGCCTATTTTGTTTTGAAAAAACTTGTCGTGCAATAAAAAACCTGATTCAGAATATAAGACTGCGTTTTTAATTTTAAAAAATACTTTTCTGCTGATAGAAATATGAGCCAACCTAACGTGACTGTGCTATACCTTTTGCTTTAGGGATTTACTGTTAAACGATCGGGTTTTATGTTTTAATAGTTAGACTATTTATTGCTTAGTATGTAAGTTATTATTAAGGATGGAATGTAGAGCGAATTGTAGCTTAATATACTTCCCTGATTTGATTTTAAGTTGACTGTGGGTCAGTTCTGACTGATGTTATTCCGAAGCTGAAACGTTTGGGATAGATTTATAGCTTAATAAAGAATTCAGTAGTTGTAAAATTGTGTTCTAGACGCGCAGATTACGAAATAATTACGTTTCGATCTCGAAATTGATATATTTTTTACGAAAAACTGCAATAAAACCTTTAATAAAAAAAATTTTAGTAGGCTGTTCGTTCGGTTTAATTTACTAACATCAGTAATTCTATAAGAATAACGGCAAAACTTCGAACAAAAATTTGCAAGGTGGCTAGGTTCTTGAAGTTTCTATATTACATGCAATCACGTCAGATCTTCGACGTCAGATGCTGATGAGGAAAATGAAAAACACGTAAATACTTATATCTTTTTCCACACTTCACTACAGTTTGTTCACGAAATACTATCAATTTAATTGTAATCTAAAGAAACGAAGAATTTTAACGTATTTTTTTATTTGTACATATGCTCAAGTGTTGCCTTGCCTTCATCTTTATATATTCTTTATATATATAAAAATTTCGTGTCACGTGTTTGTCCGCGATGGACTCCTAAACTACCGAACCGATTTTTAATTTGATTTGCACACCGTGTGCAATTCGACCCAACTTGAAAGATAGGATAGCTTACATTTCAATTTATAGTCGCAAATTCCCACGGGATCGGGAGTTACGCGGGTAAAACCGCGGAGCGGTTAATTGTTAAATACTGCGAACTGCTAGTATCTAATACGTAAAGCTGTTGAATTTCCAATAAAATTAAACATAAATTTCTTCGACATCACCTCAAACAATAATATAAAAACAAAGATTGCTCTATTTAACATATCATAACCTTTGCACCGTTTGTACATACATACATACAATACATTACAAACATGAATACCACAGCGATATATGATTGATACATTTACAATGTATGATCATTCAATCCGTGAGATGATGTACACAAGTGAAAGTTCAAAGATTACACCTATCAAATACCTATGAAACAATAAACTCGATACGTTAAACAATAATATACTATAAAACATTAATTTTGTAGTCTAAGAGGTTGATCCATAGAATATTACTTATTCTATACATATAAAATGCTTTGTTTTGAATGACTGACTGACTGACTGACGGATCAACGCACAGCCTAAACTGCTGATCGTTGAGACCTGAATCTTGGAGCGTGTGTTCTTTGTGTGACGTAGGCGTAGGATTTATTAAAGATTTTACTCCTAAGGGGGTGAAAAAGGTGGCAAAGTATGTATCCATTTCCATTTTCGACTTCCGTCCGAGTCACGGGCAAAATCTAGTATATCTATAGAGAGCAAAAATGAATCCGCTGTCGTTCTTTGTCGGCTACACAAGCAATTTTTTTTGTTGTGTTTGTTTTTATTAGGACGCGGGTCTGATAATTAGGACGCGGGTGAAACCGCGGGGCGCAGATAGTAGGTATACCTAGTATAAAAGTGAAAAAGACTCATCATTAAATCTCTGAAACAACAATAGCTACGAGTCTGAAACGTCGCATGGGGGTTTCTCATAGGACATAGTCGAGTAATGAGAAAATATTTTGAAAGGATGCTAACTAGCTAACCCACTATAGATGATTTTAAATTAACATTTTTTTTTCAGTACTAAAGTTATTAAAAACTTTTTTGGTTCTTTGTGTAGAGTTTAATATTTTGACGCCTTAACAAGCACCACCAAAACTATCGATGTCATATATTTTTTTTCTAACATTGACCTCTTCGACTTCAACCAATCAAACATTGTAGGTACTTTTAACATCGTAAAGGTGAGATGATAACACGTCACGTACGTTTGCGTAATCGGATCACACGACTGACAAAATTATGGCTGGTCGTTCTTGCGTTTTGGTAGGTACGTATGGAAAATTCTGATCTTCCTAGTTCTATACGAGGATGTGATGCGAAATAGGTCGAACGATCTATATGAATAAGTCCGAATAAGGTTTTACTAAAAAAGTACTAGTTCGGTTTAGAACTAGTCCCACAACCTTCAGCGTTGCAAGTTTTCGTCTAAGTTTTGTTGTATGTCTTATAAGTACTAGCTTTTGCCGGCGACTTCGTCCGCGTGAAAGTCGAAAATGGACCAAGGAATCACGTTGTCCCATACTACCTTTGCCCCCTTTTCACCACCTAAAGGGGTAAAATTTCGGAAAATTCTTATCGGATGCCTACGTCATACAAAGAACACACTCTCCAAGTTTCAGGTCTCTACGATCAGCGGTTTAGGCTGTGCGTTGATCCGTCAGTCAGTCAGTCAGTCATTCAGGTCAAAGAATTTTATATGTATAGATTAACAAAAGAAAAGTATTTAGAAAGAAAAAAAAAACATTTAATTGATGCAGGCACACGACAAATTTCAAATTAACAAACACAAAGAAATAGGTAATTTATACAACGAAGAAATAAAGAAAACAAACATAAATTAAACTTAAGAATATTTAAGAAGAATCTAGTTTCTTAGACCTATGATTATTTTTCAGACGCTTTTTATTAAATACTATCAATACGTTTGATGATGTATGGAGCAAAGTAGAGACAGGTGCAACTGGTGCAAACGCTTCTTAATATTTTACACTCGCTCTAGTATATTACACATAGTCTATGAGGTAGCTGTCATTAGGATTAATAAATGATACGTTCCAAATAACGTCAGTAAAGGTGTGTTACTGATCGAATGATCTATCATTTTAAATATATTTAGGAATTTAAATTAATAAAAACACAGCGCCTTCTAGCCCAGAGCTGTGCAACCTTGTTTGATGTGATCTGAGTGTGCAACTATACTCGTGTTATGGTGACCATGTAACTGATAAAATATTCATGTACTTTTTTGTTTGTATTTGTACATTGTTATTGGTAATCTATACTAATATTATAAAGCTGAAGAGTTTGTTTGAACGCGTTAATCTTGGGAACTACTGGTTTATATGCAAAAATATTTTTGTGTTGGATAGTCCATTTATCGAGGAAGGTTATAGGCTACTTTTTATTTTGATATTCCATCTGGATCGGGACTTACGTGGGTAAAACCGCAAGGGGCAACTAGTCTATAGTAAAGTGGTTGAGAGCGAGTTCTGTGCACTTAAACAACTTTTGGTCTACGACTTTTAGAAATTTAAACATGATTTTGGATTTTTTAAATTATTATGTTAATTCACAAATTAGCTAATTGTTTTTTATAATAGTTATCCCGACTTCAGAACAGTCGATAAAACCTAAAAAATAAGCTAACTCTAGGTATTTCCGATCAATCCGTCGATTATTTTCAGCTGTGCGTTGATATATAAATCAGTCTGTCAGTCAGTCAGGACTTTAAATTTTATATTAATAGAAAGATATCAATACACCTAATTTATTAATAATCAATTTTTTTATTATTAATAACAATAGAAGACAGTAGGCAAGTCGATATAATGATAGCCAATCACCGATAAGACACGCTAGGATTACAATAGACAGACTGACAACGCCGAAAATTATAATAAATGTTCTATTTTTTATATGAGATAGAAACAATTACTGGTGTTTGGTGTAAGGGAAAATTTTAAGCGGAATATAATAAACTAGGTTTTGCCTTCGACTACGTCCACGTAGAAGTCGAATTAATGTTTATTTATTTCTTTATACAAAATTTTAAGTACCTAGATTGGACCAAGGAATCACGTTGTCTCATTGACTGACTGACTGTCTGAGTGACTGTTGTGACTTTGCTCTCATTTTTTCGCGCCCTTAGGGGCAGAATTTCAGAAATTCCTTTCTTATCGGATGCCTACGTCACACAAAGAACACTGTGTGACGCGTGCTACATCTAAGACCGCATCGTCACCTACCAAAAAGCAGGTGAACCAGTGGTCTAACAGTGAAAAACAATGAACAGATCGGGCTTGCATTTGGCTCTAGAATACCTATTATGCATTAAAAAGGATTATATAAAACTCCTACGCGGATAAAATCGCTAATCAAAGCTAGTGAAAAATAAATAAAAAACAAATTAATTACAAAACTAGCAAACCCGGCGAACTCCGTTTCGCCACCAGATTTTCCTGAATTTTCTTTGCTATAAACCTCACGGAGCCCGAGACCTTTCCAACGAATGCAAAACTGTGGAAATCGGTTCGTGCGTTCTGGTTATAGCGTCAGGAAGGAAAACCCGACTTATTTTTATATAAATAAATAAAAAACAAATTTTATTACAAAATCTTATAACTTAAACCGTATAACACAAAAAATATTGAAGTGTATCATTTGGTAGCCGTTCTACTTACGACACGTATTATTGAATCCATAACGAACCAACGAATAACCAGCTACGTTTGACAGGCAATATTTTAGCGGCCGTTATGAAAGGTTCTATTTATAACGAAATAACGATATCATTCCGCGTAATGATAAACTTCTAACGATTTCTCTTTTGTTATTATTTTATACGTACCTATCTACTTGTTACAATTACAATTGGTATAATGATTTAGTGAAAATGTTATATTCGAAAGCAGTCCAAAGATTTTTGGATTGGCCAATCTGCTATTGATCGAGCCAAAACTAAACGTTCGCCCGAACAAAAAGACATAAATTTGATTTTACAATTTCAAACGTCAAAAACAAATAATTTTTGTTTCGATGCCTTTTTTTGTTTATTTAGTGGATTTTTTTATTATCCTTTTCTTTTTCTGTTTCGATCGTCTTTTGTTTCTGTTTTGATTGTCTTTTGTTCCAGTTTAGATCGTCTTTTACCTATGTTGTTTCGACTAATCCATGTGACGACTTATCGCTAAATTATCACAAACACTCTCAATTTATCAATCAACTAGCTTTTTCAAAATCTTTTTTACCTGATGTCTACATCATATTAATAACTATCTGTGACAAATAGCCCGATACGTCAATTGTTTTGAGCTGTGCGTTGATCAGTCAGCCAACTTTGAATTTAATATTTAGTATAAGCAATGCATAATGTAGAATAGGTGTGTATGGGGCCCGCTAAGTCAACCTCACCTGCAAGCTGGTGCACCTGCAAGCTGGTGCACCTGCTGAAAAATGGACAAGGCTCTGGCGCTGCCTTTTCCTCTCTGGGGTCGGGGGGTAAGACGGCAGTCGCTCCCGTAAAAGTCAAAAATAAAACCTCATCAAAATTATGTAAAGTCTAGAATCAGCGGACCCCGGGCTCCCGAAAGGGATGCAACCGGGAACATTGCTCGGATGATGGATGAATGCATATAGTAGAATACACCCAGAATTACTCGAGCATGATAATTCTCACGATTTTGGAACTAACACGGACATAACCCATCCGACATACATACATCAGTTCTCTACGTGATTAGTGTATTAGTCACTCCGAAACCCGGATAACCAAAGAAGGAAACACTAATGAGACAATTCCAACTATCAAACTAATAAAGCTGAGCACAAAATGAACAATTAAATCTAATTAAAAATCTAAGGCGTAGGGAAAGTCGGGTATCGTGCTATCTGTGCCTGTATCCGCCATTAGACATCGCCGGTCAAAGGTAATGTGGTTATGTGATAAGCTGGGCGATAGGCTAAGCGGTAAGCGATTTTGTTAAGAGAAAACCGTCCTAAATATAAAAGCCCTTCGATTGAGCGAGTTAGAGTCTAAATCAATAACTCAGTTTTACTTATTACAGTCAGTAACTGTTATCTTTTTTAATATTTTAATTTATCAATTTGAAGGTTGTGATCTAAGTGCAATCTTACGTGAGCATACTCAAAATGCTTACGGCGTATACGCGTGGCTATATTCATGTGGAACCGCAGCCTTAGTGACAGAAATGCTATCAGCCGCTGATTTGAGCCAGTTAGACAAGGCACGACAATACTTGTGCATTTTGATGTGCATGTGTTTTTTACTTGAGAAAAAATGTGTTGTAGTGTAAAAATACTAAATATTATAATAAATACAATTCAAGCTTTTATATTTACTTTAACACTCGAGTATTTATAAAGATTAGACGAAAAAAAAGAATTTGATATTTTCATGTTTCTCAAAAGTAATTGACAATAATTACAGGCACCTCACTTTTTAGAGCTAAGCCGCTATCCTCCTGTAACGTAATCACACCCGATAAAGCACTTGCTTGCACCAACCTTTAACGTTCAGATAACTTGGGGACATTGCAGACTACAAACTAATCAGATAGTCGACCTTTATATTTGAAAACAAACAAAAAAAAGTGATTTATTGTTTAAAGTTATTGTCGTCAAAAAAATTCCCGATGTGACTTTTTTAATTGGTGAGTTGAGTTAAATTGAATAATTTTGATGATTTTTTTGACCTAAATTGTAAGGCTGAATTGTATGGAAATTCAATATCGTTTCTGATTAGGTCCACAACAATTTTGGACTTGAGAAACTCCATAGCGAGGTTTTATAAAAGATTATTTTTTGACGACCCATTTGGCACAATGGTCACCATGCCGGACTGCCAAACACAGGGTTGCGGGTTCGATTCCCGCCTCAGACAATTATTTATGCTTAGATATTTGTCTGTGGTCTGGTTGTTTCTATGTATAATAAGTATATATTTACAAAAAAAAGAAAAGTATATAAGTAGTATATCCGTTGTCTAGCACCCATAACACAAGTCTAGTTACTTAGTTTGGGGTTAGATGGCGATGTGTGGAATGTCCTGCAATATTTATTTATTTATTTATTTATTATCACACACACTGCTTCTGGGGAGAAAGAAGATACATGATTTTATAATTAAAAACAGCATCATCCTGGGTGTGGCCCCTGCCAAGACAAGCAAATAGCAGCAGGGCACTAAAGCTAGTGCGAAGAAAACCTTCAAAAAAGGCTTACCTTTTCTCGAAGCGTTTCGTCGCAAAACCTAAAAAGTTCAAAAACCACAATAAAAAATTAATTATCATTTAGAAACTTTCGTCGTCAATCAAAAATGGCCGACTAACTTATTTCGCTCGAAGCGTTTCGTCATACTTTCGCTTATGTGTTTTTCAGTAACTATCCTACTTCTGATTATCGGTTGATTTAAAATCTGCAGTGTGCATTTACCGTATGGTTTAGATAACTCTCAAGAGTGCCCTCACAAAGATTAGGGATCACTGCACTTTATTGCTTATGCAACTTGTAATGTACGTTTTATTTAAATTAAAACGCATATTAATTACATCTAATTACTGATTTGAACAATCATTTAAACGGTTTTATTATAGAGATGAGAGAGAAAAGATGTCGTTTCTATGACGTTTTGTGTAGTACATAATTGGCCGAGCAAGAGAAGCGATTGAAGGGCTAGTAGTGTGACGTTTCGTTGTTCGTATGTTTATTTGACGATATTTTGACTGCTATTGTTATAATTTCATGATTTTCAGCAGAGTTACTAACGCAAATGAATTGAATGAATTTAATAGACCTTAAGTACTTTAGGGTCTATTAAATTCATGATTTAAACATGAGCAGGATCGTTCTAGGCATTAGGGAGATAGAGAGATGAGATGAGAGAGAGTCTGTTTTTTAATATGTATCTCTATGACTAATAACCGACGCCAGAAAAGAGGAAGTTCTTAATTTGTCGCTTACCTATATTTTTTTTGTATTTTGACGACGGTTCAACCGATTGGGTTAATTCTTTTTTTTGTAGAAAATCATCATCAGGTTTATTTCGTTCCTTCCCCATATTATATGCCCTATTAGGACTTTAGTCTCCGATTTGGGTGATTTTTGAATATTTCAAAGAAACATTAAAAGGAAAAAGAAGAGTATGGGTACTTTGGTGTAGATACGGTAGTTTCTGCCCCTATATCCGTAACCCCTTCACCGATTCTACTCATGATTAAACTCCAAAATTCTATTGATCTCAACTACTGGTATATGAAAAATAATGAGGACAGCTAATTAGGCTTGCTATTATCGGTCCCATAAAACAGATATACCTACATACTTTTATTTTTATCTTTTTAATGTATATTCCACGGCATAAAAGTCGTAGTTCACAATAAGTAGGTACATAACGCACATTAGGTTCATACAATAAAATCCATTCACAACATTTGGAATTACAATAAACGATTTCAGTAGAAAGAGATTCGCGGACCACAGACTTTATATTGGTCGATAGTTTTATTGGCTTCATAATCAAAATACATAATGAACTATCGACTGGTTTTGCTGTTAAGGGAAAATGGCTGTCATCTTTGTAGTTTGTTATTTTTCTATAGGATCTTAAATTTAATTTAAATATCGGTTACCTATTTATTTTATATAATTCAAGTGATTTCTGCCATTTTGTCGTTGAGGCAAAAACTCCACGGCGAGGTTTCGTTGTAAAAAGTCATTGACTTTAGCTAAAGAAGATGGAAAAAACAAGATAAATTAAATAAAGAATTAATAAATATGAATACTAATATAATACAGGGCCGTTTTCTTAATTTTTCCGAATTAAAGCACGCGATTCCGCCATTTTTCGATATGTCTTATAGTTTAGGACCCTTGAAAAATCAGATGAAGTGAGATTTTTCATTTTTTTGAAGTCCGTTAAAAACAACAGACTATCGGTCTACAAAACTGTGAAGGCTGAAGTCTGTGAAGTTCGAAGTCTGTGTCGACCCTTAATGGTATCACTATTAAGGTCCGTCACAACCAAATTCCATTACTAAATGATAAGACATAAATTTATCACTACACTTGGTGCCACTAAATCTGGTCAATCTATAAAATACAATGAAGTAGTGTCCGATGACCCTTATAATAAAAGTGACCACCATGTGGTTACGAAACTATGGGGGTTAAGTTACAAGTGGGGAGCGGAGTATGAAATTATAAGTAAGTAAAAAAATATAAACAAAATTATTTATTGAATATGACAAAAGTAGATACCTTCGTTTGGTGGGAGAGAATTAATTAAAAAAAGTATTTTGTCAGTTAATTGATTTTGTTTGGGTGAATTAAATTATTTATATAATGTCATTCCGCCCGGCTATGCTCCTTTTTTCTGTCATATTAAGGTCAATTTACACAAAGCCTTAAGTTATATTATACACTTAAACCTTCCTCATGAATCACTTCGTTCATCAGTGAAAACAGAGCCCGAATACTCAAACTATTCACAAAATTAAAATAAAAAAATGGTCCCCTAAATATTTAAGTCCCTCCTATCCTATACACGATACTAAATTTTTTTAATTGCTTCTTAAGATTCCTTTCAGTATTCGGGCGTGTATCTATTTGCCTATTTTTTTATTCAGTTAAGTACAGTAAGTTGTTTAATTTCATTCCTATTAATTATATTTTGGTCTATCGTTTCTAAATTAGACCACACCCGAACATGTATTTTATCGACTCGTGCGCAGCACAGATAAAAAGAGCATAAATATAAAGGTAGAGGCATAAAGGAGCTGAATTAATTAACGAAAACTTTTGATGTCGGATACTTCACTAGCATTCGACAAATTCCCCTATGTTCACGTCACACTATGCAAAAGGGAGACATTCATTAAAAACACTAAACCATAAAATAGGTATACAAAAACGTTAAATGTCACAACATAATTTTTCCACCGTGGAAATGACACGTACTTTAATTAGGTTTTACAAATACTATATTAAATAAATTTGTTTTCAATTCTTGTCTAATAAGTAACGCGTTAACATTAAGGCGCTCTTCCAGTACCGTGTGTAGGCCCATACATTACCTTAGCCCCCGCTCTCAAAAACGTAGCGTGCTGCGTGCTAACTGTTATATTTGATCGATATGCAAAACATTTTAGCATTATTATCCACAAATATAGTTCCTAGAGGTCAAAACCTATCATTTGATTCATTTTTAGAAACAAACGTTAACTATTTTTGAATAAAACCCGATAAACGATCTAATAATTCTCTGTTTTCTAACATTTTTCTTATCGAACGAAGTTGTTCATATCATGTTTTCAACCACAATAAACAAAAATATGGTTATTAAACTACAATATCCATTTATATCCAAATAACAAAAAAAGAGTATTTGATTACTTAGAGTTGCTTAAAACAAAGGTCGATTTTGGTAGCTTTATTAGCACCTGCCCTTAATTAGTAACTGTATCAATGCACAATGACAAATAAAATATTCTGGTTCTGATTCTGATTCTGCATGACTCGGCAATCGCACAGCCTAAATTAAACACTAACTAATACAAGTAAAACTTTGGCGCAGCTACTTTATTATAGATATTTGACAAATTCCACGATGTTCGCGTGACACTATGCAACAGGGAGACATTCATTTAAACGCCAACTTAATGGATAAATAAAATAAATTTATATATTCTATTTATTTATTAGATGGCTTTCAACGAAACCTTGTTAGGAAATTTATTAAAGAAAATAAAATTTTCGTCGTGAAAGATACTATTATCGGTCTTTTGAGACGATTGATTGTGTCATATGGAGTTAATTACTGTTATTCACGATTAGGTTAACATGTGGCGAGTTGACATCGAAATAACTTAATACCATCGTATTTTTAAAACATACGTTGATTAAATATTAAAATTAGTTTCTACTTATACAACCAAATAAAACTGGTGATTACCAGTTTGAAGGTTTAAAAGAGGAGGTTTCTATAGATCTTTAACCGAGCAGATGCTATAATATCCGAAATCCCATGACCTAATCAATTTATTGTTACAAACTACATAATAATATCTTATCCTTAAAAATCGAAGGATTCGCGTGTAATTCAGTTTAGCGCCATCTGTTGATGATGAGGTCAACTGTAGCCGACAAGAGATTATTAAATTTTAATTTTTTTAGTGAAAGGTCAAAGTTCATAATAATATTTATGAACTTTCATTCAATTTATTTTATTCAGTGGTATACTTACCTAACTTAAATGTCTTCTTTTTGTAATTGTTTTTCTTGTATAAAACTATCCCAACCTACGAGTTTTCATATCAGATGTTTAAATATTACGCCTTTTAGTTAGGTATTCATTATTTTTATTGGCGTTCGACATATCGTAAAGTCTTTGGAATAACTTTACACTTCAGTGCGGTCTAACTTTGTATGCCGTTACAAAAGAAGTATGTTTTTATTTTAATTGTTAGTTATTGGGAGTATTTTTTATTTTATGAACTCCAAATTTTAGTGTTTGTAGAACTCCAATTGGTAATTTTTGATGATCTATATGGATGAGGACGTACATTCAAATGCGAAGCAAGGGTTGCTAGTTCGATTCGAACTTGCAAATACATCGAAATGTCCATTTGTTGTTTAAAATTTAAAGATATTTGTACCTGGTCTAAGTGTTTGTATGTACCTATTTATCTAAATAATAAACAAAGCAAAAACTCGAACATAAATCGACAAATTTTGATGACATTTTTGCTTGTGTTTTAGTGCATCGAGGGACGGTTTAGATTATAATTATTAAGTAACTTTTCTGGACGCATGTCTGTCGGATCAGCTAGTTTATTCATATAGCAGGTTTAGCCGCTTTAGTCCCAATCCGGGAAAATCTGAATTAACAGCAGCCGCGAGAACAAAAAGTGTTCTTCTTTATGGGTCGAATTTCCAAAAAATCTTTCTAAGCGGCCGTCTACATTTTGAAAGGAAAGTTTCATGCCCGTTGCTCCTGTAGTTTCAAAGATCTTAATGAGTCTTTATTTTATATAAATAGATAAAAAAATCTAATACAAAAAAATGTAGTAGAACACACCCAGCAGGTCCACCCAAGTTTATGATGTGAAATCCTTGATAACTAGATACTTCCTTATAGACCGGGATTGTAAAGATATTCTGTTATACCTAATTGAGTGAAGTACGTGACTTTATTCCGCTCGGACTTATGGCCGATTATGACTCATTGAACGAAAACATGTGGCTAAAATGTTTCGTGAAAACAATATTTTGTAGGCAATATGTAAATTGTACATGATGTGGCTATGCACAGAACCATTTCTAGTTATTGTACAAATTGCTAATTTTGTACACATTTATATATTGTACCAATATGATAGATGATAATCTATACATATAAAATGTTTTGTCCTGACTGACTGACGGATCAACGCACAGACTAAACCGTTGATCGTAGAGACATGAAACTTGGAGGGTGTGTTCCTTGTATGACGTAGGCATCCGATAAGAAAGAATTTTAGGGGGTGAAAAAGGAGGGCAAAGTTTGTATGGAATAACATAATTCCTTGGTCCATTTTCGACTTTTACGCGGACGAAGTCGCGGGCAAAAGCTAGTTTATCATATAAAATTTTGAACGAACTGCTAACAAATCACTAATTTTAATTTTACAAATTAAAATTTAAATGGATCATAATTCTCCACATTTTGTGACGTATATTTATCAATATGAGCGGGCAGTTTGACCTACAAGAGGAAAGGGGTTGTAAAATTTTGGCATAGTAGATGGTTGGCCAATTTTAGTTACGCGGCTACTTTTCAAACCTATGGTAATGTATAGAAGACATTCGTACAAACAACAAATTCTCGTAAAGTGCCAGGTTTTCTTTTTATGTGCCAAATAAAATAAAAAATCTTCTTAAATCATTTGTAACAGGAAAAAATGACAAGTTGCAACAATTTGGTAATGGCATGTGTCGTTTGTCAAGTATAAATGCCCCGTATACATGCCATAGGTTTGAATGGTATCCCGCGCATATAAAATTCTAAAAAGTGGCCGCTCAAAAAATATATAAACAAAAGACTGGAGGACATGGTCGTCGCATGACTACTATGTCAGTCTTGATACTAACATGTCACTACCCCTTTATATATTTAATGTGATTTTTAAGCATAATATTTAATGTAACATTATTAAGCTTAATTTAACTTAATAAAGTATGAAATTTAATGGGTAATTAAGATAAAATATCGTCGTTTAAAGTTGAGAATTTTGAGTAATGGAGCTTCGTACCTACAATAATATTGCATGATCTTTTAAATATTCGAGTAAGAAGGTAGTAAGAACATGAAAAGGTTACCTACTGTGTAAATATTAATAAAGCCGAGTACATATTATCTTAATCAGACATATTAAAACAAATGAGAAGATTTAATGCTTAGGTATATGTAAACTTTTTAACGGCTCAACTTATTTTTATAAATAAAATTATTGCAGGACATCGCACACAGCGCCATCTAGCTTCTAGCTAAGAAACAAGGCTTATATTACGGTGGCCAGACAACGGATACGGAACGGATACTTACATGCTTTTGTTTTGTAAACATATACTTATTATACAGAAACACCCAGACCTAACAAATATTATGTAATGCTTGTTCAACGGCGGGAATGGAACCTACAACCTTCTGCGTTGCATCTGACAGATGTAGCTAATCGAACCTCTTTGCTCCTTACACATATTTTTAAAAGATACTAAATTAACTACACCCTCTTATAGAGTAGCTAAGTGTCCTTTCTAAAAAGAAAATCAATGTTCATAAGATGGAGAACACACTATAGTCCATTCCAAAACCAGAGATAAATGTAGAACAATCACTAGTTGAACGCGGGACAAGTTGAAATCATGTAAAATAACATCGCTCTCATATAAATCTCCCTGTTACGTTTAAGTTTAATTCATTAACATACTATGGTGGTATTTGTGTTTGTGTGAGGTCCACTATTAATTGATTTACTTGATGTGTCGCGTTTTTTTATGTATGTACAATGTTTGGAATAGTTAATTTTGACTTAGATATTTGTTTTAAACTGTGTAGTAATTTTACTACGAAAATGTTCGAAGTAAAAACGATAATTTAATGTAGATTCGGAACTTAGATTTTTTCAACGTCTATCACTTTGTATTTGTCATTGACTCACTTTGTAATAAAAATGGAGCTTGATTGTAGAAATTAATAAAACAAATCTTTTACCCATATTTAAAAATGAATCTCTATTTCCCTTGGTCACGCTATAACTTAAGAACGGTTGGACCGATTTATATAATTTTGATTTTGTAATATTTGTAGGAGTCCAGGGAAAGTTTAAATGGTGAGAAAATGAATCAAAATATAACGGGGGTGAATTTGCGGGACGGATTGAAATAAAAACAACCAACATGACGACGACTTTACGCTAGTAAATTAATAAATTAATATTGTCGAGTCCAAATTGAACCCAAATCAAATCAAATTTTGAAAAATTGCTGGTGCAGCAAACAATTAAAAAATTATCTCTGGTTTTGGTATATACTGTACTCGAATAAAGTTGTATTCAAATAAAATCATTTAAGTAAATATTTTCATTACCTACCTACAAGCCATCGGCTTTATTTAAATCTGGTAGTAATACAGTAGTATTTATTGAAATTACTAGGTTTACTGTATCCTTATTGAATAAAACTTGAACGTAAAGGTTTTTTATTAATAATATATTTATTTATCTTGTATGTATTTATTATTTTATGTCTTCACTCGATGGTTATAATTGGATTATACATTTATATAAGTTTTATATTTTATGTAATTTTATAAATACCTATATGTTTTGCAATTTCATATATCCTATTTATGAAATAACTAGCTGCGGCGTACAAACTTTATCAGCCCTTAGCCCTAAAAATACATTAATCTCAAGTAATATAATTCGCCATTACAATATGACTTAAGACCTTTTAAAAATGTTTTATAAAATAAAACCTAATCGAAGCAAACATAATTACCAATAAATTTGAAAGATTCGATATTTCAATTGCCCTTCATTATAAAAGCACGGCACAGTTTCCTACGATGCGCTGCTCGGCTGCGGCTGCGCGTGGGCAAGTTTATTTCATCCATTATTTAATACCACATCTGATCCAATATCGAAACTGTATCTCGAAAATTATAACCATAAACAATATGACAAATGTCTGAGGAATCTAAAGCCCACGCGTGGGTTGACAAAACTTTTCTCACGACCTCAAAATTTTAGTACTTCTCTGGCACACCACGGATTTTTTATCGGTAGATAGTCTAGCTGTATAACTAAATCGCGTTATGCCTAGACCAAACGAGATTATTGTATTGAGACTTAATCTAATCAACCAACTGTCAGAATCTGTAGCATACCTTACGTGCGACCTTTTGTTTAACACCTTCCTCGCCCGCGCCGCACAGTTGGCATTACGCATTGTTAATCATTGAGACGTAAGAATCATAGAAATTACACCCACATAAAGGTGTCAGTAGGCAAAGGAATGTTATTTTTTTTTTTTTACAAATAGGTAATAGGCTTTTTCGATCGTATTTTACTTGGACTAGGGGGACGCATGAGCGTGAAAACTATTTTTAGACATCGTACAAAATTATCAAATTGTAAATTAAAAAAATTGTAAATTAAAAAATTAATAAATTGTACCAATATGAAGCACCTTACGTCACATTTGTTACGAATTGATAATTTATCACACAAAATTTTGAACGAACTACAAACAAATCACTAACTGTACAAATTCAGAATTTGTTCTGACCTCATCTCACCTGATGGGAAGCGACGATGTGGTCGAGAATGTAACATGCTCGTCTAAAAGGTATTTTGACACTAATGAATTCTGTTAAAAAGTATCATTACATAGTTATGTTTTAACCTGACAGTTAAGTAATTCAAACTTTTGTCGGACGTTTTTGTCGCTCGTGCATATCAATATTAAAAATTTAACAGAACTATAAGTTGATACAAAATCTTTTGTCTGCGGATCCTCTAAAATGACAAAGACTTTGTCAAAGCTATCGGGCCGTCATATTTTATTATAAGAAAGAAATATTGTGAGAAGTGTCGATTTAATATACATAATAATAAATTTTAGTAAGTAGTTTTCTGACAGAATTGATAGTTTGGCTTTTATAGACTTTTACTTAGATGTGGCACGTAATAATTGTCATAAAGTAGATGTCAATGCTGATTCACTGTCAAATGATTTAATACTAATCATATTAGTAGGGGAGCCCAAGAGGGGATTTGAAGAGTTACTCGAGCGCGTCAGAAAACTATATGAGGAGAAACCTTATTCCTTGTAATGTACTCCTACCATATATAAACCCTTCATATAAGGGCGTGCTCCGAGGACAGCCCGTCAGATTAGTAAAAAAAAATCGATTCTCAGAAAAACTCGAGCGCGTCAGATTAAGGCCAGGTAAGTTAAATACATACAGAACAGCATATATTTCAATAATCTGATGATTTTAGCGTGGCATAAGGAAATAGGTGAGTGGCAAAATTGTAAAAAAAAAACGTCACTGTGAAATACTCGAGCGCGATTAATTTTTTTTTTATTTTGAAGGAAATCCTGTAAGAATTACAGAATAACAATAATCTGACGATTTTCATGGGGCGATGTAGCTTAAACCATAAATAAAGTGTGGTGCGTACAGCTGCTGAGAACTGGATTGAAACTCCGCGCTTCTGTTTCCTTCTCACTCTTTCTTTATATTTCACTCTCGTGTCACTCTCGCGTGAGAATCCTTTCATCCATTCAAAAGTTATTGCAGTTTGAAATTTCGAAAAATAATGTTTTATTAAACTTTCATCAGACTTTTGAGTTCAAAAGCATAAGACAGCTATCTTTATGAGCTCGGAGAGCTCAAAAATGAAAGAAGCATATATTTGAGTGCAATTTTAGGTGCGTAGATATGGTATAGCGGGAAGTTGCAGGGATGGCCTTTATGGCCTGGCGTTTTCCTAATTTTTTTCTTTCAAATTTTCAGATTAAGAATATTCCTTCATATATTTGTCAGATTATCATTTGGCACGACTAGAACATCAAGTTAAACCGTTTGTGTAAAAATCTGATGCGCTCGAGTATTTCAAGGTCACTTTTTTTTTTACATTTTTAAAAATCTACCATGACTTTTGGCCACATCCAAATCGTCAGATATTTTAATAGGACACTTTTTTGAGTTTTCTAAATATTCCCTTCGAATATCTGACACGCTCGAATAACTTTTTTTTTTTTTTTTTTCTACCCTTTTCTACAGCCATCCTCCCCTACTTACTCGTCAGAATAATATCTCTCGGTTGTTAGAAAAACAAAGCGGGTAAACACCGTGAATATCTGATGCGCTCGAGTATTTTTATGTGAATGATTTTTTTTAACATTTTTGAAAATTAGCACACGCTCTCCTCCTCACTAAAATGGCAAAATGCACATAAATTATTTTTCGTTTTAGGCCCAAATCTTCACAATCTAATCGGTCCCCATGACGCTTTAGTAACTGCAAATTTAGCGTACCGGGCTCCCCTACTATATGGTGTTTGATGGTGACCAAAATAACGGAAGGTTCAAATGGGATTAGGCGGGCGAAATATCTAGAATGGCACTGTAGAGACTGGACTCAGTTAGCTCTAGACAGGGAACAGTGAAAGGAGGGCCTTTGCCTTGCAGTAGGACGGAATAAGCCAAAAAATAAATGAATATGCAATAATGAATAATTTAATTCAAGGCGAAGGGCTTAAGAGGGTAACATACCGCGTAATTTACTATACGATGTATTGTATAGGTAAGTACCTTTATTCATTTTTTTAAACCACTTTAAAGTTATACTTAAAAACATGGGTGATTCTAGAATACAAACTATGTGATTGCCATCAATAACATAATTTATTTTCAATATAGGGTTTAAAAATAGGTAGGTTAATAGGTAGGTTAGGTAAAAAATAGGTAAAATAGGTAGGTACCTATGCTCCAAAAATATTTATTGGTGCTCATTATAAGCCCCTGCAATGACGTAGACTTTTTAGCAAAATCATATCTAAAGACAGGCGAAATCTTTAATAAGCTTTTTAAGCAAAAAAAAGCGTAATAAACAAGCTTCATTGCGATGCAGGTTGCGTAAGAGGTCCCAGAGCGTCACCCTGATGTATGTATTGTGATCTCATTCAGCGATTACATTGAAATTATTACGCACTTACATAATGTTAACGATGGACTATAAAGATATGTATTTATTGTTGCTGATTCGTCCAGATTTCGCGACAAATGGGTCACTTTTGACCTTTTGTCCACTTGACTTGTTATTATGTCTATTTTAAATTGTGGTAGGTATCATTTATACTTAATTTCACAAGCAATAATAGTCGAGACCAATTAGGGTTTTTAGCCAAAAAAGGGTTTCAAAAAGTTTCAAAAAGGCTTAGTTTTATTATGCTCTCTGTGCAATGGCTTAGTGTAATTATGGTTGATATCTACTCGTCCGAGAATTATAATTGCCATTGTTCATTTGTTGCCTGAATCGTGCGACTAATCGTTTTTGTTTCTTGAATACCCAGGTCTTAGCTTAAGACCTTTGGTATGAGCCTAATATGACAGGCTTGTTTTGTTTAATAGAGAAGTTCCTATGGCCACCTTTCCTTTATACCATTAGACTAGCTCTATGGTACCAACCGGTGTAGGTATCTCGTGCTTTGGCTCAGGTGAAATCCTAGGTATGTAATACACCCCCATAATTGCGTATTGGCACTGAATTTATTTAAGTACTCCATTTCGGCTTCCTCCAGCAAATGGCCGATAAATATAGGTACAGCTTTAAATTAAAAACCTTGCATTCAAATAGAAAAGAAAAAGTAAAGCATACTTTAAATGCTCTTTAAAATCTAATTTACCAAAGAGTTTAATATTACATCATTTTAATCTAATACCTGACAAAAAACCACAAAAAACCTTAACCCAATCAATTTTCTCATATACCTATAAAAAATATATTCAATGCTTAATATTTATTAGAATATCTATTTAAAACTCATCATAAAGTGACACCATAAATTCTATAAGAAATTGATATAAAAACACCATATTACACCATGATTCCCATTTTGCATAGGTGAGGTCGTGCGTGGGCGCAGGTCAGTTGGTAAAATATAAAATTTTATTGATTAAGAGTCCCCGTGCGCGTGGGCACGCTTGTCATTATTCAGAATTAAAGTCACAAAAAAATGTGAGTCGTATAAATATTTGACACCTGTTATGTAGTTTTTGAGGGATTGTAAAAGATGGTTAAATATTTTACTATGATTTTGTACGGGTAGCAGATTTATTAGATTGACAATGTATTTTTTACTCTTTCATTAACAATCGAAAAACGATCTTTACTTGCTCCAATCGATAACGGATATCTTTTTGTCATTGTATGTGTATATACCTAAAGGTCTTACACTGCCCTAACGATCAAACCTCCCGGTCCAAAGTCGCGAGCGTACTAAACGCACACATAGAACGCGCTAAATGTCCATTTCGAACCGCAGCCTGAGTGACAGAAATTATACCAGTTACCGATGGCAGTAAGTAAAGGTGCGTTATTGATTCTGCACCTAGAAGTACACTCTAAGTAGTTTAACCACATGAGTAGTTAAACCATTAGGTACTCATGTGATAGAACTTCATCCGTCAATCTTATAGAACCTATCATTCATTCTTTAATTAGATGACTAAACTGACAGGACAATTTTCTTAACGAATAAAAAAATCTTTGAAATACAATTAAAATAGGTAGAAGGTTTCAGTTATTTTCTTTGAATTTTTTACCTAAAATAAAAACACGCATAGTTCAACTAAGTTATATTAATATCACGATAAATTTATGATGACAAAATATCGTGCTACTGAATAAAATAAATATTTACTTATAAGTATGTGCTCGATGACTAGAGTTTTCACACGATTTCGTTCAATGATTATTCGAAGAAATATGACATCATTATGGTATGTCTAGAGGAAATCCGAGAGTGTTTCGCGTAAGTGGGTAAATAATTTAGATCATCATGACTAATACGAATTCTTGATTTTATTCTTACATAGAAGGAAAATTGGAGCATTTTTATGTATTTTTATGTATTACGTATTTTTCTGAGAATATACAAATCGGGTTTTTGGATCGTGATTGACTTCATTGGGTATTACAAAACTACTTTGATTGAAACGTCAAGTTTATTTAACTAATTTAAAAAAATAAGGTTTTTAATTCGTAATGTTATAAATGTAACTCACTATACTTTAATATGCTTGAGGATTGAGCACTTGAAGCTGTATGATTTATCGTAGTCGGAGCGATTTAATAATTTCAAAATTCCAATTTTATTTATCCCTAATACTGAATTATCTAATGTTTTGTAATTATTAGACAACAGATAGGAAAAATTAATTGGAAATATAATAATATAATTATTTTTTGCTTTCTAGTATTTTTCTATTCTGCTAAGGGATTTTTATTATTTAATTCTTCCTAATCAATAAAAAACTATCAGACAGTTGTGTGAAATTAAATCTGTAGAATTTACTTAATTACTTCCCGCAAACAGTGAAGCCTAACATTATTATTATAATCTTACAATTTATTAATTTTTAATTAACCTCACCATATTACAATAAAGTAAATTAGAAACGGAATTAAATTTCAAATCATAATGAGCGTTGAATATGCAAACAATATGTACTGCAATAACTGTAGATTGCATTCCGAAATATTGTTATAATCCAAAAATAACGAGACATGTTGTTATTTACTGCTGAAAGTGTCCGCAGCGCAGGCGCAGGCGGTGCCAGTGAAACTGTAGCACAACTCGCATATTTTACACTTTTGTATGAGCTTAATTGAGTAAGAAGAGACTTGAACCTCGCTCAGCGGGGTAACTTCCAAATTTATTTAAAAAATTCGCGAAAGACCCCCATTACTTATGTCAAGAAACGCAACAGGATCCTACCGAGACCACTTCTGTAATATTAAGTGTGAGATACGACCTTATTCGAGCTGACCTAGATTTTAATACGCCCCGCTCTGCTCTTTATGATGACTTTTTGAAAAATGTAATTTTTAATTCGTTTCTCAGGCGAATTGAATGGTCTCGGAGATGATTCTCTTTAACTGTAACGCGTATAAACTGCTGGTTCTTATGCGATGTCGACGGAAGTCTGTCAATATTTTAAGCTAAATTAATGCAGGCGCGTACGCCAAAATTGGTGCTGTCTTTTCTTGCGAAAATCGAATGCCCTTTTTAATATCCATTTATTGCATACATCATATTCGATGTATCCCTTACGGGGATCTTGTTTTTACGTAATTAACATGCAAATTTTTTGTTTGTTGCAGTCGTTTTTTGGGAGGACGTACAACAATCTGTCATCGATATCGGAGTGCAAGAACAACGGGGAATGTGTCATCAATAAAAAGAATAGAACAGCGTGCAAAGCGTGCCGACTGCGGAAATGCCTCCTCGTTGGCATGTCCAAGTCCGGCTCAAGATACGGGAGACGGTCCAACTGGTTCAAGATCCACTGTCTCTTGCAAGAGCAGCAACAACAACAGATTCAACAAATGCAGACCAGTAAGTCTCCACCCACCTACGGATCGCCCATAAGTCCTTCATTTCTTCCTGCAAATCTACTCCCAGCTGCAGCACTAGCGGAATACTATAAAAACTCAGATAAGAGTCCCTTCACAGAAGACGTTACACGACAAAGCGTATCTCCGTCCGATTCTGGTGCATCCTCAGCAGACCCTGAAGATGACAACAGTTCAAGAAGTACCAGCGGCTTAAGTATTTTCAGACCAGCTTCCTCACCGAGCAGTGAAAAGGACGTACGGTTACATGCAATTAGAAATCAGAGTAAAGATGTCAGAAAACGGAAACCTGCTCTACCACCGACTCCGTTCACCGTGTCTCCATCTCCTAGTTTCTCTCCAAGAAGTACTCCATTCATATCAGCACCACTTCATAATATGAGACCTATTCCACCTGGAATCAATCCTTGGCAGAACCGAAACGGTGGTGATTTACTTCTGCATTCTCCAGCAGTTGCAGGTGTTGCCATCGATCAAGACAAACCTATTGATTTGTCTTTAAAATCAACAGCTGTTCTATTCAGGAGTCCGAAGAATGAGGAAGTCAGTGACTCTGAACCTGAACTAAGTATCGACCTGGAAGAAACAAAAGACATGATGAAGAACCCTTTAGATTTGTCGCTTGTTTCGAAAAGATCAGAAGAAGTTTCTATGACTGGATGAAACGTCAATGTAGGCCATGTTTGTTTTAAGGCTTAGCTCAGAAGTAGTAATTTTACGGCAACTTTTCGTCGTTTATATAGAAATTACTAGTTCTATTCCTTGTAAATATCTTTAGTTAGGTAGTTGAATACGGTTTCTTAGCTATTTTTTTCTAAATATAAAGTGAATGGTACATTAAATTCAAGAGGCGAGTTATTATTATCATTTAGATCACACTGTTTTAGTTCAGTTTGATGTGCCATACGCTTAATACTCTGCCATACAGTATTTAGTTATACTTTCCTTTTTCTAGATTACCTGATTTTACCAATAGAATAGTTTTGATTCTGTGACCTATAAAAACTATCTACTTTAGTAAAAATATAAGATGTCATAGACTTCTGAAAAAATATATGTACACTTTTTTAGTTATTACTTGTCACCAATATTTGGGAGTTAGCTTAAAAAAATTACGTCGCCTTTATGCTCCAAATAAATTGCCATGACTACTTTTTACTGTAAGTAGATTTGTCCAGAGCTTTATATTTCAAGATTAGATATTTTTTATATTTTATTTTCTTTTGCACACAATAATCAATCACCCGAAATAGAATAGGTACAAACTTATAACACCTGGTGTCTATGCTCGTGGCTGTTTAGTTCTAAAACGAATGAACCGTTTCAAAGGTTTTTTATCTGAAAACGGAATTTTTC
The DNA here is from genome assembly GCA_951213275.1 of Idaea straminata. NCBI lineage: Eukaryota > Metazoa > Arthropoda > Insecta > Lepidoptera > Geometridae > Idaea > Idaea straminata. Next base: position 1,175,334 of record OX577858.1, read on the forward strand.
ATAAGTGTTCTTACTGTTTCATGTTAAAAATATTTATCTTTATGAATCCTTTTTATAGTTAAAAATAATGAAAATGGCGGAAGTTTAAAAATACTTGCGTGGCAATTTTATATACCTACCTTATATATATATATAAATTAAATAAATTATAATATATATAAATATTTAAAGTCCTGACTTAGTGACTGACTGCTATACACAGCTTAAACCGCTGATCTTAGAGATATGAAATTTAGAGGTTGTGATCTTTGTGAAGTGTTTTCGACATTCCACCCCTAAGAGGGTAAAACTAGTTAACTTATAGTGTTTTTAGCAGATAAATTATATTTTAATAGTTGTGTTGTTTTTGTTTTTTTTTCTAAAGTTGCTTGATATAAAGTTGTCACGTATGTAGTTCGCCTATTGCCAGAAAAGTGCCAGTTTTTTACCAGTGTTAGGTTTAGGGGACTTAAGGCCAGTAAATTAAAGCTCAAAATTAATGTACAAATAAATTTGAGTCTTGTATAAAATGTTACTATTTATTTATTTTTCTTAGACTTAAGGCCAGTTTGTATTGAGTCATATCTTAAGATTTTCTTAGTTTAGTTATTTTATATCTTAGCATAATTTATGAGTGTGTTCTGTTATTTGTTTATTTTGTTGAATTTTATTACTCTGTACATTCCTTTTTTGTAATTAATTTTAATTCTTAGCTAGGTTCTTTTGAAGTCTGTTGTGTCACATTAATATTAGGACCACTTGCAACAAAATTGCAAAACCTATATTTATCCAATCTAGATTTTGTCTATACATTTTTAGTAAAATCTAAATTTTGCAATTTTGCTGTAGGAGGTCCTTAGAGTTACAAGTCATTTAGTATTCTGAAAGTATGTAGGTTTCATTCAATGTAAAAATGAGTGGCGTATTGAGTTTTGAGACTAGAAAATAATCGTAGAATATTATGTGACTGATACATTATTATAAACAGCAAAAAATAAGTTCTTTTAATAGTAATTAACATTGAGTTGTTGGTAATTTGTTAAAATCACAAATTAGCAACAATTAATAAATATTTACTTAAGGCGGTGTGATACGATCATTAAGTTTACCTTTTTTACGTTTCATATAAAAATATAAAAATTAATATATTTTTGATAAAAACAAATAAAATGCGATTGCCTTTTTAAAAAACGTGTAGTTTTATTTTATATGTAATTGATATTCGAGTTTATTAAGTTGTTATATTAATATTTATAAGGGTGAACGCAGAGAAGATACTTTTTGATAGGCCTACCAATGAATTTGAAGGCAAACAAAATACGAACGTCTTTGAACGCTTGATGAACTTGTTGGGCGGTGTGCATCAGGATGGCGGGTGTACGGCAATAAATAAAATAATAATTTATTGAAATAAAAACCAAACAGTCAAAAAGGTTACTTGAAGCATTAATGTAAATTTTTGATATTCAGTTAGACTCCACGGTGACTGGTGTAGTTACTCGACTTTTGCAGAAAATATTCCACCGCATTTCAGGCATGTCAGCACACCATTTACACACCAAGTTTCATCACTATCGGTCCAGTAGTTTTTGCATCAAGGGCAAAAACTACTGGACCGTTCGAGTAACAAACACACATACACGCACACACCTAAACTTTCACATTTATAAGGATTTATTAGTAAAGTTTATAATATTATTAGGATTTATTAAGTAGTAGTAGATTTAAAAAAACAACGTCGAGCTTCCAAAAACTTCAAGAATAAAAGTTGATTGTTAATGCACAGAAGTAGCTCTCAATCATTTTCTTGTAGGTATAATTACCAATCCTAATTCCTACGAATATTATAAAAATGAAAGTTTGTGTATGCGTATGTTTGTTAGTCTTTCACGATTGCGACAAAACTCAGGAGGTACATAGCTAAAAGAACTGAATTAAAACATGGGCTACTTTTTATCCCGATATTGTGAAACTGGTGAAACCGCGGGGCGCAGCTAGTAACGCGATGTAATAAATATTTGTTGACCAACATCCACCATCTTGATGCTCAAGTCGGCCGATATAAAGTTTGTGGTCTGCTGTGCAAGGAAGCAAGTAGCTAAGTAATTAAATACTCGTAAAAGTTAATGAACTTAATGATTACCTTCTCGTTAAATTGTTCATTACCTAGTACTTGATGTTTATTGAAGGGATAAAATTCGTAGACAAAAATAACGAAGACGTTAACTTAACCGTTTTGCTAACGGAAACCTGAAATTTTATAATATTTACAGGAAAAACTCTAGCTTCGACTTATGTCAGTAGTAATAAAGAAAATAATTTAATAAAAAAGAAACAAGATAGGTACTGAAGCTGGTTAAAAATATGAACATAATTTAAGCCTTATAATTCTGGGCAAGCTTATTCATAATACATTTCCCAGGTGAATACATAACAATGAATGTATTAAAGTTACTAATACTACATACTAGTTAAAATTAACTAAATTATGCAGAAATCTATAGTTATAATTTATAAAAAAAATCCATAGGTAAGTTAATTACTATCACTGCTATTCTTTCAGTTTAGGTAATAATTTCTTTTTTGTTACCAAGCTTCATAATAGAGGGTAATATTATGTATAGTCAAAAAAGCTGTTGTCTAATAAAAAATATAGTTGGCTGTTTTATATCACACAAAATGAACACAAAACGCATTTCCTATTTATATATTATAATGTGATTATGGTAAGTGACGTAAAGTAAGTTAACTTGTGAATTAAATATCTCTAAATCTCACAAGTCACACAGACTCTGGAAAACAAATCCCATTAAATTAACACCAAAAATAAAAGACGAAATAAGAATAATTAAATAATAATTGAATTGGATAAAATACAAAACAGAGATAAAGCTGGCTACCTGTTATTTTTAAAATCAAACACAACCGCTTCTGAATATTCATTACCACTACTGGTTAATTACCAAAACACTTGTATAATTTCCTAAATTATACAGTAATGGAAGGTGTTATTCTTATTTTATAAGGAATTCAATACATTTACCTCCACCTACCTATTACATATTGATTTAGAATAAATTAGTGGTGCTACCGTGAACTACCGTTTGATTTCAACTAACATTTGTATATAGTTATTGACTGATTCTGTTAATGAATAATTTCACAGTAGCTCAACTACGCCTTAATGTTTAGAATTAGTCGTTTCCCCAGAGTTCACACGTTAGTTCTACCTAATCTTGTTTATTTATTAGTATTGAATTAATATTTGAAATTCTAATATAATGACATAATTTGTTTTTAATTTTTACGTATTAGAAAGGTAGTTTATGTGATTAGTAATGTTTATGGAACGGTCTTGGGAATTGCCTTAAGACGTGGCTTCACACACCAAATGGAATATCAATGGAAATTGGCCACGATACTGTTTGCCACCAATTGAATATATGTAAAATAGACTTTATGTATGCTTTAAATGAAGTTATTGAGAATAATAAGTAGGTATGGTTCATAGAGAAATTATTATTATGTCTAGAGAGCGATTAAACCCTAAGAAAAAACACAACTATGCACAACTTGTATATTTCATCAGTAGGTACTTTAGTGTTATGTTTAGGTTTCCGTACCCAAAGAGTAAAAACGAGCACCCTTTTACTAAGACTCCACTGTCCGCATGTCTGTCTGTCCCCAGGCTGTATCTCAGAAACCGTGATAGCTTAACAGTTTAAATTTTCACAGATGATGTATTCCTGTTGCCGCTATAACAACAAATACTAAAACAGAATTTATTGGTACGGAACCCATCGTGTGCGAGTTCAACTTTTATTTCCGTCCGGTTTTGATTTAAGGAATACCGCTATAGTAGACAGCTACCTTAAAACACACCTTTTAATAATTAAAATCTTACAAAAGCTTACAAACAACAAAACTCCTTAATAACATTATTAACCATTGCCATTAAAATAATTACAAATAAGTATTTCAAGGAAACACAATGTGAAAAAAATAATAAAAAACATTAATTGATATGATTATTCAGTCCGTTACAATTTTTACACTATTAATTTGTACAGTTCCGTACAAAAATCGACTTTCAGACTTAAGTATTAAATCATAAAATCATTTGACTTTTTATAAAGAGCATGATTTTTGTCACTCAATTTAATTGAAGTCATGTCGCGGTGAGAAGTAACAAATCATCGTTTTTTCGTAACGTCCGATTGTCGGTCATTTCCCGATGTGGCCGGACATTTACGCGGGTGGAAAGAAATGTCACTCGTTAGTAACATGTACTGTTGGGTAGAAAACTGAGAGCAAAAGATTTCATTAAAAAAACATATTTTACTTAAAAATATAAAACCCTGGTAAAGGATCAATCTATCTATCAAAATCAATCCGAATTATACCGTTTTTAAGACGTTTTCACTGGTAGTAATAAAAACTAAGCAATTTACTAAAGAGCAATTTTGCTCATCACTCTAAGATCCTCACCAAAATATCAATGGAAACTGAAAATATAAAGAATCGTTGAAATCGAATTTAAAATAGCACAGTATGTAGTAAATATATTATAAAAATCTACCATATTTTACCATAATAGTAATACCTATGTAATAAAATCAAACAGGGGGCTCCTTGCCTACGTTCCAACAAATAGAATAGATTAACTGCATTCTCTTTGGTAATCATTTTTTTAAATATGCTCCTATTTTTTAGATGGATACATGTCAAAAAAAAAATACAAATCACACGAATCAAAGACCTTTTCCTTAATAAACATCGGTTACTTAAGAACGACGCTCTACTACTTTTCTACCCAATGGTACAATCAAAAGTCAAGCCGGTCAATTTTAACGAGGAAACGCATCACACTAATTGAGATTGCACCAGTACAGGCACAAACAAAACTGCGTTCAAAAACTCACCGCATTACCAAAGATGGTGCTGATTTATTGAGACATCTCGTGAATAGACTGTCCGGAATGGGAGCAACTGAGTTGTGAAATCGAGTTTTTGCTGCGACTCTACCTTTTGACTTTTGGCTGGTCGGTCCCTTTCATTTTAGGCCAGAGCATGTTAAAAACTATGTAGGCATATCCATTATAAAAATAAAGTTTTTCTTATCTGAAAGCAAAATTTTCCGGAATAGTCGTGTTTCATGAAAATAAAGAAATTTTAAATTAATGAGATTTTGCATTGTAAATAGTTTTTTGGTAGTATTACATACAAATTTTAGGTAGACTGTTTCCCGAAGGGTTGAAATAATACTTTTCACGTAAGGGCGAATTTTGAATCCAGAGCGGAGTAAACGATTCGTCCAAGTAAACTAAATTACGTAATTCGCTTTCCTGTAGGAACCTTTCTAATTAGATACCTCCAGTGTAGAAATTTTATTGGCATTGGACGTAATTGACATCGGTTTTTTTAATTTTGCTTGTGTGAAACTTTCAAATATCGCCATCACCCAGCATTACCAAACAAAAAAATATCAAACAACATTAAATTTACATGCCATAATATTACTATCAAGATAATATAAACATATTGTAATCAAATACTCGAATCTCAACGATGTTGCCATCAGAATCGAAACTTTATAAGTGCGATCATGTAGTAAGAAAGTGAACATGGTAACATTAATACATAATTTTACTGTTTTCGAGATAAAAATAATGAATATGGCAATATTATGATTATCATTTAATGTTGATGATGCTTAATTTTTTTAAGTTTGTCTTTGGTTTGTTGTTTGATATTTGGTATTCAATACTGGAATATTTTTTGTTTGAAGAGTACAGCACTTGGAAGTAAATGGTCGTAGAGCGATAAGTGTGAACCTCTGATATGGGTCGCTCGAAGACTAAACCCGAGAGGAGTGGGGAATCGAATAAGAAGATTTTGAACTAGCTAAGCGTCATAAGTTAACCCTTGATATGCACAACATGGCCATGGAAACATTGTGAAAAATAACTACGATCTATTGCTCAGCGCAACACAGCTATTTGAAGCTGTAAAAAATCGGTTCATCCGTTCGGGAGCTACGATGCCACAGACAGACACACACACACACGGAGACACGTCAAACTTATAACACCCCGTCGTTTTTGCGTCGGGGGTTAAAAAACGGAGAACTAAGGGTTCGATTCCTAATTAATCATTTTATTTCTATCTTCTTCTTTCTGCCCTTATCCTAATTTATTTAGGGTCGGTACAGTGTGTCTTCTTCCATTCACTCCTTTTAGTCGTCATCTCATCTTTGACATTCATCTCTCATTTTATTTCTAAAATGTATAAATATAAAATTGAAAGTATTGACTGACTTATATTAATGCACAACTTAAACCAATCGACGGCTCAAGCCAAAATTTGGAATACAAAATCCGTTATGAAAGGATTAAAAAAATTAAACCTTGCGTGCGCGAAGTCGCGGGCAAAAGATGTCTACAGATATATGTAATTAGGTACTTGTACTTGTACCACTTGTACTTGTATTCAGGCTGTTTTCCGCCATTGGCCCCTTTTTAATTGGGTCCTTTTTGCGTGAGGATGGAGTAGGCCCAGCACCTACTACCCTCTCAGCTTAATCGACCATGTCCAGAGCACTTGTCAATACTTCTGGAGCCAACTAAGCCGCGGGTTTCATCACGATGTTTTCCTTCACCGTAAGAGCAATGGCAATTAGCGCACATAAATTTTTCTTAAGAAAAATCCATTGGTGCACGGCCGGCCGGGATTCGAACCCACGACCTTCAGAATGAAAGTCGAGGTATCTGCCACTAAGCCATCACTGTTCTAATTGTTTTAGGTATTTACTAAGGAGAACTAAGTAATTATGTAACTAAATAATAAGCATTCTATCTAGAATTTCTATCAAATCCCTTTGGGCGAGACAGTGTGATACAAATCTGTCATCATTTTACAATCGTAGCAAAAATCTTAATGTTTAAACTTTATCTAAATTGTTAGAATCGTTTATGAATGATGATAATTATGATCGATATAACAAATATATATTAAAGTACATAGAACCTACTTTGTGCAAATAAGGGTTGTAAAGTCAACCAGTTTTAGTTGGGAGCCACCTCTCAAACCAATGGCCCATGTATAGAGGATATTAATACAAACATCAAATGCTATGTAACAAAATGTCGTAAGGTGTTAGGTCCTCCTGATATGTGAAAATAAACTTTAAATTATTTCTTTAACATCAAAATAAAAAAAAACCCGACTCTTTGTGAATACTATGCCAGTCTCAATATTTATATTTTATCAACCCCTTTTTATTTAAATTTATATTTTGGACGTAATTGATGAACACCTGTACTCTCAAAAAAGTGTGACGTCATGCGTTACATAGAAACGTTATTGATAAGTAACTAACCATAGCAACGTATTGAAGTATGCAAAATGGCGCAAAATAGTTCTTATGAAGTTATCGCGTATCGCCCGTAAACCAACTTTACAGACAACCATTGTTATTATTATTAGTTAATTGTTTTATTAGATTTTTTTACAATAATAAAATATTTTGTATCAAATACTTACTGGAGATTTAAAGATAATTTATGATACCTAATCAAAATTTAAATATGAACAGCAAAATATTACATTATAACATCAATAAAAACATGTGAAATTCGCAGACAAACGATAAAACTAGATCAGTTATTTAAAAATAACTTGACTATTAAAAATAAGTTAAAAAACCTTAATTGGTCCATCGTAAAAATTTCGCATAATATCGTCATAATTTGTCAAATGTCATAATTTGATAAAAATACGACTAAATAAAGGCCTGCGCCCACTACGGCGTATCATACTAAAATTGATCTACAATAAAAACTTGATTTTTAAAATATCATGCACCTCTTTGGAGAAGTTTTATCTCTTTGGACCTATATAATATCGGTAAATATAAAATTCAAAGTAGTGTCTGACAAATGAACGAATCGGGCTATTTGGCATACACTTTTATGAGGTATGCATTTTGCTAAGAACGGTTTTGAAAAATTTAAACACAAACTCTATGAGCTCTTTTTTAAATTCTCCAAGTTTTAAATTAATTTAAAGACAAAAATTCATTTTCGTTTCTAAACCTATTCCTTAAGTAAAAAAACCGGCCAAGTGCGAGTCGGACTCGCGCACAAAGGGTTCCGTACCATTATATTCTGTTTTTAGTGCGGCTACAGTGTTGTTATAGAGGTAACAGAAATCATCTATGAAAATTGCAACTGTCTAGCTATCACGGTACATGATATGCAGCCTGATAGACAGACACACATAAACAGTGGAGTCTTCGTAAAAGGGTCCTGTTTTTTACCTTTTATTCTTAAATGAATAGAATTGATCCTTATATATTAGAATGAAATAAAAATAAATAATCAAAAACACTAAAAATAAATTCCAAAATTTTTTAATCAAAATTAATAAAAATAAAAAATGTACGTAAATAAATAAATAAAAGTAGGTCTACCCGTTTTCACCATTGCAGCGGTAGTGCCCCTCTTTGAGGAGTGACCGTGAGTTCCGCCTGACGCAGGTCTTCACCGGACACGGGTGTTTCGGGAGGTTCCCGTTCAGGATCAGGCGGGAGGACACGCCAGGGTGTCACCACTGTGCGGATCGCCCAGAGGACACGGTGGAGCATACGGTGGAGGTCTGCCCCGCTTGGGCGGAGCATCGCCGTGTCCTCGTGGAGGCGATCGGCGGCAGCGACCTCTCGTAGGGCCGGGCCCCTGGTTCAGACCATGGTGTGGAGCGAGAGGGAATGGGAAGCAAAATTCTCGTGTCGCGGTGTTTGTTTCCAAACTCCTCCGAAATGGCTGAACCAATTTGCATGAAATTTTGTGTGCATGAGTTCCGCCTGACGCAGGTCTTCACCGGACACGGGTGTTTCGGGAGGTTCCCGTTCAGGATCAGGCGGGAGGACACGCCAGGGTGTCACCACTGTGCGGATCGCCCAGAGGACACGGTGGAGCATACGGTGGAGGTCTGCCCCGCTTGGGCGGAGCATCGCCGTGTCCTCGTGGAGGCGATCGGCGGCAGCGACCTCTCGTAGGGCCGGGCCCCTGGTTCAGACCATGGTGTGGAGCGAGAGGGAATGGGAAGCAAAATTCTCGTGTCGCGGTGTTTGTTTCCAAACTCCTCCGAAATGGCTGAACCAATTTGCATGAAATTTTGTAGGTCTGAGAATCGGCCAAAATCTATTTTTTTATTTTTTTTTGTTAATCGCATAACAACGTTTGCTGGGTCAGCAAGTCTAATATATAAAATTCTCGTGTTGCGGTGTTTGTTTCCAAACTCCTCCGAAACGGCTGAACCGATTTGCATGAAATTTTGTGTGCATATCGGGTAGGTCTGAGAATCGGCCAACATCTGTTTTTTTTTTAATCGCTGAACAACGTTTACTGGGTCAGCTAGTAAGTTTATGATTATTAAAAAAAATATACTATGTGATGTAACTAAAAATTTAAGATTTTCGGAATTTTTCCTATATGTGTACTTTATAACGTTGCTTCATGCCAAATTTCAAGATTCCAGGTCGTCTGGAAGTATCCTTTAGGTTTTGATTCCCTTGCGAGTAGTTGCGAGTTTCAAAATATGCGGCTTTAATTGCTGTATCTTTTGATTGCGTTGACGTAGAAGTTTGATTTTGTTACAGCTTAAAGATATTATAGACTTGAGTATTTGTTAAGAATTTCAATATAATACCACTACGCGTTCATGAGTAAAGGGGTAATAAGTTTAAAATTATTAAAAATATTTTTATTATATGATGTAACTAAAAATTTATGCTTTTCGCAATTTTTCCTTTATCTGTGTTATAAGACGTTGCTTCGTACCAAATTTCAAGATTCTGAGTTCACGGGAAGTACCCTGTAGGTTTTGATTCCCTTGCGAGTAGTGGCGAGTTTCAAAATATGCGGTTTTAATTCCTGTTTCTTTTGATTGCGTTGACATAGAAGTTTGATTTTGTTACAGCTTAAAGGTATTATAGATTTGAGTATTTGATATGAATTTCAATATAATACCACTACGCGTTCATGAGGAAAGGGGTAGTAAGTTTAAAATTATTAAAAATATTTTTATTATATGATATAACTAAAAATGTATACTTTTCGCAATTTTTCCTATATCTCTGCTATAAGACGTTGCTTCATACCAAATTTCAAGATTCTGAGTTCACGGGAAGTACCCTGTAGGTTTTGATTCCCTTGCGAGTGTCGAAAATTTGCGGCATAAACGGGAGTATCTTTTGATCGCGTTGACTTAGAAGTTTGATTTTTTCACAGCTCCAAGAGACCATAGACTTGAGTATTTGATATGAATTTCAGCTTGATACCTCCACGCGTTCCTGAGAAAAAAGGTCTTGACAGACAGACAGACAGACAGACGGACAACAAAGTGATCCTATAAGGGTTTCCGTTTTTACCTTTTGAGGTACGGAACCCTAAAAACATACTTCTTTAGGTTTTTTTTTCAACTTTTAAGTTTTTCCCGTCTATTTTATAATTCAAATATGTAGAAATAGATTTCATTTACATACAACAACAATTTTCTGTGCAATAATTAACAATTTTGCCATTTTGCTTCTTCGTCCTAAAGCGTTGCTTGTAGATGCAGTCCCCACCCGAAACGATGCTCTGGGCGTCGACTCTTATATATATGAAACAGCTAAAATAACAGATGGTTTTTAAGTCAATATTTGAAATTTGTCGTTGCCAAAGGTCAAAATACTATGCATACATTATGCCAATTCAAACGACACTAGCCGTAATAAATTATACATTTTATTGCCGCGGTATTGTTTATATTTTCGTGACACTTTCTTAGACCAAATATTATAATACCTACATTTAATTTTCTAAACCGTTAAATTCTGTATCATTGAATAAATTTATAGATTAATATTTAATTTTATTGTTTTTTAATTTGTTCGAAAATTTAAAGGCGTAGAGTTAGTTTCCAACGGTGTTAGAAAACCAGTAGTGTTTTGTTTGTATCGACGGCACGGTACGAAAGTGCAATAACTCAATTTTCTTAATTATTAAACTTGGACGTTTTTTATTGTCTGTCAAAAGAACGGTTTCTCTACATGTGACAATCATGTCGTAAACTTTGGGAAATCATGTTAATGAAGTTAAAAAGCACTCTTGAATACACAATGGGGCCACACATTCGGATATTTTATTTACGTGCTTTAGCAGCAGCATGTCCAAAGTTTTGACTTTACACGATTCGCGTATGATAAGTAACGAAATATAAAATAAATATTTCATGTCAATACACACGACACCATCTAGCTCTAAGCTAAGCAACTATGCTGTGTTATGGTGACAAGACAAGAGATCATTGCTTATTTTCCTGTTTTTTTTTTGTATAATAAATACTTATATTATTTATACAAACATTTTTAGGTATTTGTTAACAGAAACAAATATCTGTACACCAATACTTGTTCGATGGCGGGAATCGAACCGGCAACTTACTGCTCTGCGTCGCAGGTGGGTGTCACCCACCGCCCCACAAAGAACACTCCCGACTAGTTCACCTTTCATACAAAAGAAACAAAATCAATATAGGTTCAGCCGTTCGGGAGCTACGATACCGCAAACAGACACACACACAGAAACGTCAAACTTATAACACTCCGTCGTTTTTGTGTCGGGGGTACATACGGTACAGTGGACGTAATCCCTTAGATATCTAAAGTTAGGTCACCATCGAATTCAATAATTTTAACAAGAGAGTCTATCGCAAATTCACCTTTAAACCTTAGATAGGTTCAGATACAAGCACTAGGTATTTATCAAGCCCCAGACATACCAGATAGTCACTATTTGTTAGAAGCCTAAGCAAACTAAATTCCTATTTACACCGATGAGGAGATAGGTTTGTTTGGATGGACCTTTATGGGGTTTCAGATTATAAAGTTTTGTTTGTCTTTGAATTAATTTTATTAAATATATTATTAGAAAATTAAAGAAGAAGAAATAAAACAAAATATAAATCGATATTTCTTATTGAATCGCGGTCTCAGATGTAGCACGCTTCTGTATCTGCAAGACACCTGAAATCAATATATTTAATATTGAAAGTCCTGACTGATTGTGCTAACGCAAAGTTAAAACGAATCTTGTTAACAGAGCCATAAGACATAGTATCCGCTAAGAAAGGATTTCGGAAAATTCAACTCCTACGTGAACGATGTATTTGGTAAAAGCTAAATAAATTAAAATTTAAAATTATAAATTTCTTAAAAAAAACACATTATCTATACCTACTAATTTTATAAAGAGGAAAGATTTTTTTATATTTTTGTTTGTAACGAATAAGCTCCAAAACTACTTGACCGATTTTGATGAAACTAAAAAATAAATAAATTCATTCAAAATCAAATAGGCTACTTTTATCCCAATATTCCCACTGGATCAGGAGTTATTCTGTATTTAAGTACTAAACAAATATTCCTAGAATTTAAAAGGAAATCTTTTAGCAAAAATCTCATAAAACCATATAAAATGGATGCAATAATCTAACAAATATTAGCAGCAAACATCGGCCGACGTGTGCGCAGAATAAATCATGTTGATTATTCGCGATACGTCTGCCCGCTAGGTGGCGCCCGATCTAGATAAACCTTTTACGTTGCTCCTACGCAGGGCAATGCATTTATCAGATCAACTATGGGAGATGGCGAAAAAATATTCAGCAAATAGGGTGTTGATGTTTATGGTATGTTAGATTTTATTACGGGAAAAAGTTGCGAGTTTTATGATGGGTGTAGAAATTGTAGAATAGGTTTGTGTTTGATTTGCGAGGCTTTGACTGTTTAGGTTTGTGGAAAATATGGTCCTATAATGTTAGTAAATAAATATTGCAAGACGTTAAAAATAGTGCCATCTTTAAACCGATTTCGATAAATCTTAGTACGATTCGTTTAATACCTATTGAGAATAGGAACAGTGGTGCGGCTGGCGAACACCAGCGTAAAACGCCAAAGGTTCCGGGTTTGGATCCCACCTCCAACAAATATTTATGTTATATTTGTTTCTAGTCGGAATATTGTTGTATGTATATTACTAAGTATATATTTACGTAATAAAGTACTTGCATAATAATGAATTTTTCTGGTCATCATAACACAAGCCTAGCTATTAATTTGATTTTCGATATTTCTACGAGATAGAGTAAACAGTAGATAAGAACGCTGTTATTAAGTAATAAAATAATATAAAAAATAATAAATGATTACAACTATGTTTATGTACAATTTCTAAAACGTTATCTAAATAATCTGCCTAAATTAATTAGGAAGATCATTAAGTTCTTTAAGATGAGTAATAACAATTAATCTTTGAAGGTGAAATTGCAAAAAACTTATTAATTGGGTTGTTATTGCGAATTATTTTACTGGGTTTCTACCTACTAGTTTGTATAGATTTTTTTTAAACTAGCTTTTTTATTCTGCGCTTCTGGTCGGAGCTAGTTTGGCTGGAGTCAACGATCACGCAATGGACAGTGTAATTGCCTATGTGCGGAAATCTAGGCTCTCAACTACTATATCCGGAACTTCGTCCACGTAGAGGTTCATTTTTTTTTATCCTAGGTTAAGCGAATGTCTACGTTTCAATAGCTATATGTGTGTAAAATTTATCTGTCCCTTGGTTTGAGTTATCCGTTAATGTGTCAGTCAGTCAGTGAGTCAAGATTTTGACTTTTTTTAGATGGTATAAATAAACCCGTGGACATAATACTGTTATAAGAAATAGGTGGGTCCTATTTCTATCAATTTAATCCAAAGTTCATAACCCAACAATATCTCATGAATACATATCGCGTTTTCCTTCTTTTCTCACAAGTCACGTCCAAAGATCAGCTTCAAAAGATAAATGACTGATGCAAAATGTTCTAAAGCAGATAAATTAGTTTAACGGGGAACGTTGAATGTGGTTCAATAGGCTGGCGTTTTCCTTATGACTCAGGAGTTGGAATTTCATAGTAGCATCATCAGATTACTGACTTTCTGATGGCCGATATTAGTAGCTGGAAAAACTTAAGACAGAACTAACATAGCTACACATAGATATAGTAACATAGATATGTACGTTTCAAATTCGAGACAAATAAAATATAGCCTTCTTCAGAAGTGGGAAATTCGAAGAATGAATGTCTTAAGATTTCTATTTTTGGGAGAGTTAAGGCACATATATTGTTTGTCTCGATTCGTAAGTAAAAGTTTGTCTCAAAGTGCACCATGCAAATATCAGATCTCCCCTATGGAACGACGAAGATTTTGATAATTACTTTCAAATGCTCTCCAACTTATTTAATTTCCTTGCAAAGAATCCACAACAAAATTATCAAAGTACTACATCATTAATTATTTCACACTCACAAAGGAATTATACAAAAAAAAAAAACAGAACTACTCCATTTAACTCAAATATATAAATATAAAACTTGTGCCTGGTAAAGAATATAGCATCCAATAATTTAAGTTCAAAACTCAGAAAAAAACTAAAAACACAACGATTAAGAAACAAAAAAACTTGTAGTAAGACCTCATAGAACTACGTATGGGAAGATAACTATAGTATCTGAAGGAGTAAGGCTATATAATGATCTGCCTGATGATATTAAAGAATCGGATAGTGTAAACATTTTTAAAAGAAAACTTAAATTCCATATTACCAAGCTAGAATAATAACTTTTATTTTCTTTCTCAATTAACTTGTTATTAGAACTAGCTACTTAACTGTTAACACGTCAGTGGTGAATAATTAACTACCTACTTTTATGTTTATATCAAATTTTAAGTGACAATCTGTAGTCTGCCAGGTCTGAAGAAACTTAAGACATATCTATATAAATAAAAATGAATTGTTGTTCGTTAGTCTGATTAAAACTCGAGAACGGCTGAACGGATTTATCTTATCTTAGTCTTGAAATGTTCGTGGAGGTTAAAAGGCGAGAAAAAATCGAATAACCGATATTCCCACGAGATCGGGACAAACGCGGGTGAAACCGCGGGGCGCAGCTAGTAGATAATATGTATCAAATTGGTACTTTCTAGAGAATTCTTATGATGTATTTTCTAGTACCGGAAGAGTCTAGGTTTGCTAGCCAGTGCCAAGTAAAATATTTGCATCAAGTAGGTACTTAGTCCAAATTGAGCATTTATTGATAGTATTGAGTGGTTATTGAGTGGTATATTGTTGAGTGGTTTACATTGTTATAGTTTGGAGTAGGAATTATTATGTTTTCAGTGTTTATAGGAAATTAATACCTATCACATAATATGTAGAGCAGTACTGTGCAGCCACAAAAGTAGGTTATGTTTTGGAAAAGTTTTTGTTTCACTGCCATCTTCCTACCTTTACTCTCGTCCCTCGAACATGCTATTTGATGGTATTTAAGTCATGACATCTTAGACCGCATCGTCACTTACCGTCGTGTAGTGGTCAAACGCTGACTATAATTTAAAAAATGAACGTGTCACGCGTTTTTTAAAAGCTTTTATTTAACTTGCAATGTAAGTATGTATGTTTGTACGGGTCGAATCTTGCAACTTAATTTTGATCCACTTCCCGGTTATTTATTTTTTTCTTATATGGGAGACTAGCTGCGCCCGACGGTTTCACTCGCATAAGTCCCGATCCCGTAGAAGTATCGGGATAAAAAGTAGCCTATGTGTTAATCCAGGTCTCCAGCTATCTACATACCGAGTTTTATCCCAATCGGTCCAGTGGTTTTAGCGTGAAGGAGTAACAAACATACACACGCACACACACACATACGCACACACAAACTTTCACATTTATAATATTAGTAGGATTAGTTATCGGTCTCCTTTTTTTTCTGTCTCTTATGGCTTTCGTTACGCGTAATGCGTTACATTCTTTCTCGGCGAGGTCTCCTAAGGAACCAAAAGAAGAGTGGGTATGACCTCAGGGTGCAGCTAGTTATCTAATAGTTGGCAACTGTACCTACATAATATCACAAGCTGACTTCCGGCCCAGTCTCCTCTTTATCACACGTTTAAATCGGCTACTGCTTGTTAGTGCTATCTGATGATGACTCTAATCAGTTTTACTTGAGATTTGAGATGGAAAAATTGCTTGTATTGCCGTGTTCGGAAGGCTTTTGTAACTTTTGAAAAACATATCTAATAGGTATATTTAAACGAGCAATTCTTGTGTAAATGTGTGTAATCGGGATCTCGACGACCCAGTTGGCACAATGATCACTATGCCGGACTGCCAAACACATGGTTGAGGGTTCGATTCCCGCCTTAGACAAGTATTTATGCTTAGATATTTGTCTGTGGTCTAGTTGTTTTTATGAATTACTAGCTGCGCCCCGCGGTTTCACCCGCGTAAGTCCCGATCCCGTGGGCATATTGGGATAAAAAGTATCTTATGTCCGTCTCCTGGCTCTAAGCTACCTCCCTACCAATTTTCACCCAAATCTGTTCTGCCGTTCTTGAGTTATAAGTGGTGTAACTAACACGACTTTCTTTTATATATAGACTAGCTGCGCTCCGCAGTTTCACCTGCGTAAGTCCCGATCCCGTGGGAATATCAAAATGAAAAATAGCCTATAGCCTTCCTCGATAAATGGACTATCTAACACAAAAATAATTTTTCAATTCAGACCAGTAGATCCTGAGATTAGCGCGTTCAAACAAACAAATTTATAAGCTTTATAATACTAGTATAGACTCCGCGGTTTCACCCCCGTAACTCCTGATCCCGTGGGAATTTCAGGATAAAAAATAGCCTATAGCCTTCCTCGATAAATGGACTATCCAACACAAAATAGACATAGTTAGACAGCGTTACTTGTTGCATGTCTAGTAATCGATCGACCCGGCAGATCAGCGCGAAAATTAAGTCGGCAACCACGAACACCGCCGTGCTTGGTTCATCAGGGGTCCGCAACATATATTATGAATTTTTTTTACTCACTTATTAAAAAAAATCCTACTAATATTATAAATGTGAAAGTTTGTGTGTGTGTTTATTACTCCTTCAAGCAAAAACTACTGGACCGATTGCGACGAAACTCGGTATATAGGTAGCTGGAGACCTAGATTAACACATAGGCTACTTTTTATCCCAATATTCCCACGGGATCGGGACTTACGCGGGTGAAACCGCGGGGCGCAGCTATATTTAATATGTTTATATTTTTATTTTGTAGAGCTTGATATTTCTATACGACTACAAGCACTATTTTCACGACACTGGAGTTATTACGGGTAGATATTGATTGTCAG
Source organism: Idaea straminata (assembly GCA_951213275.1). NCBI lineage: Eukaryota > Metazoa > Arthropoda > Insecta > Lepidoptera > Geometridae > Idaea > Idaea straminata. The sequence continues at coordinate 1,192,591 of OX577858.1, forward strand.
AGGCGACCGTATCGGACATTTTCCCTTAGCGAGCGTTTGCTGCATGCCCGACGGCAAAAAAAAACGTTTTGTACATAAATAGATACAATCATACTGACAAAGGAACGTAAATTTTGCTAGAATTAAAACAGAGACGCTTCTCTCGGTTTGCTCGTTCGGTCAAATAAGTTTTCCAAGGCCAACTTGCCCAAGGTGCCCGAAAGGCTAGCTGCATTGCCTCTTTGGACGCAATGCCAAAGTAGGTGCCAGCACTATGGTAACCTGCGGCTGACTGCGGCTACTAATGATTTTATCTCCACCTAATTTTTAAGACGGATCAAAGTGATGGCAAATTGTATGGTTCCAAATAAATAAATAATTTTGATATGATTTAATTTAAGGGGTAGGTTTTTAGACGAAGTGATAAAGATGTTTGTGACCCCTGTATCCGTAGCACGGCAGCGGGTAACAAAGAGCGAGGCGAGGCGAGCAGGACCGCGTGCAGCCAATAACCTATGTTCCTGCTTGTTATTTATTGTTCTAACAGCTACTGGGTACAGTAGTTGTTCACGTCACGATCCTGCTACGTCACAGATTAACTAGCGGACGCCTTGTGGAGTTGTTTTAGAAGCTTTCCTGAATGTTGTTGTGTTTACTGTCTACCGCAACAACATCATGCTGAGTGTTAAGTGCGATAGTAGAGGTGGACAGGCAACCCGCTAAGAAATTAATTAGTTAACGTTAAGTAACACAATCAAACCATTACATTGATCAAATAGTGTCATATCTCAAAAAAGAGAACTGTCGAGGAAAAGGTGTCTAAAGTAATAATCTTTTTTTTCTGGTTTTCTACTCTTCATTTGAAAACTAATAGAATTAGCGATATGAACATTTCAGTAGATTTGAATAATTTTTAAGCTTTATAAAATGTTGTATTAGGTTTCCTGAAAATATAAAATAAATAATATTGTGTTTTAGTTATGACACTATTTGAGCGGAGGTGCGATGTGTGTACGTAACTCCATGCGAACCCAACTCGACCAGTTTTTTTTGGTAGCAATGTACTTACTCTGAATTCTAGCCTAAATTCATATCATTTGTTTCAAATTCAAATTCAAAAATCATTTATTGTGAACACAGGTATAAAATGTTGTTACATAGCATGATACACAAAATATGTCCTATGTGATCGACCTTTCGGCATACAATGTACAGGGTAATTTAATACTAAGGTAGGTATAGGTTTTTTCTATTACTACTCTAAGAGATCAATGCATTAAAAGGATATAAAAAGTAATAACAACAGTAAAGACTAATAAATTAATTAGAAAATTATCAGATCATTATCGTATTTAAAAAAAAAATGTTTAAGTATATAAGTAAGTTAATTTTTTTTATAAATGATAGGTCAGCGTTTAACCACTATCACACCTGTAGATGGCGATGCGTTCTTCGACCCCTAAATTATCTACTATACCTACACTACACTATAAGTACCTACACGTCAGGAAAGTCGCGTCGTCGTTAGAAACTGGTTCGTTAGCGCAGACAAGTGATTCCAAAATATATATATTTTTAACTAGCTGCGCCCCGCGGTTTCACCCGCGTAAGTCCCGATCCCGTAGGAATATCGGTTATTCGATTTTTTTCGCCTTTTAAACCTTCCCTAGACCTCCACGAACATTTCAAGACTAAGATAAGATAAATCCGTTCAGCCGTTCTCGAGTTTTAATCAGACTAACGAACAACAATTCATTTTTATTTATATAGATAGAAGATAGAAGATTGTTTTCATTTTTTTGCAGAGACATTTTTGAGGTGGCACTATAGTACGGTAAGAATTAACACAAATCTGTTTGGATCTCCTTCGTGCACCGGAAGGACGCGGACGTATGATTTAAAACTACGACCCCCACAATTTTTCATAGTATTATAATTGGACAAACAACGATGAATACGAAAGCGCGATAAAACTGCGCATAAAATATCACCTTAGACCTTTTCCAACATAAAAGGAAACTGGACTGGATCTTAGCAACAAATTGACTAAGTACACTCGCAGACGTCAGACTTTTTGTCGGCCGATCTTGGTATCAGTATGAAATGAAACTGTAGGGCTGTTGAGTCATGTCGTTTTAAGATTTATTTATCACATTGTTTATAAGTTTCTTTACAGGATAAGCCCATGTGATAGTGAAATTATTTATAAATATACATATATACGTATACAAAACCTAAATTTTTATTTTTATTTAGTTTTGTATACATTAAAATTAAAATACATTGGGTTGTTTGCATTGCATTGTTGATACTCATGTGAATCAGATTCGAAGCGATATTTTTGGTTGATTGCTCTGGAAGGAAATGGTGTAGTATATGGTCAATTGGTCACGAATTGTGAGATGTTTAGTATCAAACTTTACTCGCAAGGAGACTCTGCGAGTAAAGTTGCATACTAAATTAATTTAAAAAAATTTCAATGATTTAAATTTTCAATGATAATTTAAAGAAATCTCAATGTAACTTACCAATAACTTATTTTTCTTCTCTTAACTTCTTTTTCTTGATAACGTTTTCTTCTTCTTTATCATCTTAATCTTTTTATTTTTCTTCATCTCGATAACTTAAGTAGTAAATTAACCATGTTAGTTTAACTAATTGAAGATTCCATTCAAAAGTAAACTATCAACGAATAAAAGTCTATCGTCTGCAAGACCTTTTAAAGTAATGTATAAAAAGCAAATCGTCTCAAAATTACCTGATTAATTGTTTAATTAATTGCTGCGCAGGAGTTTTGGCCGCCATTTTGGATACAGTTATGATGGCAGGGCAGGTGAGTCATGTCCTTTTGAGATACTTTTGTGAATCAGATTCGCAGCGACATTTTTGGTTGATTGCTCTGGAAAAAATAAATTGTATATGGTCATGGGTTCTGAGATCATGGTTTTGTTCTAATTTGTCTTAAAATTATGATCAATATCAAGTAATATTGGTTTCAAAGTTTTAACATCTTCCAATTTCATTTTAAAATAGCTCTTTACGGCTCTCCTGGACTAGATGGCCGATATGAGTGAATTAAAAAAGTTACCCAGGATTCGAAGCGTTACTATTAAAATATGGTACTTACTTAAATAAAGGTATTGAAAATTGTATTTCTGGTAGAAACAGAATCTTAATATTATTCCTGGAATATAATATACATGTATCAATTTTCTCCCAAAAAAACATCGAAACTTCACATTATACTGTTTACAAAATGCGGTATCAAAATTAAAGCGCTCGATACATTATCCAAAAACACCGGTAAATAATTAAATCTTCCAAAAAATTAATTTCGAATTTCGAAACAGACAAATTGTCTTCGGCAAAAAAGACCGAGAGCGTCCGATGGTTTCCGACGAATTCACTTATTAATTTTCATGAGTGGGTGCTCCAATTTTTTGTTCGGTAAACTTTGGTATTACGAATGCCGGTCCGGTGGTACGGTTCGAACCTCGTAAAGTTTTATGTCACTTCCTTGCATGGTTTTGGTCATCGTATTTGTTGACTTACGATTGGTATGTCCATTTACAAGTTTTGGCCGCGACTACGACCGCATCTCGTTTGAAACAAAACCATTTCTTAACCTACGTTAGCGTAGCTGTGTGTCAAATTGTACCCCAATCCTTCCATTGATTTCAGCTGTGCGTTGATATTATCAGTTAGTCTGAACTTTGAATTTTATATTTATAGACAAAACAAGAGCAAACTTAGCTCAGTATTATAAAAGTCGAGAACATCGAACACTAAACCAAACCTGCTACCTACTACCAAGACTTCGTAAATCTCATATTTATTGCGAACTACCGTCGTAAATTCACCACTAAATGCCGGTTAAGACGTTGTTGAGTTATACAACTGTCAGAATTGTAGAGTTTTCTTTGAAGGGTAAAGGGTAAACTAAAAATTATGTGTCTGATTTGTAGAGAGCGGCGAATAAAAGCTTTCGCCATCACCGTCTCAGGTTGGCGAGAATATCTAAAAGTTTTGCTCCCATGACCATTTAAATAGCGGTCGTTGGGTGAAATAGAAGTTTTGCTATTATAATAAGTATCTTTTAACTTTGAACATTTTGCTTTAAAAACTGCCTAATCCTTATTGATTGCTTCGCGCTGTGATTTTTGTCGCCTACTTTTGGGCCCCGTGGGAATTTCCTTAAATTAACTTAAAGATCATTAATGATAATTAACTAATACTTAAAAAGGGTCATTACCATCTGTTTTACTATTTGTTATCTGTGCAAATCTCGTGATTAGGTATAGATAGGAACAATAATTATGGTTGTGTGTTAATGGTAATTAAGTCACCTTTGGCTTTTAAAATTAAGAATATTCTCTATTTAGATAATAACAAGCATTAAGCCATTAGAGAAATCGTCAGGGTTGTCAACGCAAAATATAAAACTTTTGCAAAAAAAACTTTATTAAGTATGTAGTAGGTTACTTACCTACTTTTTATTATAAAAATTAAAGTGCCGTTACGAAGATGACCAAAGCGGGCCTGATCAAAAAACTGTCAAATTCAATATCTCATCTCAGCATGCTAAATATTATTTAAAAAATGTTACTGTTATTTTCACCGAAATTAAGGTGAAATACTCGAAAAGCGAGTCGGGTCATCTCCAGCCTTGTAGGGACGACGAACGGGCGGTCGAAATAAATGATGCCAAAATCGTTTCCGTGAGCGCACGATGATCGCAAAAAACACGTGTCACACCAATAAATCATTCGATGTTGCCGAGTTGAATTTACTCGATTAAACGTAAGAATCGATTGGCGATGCAACGATTATACGAATACGAGTATTCGAATACGTCTGTGTTTATAGAGAGAGTTTTAAAGAATGCTGGCTCGTTTTTGTTTGCGTTCAGAGTTCGCCTTTTTAAATGTCACTTTTTTCGGGCACCGTTTTGTTTTAAATGCTTTTGACATTGTATTTATTTTTAATTTATGGGCGGATGTTGAGAAAACTATTTCATAATTAAACTTTTTCTTTATTATTTATTGGTTTGCTGTACCATTGTTTTTATTGACAAACAATCTTTGCTTGGACAGTTTTTCGCTGTGTTACCCAATAGTGGTTCTTTCTGGTTATAATATGACAATAAATTACTAAGTGATTCTAACCAATTATCAATTGCCCAATATCTTAACTTAAACTAAACGTAAAACAGTTTAGTAAAATCGATTTTTCGAATAAATTAAGATTATTATGGGCATATTCGTCTGTCACCTTTGTTGCCATGGCGATAAATCACATAAATCGTAGTCAATTACCATAATTGCCGTTTGATATTTTATGTTAACGATAAAGTATGAACACCATATTTTTTGTATTGACAACCCTCAAATGTTTTTAATGAAAATCTATTGGTTAGATAAACTGACTCTTTTAAATGCTTATAATTAATACTATCTTTAAATTAGTTGTATTAGAATGAGTTCAAGATTGGTCAGTCGGCAAGCTTTGAGAAAAAAATGACGATTAGATAATTTGGTTTTTAATTTCTTAAATAACGCTCAAGGCAAAATTATTATAGTTACGTACCTGCCAATGATAAGATTGGTAGGTACCCAAACATAATGACATAACTTTTTCTTTCTTTTTTTACATACATAATATGTGACCCCCGTAGACAACATTATACTAATATTTATTGATGAAAAGAAACGAAATAATTAAATAAATCATAACTGACACACCGAAATCGCATCTTTAACAAAAATCAATAAACCGATCGATTAAAATTCGGTATCACTTCGAACGTTGACAGCAAAAAGTACCGCTTTTTCATACAAATTCATTCGAATAATCGAGATTCACCGGTTTGGAAACAAAAAAAACCCCACATAAGTATGAAAGTAATTAAACGGTTGCAAGGCAAAGACGGTCATACCCAAGATGTTTTTGGACAAAATTCGTAGCATTGTGCACTCCAAAATTGAGCCATAAATATTCTACACGTAATTTTCGATTGTCAGCGAAAATTTTGTCTGGAAGTTTTGCATATCGGACCATTGGGTTGTCACGCATTTTAGCAAACTCGCAAAATTATATGTAAGAAAAGAAAGATAATATGTATCAAATAGATAATATTATGATGGTATTATTAAGTATATGTAACGGAATGTTGGGAGACCACTGCCCGGTGGACCGCCGACATTGTAGCGGTTGCGGGTAATCGGTGGATGGAGGCGGCTCAGGACCGCTGTTTGTGGCGTCATATGAGGGAGGCCTATGTCCAGCAGTGGACGTGTATGGGCTAATATGATGATGATGATTAAGTATATCACTGCATCGGTGATTCGATAAATAATCCGGTGGTCACTGGTCATATATCAGAAGATAGCAGAGCCCCATCATTATTTCAGCATCAATCCCGATCCCGGGAGAAAATCACAATAAAAAGTACCCTATGTTTATCGCAAGGAACATAGGGTACTTTTTTTTTTGTTTCAGCGTATCCTCTAACCTTTGGTTGTTCCATTATATTCTGTGGCTTTGGCTTGAAATATAGGGATTCAAGTACAATAGGAATATTTAGAGATATAGGTCGAATTTATCTCAAATCTTTAGATTTAAAGAATACGAATTTTCACATCCCTATTTCGGATACTTTTACCAAATTTTCGCTTGAAGAGGATTGTGACTCGATTAAAAACACTAAATATGCAGCCAATTTTGTACCTGCACTAAAATTTGCATAAACTGCGCGAGAGTTTATCTTTATAGCATTTAATGCGTGAACGTATTATGTCATTATTAAGATTTTTTTATTGTCTTCTTTTTCTTTTTTTATACCTACCTAAGAGCCGCCCTTGGTGCCAAATAGGTAAAGAATCTTATTTATAGACAATCCATTCAAATATTATAATTTTTAAGCTTACCTTGTATAAAAACTATGTGCAACCCTTTTTACAAGATGGCGGCCGCGGGACCAGAGTTGCAACCCCACAAACTTGGACTTTCCTTTGTAATAGAAAAATTAAATTGCGTCCGCTAACAAATGTTACCATGCAATAAAGTAAAATAAGGTCTAAGGGAAGGTATCCTGAGCCCTCATCAGTAGGAAGGAAATATAGGTAAGCTTAATTTAACCGGCACTAATTCAAACCGGAACAAAATAACCACATAAATAAAAAATAGAAAAGCAACTGGCATTGAGACAATTTCCTGCCAAAGAATTAAAAATAAACCATTATAATAAACTTTCGTTTTAAAAGACTTATCTCAACTTTAACTAGAAAAGATCTGACTAATTATAAATGATTGTAAATAAATCATACAGTAGCAGAACTATATCGCAGATTAATAGAATCAACGTGAAAATCTATGAAATATCTCAATCTGGGGATCAATTACTATTACAGAGCATTGAATTGTATAGAGTTGCCGCTGTGAAAATTACTTACTTTCTACGGCGCTAAAACCGGGTGGCGAAAATAGAAATGCTGACACATTTGACGAACGAAATACGATTAGCAATTATAATGCAAAACGACACCATGTCTCATATTCGATAACTTCGTGATTTTTTACGTCTTTTAGAAATTGGTAGTTAGATAGTTAAATTTAATCTAGAGCTAAGAAAATTGACAAATTGTCTCTAAAGTCAGAGAGAATTATCTGACTATCTTTCAGTCTTTTTCTTCGTCAATTTTTAGTCACCTTTCTGAGGAGCATCATCTATTTGAGGCCTTTGAAACAATTTACTTAAGAAAGCATCATAGAAGACCATCACCTAAATGTGTCGTACTGAAAAATATGACATAATAAATAAGCATTTAAATTTTTAACCAAGAATTTTTACCATTAGCGCCATTGAGCACCATGATAATTAATAATAGACAGGTCTAAATATTGTAAAGTCTTCTTGCATAGGCGTGATTCGCTTAAGCCCGGGGGCACTCGTCGTGACTACTGTTTTCAATGTTTAATAATGTCTTGCCTCGTGGGAATGAGTTTACTACTGATCTTGGCTTCTAAATTGTGATTTATGATTTAACAATTGGGTTTTTGGCGGTACTGATTTGATTTCAGGTCAAACTACATAAGATGAGAGAGTTCTTTTGATTTATGAATGTGTAGTTTTTATGCAATCACAATTTGGTATCAAGTGTTACTTTAAATCTTGATTTCGGCATAAAACAGATTAAAGTCAAAAGACTAAAGAGTTCCAATTTCTCAGAAGTAGACACCTTAAGACACAACAGGCATTGTAACTTAAAATGCTGCGGTGCTTTTTGAGACCCTTCTTCGTTTGGTTAAATATCCCGTTTCCGAGACGCTTTGGCGGTCCGGCGATGAAGCATTATTTGTTCGTCGTAATGCCCTATATCGATTGACAAGGGTCACATAATGCACCGCGTAAAAAAAACACTTTGCCAAGCTTCCATAGGTACTAAGTATCCGGACCACTTTTTGCCGCTAAATTTTGTACTTACTTTGTAACTTCAAAACTCACACTATTTATGTTCAAACTAATTTGTATCCATAATAGGCAAAATACAGAGAACGGTATTGGGCTAGTGATTGATACTTTCATTCCAAAGGTTCGAAATCTGAAGAAAAACGTACAATCGACGCTCAAAAGTCTCTGCTGACCGTAACGTTTATAATCCTGTGCAGCACTATTTGAACATTATAACAACGTAACCTGTGGATCGAACCCACGTCGGATGTACCTACTACTACAACTAAATACATAAGCTCACATGTTGAAAATAATAATCACACTGAGTACTTTTCATTCAAGTATTTATGTTTGTGTGTAACGTCTATTAGAAGAAGGTCGTAACTCCAATACATGTTGATAGTATTATTGTAGCAAACTGATAGTGGACTTCTGCATACCGTACGCTAATTGTCATTGCTCTTACGGTGATGGAAAACATTGTGATGAACGTATTGACGAAGTTCTTTCATCTGGACACGGTCGAATAAAAGGGTACTAGGTGCTGGCTTAGCAAACTCTATCCTCACGCAAAAATAACCCAGCTGAAGAGGTTTAGTTACGGAAAAATAACCCGTATGCAAGTAGGCAAAAGTCATTTTGCTTTTGGCTCCAACATACTCATTAACACCAGTAGTTTTTAATCAACATAGGTATATTGGTAATGTAAAATAACACCTCTTTTCACGACGTTTACGACTGCCAATGTAAAAGTAGTAGCTTACATATTAAACAGGTGTCATTATGATTGCCAATAAATTACAAGTTTTATTGACTTCGAACATAACATTAAACTTAAAAGATACCAAATCTGTACCACAGAATATGTAATAGTACTAAGATTATACTTAAGATTTAGAATTTTATACTATCATGGGTTTTTACTACACGATTTATTTATTATAACACTAGCCCCTGCTTCGCATGGCTATATAATGCATATATTATACATATAAACTCTTATATGTATAATACATGCTCTCATCACTCTATCGATTTAAAAAAACCGCTTCACAATCCGTTGCGTAGTTTTAAAGATCTAAGCATACATAGGGACAGACAGCGGGAAACGACTTTGTTTTATACTATGTACACACATATACAAAAAGCCTTAAAAATAACTAAAGACTCATATAAAATAGATACCTTAGAGACTAACATACATACATATTGATAATATTATGATAAATTAAAGTTAAGTTTTAGGATTTTCTATCTTCGGTCTCGCTTCCCTATAGCGTTGGTATACAATGGGCCAGAAATCTTAGGCAGATTTCTGGCCCATTGTATACCAACGCTTGAGAACATGAACATGTCCTTCAGCATCGCTGGAATCCGGAGCACGTAGGACTTAAAATTAGTCTTTCTTTGGAATTCCAGTTCCAATAGTCTCCTGTTTTAAATAATTTCAGTATATAATAATATGGTATACCCACTTAATTTTGGACTGAGGTAGATTTTATGGGTATGTATAGTAAATACAGGTAAATAAACTATAAATAAAATAAAAAAATAATATTGCAGGACATTCCACACATCGCCATCTAGCCCCAAGCTAAGTAACTACACTTGTGTTATGGGTGCTAGACAACGGATATACTACTTATATACTTGTCCGAAGCGGGAATCGAACCAGCAACTCTGTGTTTAGCAGTCCGGCATGGTGTTCATTGTGCCAACTGGGTTGTCAAATATAGACTATAGAATTTTCCCGCGACTTTGTCCGCGTAGAGTTCGATTTTATGTATGTGACGTTACGGATGTTATGGGATTAATTGAACACGGCTCAACCGATTGAGATGATTCTTTTTGTGTAAGAAAGGATATTCCTGTAAAAATATGGCGAATATCTGATAAGGAACTTTGGAATGATAAAAACAATTGCATCTTGCATCTGCGTGCAGCAAATTGCTCGTTTTCAAGATCTACCAGTAGAATCGACACTTAAATTTTGTAAAAATTGTAATAAAATTGGTAAAAATGGTAAAAATCTATAGTGCACCTGGAATCACCTTCTCATCAAAAAAATTCTCAATGAATTACGATTCAAGTTACAATTTGAAGAACTAAGTAGGTACCTTTTGCATTTTCATTGACGGTGGAAATATAGACTAAATAAGACTAATTTTATAATTTTAATGACCGCTTAAAAATGCTTTATTATTCCGTCTTACAGGATCGCAAGTTTTTGGGTAAAACCATAAAATGCCGATCATTATGAATGGTGTCAAAAATTTGTTGTTTAAAAATACTTTAAAGCTTGTATCCATATTTTAGTTTTATCTATTTAAATCACTTTAATTTATAACCGTTACCTGTCCACTAATAAGCGAAAAACCTATACCGCATTCAGCAACAAAATACCTATACAGAATCATTCCAGTCTACTAATATTTAAAATACGAAAGTTTTTGTTGTACGTTCGTTACTTCTCCGAAAAATTACTTAAGGCGCTCTTCCAGTACCGTGTGTAGGTATTCACATTACCTTAGCCCCCGCTCTCAAAAACGTAGCGTGCTGCGTGCTAATTGTTATATTTGATCGATATGCAAAACATTTTAGCATTATTATCCACAAATATAGTTCCTAGAGGTCAAAACCTATCATTTGATTCAATTTTAGAAACAAACGTTAACTATTATAAATAAATAAATAAATAAATATTGCAGGACATTCCACACATCGCCATCTAGCCCCAAGCTAAGTACTAGACTTGTGTTATGGGTGATAGACAACGGATATATTACTTATATACTTTTCTTTTGCAAATATATACTTAAAATACATAGAAACAACCAGACCGCAGACAATTATCTAAGCATAAATACTTGTCTGAGGCGGGAATCGAACCTGCAACCCAGTGTTTGGCAGTCCGGCATGGTGACCATTGTGCCAACTGGGTATTTTTGAATAAAACCCGATAAACGATCTAATAATTCTCTGTTTTCTAACATTTTTTTTATCGAACGAAGTTGTTCATATCATGTTTTCAACCACAATAAACAAAAATATGGTTATTAAACTACAATATCCATTTATATCCAAATAACAAAAAAAGAGTATTTGATTACTTAGAGTTGCTTAAAACAAAGGTCGATTTTGGTAGCTTTATTAGCACCTGCCCTTAACCAATTATGAACCAAGTCTTGCTTGACTTAGGTACTAATCGACTGATAATAATATCAACGATGTAGAGAAATTCGGAGATTGTGTTCTTTGTGTACTAACTAAAGCTTGTGTTATATAAAAAGGAAAACGTAAATGACTATATACCTATCAACGCACAGCCTACAAACTAACAGGATGGGCTAAAATTTGGCATACATATCGCACCTCCGCTCAAATAGTGTCATAACTAAAAAAGAAAATCGAGAAAAAGGTGTCCAAATTAATAATCTGCTTTTCCGGTTTCTAGTCTTAATTTGAAAACTAATAGAATTAGCGATATGAACATTTTAGTAGATTTGTATGATTTTTTAACCTATATGAAATAGTGTTTGAGGTTTCTGAAAATATGACATAAATAATATTGTTTTTTAGTTATGACACTATTTGAGCGGAGGTGCGATATTGTAGCGTTGGTTCGGGAGATAAGCATCTTCTAAAAAGGATTTGGAAAAATCAATCTATACGGAAGAAGTCACGGTTAAAAGCTAGTCCAATATAGAATTAAATTAGAAGCCAATACCATCTGGAGGTAGCGTGTTCAAAGGCAATTCAAATACCGAAGGTAGATAGCTGGGTACATAAATAGTCGTTCGCTTTACACCTTTAGTTATAAATGTGGGAACAAGTAATACTTTCACTGCAAACTTGTGTGTGTCGTATAATTAATGGGTAAGCTAAACAGCAAGTAATATTCTTAATTATTGTAAACGTCGGTTTAGTAAATAAGGCTTTTATACTGAAAAAAATAAATTCTGAACCAAGAAATAATCCTGATGCTAGAGAATTATGTCTTGTTTTTAGTAAATTAATCATGATAAGCAGTGTTCTTAATTTAAAAGTAATAGTCATAAATTATTATTTGCTACTTTTTAATGGATTCGGACATGTCATATCCATCTTTAGGTAACTTATTATAGTAGAGCACACATGTGCTATTAAACGACCTGTTTATTTTCCGGAGCCTACCACTCACTGGGCAGAGTCAGATTATCTTTATTCTTAAGTTAAGAGGACAGGTTACCGGGGGCTCTCCCTATACAAAAGTAGTCGTTTGTATAGAGAGAGCGCCGGTACCCATTCACCTTAATACTATCGCTATTTTTGAGAATAATATCGTACGATTACCCAATTATTTAATACTAGCGACCTGCTCCGGCTTCGCACGGCTATATTATGCATGTATTTTACATATAAACCTTCCATTTTAATCACTCTATCTATTAAAAAACCGCAACAAAATCCGTTGCGTGGTTTTAAAGATCTAAGCATACATAGGGACAGACAGCGGAAAGTGACTTTGTTTTATACTATGTAATGATAACTCGTAGGAAGTTGCTGTTTTATCTTATAATTTGGGGCGGGATTTTTGATTCTTCTTAGTCGAAATATTCGAGGCCATATCTAACGCCCCGCCTATCTAATAAACACACAATTTAATTCACTAAATTATAATAAAATAAATGCAAATAATATACAAGAAACGTGAAACAGCGAAACCATTTTGACAATCGAAACGCCTCTTCGATCTCATTACAGATATTTAAAATTACAGTAATAGAGTGGAAGATATGCTAATTTTTATACTAACAACTTTTACTAAAAAAAAAACAGTAATCAGTAAATCTTTGAAACTGTTTAAGCTGTCTAAACTGTGTGAGGTTCCTTTTAGAACGTAAGCGAGCGGTAAGAAAAGATTTTTGGAATATTTTTTAACTGCCAACAGCGCCATCTATCCGAACACTAAGCAACTAATCTTATAATATGAGGGTCACAAAATAGATACAATACTCAGGTGTTGTCTGTACCCTTTTGGCTTCGTCCTCACTCTACCCGATGCCATCTCTAACCGATTTAAATTTACCTAACAAAACATCTCAACTCTACTCGATATCCAGTCCGATCTGGATAAAATGGGTCAGGTCTCACGCTATAATATAAAAAACCTGTGTTTTACTAGCAATAGTTTATAAGATCTTTGAATACTAACATTTTGGCCTTGCTACTGCAATAAATGATTTGAATTTGATATTATTATATTTAATTTAAATCTCTTTAACTCATTACCAAATTTTTATTGATATATTTAATTTAAATCTCTTTAAAACTCATCGCCAAATTTTATTCTTAGGTGTGGTCGCGAAGAAAAGTCAACGGGTTAAATATGACCCATCGTTGGGATAATTTCGGTTACTTTACGGTGTTTTTAATATTGAAAATAATGTTATAAAGAGCGTAACAGTTAAATATTATACTGAATAATGTTTTAGTGTCAAGCAGGGTTAAGTTGAAGACAGGTAGCGATTCTATTTAACATCAGGGTCATACCAACATACTTTGAATTTTTAAAGTATAATCTACCTATAAAAATTGGCTTTTTGACCTTTTTTTTACAAATGATAGGTCAACGTTTGACCAGTAACACACCCGCCTGATAGTAGGTGTCGATTGTCGAAGCGGTTTAAGATGTCGGTAACAGGTAGCTTCTAAGCACGCTTGGCTAGATGATACCTAAAGGTCGATTCTCTTAAGAAAAATTGTTCAAATTACATTGCAAAAAAAATAGTCTTGAGAATACCAAAAGATGACTTTGAGGGTATTTTTTGTAATCGAAATACAATAGGAATGATATTGCAATATTGCCTTGCCTTCTGTTCAATGTTCACTTGCGATTTGAATACCCTAAACTATATTCGTCAGGAAAGACAGACGCAGACAATTGAACTGCCCCTTTAGACAAGATTACGATAGCGATATCGCTAATCGACAGATTTTTTTCGTATGAAATTGACATAAGATGAAACTTGTCTACCATTTTTCTCTAACGCGTGAATTTCCGTTGGCTTATGTCAATTTCATGCAAAAAATAGTTTTCTGTAAAATTGGTTTACATACGATAATTTTATGTGATAGCGTCATAAGAAAGCATTGATGGTAACCATAGCGACGATAATACGTTGCTATGGTTAACTTGTCAATAACATGACGCGTTCCCGGAACATGACGTATGACCATGAACATGACGGCTGTGCGTATATGTTCATCAATTTGTTATCACGTCAAAAAACGTAAATATGTTGATTGGCTATATCGATAATGGAAAGAAATCTTGTATAAGGGGGTTGAACTGTATTCTGTTCTCGTCGTGGAATAACTAGTATGAACTACATTTCGTCACTGTTCGAGTAAGTAGGTACCTACTTACTCGAACAGTGACGAAACAGTACCTCTAACTAAAGAAAATCCAGTTTAAACATTCCAACGATATTAGAACGGTATGCGAAAAATATGTGACAAATTAGTATGTTATACCTAGGGTTACCGCAAATAAGAAATATTAGCCTTTATATCTAATCTAGCTAGAATATTTACACAGCTCAAGCAACTTTAATTCATCCTATACAGTCATGACGCTGCAATCGTTTATTCCCACTGAACAGCTTAGTTTTAGTAGTTCGATGGCTGAAATATGTAGGCCTGGGTCTATACCCTCTCAGCTTATTCAACCGTGTCCAGAGGAAATAACTTGCAACTAAACTACAACCATTGATTTTTTCTTAAACTTTTGTGCACTATTAAAATTGCTCATAAAGCTATTTTCCGAAGTTAATAAATTAAAGGAAAATAATTTTTTTTTTAAATAATGTCGCAAATCCTACATTTATCCAGTCCGGCGTGAATATTGACCAGTACCAAAAAATCCTGATATGTCAGGACAAATCCAGGACGTGTGGTAACCCTAGTCGTATCAACGCCCTAACTCCTCCATATAAGGGCTAGCAAATCTGCGACCTGTTATACAGTGTAAAAAAATGTCGATAGAAAACATTAAAATATTTGCACGTGCTTCAAATATCATTTCAAATTAGTGATGAATCGAGAGTTAAGGTGGAAGGGTACCGGCGCTCTCTCCATACAAACGTAGTCGACTGTTTCCTCCCTGGATAATGACACTAGCACAAATATTTTTGTACCATAAAATCTATAACTCTATCGATATTTTCTATTAAAATTAATATACTCTATTTAAATAATCTGACTCAGATTTTTCAAATTAATTGCTTAGTCGATTCTTTTTTATTTTCATTTTTATTGTAAATTGAGTTTTTTGTTTTTGGGTTATGGTTACCTGAAGAAAGAATTATTTAATTTATATTAAAATGAAACAAACTCCTTGCAACAAAAATATATAATAGGTAAATCCAGATTAGAAATCACTATCGGTAAAAACAAACAAACAGTTGAACATCGATTTCGAAAAAAGATTAAAAATTAGAATGAAGATGGTTAAAGTCAAAGTTATATTTATTCAGTTTGAATAATTCGCATGAAACAACATTGACGTCTAAAAACTATGTGATTAAAAATGCCATATATAAAAACCCAATAGGGTACAATAAGAGCGGTGTTAGCTTAGTGGTAGATACCTCGACTTTCATTCTGAAGGTCGTGGGTTCGAATCCCGGCCGCCCGTGTACCAATGTATTTTTCTTAAGAAAAAATTATGTGCGCTAATTGACATCGCTCTTACGGTGAAGGAAAACATCGTGATGAAACCCGCGGCTTAGTTGGCTCCAGAAGTATTGACAAGTTCTCTCCTCTGGACATGGTCGACTAAGCTGAGAGGGTAGTGGGCAAGCCTACTCCATCCTCACGCAAAAAGGACCCAATTTAAAAGGGTCCAATGGCGGAAAATAGCCTGTATACAAGTACAAGTACAAGTTGGGTACAATAATAATAAAAAACTAAAGCAATAAATAGTTTGAAATATCGTAAGCAACACACACCCAGCCTCTAATCTCTATCACTATCAAACCTATCAACTCTAGTTACATACATGTTTCAATTATACAGTGAATATATGGTCATAGTATGACATAAATGCAAACCATTGCACCTTATCAGGACTGCGTATTAGTGACGATAGTGAAAAACGAGAACACTGCAACATTTGGGTTGTTACACTTGACTCTATGACCGAATGAATGAAATGATATGAATGAATGTGCAAAAAATAAGTGACTGAATGAACGAAAACCAATGAATGAATGAACGAAATTTAATACATTGAACAAATGAAATAAAAAAAAGAAATACTTTATTGTTTGTTGAACTTAGGTACAATAGTTGTTTTAGCTTCGATTAATTTATAATTATTTATCCGAATGAATGCTACGTTTTTTCAGTTAAGTTTCAACTTATCATACAGTTTTGTGCAATCAAATTTTATTAAAATTTATTTTTCCAACCAACTGAATTCAAGGATGTCTCATTTATTACATATTTTTTTATTTCAAATTCATAGTATTAACCTACCGTTCGCATGTTAAATCCCACGACACAAAAGTTTCCATAAGTTTTGGAAATAACATGCCACCCGTGTGAAGCAAAACCAGCTAAATATAATTGAATAATTAATAATATTAAACACAAACAGAAGGAAACAATTTCAATAAACACCGATTTGAAATCAATAACATTGCTTGTCAAATAAATCTGCAATTTCGACCTCTGAAATAAATTTAAACGGCTATAAAGATCGTCTTCATTTAGTTCAACAAAAGGAATAAAGGTTATGTTACGAGTCACTAACAATTACTCGACATAATTATGTTCTCTTTATACGTTCAAATATACAGGGTTATTGGTATATCTTAACTGTAAGTAGGTTATACAACGCTGCCTTGTTGGATTCACACTACTTATTTCGAGCATATAATTATACTACTTATTACAAACAAGGTAGGCAGGTACTTTTATTATGTAGGTACCAACACATATGCTGTTGACTGCTACTTCTGTACACCTTAACAATCAACTTATATTCTACGACTTTTGGAAATTCAAATATTTTTTCTAAAATTTTGATGTTTTGTTTGGCTGAAAATAGGTTCACGAGGATGACATTAATCCGAAGATAATACTTATACTAATACTTGACTGTTCCAAGTCTAAATGAGCTTTATTTAAGCAATAATTGGCTCTCTGTTTCTATTACCTATTTTATTATTTTTTGGTTATAGCTGTTGGTTCTCCTAAAAATAAATAAACAATCAGCTGACTTAACAAAAACTCAAATACATATTACTAAAAAATAATCGATCCTATAGAATAATCGAAAAATAATTTCCAAAAGACATAAAAGAAAAGTTGATTATACAGATGCATCTTTCTAATCAACTTAACCTTAGCTTAGCATACGAAGTTCAAGAGTGTTTATGTGCAGAAACACCCTTAAACCGCTTTCATATTTAGTTACCTTTACCCTGTATAGGATAATAACTTATTTTTATGTTTTTACTAACCTTGTGGACCAGTTTGTTTGACGATGATATTTTTTCTTATTTGAGTTATTATGTCTTTTTATCATCGAGATATGGAAAAAACATAAATTACTAAATTTCTTTTTGTAAACAACAATGTTGCATTTTTTGTTAAATTTTTAAATTATTATACAGTTAGTAAGTTAACAAATATCATAAAATTCGAAATGTATGTTTATATTTCTCTCATTTACTTTTTAATAAACTTTCAATTCATTCATTATGAAAATTATTTATTTTTATGTTAAAGTTTATGAATAAGTTAACTAATGGGTACGATAAATATTCTATTTTATTTATCATTGATTTATAACTTAACTAGCTAAAAACCGCGGCTTCGTACACAATTAACTCAATAGTTTTTGCGTGTAGAAGTACTTATCTAACGTCTTTACATACAGCCTTTCAAATTTATTTAGCACTATAAACTTTGTTAGTCTTTTTTCACCATGAGGAATCGAACTTCCGGAATTCCTTTTTTAATTATTTTTTCCTACAAAATGAATCCCCATGTGTAGAAGAAGAAGACAGCTCTTGTAACTACGAAAATTTTGTGATGAATTTCTTTCTTCTTTATAGTACGCCGGTGCAGCCACAAACGGAGGATTGGTTGAAAATTTTTGTTGATCCACTGCCGTTCTTCCTTCACTCGCGTTCCTCGGACGCCACTGCGTATTTAAGGGCCTTTGAGTCCCGAGCGTATAAGTATCTTCTAGGAAAGCATGCTACATTTTAGACCGCATCGTCACTTACCATCGTTTGAGATATTGGTCAAATTCTGACTCATTTATCTATACTAATATTATAAAGCTGATGAGTTTGTTTGTTTGTTTGAACGCGCTAATCTCAGGAACTGCTGGTTCGAATTGAAAAAATCTTTTTATGTTGGATAGTCCATTTATCGAGGAAGGCTATAGGCTACTTTTTATCCCGAAATTCCTACGGGATCAGGAGTTACGGGGGTGAAACCGCGGAGCGCTGCTAGTTAGGTATAAAAATGTATACCTATAGATAAGCAACACAGTGCAAAACGTTTTATTTTACTTTACTTTAGTCAGCTACAGGTCTATTAACGTAGAGCCAAGCGTAACAACCTGTACACCACGCGATATATTCTCTGCATGTAGATCACTCACGTGCTATAAATCAAGCCTGGCCAAATACAGCGAACCCGTGTAAGGCGTAAGATATGTAACGCGATCGGAATCGAACCCGCTACAGGAAATTACATTTTTATTCGGAGCAGTTTTTATTAATTTATTCCCCGAGGAGAAAGGCAAGGAGCTTTTAGCTCGTACAGCTTCAATTGATGTGTTATTTCTTCTTCCTTCCATTGTTTCGCCTTTTGAGAGCATGATTTAATTTTTGATAATAATATTTTTTAAGACGATTCCATGTGATTTTATTCGAATCATTTTAAACGGAAAAACTTAATTGACTTTGGATTTTTTGCTAGGATCACACTTCACAGACATATTTTAATTGAGCGTCACTGTATAACAAGTCATTAAATTATTAAACTTACCTACCTACTAAATCTGAGTTACACTTCGAAAAAAATAACATAAAAATGTGAAAGAAAAAAAGGGATCTCAGTAAAACATTTAAAATAAATTACAGGTCACTGCATACATAACGGGATAAAACCTCGGACGGGACGGGGACGTGACGTGCATTGTTCATAAGTGTTCGTGGACTTTAAACGTACGTAACGTGATCTTTCCCGTGCCGGACGGGACGTGAGAATTTCTTGACAGCGTAAAAATAACACGTTCGCAGCGACCTTAAATCATCTTTCCGGAAATAATATTGTGTTAAAAACCGCCAAAAAATTTAATTTACTAAAATTTTTTCAATGAATAAATGGCATTTCATTCATGGAAGGTAGAAGTAAAAATCTATTATTGAACTTATTCGGTTCTGTTTTCCGAAAAAAATCTGATGCAACCTTAACCCTTCTGGCAACATTTAAATAATTTTAAATAATCCGACTTTCGTTCGGTAATCCCAATTGTTCGCGGTAAACTTTACTGGCAATAAAATATACTGATTCGAAAACCCTATACCAAAGGTCTACTTTCAAAAAGTTATGGCCGTATTTATAGAGGATTTGCGGCCCTGTGGTATCCGCCGAAAATGTAGCCTATGTACAGTCGGCTGCATAATTGCAGCCCCCAGTAGAGTTCAAAAATGACTAGTATCGGCATGTTTTCTTTCTGATAATTTTTGTATGATAAATTCATGAGTTAGAAGACTTTAAACTTTAACTAAAGCAAGTGCCTAGAATTTTGCTTGTGTTGAAAACATTCTTATAACAGCCATTTTGGAGCTCTACGGTGGGTCTTCAATTATGCAGCCGACCGTTCTTGTTTACACCTACTATGGACTACCTCAGTACACACTTTAAACGAAACTGAACAAGCTTAAGCATTTAAAAGACATCAGCCACTAGTTCACGCTGACATGGTAGCATATCATGCAAAACATGATACGAAAACATCACAAACTCAACAAATTAAATATTGATTAGTATAGTATTGTTTTTGAAAGTTTCTTTTTTAAATTACCTATTTTAGCAATTTTGAAGAGACATACCTACATTGAAAATTTATATCATACAATACCTCCGCCTCACCTACCGCCCAGACAAGTATTTATGCTTATATATTTGTCTGTGGTCTGGTTGTTTCTATGTATTATAAGTATATATTTACAAAAGAAAAGTATATAAGTAGTATATCCGTTGTCTAGCACCCATAATACAAGTCTAGTTACTTAGTTTGGGGCTAGATGGCGATGTGTGGAATGTCCTGCAGTATTAGTATTTAGTATATCTATACCTATAAAATGCTTTGTCCTGATTGACTGACGGATCAACGCACAGCCTAAACCGCTGACCGTAGAGACCTGAAACTTGGAGGGCGTGTTCTTTGTGTGACGTAAGCATACGATGAGAAAGGATTTTTCGAAATTGTACTCCTAAAGGGGTTAAAAAACGGGCGGTAAAGTTTGCATGGGTTTGTACAACGTGATTCCTTGGTCCATTTTAATCCATAAAGCTAGTATTATTATAGTCGCGACAAACCGTTGGACGCAGAGAGAATGCGACCGATCGCTCTGGAAGTCTTTGGTAAAGTCTATGTTCGGCAGTGGACGTCATGTGGCGGATATAATAGTACATAATTATTTTCCGGTGTCTTTATCGCTAAAATATAAAAAATATAAAAAACAAGCTGCGCCCCGCGGTTTCACCCGCGTAAGTCCCGATCCCGTAGGAATTGACTCTTGAAAACGTTTGTATGGGAAATAGAAAAGGGCTGTTTTTAGGGTTTTCCCGGAAATTATTCGATTTTTTCTCGCCTTTTAAACCTTCCCTAGACCTCCACGAACATTTCAAGACTAAGATAAGATAAATCCGTTCACCCGTTCTCGAGTTTTAGTGAGACTAACGAACAGCAATTCATTTTTATATATATAGAAGATATAAAATATACACGAATACCCGTGAAAATAAATACTTTGAATACAATAGTGTGAGTTTAAAAAGATTAAGAATCATCTATAGATCCGGCCCTAAAGTTCATCCGAATAACATGTAAATTGCGTACGCGCATCCGAAATTCGAGCCACCGTATATCATTCATGTATAATCTGACAATTAACAACAGAAATATCAATAATAATTATTATTTACTACAAGTACATTGTGAGATTATTGTCGGCGATATCTCAATGCAGATTATAGCACAACTAGTTCTGACCCGAGGATTCACCCGCGTATGTCCGGGATCGGGATAAAAAGTAGACTATGTCCTTCTTGAAGACTCTATCTATCTTTATATCGAAATGCATCAAAAAGAATAATAATATTTATTGTATTACTTGTGTACAATGGATGGTAGGTAGTTTTAATATTAAGTAACAACAATTTACCCATTGCGGGCATGCAATAAGTACTTATTAAAAGTACTAAAATTTCAGAAGAATAACATCATAAACATAAATAAAATCTATAATTAAATTATAGTGTTTGTTATTATTCTATTTTTAAAGTTTTGTTACAATAGAGGTACCATGTACCTTCCTAGCTAATTATTATAAAAATAATGCCTATTCACCTATTTATCCCTATTACTATCTAAGTACTCATTTAGATTGTAAAAAGATAGACAAACAGAGACACAGACAGAGTTACTTTCGCATTTATAATATTTATCAAACAAGTATACCTATATTCTTATTTTAATGTTGTAATTTGTTAATTTCAAATGTCACTATTGTTAAGGACGTAGGCAGTGGAATCACGACACGGCCGTTTGTGTTTTTATTTTTATTTTAGTTAATTTTAATATTATTATGGCAAACGTTGTTTTGCCATTTACAAAAAAAGGAAAAAAAATAGATGGTGTTCGATTCTCAGACCTAACGAATATAGGTACTCAAAAAATTTCATACAAATCGCAATCGGTCCAGTAGCTTTAGCGTGAAGGAGTAACAAACATACACACACACACACACAAACTTTCACATTTATAATATTACCAATAACGCCATCTATTGAGTAGCTATGTAAACTACAGCAACCAAAAGTAGGTAACACAGCAACAGACTCTTAACAAACTCATTTTTTACAAACCTTTCCCCTCCTTAAAATAGGAAAATTGAAAATCCCTGAAACACGTCATCATTTATTTACGACTAGCTGCGCCCCGCGGTTTCACCCGCGTAAGTCTCGATCCCGTAGGAACTGACATTTTTTCTCGCCTTTTAAACCTTCCCTAGACCTCCACGAACATTTCAAGACTAAGATAATATAAATCCGTTCAGCCGTTCTCGAGTTTTAGTGAGACTAACGAACAGCAATTCATTTTTATATATATATAGATAAGAAGATATAATTCTAATTTTCAAGTTTCTACCTTTAAAAAAAAATCAAACCTTCATACAAACTTCCACCCCCCATTTGCTCCCCTTAGGGGTTGAATTTCGCAAAATCCCTTAGTCTTAGTGAGCACCTACGTCTTAAAAGGAACCCCCTTGCAAAATTTGAGACTCCTAGCACTTGTAGTTTCTGAGATTTCGTGATGAGTGAGTGAGTGAGTCAGTGATTTTCCCTTTTGCCATGCCAGTGAAGAGAATGTGAAACTCAAGCATTAGTCTCAAGCATAGGTCTTAAGTTTTCTCGTTGCATCAAACCTCCTTGCAAAAACTAAAATTGTTATGTTTACATGGAAAAGCGTTCAGTTTGTTATTAAATTTTACCAAATCTTTACTACAAATAAAACTTAAATCTATATATATAATATTCAAAGTCCTGACTGACTGAATGATATATTAACGCACAGTTCAAGTCATTAGACAGACATAAATATAAAAATTTGCAATTTCAATATTTTGCAAATTCAACATGATAGGAATTCAACATTTTGCAAATTCAACATAGTGGTCCTGAAGGCTAATTAGGTAGGCATTCGTTAAGAAAGGATTTTGGAAAATTCAACTCCTACGCAGGCAAATTTGTGTCCAAAAGCTAGTGAAAGTTTAATTTAAAGACTAAATAATATTTCTTGTCGTCTAAGCCTGAAATTTTAAGCGAAAAAGCATCTTTACTCGAATTAAAAAATCTTTACATCAATCTAGATTTCTCTCGAGTAGAAATCTTCAAAGTAAGTAACAAAAGGTAGCGAGAGCAAGATTTCCTCGTATATTTAGCTGTGAGGACACTGGTGAATGCTGTCTTACGTATGATTTGTAACGCTCCCGTCTCCGTACGTGACCACGAGATGTGCCTACGATACTCTCATAAGCGAAGCGATAACAACCTTAAAGTCAAAGACCTAGGAAACCTAGGATTGCTTTCGGTTATAATGATCTAAATAAAAGTGAGCAAACTTTTTAAAACATTTATAATTTACAAGTTTCATCGCAATCCAGTAGTTTTTGCGTGAAGGAGTAACAAACATACATACACACGCACACGCGCACACACACATACAAACTTTCACATTTATTTGCGCCGACGAAAGACGATAACAACCTTAAAGTCAAAGAGGAAACTAGGATTGATTTCGGTTATAATGATCTAAATAAAAGTGAGCAATCTTTTAAAAACATTTATAATGTACGAGTTTCATCACAATCCAGTAGTTTTTGCGTGAAGGAGTAACAAACATATATACACATGCACACGCACACACATACACACAAACTTTCAGATTTATAATATTAGTTGGATGTATTGCTCTTATATAAAGCTTCCGTACCTTAAAAGGTAAAAAAGGAACCCTAATAAGATTAATTTCTTGCCCGACCGTTTTTAAGGTACGAGATACCAGCAATTGACAGCACAAAAACATGTTTCCAATAAAATGGTGAATTAACCGCAAATAACTTAGACCTACAAGCCTAAAATATATATAATTTCAAACTTCACTTAACTTCTAGCTTGATTTTTCACTTGAACCAAAAAAATTACACACCACTATTGCACGATACAAAAATCCTTGATATTTCGCTTAAAGTAAAATATTTGTAAATCGCTTCGCTTATCACCACACAAGTACACCATGTCACCAAGTCTTCAGGTCGAGTACGTGCACCCGACGGTCGTCGGTTCGATTCCTTGCGCGGGCGCAGGTGTGTCACAAATATTACCGCGTTTCTCATACTCGGATTACAATCTTATTTTAGAGGCTTTTACCATGTTTGTTCTATTTACTTTGAATTTCGCGGTAAACAAATGAGTAATAGGAAAGTTTTTGTATTACAAAGATTATTTGATAGATATTTCTGTAAACGGGCTGTTTTCCGCAACTTTTAGCGCGAGGATGGAATAGGCTTTCCCAGCACCATCCTTTCAGCGTAGTCGACCGTGTCGAATTTGTTAATACGTCTGGAGGCAACTAAGCTGCAGGTTTCAACACAATGTTTTCCTGCAACGTTTAACGAACATAAATTTCCTAAGAAGAATCAAATGGTGTACTGTCAACCGAAAATCGAACTTATAACCCTCGGAATGAAAGTCGAGGCATTTAACTATCTACTAAATAGTCCGAACAAATAATTTTATGTGAAGTTTGCACAAAATCGGTCGAGCGGTTTTTCATTTATCACATTTTTTGTAACTAATGAATTCATTTAATGGCGGATCATTTTGTTGATGGGGATTTTGCTGTCAAATTGAAACTTTTTCAGATGGGGATTGTGCTTTGGTTTGAATAGGTGAGCCCGTTCTTGAGTTACAAAATTACAATGAAAAGTGGCATTGATTTTTATAGATACAGATAAATAATTCCGATTACCCATTAATGTTCGAAAATATGGAGTCGGTAGATTTACCAACTCCATATTTTCCTAAATCTATGTCAACCCTATTAGTAAAACCGAGCAAAACCGACTTCAGTAGGTAAAAACATGCCTTTCATTTGACATACCGCCTCATTAATTAGGAGACCGACAGAGACAGGCTAGTTGAAAAGAAATCGCATCGATTTGCACTTTGTTAGTCGATAGGCTCGCTTCACGGTAATTAAATGGGTATAGGTCGATAGAATTGTATTAATTGTATTGATTTAATACTGTTTGTTTTTGTTTTGTACGGCTTTCATTCATTGGTTGTTGGTTCCTTTTTATTTTCTTGTTAATAAAACTCTAGGAATTGACTGCTGAATGAAAAAACAACTTTGAGGCGCTCTTCCAGTACCGTGTGTAGGTATTGACATTACCTTAGCCCCCGCTCTCAAAAACGTAGCGTGCTGCGTGCTAACTGTTATATTTGATCGATATGCAAAACATTTTAGCATTATTATCCACAAATATAGTTCCTAGAAGTCAAAACAAACGTTAACTATTTTTGAATAAAACCCGATAAACGATCTAATAATTCTCTGTTTTCTAACATTTTTTTATCGAACGAAGTTGTTTATATCATGTTTCACCCACAATAAACAAAAATATAGTTATTACACTACAATATCCATTTATATCCAAATAACAAATAAGAGTATTTGATTACTTAGAATTGCTTAAAACAAAGGTCGGTTTTGGTAGCTTTATTAGCACCTGGCCTTAAACATGATATCTAACACACAAGATGAGTCCTTAATTGTACGTTGTTATCGATAAAAGAAAATCAACGGTATAATAGGAGGTCATGAATACAGTTGTTATTTGATTTCGCTATAGTGGCGCCATCTTATGTTAAACTGTAATATTTCATGTGTTTGTTTATAGAATAAAATTATTGAACGTGGTTCATTTTGTCGCAGTGGCTTCATGATATTTGAACCGTTTAGTCGACTCCCAATTTGTTTGTATCTACGGTCAGCTGCATAATTACAGACCCACCGTAGAGCTCCAAAACGGCTGTTATAATAATGTTTTTAACACAAGCAAGATTCTAGACACCTGCTTTAGTTGAAGTTAAAAGTTATCTAACTCATCAATTTATAAAACAAAAATTATTAAAAAGAAAACATTCCAATAATAGTAATTTTAGAACTCTACCGAGGGTTGCAGTTATGCAGCCGACTGTTCCTACTACATGTTTGACGACCCAGTTGGCACAATGGTTACCATGACGGACTACCAAACACAGGGTTGCGGGTACGATTCCCGCCTCAGAAAAGTATTTATGCTTAGATATTTATCTGTGGTCTGGTTGTTTCTAAGTATAATAAGTATATCTTTACAAGAGAAAAGTATACAAGTAGTATATCTGTTGTCTAGCACCCATAACACAAGTCTAGTTATTTAGCTTGGGGTTAGATGGCGATGTGTGGAATGTCCTACAATATATTAATTTATATTTATTTATTTATATGTAAGTAGGTTGTATGTAAATAAAGTTTAATGCAAGTAGGTAGTTAGGTAATTGTTATTACTTTGGGCTAATTTTTAGCTATAGATAAAGTAGATTAAAAGTTGTTAAAATAATACTTCCCCGGAGAGATTTTAAATCCAGAGAGGACAGAAGGATTTTAAGAATACCAAGCATGAGGATTTAATTATGCCGCAAAGCACCTATTAACTGTAAAGCCTTAATGTTTTTATCTATATTAGTTATTATTTTATTATTGTAACTTTATAAATTGTATTTTAAAAGATTTTTATTTTATAATAAAAATCTTTTCTTTCTTTCTTTCTTTTTGTTCGCTTTTATTGAAGAACAAATCATCGGAATTCGAACAGATAGAATTAAAATAAATTTACCTACCTATTTCATTGAAATAGTGACATCCTGAACACGCAACACTTACAAACAGAATGACGGTAAGTAAAAGTCAAACATGAAATTTTGTCAGCTACTTACAACTTAAGCACTACTTAGTTGAGTTAGAGTTGTAATAATTTAGTCAAATAAGACGGAGTTATTGATGTTGACTGAGACAACGTCTTTGTGTAGACTTGTGGACCACACACGAAGCGATACTTGAGGTATTCGTTCACTTGATATTTTGACTTCGTTAAAATTTCTAACGCGATTGATAAAGTCGAAATGTTTTTTGAGAATTTTGGAGCTTCACCCAAATACTTTCCCTGCTAGAACCACATGAGTAATTACTCATGTGCTAGAACCAGTGATATGTCAACCAGAGGTGTATATGTCGTTGCAAAATAAACTTGGCTACACGAAACTGAGGTAATTGTCATAGATTGATTCAGTCTGTTTCCCGACTGATTTACGATCACCCACAAATTATCACAGTTTTTCGCGAGATTACATGCTTTTGTGCGTATTCAGGAGATGTACAAATTATACTGCAAACACAAGAGGCAAAAACATAATCATTTCATTCGTAAGTACCAGTGTAATTTACTGAAAAAAAAAATAGCTATAAGATTTTCTACGTGTATTTTAGTTGGATTGGATTGGATTGGATTGGATTGGATTGCATCGCTGGACTGGAATAATGTAATCCGAATATCATAGTTTGTGTCACATTAAACTAATGCGAAGTTCGAACATAAACACTCTTTAACTAGAACTAGAAGTAAAAGGTTGCCTGGAATAGATAGCTCTGCTAAAAATGGTGTTTACAATAAATAGTTTATCTATTTGTCTAGAAGTAGACCAGATAACAGTATAGGTTTTTAATATTATTTTTTCGCAAACTTCTGTACTGTACGTTCTGTACAATAAAAAAGTTGTCAAAACTAAAATCATTTTCTCTATTAGAATTATAATCTCTCTGGCACCATCTCGAAATCTTTTTTCTAACCTTCGCGCCATAGACTTAGCACTAATCTTAAAGAAAAGAAAAAAATAATTGAACTGCGTCTGCGTAACTAGGCAATCTAGAAATACCTATTAGAAATACTTATTTAAATTTGAGGTGCAATTTTTGGAAGCACATTCTTCAAAAAATATTTCCAAAACCACAATTTATATGGATTTATAATAGGATAATTATTCAGCTGTGAAAATAATATTTGTATGATCTACAAATATATTTTAAGTCTGTAATTTTTAGGGCATTTTTATACAAAAACATTCTTGTTGTTTTTATTTTTTTACGCAGCTTCACATCTTTACGAAGAGACTAAGAATTTTGTACTAGTATGAAATTTTTTGCGACAATTTATTCAATTGTCCGGTCTACTTCTGTTTGAACAATTATATGGACAGATTGGACAGTACCTACCTAGTGGATTAGTTAAATGTCTTGCGTCTTGTGTCGCTTGAAATCGGGTGGTTTATCCAAATTATTAATCAATTTTTATCGAATATTTAATCAATAATTGATCGTTATCTTTAGTGAAATAATATGCAAATTGAATTGACGTCCTTGATGATAAATTTATTTAAGGTCTGTTTCAACTTCCGTTTCACGTATCAGGGGACAAAATTGCAAAATAATCGTCACGATCACCAAGTTCAATTGTAAATAAATTAGTTGGTGAAATAGATCTGTCGACAACTTTGTTAATATCTCCACTTATCTACACGTATCTTAATATTATAAAAAGATTTTCCTTTTTTAGGGTTCGTACCCAAAGGGTAAAAACAGGACCCTATTATGTACTAAGACTTAATTATCCATCCGTCCGTCTATCTATCCATCACCAGGCTGTATCTCAAGAACCGTGATAGCTAGACAATTGAAATTTTCACAGATTATGTATTTCTGTTGCCGCTATAACAACAAATACTGAAAACCCTTCCTGCGCGAGTCCAACTCGCAGTGGTTTTTTTTTGTTTATTGCTCCGAAACTACTGAACCGATTTGAATGAAACTTGGTACTAAGATACATATATTTATTGGGAGTAACATATGCTACTTTTTAAGGCGTCTGTAGTCGTCTGTCAACTGAAGTTTACAGATAACTAACTTTTAAAATTAGTACACAAAACAATAAAATAACTTGCCAAAGGTCACGAAGAACCTTTCGTCATTGCCATACTTTTTCGTTCGACGTTTAATAAACCGAATGACATTTAACTCGACAGATAAATGATAGATAAAATCAGTTTAACGGCCCATCCTTTTGAAGATGATCGATGTAAGTTAGCTGCTGTTTGTTAACATGTGGTTAAATATGATGGGAAATATTGGGTGTAGGGCTGGCAACATTTTTTTTGTCAAAATATAGTGTTTTCTTTTCAAAAAACAGTATTCGTCGAAAATATATCCTTGTACACAGAAAAATAGGTTTCTTGGAGCAGAAATCATCCTCTGCCTCTGTAGAGTCTAGAATATTTTTAGTGTATTTGATGATGACAAAATATATTTATGATGTTTGTAATAAAAATATGGCACTTTAAAAATATTTTCTTTAACTATTTTTTTACGCGATAAAAATTATTCATATATACTATCTAAAATATTATAAAGTTGAAGAGTTTGTTTGTTTGTTTGAACGCGCTAATCTCAGGAACTACTGGTTCGAATTGAGAAATTCTTTTAGTGATGGATAGTCCATTTATCGCGGAAGGCTATAGACTACTTTTTATTTTATTATTCCCACGGGATCAGGAGTTACGCGAGTGAAACGCGGCTAGTTTTATATAAACGGGTTATAAAATACTAGGTTTTTGAATGTAAATATTATTAAATTACCTGATACGTTTTGATCGAGTTGAACCGACCATGGTCGCGAGAAGAAGTCTTGGTTTTAACGATAAATTACTAAACAACTGTTAAAAAAATGGTGTTCTGTAAAGTCGGTTTACGGACGATTATTTTAGGTGATAATGTCTTAAGAAAACATTGATGAAATAATTGAGACTGGAGACTCGACACTTGAAACTTGACACATGGTTGTCTGTAAACCTTGTCAATAACGAAACGTGGGCGGAACGTGAGCGTAACGTGATACTTTCTTATAAGTGCTGCTGATGTTCATTAATTTATTAGACGTTATCACTTCAAAATCAATTGCGTCGGCGGCAATAATCAATTCCATTTAATTAAATTAATAACAATGTAAAAACTTATCATGTCCCTTATCGATTGCAAATAATTAAAGATCGAAGCTTACATTGACACACAAGTGCCACCTACCGGCCCGAGTTGAAAGTTGCATCAGTATCGATTAATATCAACCGTAACATGTACTTACGAAGGACACTGCAGACAGAAAACTTTTATTCAATCTTTACAAAGAAAAAAAATAAGCAAGATTTGACCCGAACATACATACATTAAAACATACATACAAACATACATACATACATACACTGCAAGTTAAATAAAAGCTTTTAAAATAGAATAGATTCTTAGTTATTTCCAACAAAAAGACACAATGTTTGTGTATGTTATTACAATTTATTATTTAGTTTAAGTCAAAGACCATAGTAGCAATCCGAAAACATCGGGATAAAAGTAGTCTATATTATTTTCAATGAATCAACGTATACTTATACCAAGTTTCATCAAAATCAGTCCAGTAGTTTCGGAACATAATTGTTACAAACAAAAAAAAATCACTATTATAATTAGTGTCATGCGTAGCAGACCGCTATTATTTCTCTCCAACTCAGCGAAATGAAAAGAAAACCTCAAAAATAATTGACCACGTTCCAAAGTCTTAAAAGCTAAGTTAGAATTTGTGACGTTGGAACGCACCCTTTAAAAAAAAGACTCGTTAAACATTTGGGGTTTTATTTTTATTTCCTTTGATTTATTTGTCATTTTCACTCATCAACTAAACAATCGGCCCACAAAAAGTTGTCAATCTACGATCCTTATTTTTAAACGCATATCGTTAACATGTCAATGTATAAGTTTTTGTAAAACTGTCGATGGAAATGGAAACAAGATGGATGGATCATGAAAGTTTACTTCGAATTAATTGATTTTTTGGTTCATTGTGTTTTAAAATATTATGTTATTGATGATCTTGTTCTTTGCATGTAATTTTTCATGTAATTTCTTTAAGGTTGGCAGTTTTAGGTTACCTGCCGTTAGGGGGTAACGATTGCTGTTCTGAAGGAGGCCCTACCACGAGTTGTTTACGCACTCTAGCAAACGTACAATTCAAAGTGATTTTTGCAAATGATTTCAAGTGAATAAAGAAATAGAACTTGACTTGTACGTACAATATTGCATATTTCCTATGAAACTTAAGAAGTGAATTGGTTAATTGTACAACATAAACTAACAAATACAAGTATTGCTCGATCTATTTCATCTACCAAAAATCCTTAATGACAGAGGTCATTAGGGATTTTCTCTAGATAGTTGAAATAGATCTATTATATACTGTCATAAATACTGTTTTCACGCCTGAATGGCTATTAGTTATCAATAAAATGCTGTCATGCTAGTTTCTCAGTACGCCCGCGGCGTAGTGGCGCTTTGATTAGGCACAGATATTTGTTCGACGTTCTTTAGGAAATACCTACCTACTTACCAAATTAATCAAGTTAAGGTTCTCAAGAAATATACAATAGGGTTAGTTTCATCGAGTACGTGAACCATTCGTGGTAAGGCCTCTAGAACATGTTCTTATTAGATAATTGAAATTTACAAAACTGTGACCCTAGGAAACAGTTTCAAAAAAACCTAGTTATGCTAACCTTCAAACTAAAATAAAATACAAACTAAAATTTAAAATAAAACCTTCAAAGCAAATCATCCCCAAAGTAACTTTGGCCCCCTTTTCACCACTTATGCGGTAGAATTTCCGAAAATCCGTTCTTAATAGATGCCTAGGCCTACGTCATACAAAGATCAGCGGTTTAGGCTGTGCGTTGATCCGTCAGTCATTCAGTACAAAGCATTTTATAAGTATAAAGATTGGTTATATATACAAATAGGTATTAAAAACAGACCTCATCAAAGGACAAAACACTACATATCCGATCATCTTCTTTCCTTTAACCTTTTAAGTATAAAACAAGACGAATATTTCTACTTTTTTATACTTACATCGGAAATTTTAATTTTTAAATGAATTTAAATTGTTTTCCTTCATAAATATGCGCATATATCTTATTCTCTTGTTTAAGGTATTCAATTAAGAGTTATCCTTGATATTAAAATTTAATTTTAGGCAAATTGGATGGTAGGTGACGATGGAAACATCCAGTAGGTGTGGAGTGCGTGCCAAATATATCTCCGCGCTATGTTCCACTCTAGTCCA
This sequence comes from Idaea straminata, assembly GCA_951213275.1. NCBI lineage: Eukaryota > Metazoa > Arthropoda > Insecta > Lepidoptera > Geometridae > Idaea > Idaea straminata. The sequence goes on from OX577858.1 coordinate 1,225,135, forward strand.
ACTTTTTTTGTACCATTCTAATTCCATTACCACGGTGGTTTAGATTATATTGCTTTTGGCGTTTGGCTCTAATCCATTGCTTACGAGGACTAAATTCCAAAAAACAAAAGTGGATTGAAAATTAAACAAAATGTTGATCGATTTGGAAATAAAAAACTATCGAAACAAAAGAGGCAGAAAAAGATAGAAAACATACCTAGAAACATTGGGGTGCTTGTTAGTATTATTTTTACCTTTCTCTTAACCCACCTCACCTTTATTCTATCATAAAATCCTCTTCATGGAATTCCGCGGCCTGGAAGAGACCGCTTTTAACAGAAAGGCCGCCTGCTGTGAAATTGTTTTTTTTGATGATTTATTATTTACTGTATTATATACTGTATATATATATATATATATATACACCTATTTGTACTTACGTGTCCAAAGGGGTTTTTTATCTATTATAATGTAAAAGACAAAAATCGAAACAACATTGATAAGTTTTGGTTTTGACTACGGGTAAACCTATCCGGCGCGCACTTTGCCAATATATAATCGGTAGCCGTAGATACCGATCTGCCGATTATTTCGTTTAAAATGTTCATTAATTTTATTAAAAATTGAAATCAGTTGTGTTGTTTTGTGATAAATGCTTGTCGAAACTCTGGTAAATTAACTTTTGTAAGAATTTTTCAAAGAAATTGACACAAGATGTCGCTGCTCAGATTTCATGTCAAAAAAGTTGAAAGTCGGGTTTTTAAACGGAATCGTGTGAAATCCTTTCGTATCGTTTTGTCTCCTTTATAAATTAGTATGTTAACTTCCATAATTTAGATGGTTAATATTCAATTTGAGTCGTTGAATATTTGCAAGATATCATAAATCGTGATAACCCCAAAGCTCCAATACACAGTACCAGTCATTGCCTTAATTTGTATAGGACTAACGGACTGAAAAAGACGTAATTTTCGACCAGTACCCCATAATTTGATCCACTTTTTTTACTTGACACTGGCTACAAGTCATGCAAGACTATTTATTGAAAAAAAAGTTGTGCATCAAATACTACATTTCCTAGTTCTAGAATGCTCGAAAGATTATAGCGCGCTTTATAAACGTCATAACTTTTGGTACAGAAAATGATAATTAAACTAGAATGCTCACTTTAAAGTTACAAAATGGATTCCATGGACATCTTTTAGTTTATTCATCCAGTAGCTAGTAATGTTTAAGTATAGTGTTGCCATCTACCGAGGCACAAGTAACAAGTCTTTTTTTGAGTAAATAAGCTTTATTCAAAAAAAAACATAATTTATTTGGGGTTGGCGCAGTATGTCTTCTTCTTCCACCCACTTCTGTTAGTCGTCATCTCATTGTTCACATTCATATCTCTCATATTTTGTCTCATGCAGTCCATCCATCTTTTCTTAGGTCGTCCTCTTCCTCTCCATTCCTCTACATTCATACTCACCTCTCTTCTAGTTACATGCGTCTTTTCTCTTTTCATCACATGTCCATGGCCAACTCAACGGTTCTATTTTACTTTTTCAGCAACCGATGCTACTTTCAGGCTTCCTAGGTAGGAATTCATCAATTAAAAAAAAATGCCGCCGTAAATTAATTCACCTTTAACTAGTGTAGTTAGCTCGTCTCTCGTGCAAGTAGCGCCGCACCAAAGTTAATCCATGATCCATAAACTTATTTAATCTTTTAAACATACCCTTTTAAAGCGACATTTCGATAAATAACGTATTTAAAACAACAATACACCACTCTAAAGACCGTTAAGTTACGACTGTTTCACAAAAACCGTCCAAAAATAAACTGCGAAATAAAACGTGAAATATACAATGAAAATCACAATATTCGCAATCTCAATATCGATTTTTGCCAAAACACGATGATAAAAACATTCCAAATATTGCTTTTACAATCCAAAATGAACTCTTAAATAAGAATTTTATCTCGAACAAACATAAACGGAATGTGAAATGAACATAAAATAAATAACACGAAATATATCGACTTCCAGCCACGATATCGTACTTTTAACACCTTAGATTGTAATGTTTGGGACGGTGGCAGGAATCCTTGTTATAATTTTATTTTAAATCTTATTTTCAACATGTTTAAATAACAATCCTAAACAACACATTCGGTCAATCAATTGGCTAAGAGAAAGCAAAGAGAGCGGGACTTTTCCTACCTATAATTAATGATTAAGCTTTTAGTCTTAAATGCTGTATCTTCATCCGAATTTCATCAACATTCGTGAAGTAGTTTCAAAATTATTCATTAATAACAAAAATCTTAAGAGTACCGGGCGCTTTCTCCATACAAACGTAGTCGACTGTTTCCTCCCTGGATATTGACACTAGAGCAAATATTGTTGTTGCATAAAACTTATAACTGCCATGAACCATGCCCCTATATTTTGTTTTGAATTTTGAAGTCTATGATAATTAGAAAATTTAAAAAACCAAGACATAGGGGCATAGTCATGGCAGTTATAGGTTTTATGCCTTAAAAATATATGCTCTAGTGTCATTATCTAGGGAGGAAACAGTCGACTACGTTTAAATGGAGAGAGCGCCGGTACCCTTTCACCTTAAAAATCAACAGCTCTCATTTTTGAATATTTCAATTTTTTTAGAAATGGTGTATATTATGTCACATCATTCTAAATTTATTAAAGTCTAGGCATATGTTCAATTTTAGCAACAACTTGCTCTTAGAAATAATATGGTGCATTTTCCTTTCGATTACATCCATAAGAGAAAGTTCTCCCGTGATTAAAGAGGTCGAATTTTGAGAATTTATTTCGACTTAAATGATACTTTATTGCGACAAGTGGAAGTACTCGAGTAGTGTAGTGCTCCACTTTAAAAAACCGAACATCCTATTGTGTACAAAGTATGTACCAATCAGAGATATTTAAATGTGGTTTTTTGAATAAAAAAAACAGTAAAAAAAACAGAAATATCCTAAAATTATTTTATGGGAAATCTGAACCTCTATACTTTAAAGAAGAACTACTTACAGCGAAGGCATGATTTCACTAAACGTCTGAATGCTAAAATTGAGTTTCAAATTGCTCCTACTAACAAGACTGTTTTTATCATAAACGTGTGGTTATCAAAAATGTGAAGAGTTTTGGAACTTAAACCTAAAATAAATGTTAAGGCAAAGTTGTGTCTGATATTGTGCCGTTGTTGCCAAGCACGCTGTAGCGAAAAAAATCTATATATCTAACCTAACCTTCCTATTATTGATTAAGTTACTTGGCCATGATATTTCTCACATAATAAAATAAACTAATTAATAAAAACGAGATGTTTCAATTTTTCAAAACTACTTTAGAAAAATAAAACATTTCAAATAAGAATTTTTTTACCACTTTTTAAATCTCTGAGTACTTTTGATTTATGATTCAAGCTCATTCCAAAGAACAATTTCGCAGAATCCAGATTTGGGCCAAACAAACAGACAGACAACATTTGCTCTTGCTTTCGAGGTAAATATTTGCTTAACAAAACCGGAGTCTTTGAGTGGGCGTGCGTTAATTCATCATCACACTAGCGACCTCCCGCGACTTCGTCTGCACATGACAGTCTCTTAACATCCTGTTTACTTTACTATTTGAGTGTTATTTTAATTAATGAAAGTGGGGGGACATGAATTCAAATTCTATCTTTTATTGAATTTATTGGCCCCTACCATGATTTGTTATTGTATTCGAAATTAGTCAACCGCTCACGTTTTTTCCAATAGGTACTATCACAATTTGTAGTAGTACAACGTAGTACTGGATATGATTCTAAATCTATACTTTAATATTATAAAGCTAAAGAGTTTGTTTGTTTGAACGCGCTAATCTCAGGAACTACTGGTTCGAATTGAAAAATCTTTTTGTGTTGGATAGTCCATTTTTCGAGGAAAGCTTATAGTCTACTTTTTATTTTGATATTTCCACGGGATCGAAACTTACGCGGGTGAAACCGCGGGGCGAGTCATTACTATTCAGTGGAAGGCTTACGCTTCTAACAAATTCCCGTTTTCACAATAGGGCAACCTTGTTTACTTTTTGATATAGAAATGTTAATTAAAAGTAAAACTAATTTATATGCTGCTATTTAATGGACATGGTAATTAATGGGGTGCAGGCAATGCCGGAGATTTAATTCGATAGCCTAGTTCGGAGGGTAGCCGGGTTAGATAGTAAGGAACGGCTTATACTGGAGAATCTCCTTTTTTATGTATAAATATGAATTACTGTTCGTTAGTCTCGCTAAAACTAAAGAACGGTTGGACCGATTTCGCTAATTTTAGTTTTGAAATATTTGTAATATTAAATAACTCCCGTATAAGCTATTCATTAGAAAACTTAAGGCATGGTTACTAGAAAAATGTTTTTATCAAATTAATGATTTCCTGTAGACAACTGAATTATTTTCTTTATTGTTAATTGTACCAACTTTATATAGGTATATTTACTTTATTTTATTGTCTATATAATGTAGTGGATTCGAAGATTTGACTTTATATTTAATTTATCTTTATTTGACACGTTTTGGTCTATGGCTATTTAACATATTATTAATAAATGTGGTATTGATAATGGAATTATGACAACAGTGACTGTATTTATTTATATTCTAAATTTTCTTTTAATAAATTTGTATATCGAATTTTCGACGAAGTAAGGAGCTGTAATATTTTATAAGATCTCTTTGTAACCTAATTCATGCAAATAAATAATATTTCTATTCCTAAGAGTCCAGGGAAACTTTTTTTAAATTGAGACTTACATGGGTAAAACCGCGGGCACAGCTAGTTTAATTACAACAGGTAAATAGTTAACAGAAACAAATTATTTTTGACAAAATAATTAATTTAGATTAATTTATACAATATTATGGTTTCTTGTGACATCAGTCGTTATTGGAAGTCCGTGTTTATTTTTAATATCTTCTGTTCTTATTGTAAAACAAAGACCCCCGGCGCGTCTGTCTGTCTTTCTGCACGCGATAATCTTAAAAATATATTTTTTACGGTTTTTACCCATAAATGGAGTAATTAAGGAGGAAGGTTTATGTTATTCATTAAATGTATTGCGTAATTCAGCTAAAATATGACAATTTACCTGCTGAAGCTTTAACTGCTGCCCCCTTAGAAAAAGATTCCTTGCCATTCCAATCGACATATTCTTGTATGAAATTGACATAAAGCATTGTATGAAATTGGCATAAGATGAAACTTATTTTTCTCTTACGCAATACCATGTGACTTTTTCGTTGGCTAATGTCAATTTCATACATAAAAAAAGTCTGTTGATTGGCGAGATGGAAAGCAATCTTGTCTAAGGGGGCTAAATGATTTACCTCAGGATTTAGTTGCCTGCGTCTGTCTTTCCTGACGTGACATTTTTGGGGTGTTCATGACGCGAGTAAATAGTTAGGTATCAAACGTGCTACACCCATTATCAAGTGTGATAGCGGTCAAACGCTGACCTAACTAACATAATCTAATATATGAAATTCTCGCGTCACAATGTTAGCTACCACACTCCTCCGAAACGGCTTGACCGATTTTTATGAAATTTTATATGCATATTCGGTAGGTCTGAGAATTGGCTACTATCTATTTTTTATTTTGTTTCCTTTAGTTTTTTTGTAAATGACACAGCTAGTATTATGTAACCTGAACTACTCGTACAAACTCAATGTGTTTCTTATTTTACAATTAAACTTTCTACCTGCCTTTATGACCGCAGCCTTACATATCGCGTGCTCTACCTAGCAATTAAATTGGATGCTCTATATGGCTACTGTGGAAGCAACTTTATGCCTATTGTTCATCCGATACGATCAGCTTACAAATTAATTTACAATTTCTTGAATATTGCTCGGTTATTTCAAATATGGTTATTTTATAATTGACTCTTGTGTCTTGTGTTGTTATCATTTATAAATTTTAAGCATATATTTTAATTAAACCGTTGACGATCTGTATGACGTGCCTGTGTAGCCTGCGCCTGCTCAGAAATTGCGGGTTCTATTCCCGCCGTCGAACAAGTATTTGTATATCGATAAGTAGATATTTATTTCTGTAAAAAAATATTTGTTGCATTCTGGGTGTTTCTGTATTATATGCAAGAATAAAATCCAGTAGAGTTGGGATTTTTTCTTAGGTAAATTTAAATCGGGTAGAGATGGGTTCGGGTAGAGTGGGCATGAAGCCTATATAATGTATTGTTATTTGTTTAAAAATCATTGCTAATCGTTAGCCTTGCTGAACGAAAACGGGCAAAATTTTGGTTTTCAAATATTTGTGGAAGTCTAGAAAAAGTTTAGATAAATGGTGAATCGGGACTTCGCAGGTGATACCGCGGGTTAGGGTACTTCTCGCCCACAGAAAAACTGGTCTGCGGGCCAAACGGCAGCTAGTAATGAATAGGAATATATTTGCAAATAGGTAGGAGTACCTATCCTAATCTAGTCGCACCATAACACAGGTCTAGTTCCTTAGCTTGCGGCTAGATGACGCTGTGTGCTATTGCCTGTAATATTTACTTATTTAAATGTACAGTACCAAATCTCACAACTACAACCGCCATAACTTCACTAGCTCTCAATAGAAAATAAACCCTAATAAAAATTGAATAAAACTTTTTGACTAAAGCTCGAATCTTTTACCAAACCGACTCCCACACATAAATGCCTATAAAAGTAAGTATTATAAAGTAAAAGACATCCGTAACTTAACACATTTAAACATAATATTTTATTCTTTACATCAAAGCGAACATTTTATGGCTCACGTGCGGTTTGCAACTCAAAAACTGATTATGGTTGCTTTGTAGATTGGAGACTTTTAGTCGATGGATATAATAAAATAGTTGTGTTCTGTTAATTCGTGGGATTATTTTGTTTATTTATTTTACACAAAAAAAAATATTATACACACCCCTTTATTAGACAAGCTTATATATTATAACAACTGCCGAGGTGTTTGTAGCCATGCACCCTTAAAAAATCAATAGATTGGGTATTTCACTAATTAAATGGTGACATTGTTCATTTGTGGGGTACTTTTCTGTATTAAAATGTACTACTTCATTAGATCTTTAAAACTACGCAACGGATTTTGGGATTTATTTTAATAGAAAGAGTGATGAGAGGAAGGATTTAGTATATAGAACAAAACTACGCGTAGGTACGAAGTCGTGAGCAACAGCTAGTATTAAAATAGAGATCAGTGAAATAAATTATTTCTTATATCTACCGCATTAAACTAAGCTTGAAATCTCGACATTAGAACTAAAAGTTCCGTATTCCGTTTTTACGATTTTTTAGGAGAATTAAATTAAAATACGGTGACCAAGGAACCGATAATACTGGTGATCATTTATTTTTTGTAAACATTAGATTTATACCTAGACAGGTTCGTCAAACCAAATCGACAACTAAGTACACTTATATTATAGAGAGGAAATATTTTTTGTTTTTATGTTTATAACGAATAGGTTCCGAAACTACTGGACCGATTTTGATAAAACTTGGTATGAGGATACATTAATTCATTTTAAATAATACAGGTTACTTTTTATCCCGATATTAACACGGGATTGTGAGTTACGCAGGTAAAACCGCAGAGCGCTGGGTTTTTAAAATAAAATTGCAATACCCATCGGCCTATAGACAACTCGTGCGTTTGCAGAAATTTTGATAAGACATTTTGAGAACATTTCGAAATTTTTATTTAGGCGATGATGAGACAATGAAACGGTGACTTTATGTGTCTTTTAAGTATTAATAAACGCGAATTGTAACATGCCGTTTATTGCGAACATTTCAACTTAATATTATTGTTATTAAGTTGTCAATTTTAAAGAGAAGGTGTTTACTTTAATACTGTAAATTCAATTTTGGTTTTTTATTTAATTAACACCTAGGTCTGTGAATTTTTACTTGAAAGTGACAGTCTGTTTATTTCAACTGTCAAAAATGACATGACTGATTGAGGAGGCTGTTTTTTTTCGCTAAGGTAAAATATATCACTATCACTTAAAAAAATTGGTAAAAATATGAATTGAGTTTTTTTATCATAATAATACTATAAAAACCTACCGGAAAAAAACGAGTAAATCAAGGTTTTTTTTGCTAAAACCTAACTTGTAACTTCAAAAAACACAATTGCTTACTTTTTTTTCAATCGGAATTTAAAAAATAAAATTTGCTATTTATTATTCTAAAAACCTAACTCATAAATTTAAATATCAAAAATCTTGAAGAATACACTATTATGTAATTTTCTTGTTGTTTAAAAATACAATAACATTAAAACAAATAAACTTTTTAATATTAAACATTCTTACACTTTATTGCCCAAGTTAACGACTCCACAAATAAAGTGTTAACAACCGAGATAAAACTTTAAATACGTCTTAAACGTGACAGTTGAGATTTAGTGAACTACCCGCAAAATGTGTAATGCTAATTAATTACAAATGAGAGCAACGATTACGAATAAAAACCGGTATGCAACTGTTAAGATTCGGCGACGCAAAAACTCCAAGCTCCGTACCGTTTAACGATTTACCTTTGTACGATTTCTACAATCGTTTATAGGATTAAATGAGTAAATTAATTATTAACCACTGAATTGTAGAACGAAAAATTTGTGAAGCGATACCAAAATACCGACAGTATGATTTGCCGAAAAAACTACTCAGAAGCATTGGCTAACTAACTAACTTGCCAAAAAAAACACCCATGAGTTTATTGTGCCTTCTCTGGTTAGCGCACTCCAATAGCACACATCCTTACTTAATTTTTAAGACGTTTCAATGTTATTTCATGCAAATTGTATGATTGCAATTGTTACTTTGACTTTGAAATATATTTTTCGATAAAGATTGTCACTCCTTAAACTAAGTTTTTACCGAAAATAAATACCTATCCTATCCTACTAAGTTACTCCTTCACACTAAAACTAATAAACCGATTGCAATGAAATTCGGTATGAAGATAGCTGGAGTCCTCGATTAACATATAGGCTGCTTTTATCCCGATATTCCTACGGAATCGGGACTTACGCGGGTGAAACCGCAGGGCGCAGCTAGTATTATATAAACATGGGTTGCAATTTACTCGTTTTTTGGCTCTCCTGTAAAATTTACTTTCCATTCCTTACTAGGTTTTAAAGTTGCACAGCCGATCTTACAAGTTATTTTAATAATAACCCGACGCGCGGCGATTCGATCTAGAAGTAACAAATATAGCATTAAAAATGTTAACAAAACTAGTTCACTTTTATACAACTTAAAGAATACGTTTTATTCATATAAATAATTTAAAACAAACTATTTGAAATTATTGCTACAATTTTCATGCAAGCTTTAGTTCAGCATTGCTATATTGGCATTGGTACTTAAAAATTAAATTATCTACAAAAATGGTATGACTTAACACCAAAAACAAACATGTTTTCTCGAAAAGTCAAAACATCAACAGTCAAAAACAATTACACATCAAAAAAACAGTACGATGAAAAGTTCCCAAAACTCATCTTTCGAAATAACCTTTTAAAACGAATTCATAAAACAATATAATTGTTAATCAAGATAATCAAGAACAATTATTGGTGTCGTACAAAGAGATTAAACATTACAACGTAGAGAGAACATCTAAAACTATATCAGTGCAAAAACAAGCTTTTAAACTTTTACATACTGTATAATTTTCCATGCAAAAAGAAATTGCTCTTTTCTCCAACATTATTGTCTGATTTAAGTGTTTCTTGTTTTTATTGTTTTTAATAGCGAAGGACGTTAAAATAACCCAGTTTCAAATCAAAATGTTACATTTTGTAATATGCGAAACTAGAACATATTTTTCCAACTACTATAACCATAATTTGGGCTTGCATAAACATTTTAGCCTTCGTTAGGTAAAATGGATTTGTCACTTTTGCACACCTGCTATTTGTCAAAGTGTGAAAGAGACTTACAACTTTTTAACTCATTTAAAATGTGTTTATGAATAAAGGCGATATCTCGTTTATGAATTACTTTGTACAATCCTGTTTCTATGCCTAATATTACTCGTTAAATTATGATTTCTTACTGAGTCTTTTTTACCAAAAGTTTTATTTTACCCAAACTACGACAGGATAATGTTTTTAACATCTTTTTGCTTAATTATATGGATTTGATAAAAACTGATCTGACTTTGATAAAAAAAGTTTTTTTATTAAAACATAGCTTTAAACACGGTCAGTGATATTTACATTTGGCGATTTAACCTTATGATATTTAATTAAAGTTAGTCAAAATGTTTGTATGTCGTTAACCTGGCACTCAAATCTGGGCCAGCTTTTTGCTAAGTAATAAATACGATGCTCTCTTTATTCCATGTAATTTTGAATATCTTTGGTGGCGTTGCATGTCAACAAAAACCTCTCGTAACTGCAATTACAATTTTTGTCAGGTTGAACAGTGAACAGTTTAAATAGTGTCAAAAAAGTAGGTACAAGGTACTGGCGGAGCGACTTTCTTCGCTTACATCAGCGGGCTAAAGAAACCGCACCCAAAATTGATTTATAAGCGTCCGAGTTTGTTGTTGGATGAGATTTTGTGCTTGGGATTCGTCTCGCGATATATCGTTCGCCATTAGTCCAGGATTATGGTTGTTTTTTAAATATACTCGAACATTTAAAAACAAATTGTAAGATTCCGCCTGTTTTAAGTCGGTTAAAATGTTTCGAAAAGAATTATTAAGATTATAATCTTCCGCCTGGTTCAAAGTTAGAGACTAGAGTGACCTCTTAATTTTTTATAACAAGTTATTACGAGAAGTAGAAGGAAAGGTGTTTTTTCTTTTCTTTATTACTATTGACACATCTACGACTTGTTGAATTGTTACACTCTTGAGTACCTAATAAGCCTCTATTCGTCTTTAACGTCCCTTTAACTCTTGTGCAGTAATAATTTGATTCAATTTAAGTGATATTATCATCTACTTCACATCACCTAACATTAGAGTCTTACTTGTTGTTTTCTTAACTTCTTGACGACTAAACTCACGTTGAATCAAGCTTAATAATATATAAACTACTATTATGAAACAGAATATTTTGGCCTTGTAGGGATAGCAATACACCTACTAAATCTCTAGGTATCTAGTTAAGTATGAAAGTAAGAGGTAGTTAAGAAGATTAATAAATGAGGGTTGAGACAATAAAACGGTTCCAACATAAACCACTGACGTGGATGGTGAACTGAACCACATTTCACCTTTTATTATTAAGTCAACATTGTTATCTTTCCTAGAGAATACAAGAGAACCCTATAACATGATTTGGAATAGTCTTACTGTAAGCAGCGTCGAACCCAAACACCTCAGAGTCCTCAAACGAGTGAACGTGGAGTCAACCCGTGTACAACCAAGCACTTGCTTTTATATGCGGTGGTGGGGATCGGCAATGCCTGCAGCATGTTTGACTTATATTGACGGACATGACGTCACTAGTCGTTTAAAAACTCGTAAGACTTGTAAGACTACTCAATAACGCCTATTTAAGTTTTATGAAAACCGAAGTAAACAAACATACATTTTTATCCAATATTGCTCGATACATCCCACCGTCATACTCCCGTGCAAGCGCATACCCAAAAAAGGTGCCCTGAAGATGGCTCGGTATATCGGTATGCACTGGAAAGTACCTACATACTAATTGAGGCGCGGGCGCAGGCATTGAGACCGGTGTGTGCTCTTTGTCAGAAACTCGTCCGAATTTGTTCTGTGGTTTTTAAGATTATACGCTTTTTAAAGCTAAAAATGTGGTCTTGAAGATGTCTGTTAGTTTTACGATTTTATTGTTTGTCGATGATTAAGGTCTTCACCTACCATAACGTAGCAATCTACAGCATTGGTTGTTTGATAGAAATCACTTTTACCTATAAGGACGCCCATTTGTGCATCTTTCATTTCTAGCTTTCTGTCTTTTTACTAAGGTATAATAATTTTCTTGTGTGAATCGTTGTTTGTTTAGTAAATGTTGAGTGTTTACCTATCAATCTATTAACCAACAGAAACGTAATAATTTAATTTAATTATTCTGTCCCCACTTATTGGCGTCAAAGGCTATGGGAATAACGTGTTTGTAATGATTATCATGATCTAACATTGTAACGTTATATCTGAATATGTCATAATTCATTAATTTGGAAGGAAAGTATATACTTAAATAATTAATCTACGTGTCTTAAAATAAACAAAACATAGAATACAATAAACATAAATTAGAGTAAACAGAAAAATTTGGCTAGAGAATTGCTGTGAGACTTTCAATCAGAAGGGAAAATCCGTTATCCCAGTATAATAATATCATTTGGGTTATTTTAACTATCTATTTCAGGGTATCTTGTCAGTAGGTGCCTACTACTGTAAAATACAAGCACCCGTGCTTATTACATGCTCTCTAGGTCGCCACAAGACGCTTACATGCATTTTTTTTCGTAGGCGAGATTTACCATAACCTTTCAATTCAGCTGTGTTCCCGATTTTACTATCAAGTATTGGTATTTTTTTCGAAATTTGTTTCCGTTTCGATCATATTTTGTCTTTTATTTTCAAATATGACGACGGTGGGACTACGGTTAAAAAAGGCAATCACCTGTGGAATTACCCAGTGGACCCACGGATAAAATAAAATAGATTAAAACTAAGTGTTTTTTGGGAAGGTAAACATATAGTGAAAAAAAACCTCTAAATATTACCTAGCTCTACTACTCACGGTATTTCGCAAAAATATTTAACCAGAATCATTTAACCAGGCCATGAATTTGGCCATCAATCGGAATGCCCTTACCAGCCAAAATGAATCCAAAAAAGTATGATGTGCCATTTTAAAAGCCTCTCACGTAAGTACTTTTGAAGGAAAACCTATTAAATTTTATGATCCTTTTCCATACATGCTCTGCTCCAATTTTTTGTACGCTCATACTTTTTGGGTTGCAAAATAAGAACTTCTAGAAGTGACCATGTATAAGTGACAATAAATCACTCTTATTGTATCATCTAAAATTCGATGCTATGTTCCAAATTACACCTATTTCACAAGTTTATTAACAAACGTACGTGAACACCTTTGTCTTGGTTACCATCAAAGGTGATAACCAGTGATCAGATGGGAAAGTATCAGTCTTAAGGTGAAAGGGTACCTGCGCTCTCTCTATACAAACGTAGTCGACTGTTTACTCCCTGGAAAATTACACTAACACAAATATTTTTGTTACATAAAACCTATAACTGCCATGACTATGTCTTGGATTTTTTCATTTGCTAATTATCATAGAAATTAAGATTTAAAATACTAAGAAAAAAACAAAGCTTAGAGGCATAGCCATGGCAGTTATAAGTTTTATGCAAAAAAAATGCTATAGTGTCATTATCCAAGGAGAAAACAGTCGACTACGTTTGTAAGAAGAGAGCGTCGGTACCCTTTCCTCTTAACTGGCCACTAAAGACATGTCATGTTGCTACGCTCGCTACACCATGCCACGCACACTTTAATACTTCAAATACCGATCTCAAAACATAAATTTCAGGTCGAGCTAAAAATTGGCACAGAGATTTATAGCTTTTATGACTTAGAAATTCGTTAAAGAGAATTTTGGAAAATTCAACCCCTACAGCTACGTTAACGAACTCTCGAGTGAAAGCTATTTGAGAATAAACCTTATCAACAACAAATATCATCTAGAAGTCACATCCATTGACTCTATCTCTTCGACACACGCCGCGCAGTCCAGACTACTGCCTCGAATCTTGATCCTCATAAAATTTTATGTCTCAGAGACAAAAGCGAATTTTGTTAATTAACCGCTGTACCGCTGGTAGCACAGCTTGGACTCTTGGTGATAGATATTGTGCACTTTTTGTAGTCAGTATCGCTTTATGCGATCTTAACTGCCGAGCTTTTTGATGCAAGCTTTCGGTTCAATTTTGTGAGAATGCAACTAAGTAGCAGCGCACATTGGCGGAAGAGCACGGAATAAAAAAATTCCGAACTTAAATTCGTAAAGTATCTTATAAACTAGCTTTTGCCAGCGACTTTCTTGAAAAGACTACGTTAACGGGATTCTAATTAGTTGGCCCAATTTTTCGGGCCTTTTCGAAGTTCCGTGGTCCAACTCTGCGTTGATGTAATATCAACAGGACTTTGAATTTTATATTTATACAAGATATTTGTATTATTATACTTATAAAGAAACAAATACTCATTAAAAATATACATAGTTTGTTTTGAATCTCTCTGAACTATACCACGATTTCTATGAAACTTATATAGTACTAGCGACCCGCTCCGGCTTCGCACGGCTATATTATGCATGTATTATACATATAAACCTTCCTCTTGAATCACTCTATCTATTAAAAAAACCGCATCAAAATCCGTTGCGAAGTTTCAAAGATTTAAGCATACAAAGGGACATAGGGACAGAGAAAGCGACTTTGTTTTATATTATGTAGTCATAAAGTATACATGGAATTCTTGGGAGTACCTTATGGCATGCTTTTTATACCGGAATCGGACTCTAGGCGAGTGAATCAGCGAGACGTAGTTATTACTGAGAAAACATACAAATCGAAATTTAACACCAAACAATTTATATCTCAACTATCTTCGTTATTGTTTAAGAAAACACATTGCAATTAAATTTTTAATAAGAGTAATAAATTCCTTGTAAGAACATGTAAAAATTCGAATACAAATAACATATCTTTTCACATAGATGTCACTATACAGGGTTATTGGTAATTTATAAAGTAAGCGGTTAAGGATAGATCTATGAACCTTAAAAGGAAAGGGTACCGGGGGTACTCTCGAGGCATGATCATGTCAGTTATAAGTTTTATGCAAAAAAAATATTTGCTCTAGTGTCATTATCCAGGGAGAAAACAGTCGATGTTTGTATGGAGAGAGCGCCGGTACCCTTTCACTTTAACAAAATAAAATTGTTCTACGACTTATACAGATTTAAACACTATTTGGAATTTTTTGAGGTTAAGTTTGTTAATTTGATAATCTGCTCATTTTTTTTCTAATAAAGATTTTTAGACTTAGAAAATTCAATTAAATTTAAATGAGAAGTATATTCTTAAGGTATAGCACGTCTTTGTGTTAGTAACAATACGAACTGTTTTGGAAAATTTTAAGATTATTGTTACCCGAAAATCAGCTGTTTATTTTAGTTAGAGGTCATTGACATTTTTATGGAATTTGGACTACTATTTCAAACATAAATGGTCTTTATTTCCAAAAACAGCTGCTTTTTCAAAAAACGGTTATGTTAAATTATACAATAGTTTGAATTTTAGAAAGTTGTAGATAAAAGTTGTTTACATAGACATGTGGAACAACTCCTTTCGGACTTTTTCGGAATAAGTCGTATTAGAAACCCTTTGTTGTTGTTGGAACACGTTATTGGTATATTTATCAACTAGCTTTTGCCCGCGACTTCGTACACGTAGAATTAGTAGATTGAAGCAAATAATGACGTTGTCTCATACAAACTTTGCCCCCCCTTTTCATCCCCTTAGGTGTAAAATTTCGGAAAATCCTTTCTTACCGGATGCCTACGTCACACAAAGAACACACCCTCCAAGTTTCAGGTCTCTATGATTAGTTAGTCAGGACAAAGATTTTTTTTTAAGTATAGATAACCCTGTATATACCGATATTCTAACAATATTGTACATCTATCTTCAAAGTAATCGCTAATAGGTGTATCTTTTACAATAACATGAGACAGGTTAAGGTTATAGGTTATCTACTGATGAGCCTACTTTCACTGCCCTCGCCTCACTTCCACCAACATAAACCAAACACTCGACAAACCAACAATCACCTCTATATCTATACAAATAAGGTTTAGTAATTAGGTTAGTTCAAACGTGGTAATTAAATAATTCAAAGTTTGAATTGAAGTGCAATTTTGAACTTTAACCTGTTGGAATAGAGGTGTTGTATACGTTGCAAAATATTAGATTTTGAATTATATTTTGATTATTTTATTAAATATTTTATTGACAGAAGTAAGATGAAACTTGATAGTTAAATTGTGATTTTAAATTGAAGACTATAAATTTGAAAGCAGGAAAATATGTTTTCTAAATTGATTACGTTTGGCATAATATATACTCTACAAACAGTAGACCTTGCGAAAATAAACTTTGAGGATTTTTGTGTGAGAAGGTAGTTTGAAGTGCTCCATTAACCCCGACTTAATATTTAAAGGACTGATTCTACTGGCAGAAATCTAAAAGTGAGCAAGCACTGCAATTTTAGGAGCTATTCTGGTCATTACTCCGAAAATTCTCAATTAGATCTTTACAAAATTATTAAGAGGTTTACTTGAAATATAAAAATAATGATCGGAATCGAATCTCATTAAACGAAAATGTTCAGTAGCTCCTTTTCTGCCTTTTTTCTGAGAAAAGTTATTCCTTCAATCAAAAATAACTGACAAACATATACAAAATTGTAAAACCTGTACATCAAGCTTCGCCTTTAACGGTTGTAAAATAAAGGAGTAGGTACCAACATACAAACTAACAGAGAAAAGCAAATTTAAGACTTAATTTAGAGGCAACTCAGTCAACTAGATAATATAGTACGGGATCCCTTTAAGAACAACCTTCACCGAGCTGATTAATGAATGAAAAGTACATATTTTATACCAATCATACTTTCGATTGATATGGAATTTGTTTATTAAACTTGTGAAAGGTTTAAAAAACAAAAAATGTTAATTAGTCATATTCTGGACTGTAATTTTTTAAACATCCCAATCCATATCTTTAATAATCAATGCCACTTTTCGTTGTAATTTTATAACTCAAGAACGCGCTCACCTATCCAAACCAAATGTTTAAGCTTTGTTCGAGTCCAAACTAAACCATCTACTAAATAGTCATTTGGTAGATGGTTTATGTGAAGTTTGCACAAAATCGGTTGAGCGGTTCTTCATTTATATATATTTTTGTATATGGCAAAACAACGTTTGCCGGGACAGCTAGTATATTATATAAAAAATACTTTTCATTCATTAATCAGTTCGTTGAAGGTCGTCCTTAAAGGGATCCGAGACTAACAGAAATTTTTACTCTAAGTATGCTCTAAGTAGATCTACTTAACTTCAAGTTAAACTATTAACTTCTCACGTCACAAAACAAAACCACTTGATTAATTTATTACCATTACTTGTGATTAGTGCGTTCATTTAAAAATATTTCACGTATTTTCAATACAAGGTATATATCACGAGCGCGTTACTATTTTCTTTCAAATTGACCCTGAAAATAGTGCAAAGGATTACCTACTTTATTTAGAAGTTGTTGGAGTTGGATATTGTATGGCATAAATAGTGTTTATAAATCAGCTGAGATACGTTGACAGTGGCAATTTTGCAATTTAACTGTCTCGATGATCTAGTCTGCTTAGTTTATGGTGCAAGTATTTTGTTTTTAGCGGTTTTATAATAGGGAATCTTTTCTACTTATTTCATTTAGGTACAGCCTATACCTAATGTATGAAGTCAATAAAAAACGTGTGGCACTTGGGGGCTGCCGCGGTAAAGCTGTTGAATCGTGCGACCTTCGTACAATCGTACCATATATATACACGTAAAGCGAACGCTCGGCCGAGCTACATGGTAGGCGGAGTGGGGAGTGTTAGGTATTATTTTCGTTACGGAATTTGATTCGGTC
This sequence comes from Idaea straminata, assembly GCA_951213275.1. NCBI lineage: Eukaryota > Metazoa > Arthropoda > Insecta > Lepidoptera > Geometridae > Idaea > Idaea straminata. Next base: position 1,242,894 of record OX577858.1, read on the forward strand.
GCCGCGCTCAAAGCCCGCGATAAAAGCTATGCAATCGCTTAATAAACTTGTTTTAAAATTCCATTTTTTAGGTTAGCGAAAAGTGTTCGAGCCTTTTTTTTTATTTAGATTGTCTTTTGTTTTTGTTCATTCTTTTGTTTTCTGCTTATTGCCTTCTGTTTATGTGCAGTTCTCCTTTTCTTTTTATGCTGATCGGCTTCTGTTTATGTGCAGTATGCCTTTTGTATTTATGCTGATCGCCTTCTGTTTATGTGCAGTTTGCCTTTTGTTTTTATGCTAATCGCCTTCTGTTTGTGTTCAGAATTGCTTTTTGTTTTAGACGTACAGATACCAAAAGGACTCAGCAGGTTAGAGAACTATTATCGGGACTAGAACTAGAGAAAAAACGGCGAAAAGTCGTTACGGATTTGTCATAAGACAAAAAATTTAAAAAAAATCAAAATAGGTTTATAAACAAAAAATCGTTCACCTAACTTTTAAAGGATTAACGCATTACTTCCTTAATTGGAATCGGGTAAAAAGAACACTAACTTAAACAAAATATGCTAATTAATACAAGAAACATTCCCGCAAAAAGTAACTTAAGTTTCAACATCGTGTCCAACTTGTAAAACACATCGTAAACTTAATTTAACTTAATTTAAATGTTGCACAAACGCATTTTACGATCTCATCCCGACAATTTAAGCTTTAACTTGAGTTAACTTAACGCAAACTTAACTTAAGTTAATAGTACGTTTAATTTTAATTACTTTTAACTTGTAATGCGGACACGTAACTGCTTTGTTGTTTTATTTTATTGTATTTCGCTTTTGCAAACAAATTATGTACCTACCTAACATCTTAACAAGTTGGTAAATGTTATGAAAACTAACTTTGTGGCTATGGGCGAACACCTTACAACGCAGAAGGTTTACGGGATTCGATTCTCGCTGTTAAACAAATCTTACTAATAATAATATTATGAAGGTGAAAGTTTGTGTGATAGTATGTGCAATTGAAACTCGGTATGTATATACCTAGCTGAAATCCTGGATTAACATCTTTTATTACTTACTTTTTAGGCTACTTTTTATCCCGATATTCCTATGGGACTTATGCGAGTGAAAGCGCTGATAGTAATTGTATAAATAATACAGGTAGGTAATCGCCGCATAGAAACAATTGGGAAAACCAATTGAAGAAAAACCCGATTGAAGAAGAACCAATCGGGAAACAAAAGAAATGAATATCAGGAAAAACTAATAAACATCGGGGGAAACAATTATGCGGAAAATCTTTTTTATTTCGGGAACGCCAAATGATGATCGGGTAAAAACAGGTCAATTTGTGGGAAATCTTTCTAACGAACAAAATACAGATTTCTCAACAAATATAACCTTTTTAAAGGTAGTATCTTTGTTTTGTTTCGTTCTTCAATAAATCCTCTTCCTAAATATCAAGCCCATCACAAACAATCCAGCCGTAGTCGCACCTACAAGTCACTATAAATAAGGTCACTTTTTACTCGTGACTCTTAAATCCTTGTTCACAATAGAGCGACTTGCAGCAAAATTTATAATCTATAGCGGACATTACAATAAAAAAATAAATTAAAAAAAATACCTACTTTTAATCTTGTTAACATTTTTTGTTTCAAAAAATTCACGATTGGACCCAACGTTTTGTAAAAAGGTTCGTTACCCTACAGTGAACCAAAGTCCAAGCCAAATTTCTAAATTCATTTGGAATTATAATTCACATGAAATAACATTAAAATGTCTTAAACTAAGTTAGGATATGTGCCTTGGGAACGCCCCCACCAATAACACACACTTTGCCTGTGGTCCATTTTGAAAATTCAACAATTTGACTCTGTGATACTTTGGAACTCTAGACAATTTTTCACTATGTTTAAAAAGATAATAATTATTGACCACATGTACCGAATCGTTAAATGTAAGGATTTTAATTATTTAAATGAAGAATTTTGAATCACTATGTTTTTCAGTTTTTTTTAATTCAGTGTCCGACGCTAACCACTCCATTATGCACAAGCAATTCTGTGTGAAATAGTCGATTCAATTCCAATGTACACCCGGCAACAAAAAGCATTTCCTTCCCAACTCTTATTCTAACGACTGAAGGTTGGTTTTTGGTTTGTAAAAACGAAGTTATTGCCAAGTTTGTATAGTATTAATTCAAACTCATTTAGTTCTCTTGCTGTGTGGCCGGCTAGGTATGGTGTTATTAATTGCTTAGGGCCTATATGTGTTGGATTGATTGCAGATAGCCTTCCAGTTTGTTTTACTATTTACTATTTTACTGGTTGTGGGAAATGGTTTGTTTTAGTTTAGTGTTTTTGATTTGATTTCTATATGTATGGGAATACTGTTTGGAATAGCTAGAGACTTCCTCGTATTGTTCATCGAGAACATATTATCTAGTGTAGTATTATCCTGTAGCTACAGTTTGGTTTGAATTCCCTTCGTCCTGATATAATTATACAGCAAGTAGTATGGTTCAAACTCAATTCAGTCGGCTATAGCTTGGTCGGTGTAATGTCTTTGACTGCGATGAAATTCTCTTCCTAACTGACTTTGACCATAGGTAGGTCCGTGAAACGCAAATCTTCCAAAACAAGATCATGATTAAACGAAACACGAATGTGGTGACGCGAGTCGTAACTATAGGCTTTTACCCGTTATCAAATTGACTGCACTTCTCTGTGGCCCTTACTATTTGTACACCTTCCTACTTAAAACAAGTTTGACAGTTTTAAATATTCACTACCTAATTGATAAATATTCCGGTAGTGTTCCAATAAGAGCTGTGTTGGCTTAGTGGTAGATACCTCGACTTTCATTCTGAAGGTCGTGGGTTCGAATCCCGGCCGGCCGTGCGCCTATGTATTTTTCCTTAAAAAAAAATTTTATGTGCGCTAATTGACATTGCTCTTACGGTGAAGGTTTCACCGCGGGTTTCATCGTGATGAAACCCGCGGCTTAGTTGGCTCCAGAAGTATTGACAAGTTGTCTCCTCTGGGACATGGTCGACTAGGCTGAGAGGGCAGCAGGTGCTGGGCAACCCTACCCCATCCTCACGCAAAAAAGACCCAGTTAAAAAGAGTCTAATTGCGGAAAACATCCCATGTACAAGTACAAGTACAAGTGTTCCAATAATCTATATATATAAAAATGAATTGCTGTTCGTTAGTCTCACTAAAACTCGAGAACGGCTGAACGGATTTATCTTATCTTAGTCTTGAAATGTTCGTAGAGGTCTAGGGAAGGTTTAAAAGGCGAGAAAAAATCGAATAACCGATATTCCCACGGGATCGGGACTTACGCGGGTGAAACCGCGGGGCATAGCTAGTCTTATATATAAAAATGAATTGCTGTTCGTTAGTCTCACTAAAACTCGAGAACGGCTGAACGGATTTATCTTATCTTAGTCTTGAAATGTTCGTAGAGGTCTAGGGAAGGTTTAAAAGGCGAGAAAAAAATCGAATAATTTCCGGGAAAACCCTATCAATTCCTACGGGATCGGGACTTACGCGGGTGAAACCGCGGGGCGCAGCTAGTTCTATATAACTAGTTGGACCACGAGACTCCGAACAAATATCTTAGACGTTGCACCACGAGTCCTTGTTGGAGGCCCAAGTTCGTAGACTCTACCACCCCTTTACCGACACTGGTATTCGAAATTAAAATACCTACGGTTAAAATATCGAATATTAATAACAAAGGGGTATATGATCGAATTAATTATTAGAATATTTTATACTAATTAGAGTTTTTTTTTATGTCTACAGATTTATTAAATGTATAGATAGTAACAAAAAGACGTCGTTTATGTTTTTTTTTGTTTTTAACGAATAGGCTCGAAATAATTGGACCGATTTTGATGAAACTTATGACGATACATTGATTCATTAGGAGTGTTATAGGCAATTTTTTATCCCGATATTCCCACAGAGTCGGGAGTTACGCGGGTGAGACAAAAAGGTGATGCTACTGATATTTGAAGATGAGATTATTAGGATACCACAAACTAGAAGTACCTTACTCCATAATTGAATGTGATTCTTCAAGATTTATAAACCCAAATCGAGTACCCATAGTAACCGCATACCGACGTTTACCTATTGGAGGACGGGGTAGACAAGACCTATAGGAGATAGTCATCTGCCGGTACTGGACAGACAATAATTATGCTTCAGTCCGGAGTTTAACGGAATAACCATGTGAATTAGGGGAATGGGGTTTGTGAGATACTGGTTTTGATAGAATTGGTCACTAAATATTCCGGAATTTGCGCGTGCGCAGTTTGTTATTGGATGGTTAAGATGTAGCTTTCGGAATAAACGACCTTTAAGCCCTTATTCATAAATATTTAATAAGACTTCGTTAGTTAAAATTTGGTTCGTCACTTTTGCACCCCTGTCAGCAGTCAGACTAAAGAAGGTTTAAAAGATATATGAATAAGGGGAAATTATTTTTAACGTCCTTGCGTTTTCGACTCATTTAAAATAAAAAAGTAAAAAATAGATTTATTGCAGACACACGTGCGTGACCCATTAGAAAATAAAACATATATAAAAATGAATTGCTGTTCGTTAGTCTCACTAAAACTCGACAACGGCTGAACGGATTTATCTTATCTTAGCCTTGAAATGTTCGTGGAGGTCTAGGGAAGGTTTAAAAGGCGAGAAAAAATCGAATATCCGATATTCCCACGGGATCGGGACTTACGCGGGTGAAACCGCGGGGCGCAGCTAGTAAAACATATAAAAACAAATGAAATTAACAATATAAAATTGAAAATTTTACGATTAAAAAAATGACAAAAGTATGGGCTTGTATAATAACAAATTTGATGCAAAATATAACTTAACACTGGCTAAATGCATAAGCCGTGCGAAGCCATAATTAATAGCAAACAAAAATGCTAATGATCTGGCAGCATACTGGGATTGGACGGATCTGCCCTTTATTAAATTAGTCTGTGCCATTGACATAAAGAAGAAAAAGACAAGTGTAAACGTCGCCACATCGTCAAAAAAACGTTTTCACATCTCTACCTCTTAGCTGCGGTCTTGACATAGCCCTAGCCCTCCTGAAGGCCTACTACTGAAGGTACACCTTTAAAAAGCCTTCGAAGCGAGGCAAAATAGAAAAAGATGGTTCACATAGAAAGAGTACCGCGGAAATAAGTGTTCAATGTACATTTGATTCAAAAAGTTATAAAAACGAAAGAGAAATGTTTGTGAAACGGTCTTAGTTCAATTGATGATCCGGATATGTTTAATTATCACCCGTTATTTACGATAGCTTTAATTTATAACTGTACTAATTGTAAAAACATGTTATTTTAATAGGTAAAATGTTTGTGATTGAACTCTTTGCGGTATCAAAATTCACAATTTACGGAGCTTCTCGATTGTGAAGAAACGCTTATTTCGTGTGAAAGTTTAAATTCCAAAGAAGATAATTTGATATAACTTTAACAGATAATTTCTTTTTATCCTAAAAATACTGAAATAAAAGAATTAAAGGACAAAAAGCCTGTAAGGATCTTTGAAAAACGGCAGTAAAATAAGAAATTGATTTGATTTTCGTTTGTTTTGTTTTTTTTTCACTTGATTTTGATTTAATTTGGATTTGATTTTCTGATGAAACTTGATAGGAAGATGCTTAGATTCAATGGGAGTAACATAATAGGCTATTATTATCCCGATATTCCCATGACTTTAGAACTAACGTGGGTAAAACCGCGCGGCGTAGCTTGTACAAAATAAAAGTTCCAAATATTTACGCCTCAAAAACATTCTTTAGACAAATATAACCTTACTGCAGTAAAGTATTTATTACTATTTATTTATTAACATTTTAGCAGTTGTAAATCTTATAATTCAATAAAAAACTTATCTCGGTTTCGGTTTGTTTATGATCCAAGCCGGTCTTTGTAAATGTAGAGCGTTTGTTGGATCAAATTTAAAAAGTTTGTTAAAAGATAGCTTTTAATGGTCTTCGCCGACTGAGAGTTTCCCTTTCGATCGTCTTTTGTTACTTCTCTGTCGATCGTCTTTTGTTTTTATTTAGATCGTCTTTTGTTTTAATTTTTATCGTCTTTAAATGGGATCGGTTGCCTGCATTTGTCTTTCCTGACGTGCACAATTTAGGGGTGTTCAAATCACAAGTGAATAGGTATCTTCTAGGTAGCTAGGTGCGTGCTCCATCTTAGACCGCATCGTCACTTACCATCAGGCAAGTGTCAAATATATATACCTACCTATATTTAATGAGTTATTCATTATTTTCCTTAATAATTTAGTTTAACTTATTTTAGGTTACCTACTTATTAGGTAGAAAACAAATCTGAAATTAAAACAATAAATAAGAAAAAACCAATTAGAAATTCGTATCAATTACAAAATTCGATTACTTTTTCGCATTTTTATAAAGTAATGAGGATAAACTTTCGTAAAAAATCGTCCTTTTTTAAACGTTACACATTATTTAATATACTTACGATTATTATTCTCGCACCAATAATCATATTTAACCAATAAATGACCGAATTTTAATAATTTATTGATATTAAAAACAAACCAATTTGTTTGGAACTGTTTTTATGAAAAGTTTTGTGTGAAATAACAATTGGTTGTTTTATTTATGTGGCTGAGAGAATGTTGTCAGGGAAGGAATAAAGTCAGGGTGTTATTGGGTTCGATTCCCACCTTAAACTAATATATACAGATATTTCAGATTTAACTGTTTCTGTATGTATAACTTATGCCCGCGGTTTCACTCGTCACTGTGCAGGGCATGAATGGAAGCTGAAGAAACGACCGCGCATGTGCTTCTAGACTGCATGGTACTTTACTTCTAGACTGCATGGTAAATTAGACTCAGGACCATAGGTGACGTCAAAAGCCTTCCAAATTTTTTTAAGAAACTACATCTAGTGGCAAATTTATGGAAGAGCTGGGCTGGTTCTCCCCCCTGACAAGTAGAACCTCACGCCAAAAGTCTGTCATTTCACCATCTAAGTGGTGGTTAAAAAAAACACCCATTCTTTGTGAGGGACCTAAGAACATATCACAAAAAAAAACATTTAAACACAAATAGGTACAACATCTTTCAAATGTTATGTCTCTAGAACCAGACTCCGGAAATCCGAAAGGGCGCGTGTTCCGATTGTTTTTAAAGATGGACAACGGGTTTACGTAAAAAAAGAAATTTGACTGTTGGTCAAATAAAAAATGATCGAAACAGAAAAAAAGATAAATCGCTTAAAATATGTACCTATCTATACCCATTAATAAGGTGAATATTAAAATTACAATGTAAAACTTAAATGAGAATCATTTAAAACAATTTTCACAATCAATATTAATGACATTTTGTTAATTGAGAACTTCACTTTTGATAGGAAAATGTAATAATTTAATTATTAATTTATTTAATTTCAGTTTTATGCAACAAGTATTTTGCGTTTGGTCCTTAAATGCACCTTTAAAAAACAGTGTCTAGCTTTTAGTAGGTTGTACTTACATTTTTTACTGTAAAATAATTGTGGCTAAAATGTTGTGTTATCAAAACGATAAGAAATTTTCGACTTTTTGTGGAAATATCTAAACTTCTACAAATGGTTACTTTCTGATTTTTTGATTCAAAATTTTCTGGTGTACTACCAGAAAATGTTGTTAAAAGCAATATTTTTTTATGCAATACACAATCTACAAATATAAAATTTAAAGTCCTGGCTGAGCTACGATGCCACAGACAGGCAGATACATAGACACGTCAAACTTATAAAACCCCGTCGTTCTTGCGTCGGGGGTTAGAAATATCAATGCACAGCTCAAACGAATTTAGTGATCGAGCTAAAATTTGGCGCATAATTTCATACTAAATTTGATGAAAATCGTTGGAGCCGTTTCCGAGATAAATAAATAAATATTTCGAGACATTCCACATATGGCCCTAAGCTAAGTAACTAGACTTGTGTAATGGGAGCCAGACAATTAGATACACTACATATTTACTTTTCTTTTGTAAATATATAGTTCTATTACAAAGAAACAATCAGACTACAAACAAATATCTAAGCATACTTGTCTGAGGCGGGAATCGAACTCACAAACCTGCGTTTTGCAGTCCGGCATGGTGACCATTGCCAACTAGGCCGTCAAATCGTGAGTAAAAGCGATTTTAGATAAAACCTCCAGGGCTTTAACAATGTACCGCCTGAAATACCGTTCCAGATAATATTTTAGTATGATGCAGATCGTAAACCCTTACAGCCGGCCAATATAACTAATTGCGTGCCGACAAAGCACCCTATTATAAAGTCGGACAATCAAACAGACATCGGGATTATCTCGCCCATTCAGATTCTAAACGGAAATACGGAAAAACAATAGTCATTAAGCGGATACCATAGTTAGAACGCCAATAATTGCTGCAGTTTTATGTATACCTACTAATGTGAAAGTAACTCTGTCTGTCTGTATGTTACATTTTTACGTCTAAGCAACTTAACCAATCAGATACTCATAGGCCCTTGAAGAAGAACACAATATGCTACTGATTATCTCGATCCCGATTCTGAGATGAAGTCAAAATTTGCTACAAATGTTGCTAATCCAAACTTTGGGTTTTAAAATTGTATTAATATAATGGTACCGCTTTGGGCCAAAACTTTTTAACCGATTCTACTTTTTTTTTAATAAATATATTTGGATTTTTGGAATGGGCCCTGTTATTACCTACTGGATCGATTTTAATGAAACTGTGTCCCTTTTACTATAGGTACATTGAATTGAGAATAAAACAGGCAAAAATAGACTACTTCTTATCCCGAGCCGTTATAAGTTTTTTGTAATATGTTATTTCAAAATATTCCATTTCTATTTTTAAAGTCGGTAAAAAATGTATGCTTATTTAAATTAAACATAAGTAAAGTAAATCGCATAAACTAGTAAAGCTATTGAATGGAAACAATTTGTCGCAGTTTCCTTTAAGGAGTTTCAACTGACACATCCAAAGCCCCGCACAGAAAGCTCCAGTACTTACTAACTTATCTAGACTTTAGGGCTCAGCAGACTACAGATTTTTTTCAAATCCGACAGAGAGATTCTCCGATTCCGATTGCCGATCTGTAGGTTTCTGAGTTTTAGGCGCGTGCACTCGTAAGCTACGTGTTCTAAAAAATAAACTTTCGGACAGAATAAGCTGCAATGCGTTTGCGGCTATTTATCGCAAAGTATTATCGCTACATAGTTGAAAGTCCACCACCATTTGTGAACATCATAATAAGAAGTAAGAGGTTCTCAAATGTAAATGGTGTATTTGTAACCACTTAAATATTGAAGTTGATATAATTATACTGTTTGTTTTCCAATGAGAATAAGAAGCAAAATAAAATGTTTTACGTGCCTAAAAGAAAAACGTTGAATTAAATTGTACAACCTAATTATTTTAAGAAACTCTGCATCGTTTGATTGTTAACTAAAAAAGAGGATGTTCGTCGCATATTTTTTTTAATCTAAGTTCACCGATTATTCGAAGACGGATCAACCGATTGACTTGATTATTATTTTACTAGCTACGCCCCGCTGTTTCAGCCGCGTAAGTCCCGATCCAGGGAAAATCAAAATAAGTAGCCTATATCCTCGATAAATGGACTATCCAAAACAAAAAGATTTTTTCAATTCAATCCAGTAGTTCCTGAGATTAGCGCGTTCAAACAAACAAACTCTTTAACTTTATAATATTAGTATAGATTAAGGGGATAACACGGGATTAGTCCTATAATGTTTTTAAGGCAGTAAAAACTAATTAAACATCTTCAAATTAAACAGTCGTCGAGCTGTCGAGCGATTAAAAAGTTTACAGTCTGTTTTCCCTTTAAACTTTAGACTTTCAAGTAATTGTAACAAACTTAATAGAAAAATACAAAGGAATTTGTACCTTGCTGTTAAGATATAGGGTTGGTATTACTTCAGGTAGTTACGGAATTTTAATTATTCTTGAAGATCTTGTGCCTTAAATAGGTTTATGGGTATTTTAACTTGCAACAAAATTAGCTCAAAGGAACCTACAGGCTGCGCGTAATAAAGGCTACCTGCCACCTTAATTAAAAACTAAATATTTTGTAAAATTAGTTAAAACTACCTTATAACAGTTAATTCGATAAACATTTGCTTTATTGTCAATCTGAAAAAAAAAAATGTTTTTTTCTTGTTATAATATCAAGATTTAAAAAAATTGTTGCCTTTTCAGCCATAATTAAAATAAATTTTAAACAAATAATTATTAAGAAATACTTAGGTAATACCTACAAATGATTACCAAATAAATAGTCGTACTATATTACAATGTTTTATCCGCAGGTAGCCTATTTAAACTGTTTTAGAGGGAGAAGTCAATTCGACTATAAAATAATGTGTTTTATGAGTGATCCTTTGACTCGTTCCATATACCTCCTACGGCCAAAATGGGACAAATTTGCGGGGTCAAAAAGTTATAGGTATAATTGAACTCGTCCCATATTTAAAATGATATTTGGTACTGTCAGAAGCATAAGTCGTTTAGAATTCTTTAGAATATAATAAAAAAATTGAAGATGTAGATTTGGGCGGGACTACAAATAATATTCAAATCCATAAAGTACTTAAACCAAACATAACATATGTCGCTTCAGGGCAAACAGATATTATATTAAATCATATTTGAAAAAAAAAACTTTTCCACCAAAGAGGTTGGACAATAATTTATAGTTATAGAGTGCCTATGTCACTCGACGTCCAATAATCATAAACAGTTGTTCTCTGCTGTTCTCAAATGGAGACCGAGAATTGAGAAGAGTGGGCAGACTACCAGCCAGATGGTTCACGAATGGCTGCGGCTGCGTAGTTCAAGGAGACTGGCGATAGGAAAGTGTAAAGAAATGCCATGCAGTGGGATAACACATGTTGCTGAAGAAGAAGAAGCAGTTGTTAAGAAGCAGTGCATAGCGACTTGAGTAGTCGGGACCCATTAACATTAAACCGGCTTAAATCGTCACAATAATGGGTCCCGACTATTCAAGTCGCTTTGTTTTATGTTTTTGAATTTATTATTCGTTTTATTTGTGCATCGATCACGAAATTATTGCCACCATATCAGTTATTCAATAGTAGGTTCGAATCCTGCACTTGTTTTTTTTCTTTTCAGTTTATATGTTTAATTTTCGTTACGCACTTTTTATTATTATTTTTTTTAGCTTTCAACTGTTTTTGCAATCGGGTTTTTTTTAATCTAATTTTTTTTTACTTTGTGTTTATGTGGCAAATAGCTCATACTATTACAATCACTCTAGTATATGACATACTCAATAATTTGGACACATAAATCGTAATCAATATCATAGACATTAATGATACCAATTAAATAATCGTAAATATGAGTTACTGGCTCTTGCCTCTGGGTGCGCGTGGACAGGTGAAAATTTAGATCGAATTAATATCTACTGCCCCATAATAACAATCCGGCAACGGATCGTATTTATCCGGCAAGTAGAAAATAGAGTAGGATATATCAAGGACGCAGCCGCAGAGAAGTTTGCAACACAACATGACTTAATCTTCCATCTTCATTCTTTCGTCATAGAATCAGGAAAACACCAACACAGAGTCATGGTGGAAATTGCAGACACCCGCACTGAGCACTTTGGTTCATTTCTTATTCGTACAGGACCTACGAGGGTAAAACCGCGGGGCGCTGCTAGTTATACTTATAAATAAGTAAAAAGATATTGAACTTTGCATAATTGTAAGTTTGTATTGGAGATGGGATTAAGTTGCGTGCTTTCAGATCATTATTTATAGATCTATTTACAGGGCCGGAGTAAGGTATACATAAAATGGGAGCATAAAGTTAAATGTTAGTATTTGACGGCAAACTATTGAATCTAATGAACAAAATACTGGTACTAGTAGAAAATATTATGTATTGTAAAATGATGCATTACACAAACAAGATAAAGATTTCCAAGACCTATGTGGGGCAGTATGTGAACACCCGTCTGCGACGCCGAATGTTGCGGGTTCGATTTCCGCCTCGAACAAATATCTAGGTATAGATTTTTGTTTCTGGTCTGATTAAATAAATAAATATTGTAAGACACTTTACATACTTTACATCTATTCCAAATCTAAACAATTCGGCTTGTGTTAAGGTAGCCAGACAAAAGGATGTACTTTTCTTTTGCAAAAGTATAAACTATGAATAGGTTGGAATATTATTACTGACACGTTCGACTTGGCGAAGCAAATGCCCAAATTTATAATTGATGCCTCGAGCCCCAACCCTGAATACGGCCCATAGCAAATTACAATATGAATAGACAAAAATATACGTAAAAATGTGAGTTCTAATGATATTTTGAACTCGAAGTCAGATTAAAGAGAAATATTGAACTTGTTGAATAATCTCAATGCATATTTATTAGATCGGTTTTTTGTTGAAAAATTACGAAGCATTGGAAGGTCTACAGTGATATTTTTTTTAAGATCATAGACATAAAATACCAACCTTAAATAGAGAGTACATAATAATAATATGTTCCCTAGGTAATAGCGGCGAGGGTGAAATAATTTTGAAGATAAGTCGAAAAAAACACGTAAGAGATTGAGTTCTACTGAAAAACTAAATTATTTGACATTATTTTATTTGTTGACTTGTGTAGGTCTAGGAAGGTATCTATGCCTGAATCTGTAATGGTAACTAAGCCGACAGCAAGGTGTGTGGATTTTGTGTTAAAATTACCTTTTTTAAATCCGATCGTAGAATATAATAAGAGACTTGTTGACCCAACAGATTTCGATATGAAGTATACTAGGACCTTCTTTGAAAATAGAGCTAGGTATTCAATAGTGAAAACTAGATTTCAATTGCTTTAGCAGTTTTTATTGTTTGACTAAAAGAGAAACAAACAAACAAACAAACAGATACACAGACATTTTTTTAAACTATAATAACGGAAGAGAGGACAAATGTGTGAACTTGGAAGCAAATTAAAAAAGAGCCAATCTACCGAGGCACTTGGAACAAACTAAAAAAAACCAAGCACTTACTAAGTATCGCGAATTAAATAAACATTAGCAATTAATAATCAGAATCAATAAATAAGGCCTCATCTACACGTTGAGATAACATCGTACGACATCGCATGTCGCCACGTATGTACACGTATTTATTTATGTCAATATCGTGTTACAATTTATTAGGATTATGCGCGTGCGCAGGCCGAACCGTGTTCTATCCGTGATGTATGTGAAGGATGGTTTATTTAAATGATAACTGTCTTTTATTAGGACTACTGGTTTTAAATGCTAATATAGGTACGAAATCAATAAAACTATCTTACTTACTACAGTTAGTCGCTGATACTGTCTAAAATGGACTAGCCGGAAGCGTGCGCCGTAAGCATTTTTATGAACATGCGGCTCTATAATTATATAATAAATAAATATTAATTTTATTTAAATTATTTCCTACCTTATAATAATATTTCCAAAAACTTTATAAATAAGTATCAAGAAAAAAATTAAGGTAAATTTTGGTACAGTCAACAAAGGGCTGAGGGTAACAGGTGCATATTTTAAAGTTTAAAAAAAAAACGGTTCAGTTATTGTAATTATTCTACTTGATATCACTAAAGCTTTCAAAGTGTTAGTTATTTAACGCAGAAAATAAAAAAAAAAATTGATCCATCGTGAAAAAAATTGAAGCTATAAAATATGCACCTGCTACCGTCAGTACTTTGCTAACTGTACCTTCAAGTTTTCGCGAAAATATAAATTAGCTTAAATCTTTTCATCGTGTTGACTTAGAATCTTGATTTTTTTCAATCTAATAGTTTATATATAAATACTGTATAAGAGTATCTGGTATAAATTTCAACTTGCTAGGTCCTCTCGTCCCTGAGAAATTTGGTGGTGACACTCGGACAGACAGACGGGCAAGAGATAAGGGTTCCTTTTTTACTTTTTGATGTATGGAACCCTAAAAACTCACTAAAAAATGAAAAAGTCTGACTGTAAGTTACCTGTTATGATAAATTATTATTGTAACCGTAATATAATACGAAATTCACCACAACAAAACTAACCAAGGAATACGATAATAAAGCTTGCATTCCACACACATTTCCGAGGCGCGAAATTGCCGTACGTTGCCGGTATGGGCTATATTACCACCTTACGCATGGGAACTAAATAGCTCGGGCAATAATTTATAGAGGAAGCAATTTGCAGCTGTTATAAATGTCATAGAAAGCTGAATATTTGCGGTTGCGCGCGCGCCGTATTGTTGCTTGTATTTTGAAGTAATTATGAGAATTGGTGTTATTTGTTTTGTTTATAAAATCACTAGCTGCGCCCCGCGGTATCATCCGCGTAAGTCCCGATCCCATATCGGGATAAAAAGCCTATGTGTTAATCCAGATGTCCAGCTATCTCCATACCGAGTTTCATCGCAATCGGTTCAGTAGTTTTTGCGTGAAGGAGTAACAAACATACACACACACATATACTTTCACATTTATAATATTAGTAGGATGTTTCAAATTTAATTTATGGGAAAAAATTAAAATAGTAAGTTATAAATCCAATTTTTTTTTAAATCGCATCGTTTTCTATCATGTTATGTCCAAAAATCGCTGTGCCAGAGTTCAATAGAATCGGATTTATGATACTTCGCACTCAAGTTTTGTCGGAATTAAAAAATTTCGGAGTTCCATAAAGTAGAAGTACCTAATATTAAATCACGTCGAATAAAAATGGCAATTCAGGATTGTAGTCGCTTTTAACAAAAGAATGCACTGCAATTTATATTTTTTCAGTCGAATAGAAAATTCACCAGTAAATGTGCGTCACTTCTAGTCTTTTTAAAGCGATATCCACTCGCTAATTACTTCAAAAACTTGTATCTACTATGAAATTTCTAGAACATTGACTGAAGCCTTTTTACGTAATGGTATGTGACAGACAACGGTTCTAAGGAAACTGTATCGAAGATGGTTTGTGGATTAAGTTTGGATCTTAGGCGATTTATGGACTTAGGTATTTATTAATTTTATTTATTGAATAAAAAGGACTATACAAATTCTTACAGTAGTAATTAAACAAAGCCAGGAAACCTAAGTGGGTTTGTCTTAGGAATTGCCTCAGGAACACTGACCAATATTTCTTGTTGACTCAGCCACATAATAATCTCGCACAAAGGTCGAGCAGCTATGTCACGAAAAATAGGCATATCGATTCGATCTCTCGATTTCATCAAAAGGTTTTTATTAGTTGTTGTTAGATTAAGTTAGGCAAGCTTACAGCTGCTGAGCAATATTCGCTGGTTATATCTTCATACCTAATAGTATTATTTTGCTAACCTCGAGACGTTTTAAGGCATTAAACCTGGGAAAATAACCTTGACGTTCAAAAATATCTCTTTCCTAAAATGTCCCTTATCCTATTTCACGCCCTAAAGTAAATCTCTTTCATCAAAATATAATATACACAAAATGTGTCAACTTAAATGTGTTTGGTTTAGTAAAAAGTGTTACCCCGCTAATACTTTATAACTTGTACCAAACTTACCTAGCAAAGATGAATGGTATACATTTAGGAATGTGTTTTTCTCGCCCACCACAGCAATGTGTTCAAACAAAAACCATCTTTCAATTAAAAAGATATATTGTCCCATTACTCGATCGGTGGTCTATCAAACTACATTTAATTCATTTCTCACGTACTTTTAACAAATAACCGGGACGTGCTAAATGTTGTGTCTCTTTCTTTTGTTATTGGTTAGAAAAGGATAAATGTGTGCTAACTATAAGTAGAATAGAAAAGTTAGGGAGCTTCCTATATGATTTAAGTGACTGTGTTGGTACCGTCTAGCTACTTGACATAGAATAGGTAGTACCCTAATTCGCCTGGTCAAAGTTCTTAGGGCATTTGAAAAATATTTAGTTTAAAAATACCGGGAAACAGTTTCCCGCTTTTAATATATCGGTAGATATGATCCTGGAGATACTTGCTGCAAAGTGAGATATGCCCTAAAACCATGATTTCATATTACAAAACACGAAATCAACAAAAAAATAAAATAAAAACTATACAAATGTCATACTTTCAACAAAATTTTCATTACTCTTGATCTTGACCACTTGCGTGGTTGAAACTTACGTCAAGCGTATATTTAACTGTATAATAAATTTCGGGATCAATCCAAAAACACTGTTTATAACTTTTACTTTTACCCGAAGAATTTGAAACAAGAGGCTCTACAAATCAACCTGGCGAGATGGATGTAAACTATGAGGACACGACTAATAGAAGTGAATGGAAGAAGAAGACATAATGCACCGACCCCCAATAATTTCGGGCAGAAGAAGAAGATGGGGCACTACCAACATTTTTACAAACCTATATACTGCCAAGCAGACGGTGCATACAGTCAATCAAATCATATGGGGAGCTTCTTGAGTAAAAGGTTTTTTAATTAGCGAGGTAGGTGTTGTTAATAGTTAGGTATCTGTAAATTCCATAGAAGTAAAAGCAAGTTAAAATTGCACAGAATTTGGAATTTTATTGAATGACTACAAAAGTCACTTAAATTATGTGCCAATTGTCTATTGTGGGGTACGTTAAGTACAATCCTCCTAAAACTAAAAACTTTTGAACTAAAATACTAACCCACTTTTCATTTATTTTTATTTATTTAGTCACTTACGCACACTTGCCATGTGCTAAAGTTTATGGATATATTACTAACTAATACCGTTTTCGATAAAAATAAATTAAAAATTTTGTTGCACATAGTCACATCTTAAAAACAATTAACCACTTGCAAATGTCTTAAAAGTACTTTTTCCAGGCAACCTTAGGCTGAAAAAGGTCTGTTTAGCTTAATTGGTAGGTCGTGTAACCATTTTACGCCCATCGTGTCCATCTTGTGATCTTATCACCCAATTAAATGAAAATTCACCAATTTCGCATCGGGACGATAATAATCAAAAGTGTTTTTCACGCGACGGTACCTTATGGGGATAATTATAGGCAAATTGCGTACGTAACAAACAAGGCATCCGCATTCGGGGATTTTTTTTACACGATTGTGCTATGGCCGGCAGTGACACCGTAGTGTAAAAAGCTGGCGAACGCATATTTCACACTGTTGCAGACGCAATGCTATGGATAATAATGTTACTATTGATCCCGCCCGGGGCTCTCTTCATACAAACTTAGTCGACTGTTTTCTCCCTGGATAATGACACTAGAGCAAATATTTTTGTTGCATAAAACTTATAACTGCCATTCCTATGTTTCGTTTTTTTTTAATCTTAATTTCTATGATAATTAGAAAATAAAAAACCAGGGCATAGTCATGGCAGTTATAGGTTTTTGGCACAAAAATATTTGTGCTAGTGTCATTATCCAGGGAGGAAACAGTCGACTACGTTTGTATGGAGAGAGCGCCGGTACCCTTTCACCTTAATTGTCACGTGTTTTTTGTAAAAGAAAGGAAATATCGGCGTAAATATAATATAAGGAAATATAATATATATAAGGGCGGTCCCTTGGTGAGGATCTGATGAGGATCTTTAGAGTGATGAATAAAATTGCACCTCGAGCGTGCAGCAAATTACTCATTTGATAATTATTTTACTAGGTGTAAATTGCTCCTTTCGGTGTAACACAACAACGATTATTAATTCAAGCCTTCGCATTATCAAAGGTGTTAAAATATGAAAAATATGTCGATCCTCGTTACTGTACCAGACTGTACCTACCATAAAATAGTGGTCATTATCATATTTATATTGTATCAGGTAAATAATTAAACGTAACATTTTATCTCAAAATATATGTTTATTAAAACGTAAATATTAAGTTATGGGATATTGTATATTTCTTCATTAAGAGTTTGTTTAAAGTGCCTTATTAATTTTGCATGAAAATTTTCCAATTTGTCGTTCATTGTACTTTGCGTCTGTCAGGAAATTATCGTTTTGCTAGAATTAGGTAGGGATCATAAAAACCGCTTTTTAACCGACTTCAAAAAAAGGAGTAGGTTCTCAATTAGCTTGTGTGTTTTTTTTATCTAAATTTTTCTAAATCAATCAATAGATGGCGCTATTGAAATGTGTAATTATTTCTGTCCAAGGACTGGCCAAAATGAATTGCAGCCGAGAGATGTCAACTGTCGATAAACTGTCTAGGTAAATAAATCTCAAAAAAATTCATTTCATGCGCAAAATATAAAGAAGTGTAACATCTTTATATTTTGCGCATTAAAAATGTCCTCATATTGTTTTTATGAATCACACTTGAAATAGTAATAACAAAATTCTTTGATTATAGACATCTTTTGAATTTTTTCGTCTACCCTCAAAATTAGCACCATTTATCGAGACATAATGAAACTACTGGTCCAGAATCCCTCATTATACGTCGTGCCGGTTTCTCCAGTACCATAATTTTATGTTAAATGCACACTCGAAAATGTGTTAGGTGCAAAAATTACTGCTCCAATTTCGACCCAAATAAGAGAGTATCAATTTTACGCCATAATCAATTGTGTAATAAAGCCTTGCAGGACTCCACGGGCGATATTCAAGCATCCGTAGCTATAGAGATAAAAAAGATATTTGATAAAGAGTACATCAAAAGATTCCCCTCCTACTTTTTCCTTCCTTTTCCCACATTGTGTGGTTGGCACAACGTGTCATCCGTAACGTAAACGTGGATGATTTCCCTTATGTGCAATGTTCATAGCCTTTACAGTCATGCTGTCATTCGACGGTTGACCAATTATTAATATTGTGCTTAAAATGTTTTTGGAAGACACATTAAATGCATCCCTTGTGCTAACTCTAGTAGCAGTCGTTAGGTCCTAGGATAACCCGAGACTTCTAACAATAGGTGAGCCTACTGAATTCCTTTACAGTACGCTGGTCAGAAAACTGTTATCAATAAAAGGCTTCTATCTGATTTTCGTCATTAGCAGCTGTAGGTAGTAAAGAGATATTTAAATACTAGTAGGTATTAACTATTAGTAATGTCAACAATCGAATTTAGTTATTTAGCACAAAATACGTACACGTTTGCATTTTGTATGGAATAAACAAAGCCAAGCGAAGTCAAGCGTAGTTACTTGTATTATAAGATATCAATGAGTGAGTCACACCAATAGAAGTAGCGGAAGGACATTCTATAATTGAAATTAAAATTTTGCTATGAAAATACCTTCGTGTCCTCTTTTACTATTTGCAGTATTTTGATGTTTTATCTCTACACTCACAACCCCACTGTTTATCAGACAGGTAATTGAAAATTCTGTTACCGATATCAAGTATTCTTAGAACCGAAATGATTTCGGGTTTCTGTAAATTTACGACCGAATCAGAGTTTCTTGTAAATTGAAATCAGGTGAAGTAGGTTTTATTGAAAAAAAAACTGTCGGTAATTGAAGCTGATTTTTTTAATAAATTTAAAACGGAATTTTTAACACTGCCGCACACACTATTTTCAGTTTCATAGGTACAGTCGGCTGCATAATTGCAGCCCTCGGCCTCGGTAGAGTTCTAAAATTAATGGCATGTTTACATTCTAATAATTTTTGTTTGATAAATTGATGAGTTAGAAGACTTCAAACTTCACCTAAAGCAGGTGTCTAGAATCTTGCTCGTGTTGAAAACATTCTCATAGCAGCCGTTTTGAAGCTCTACGGTGGGTCTGCAATTATGCAGCCGACCGTACTTTTAATTTCATGTTTAGTGATTAATCAAATTCGGTAAAAGTCATAATAAGTACTAAAATCTAATCGTTTAATTTTTAAGCACATTTAATATGCTCCAATTTGAAAACTGGAAATCAACTAATTTAAAACTCGAGTGTGGCTAGTAATTGCTTCGAGGTCATCAATTCAAAACAAAAATAAAAAGTAATAAAAAAGTTTCATTCACCACAGAGGTGGTCTTGGCGTGAATTTAGGCGGGAAAAAGATCCATATCGATTCGAGAGATCGAAATAGCGTAATATTAGTCACGACAAGATTGTTTTAATTATAAAGTGTTGGTTCCTAATTTTGATTTATAGCTTTGAATTTGGATTGCACGATAACCTTTCTCTGAGATTGACATATAGCTTGATGTGATGAGCCAGCATTACATCATTTATCATCATCTATAATAATTTGAGCGGCTTAGAGATGGCGAAGAGCCTCGGTCAACTGAAGAGACTCTCGCTGGACGATTGGGTCAAGGGTCAGATTAAGGTGGCAATTCTCCTGAGGAAGTTTCTCTCTCTGGCTATTATCAGTAAACCTAAACATCAGTAGGCTCAACCTTGCCCCATTACCGAATTGACACAATAGAACTCAATTTTTAATCGTTTATTAAGACGTAAAATTATCGTTCGTAAACCGACTTTAGAGACAACCTTTTTGCTGGCTCAAAAACTTTTTGTTGGTACCTTTTTTATATATTAAAACAGTATAATTTAAGAATGTAAATTAAGATAAATTAAGAATGTTTTATCTACATAACATGTAATTAGCAGTAAGATATGTATTTAACTCATCGGAATAACTTTATAGCACTAGTTGGTAATGTAAAACGCACGCGTGCATAATACGTTGGATTATGAGCCTAGAAGCCGTTTAATAAGATCCACTTTATGAACAACTGTGATAAAATAATCTAGCTGTATTGTCTTTCGACTATCTAAAGGTACTTTACTTTCATGTCATCCTACTGGAACTTCTTTCAGCGAAAAAGGAATTAAGTTAGTGACCTTAAAAAAACTCCATGGCGAGGATTCGTTAAAGATTGTCACTAATCTAAGCGAAACAAATAAATAGATGTAAGATGAGGGAAAAAAGTCAGGTTATCAGGGTTATATACGTTATCAGGGACGCAGCCACATATAGATGTAAAAACATCTTGTTTCAACCAATTCGATCTCATTTTTATACTGCAAAAAGTTCTTAATCCAAGCAGGTTTAGCAAAGTCTATTGTCAACCTCAGTACCTAAGTATTTTCTGTCGAACTAATACCTATTTGGCGATTTTTTTCAGTCGAAACAATGATTTGTCGAACTAAGTATATTTTTTTGTCGAGTTCAGAAAGACACTCTGTCGTCATAATTATCTGATTATTTGGTTTTTGCAAGAAACCCCTTAGCCCGATTTCAAGACGCCCAAAGATTACTACACAAACAAAAAGTTTAAACTTATTCCAATATTTCCATGAATATCAGAGCTTTTATAGATGAAACGATGGAACGTAAGTAGGCTTATAATTTATTTAAAGACGTAAAGTATCTATTCTACAATCGTTGAAATTGCGCGCATATTTGCTCATAAATCAGTCTGAAAGTACTATTAATTTAGTATATAAGCTTCTGAACCCACAATGCATAATTGTCTATTAAGATTGACATGGCATAAAGAAAACTTGGATACGATGGTTAAGAAAATAGAAATGCACATTTTTATGTGAATAATAATTATATTCGGTGAGAATTATTTAACGTTTGTGACAATGATAAAGTCAAGGAGTCTACCATAGAGTAGATTAAAAAAGTTTGTATAACTTTAAAAAAAATAGTGCGAAGCGGCGAAGTATTTCAAAATATTGAAACAACGAAGTGTTTCAATATTACTTTTGATGATTTTTACACGAATGAAGATAAATTCAAGTGGCAGACAAGCAAATAAGTTTTCTACGCCTTCTGTCAGATAAAAAAATGTCAGACACTCATATTGTCAGTAATCGGAATGTCGAGTTTTGGCGGGAACGAGTTAACAACATGTCGTGCTGCAGTTTTATTTTCATGAAACTTAGTTGTAACCCGAGTTGAATTGTATAATTCTGGTGGAATGTTATTCAATTTAGTTCTGTGAAAGTGCACAAGTGTAGTGAAAGTAAAAATCAGTGTCAAACATGAAGTTTTCTGGTTGCCTCCAAACCTCATATTAAGGTTAAGGTAAACTTGCCACCGCTTTACTGTAGCCCCTGACTTGACGGACTATGACGACTTTGACTGTTTTGAAACACTTTGCCCGATTTATGAAAAATCTGGTCATAATTTGATGCAAAATATAACTTTACACTGGCTAAATGCACAAGCCGTGCGAAGCAATAATTAATATAAAAAAAATCGGAATGTCACATAACAAACAGGTCAAAACGATGAATGCCAGCTACCCGCCCAACTAGAAATAGGCGTTTGGCCCCTATATGAACTAATGTATGTTGTTATCTTAGTTGGCTCCAGACGTATTGATGAGTTCTCTAGATATGATTGACTAAGCTGAGAGAGTCTGGGCAAACCTAATCCTAATACATGTCCCAGGTACTACATCAAGGGTTAAAATTATTTCGATTAGATATAAAGGTCAATATTATTATTATTATATCCATAATGTTAAGACCTCGTAATACTTTTTAGGTTATTTTAATTCGAATTTCAAACATGATTAAAACACCACATCAAAAATGTTCCAACATCATAATCTAAAAACCCTTGTCTACACTTCGCAAAGATATGATTGTGTTCATTATAATTGGCCGAGCCAACTCATAACTCTACCATATAAATGGGCTCTGCTCTTGATTTGCGATGGTATTTTTTAATGAGTCGTACTGTGTTCGGTATACCAATAAACATCTCGATCCCGATTGTTTCAGAGTGATTGATTTTTGACAGTGTATGTTTATTATAAAGCAAGGGTATAATGTGTCGCTGTTCGTTAATTAGGGTTGAAGTTGATGGTTGATGTTGACGACCCAGTTGGCACAATGGTCACCATGCCGGGCTGCCAAACACAGGGTTGCGGGTTCGATTCCCGCCTAAGACAAGTATTTATGCTTAGATATTTGTCTGTGGTCTGGTTGTTTCTATGTATTTTAAGTACATATTTACAAAAGAAAAGTATTTATGTATATCCGTTGTCTAGCACCCATAACACAAGTCTAGTTACTTAGCTTGGGGCTGGATGGCGATGTGTGAAATGCCCTGCAATATTTATTTATTTATTTATAGGTACACTTCTACTTATAATGATGACTTTTTCAATCGTCTTTTGTTTTCGTCGTTTTTTTTTAATGTCGGAACTTAGAATAATTCATCGTTTAGACGAAACTAAATTGACGATGATGTTGATGACGAAATCTTTGTTTAGACTACCTACCCCTGCCTGCCTGTTTGCTTGTGCCTGTTTGTACAATTTCGTAGTTAATAAGCTTTTTCGTCCTTTTTGTTATTTTCAATATTTTGTGTATTTATCTATCTACAAATAAAGTGTTTATCTATATATCTATCTACCCCTTATTTAGAGGAGAGTTTGGACCACCTGCATTTCTGACGACATCAGCTTTAGACCATCCGCTGCTTCTATGAGTTGCTACCTGAGTTTGCAACGATTCGATACAAACTCTGTTTTTCTATTTGTGACTTCGCCTCATAGAGTAAGGTCATCTACCATCGAACTTACAGGATTTTATAAAAGCTGAGAATTTCTAATCGCATACCTTCAACAAAGTTATGAACGATGTGCAATTATGAAGTTCAAAATAAAAACTAAAAAGCCATAGTGGCTTGGAGAGTTATTCAAGCAAAGCCAAGAATCAAATCTGTTAATTTTGCAAAAAAATAATCTATCTTTCCTGACGTGTACAATTTGGAGAACTTTTCTATTCACTCGTCACTTGAGAAAGCGGTCTAAGATTCACGCCTACCTGACCTATCATTTATAAGGGAAAAATAAATAAAAATACTTGTTCCTAGTTTCCTGCTTAAAGTTTGTATTTAATATGTTTTTTTGTTAATGTTGTATTTATATGGTGTAATAATATATTAACTTATTTATATAACTGAGAATTTTATTTTTCCTTAAAATTCCATAATCCAAACAATGGCATATATGAGCTTATGTGAATAAAAACACGATTATTGTCGCCGTCCAGCCCTCTTAAAAGAAAAAAAGTTTATAATTTTATTGAAAGCTTTTTTTGTTTTTGTTTGTAACGTGTATAGGCTCCGAAACTACAAGGCCGATTTTGATGAAACTTGGAATGTAGATAGATTGATTCATTGGAAATGACATAGGCTTTTTATCTCGATATTCTCATGGGTTCGGAAGTTACATGGGTGAAACTGCGGAGCGCTGCTAGTACTTCATAAAGACATAACTTTATATAGGTAGGTCATATAATATGGATCATAACTTCTTGTTAACGTGAAGTATGATCCATTGAGAAGTAAGGTTGTATATGATATGTATGAGTAAAATATTGGATGGAATGAATGGACGTTTCCATCAGAAATCTCTGTAAGGTCTCATTTAATGGAGCAAAAGGTTTGCCGCTTTAGTGATCGGCTAATTTGATCAGAAGCAAAGTTAAATATTACTATAAAATCACTAGCTGCGCCCTGCAGTTTCACTCGCATAAGTTTGAATCGAGTTGAAATATCAGGATAAAAGTTACCTATACCTATGTTAATCTAAGTCTTGAGCTATCTACGAACCAAGTTTCATCGCAATCGGTCAAATTGTTTTTGCGTGAGTGAATAACAAACTTTGACATTCATAATACACACTCCCAGCGATCGTCTTAAAAACCAGGTTTGAACGTGTGAAGCAATTTAAAATATTTACGCTAAAATCCCTGCTTTTTTTCAGATAACAATAAACAAAACAATTAGCATATCTATTTCTCTGTTGTCTATTTTATTTAGTCTTTAAAAAAGCTTTAAGATTTACAAGTTTTGTTTTAATTATTAGTATCACGGAATCGGTGATGAAGCGAGCTCGACAGATTGTGTGCCAAATTGGCCAGGAGGTTTCTTAAGATGATGAGACCTGTGAAAATGATGAAGGGTTCTATACTTCACTTTACCCAACAATTGGACATGATAGATTAAAAAATCACTCTCTAAATGTGCATGTTTTATATTTGTTCTGCTCACAGCTAAGCGACATTCGCTGATCGTTTGCGGTCATTACTTCGATGGGTGGCCAATTAGTAGTGTGGCAAAAATGTGTTTTCGTAAGCCCCTCCGTGCTTCAGAAGGCACGATTATCCCGTTGGTCCCGGTTGCTACCTCTAGTAGCACAGTCGTTGGGTTAAGTTAGAGGCCCTAGGGCGATCCGAAAACTCTAACAATAGGTGAGCTGCACCACTGTACGAGAAGAAGTATCTGTTCTGTTTTGTTTCTGCATGTGGTTTAAATGATAATTATGATTACTTCTAACCCGCTGTTACTCGGCTTATAGTTATTTAGTTTACATTTTTTTTCAAGTACCTAACTAAGGAGCTCTTTTAAAATCAAAACAATGTCACAAACCAACCGTGAGAAGATCACAAAACGTGAAACTTTTGCATTCTTTGATACGATCTACTGGAAAGAACCCAGTTTTATGATGAACGGTCTTACTCACCGGCTATTTATTCATTAAGCCCTTGACTCAGTACGCGAACTCCCTACAAGTGGCTGTAAAGGATCACGACAAGCGAACAAGTAGCTATACTTACCTACCGAAAAAATACATACGCGAGGTATTGAGAACCTCCTCTTTTTTTGAAGTCGGTTAAAAATTAATCGTCACTATCTATCATAATATTGACCCAACGATGGTAAGTCACATGAATAAATCGAATCGAATTCAAAGCAAATTCTTCCACATTCGGGTAAAAAGCATAAGTTTATAAATCCATCGATAAAGCAAACCGTAGAAAAACCTTCTTTTTTAAAGGACCTAAAATAGATTTGTTCACAAAAAAAAGTATGCTCTATTCTTATCTTAGTTTGAAAATGTGGAATAGAAAGACACAAAAAAACATGAAGCACAGATTCATGCTGAATCTAGGAAGAAATTAACTAAGTTATAAAAATCTGGATCCAACGAGAAAAAATTACCTCACTAGATTTATCCTGGATCTGGGCAATCGATCTTCTGATAATGATCGCATATATCTAGTTAGTTCGCGGTAGTAAATCCTCACTCTAAATATCGCGAGAAATCGACATCTCGATTGGTCACGAACGATTGTTACTACGATCTTTAAATTGAAAATGAAATAATGATATTTACTCAATGTATTTTGCACCTTTTGTGTTTTATTGCAAATATTCTGAGGTTGAAATATTGATATGTTTACGCCGGCAAAATAAGATCGAATAAGTACGAAACATAACCAAATGAACTTATTGACGACCCAGCAGTCACCACGCCGGACTGCCAAACTCAGGGTTGCGGGTTCGATTCCCGCCTCAGACAAGTATTTATGCTTAGATATTTGTCTGTGGTCTGGTTGTTTATATGTATTATAAGTATATATTTACAAAAGAAAAGTATTTAAGTAATATATCCGCTGTCTAGCACCCATAACACAAATCTAGTTACTTAACTTGGGGCTAAATGGCGACGTGTGGAATGTCCTGTAATATTTATTTATTAAGACAAAGACTTTCAACATTTTACCTTTTGATATCTACTTTTAATTTTACAGAAAATAATTTTCGACATCATTTATGTTGAAAACTTTAAAATGTGATTTATAATATCAATCAATGCCGTTCCATTAACATTATTACGTTTTTAACTTTTTAATTTTTTATGAAAAAAGGGACGTTAAAAACAATTAAATTTTATTGAAAATTCAGTAAAAGTTCAGTGTGTCAGTGAGGTGGAGCCTGCCCGTACATCAATTAAGATTTTGACATTCGATACGTGAAATGGATCTTAACCGGATCGAGAACTAAATTGCTTTTTTGAGGTGTTTAATTTAGAAAAGTGTTCGGAGAAAGATTGGGAAAGGCTTTCAGCTTCGGCTAGCATCTGCGTACAAGTTCAACTTTCTTAGCGAATACCTACGTCATAATAAGAACTAGCTGTAAGCCAAATTTTCAGCCAAATTGTCCATTTACTTTGAGCTGTGCATCCATTAGTCAGTCAAGTCTTTGAATTTTATATTTATTTTACTTCAAAAAAAAGTTCTCCTTCACGATTGCACTCATTGTACTGCCAAAGGGGGAAATGTAATAAAGGAACTTCGTTTAATTTAATTTATTGCCAGAATAGTTTCAACTCCGGAGGTAGAGCACGGTAAACATTTTAATTGAAATTAAACGTATTTTTTACTATACATGACATTTAAAAAGTCAGTTAATGAATTACTTAGCTTTCAATACATCCGTGCTTGAGATTCTCAGTCACAATGATGGGTTTTTAAATCAACTCATCACCTTATTCGCTTAATGAGACAAAAGTATTATACATTGGATACTTAACCGCACATAACTTACACACCAATGAGTATTATCGGCCACTCCATACGGTCACAAAAGACAATAAATATCGATTAAAACAAAATCGATAACGAACGTAATCGATCGAAATTCGACTCTCCGAAAATCGAGTTAAAGTTTCGCGGCGAAACGGGTCGTGTTCGTGAAAAAAGTCGTTTCTTTGTTAAAGTAGTAAAATATGGTTTGTAAGTACACTGATTCGTTACGTATTCGAATTTATTTCGTGAATCGAGATCTCGATTTTAAGGATGCGAACGATTCTTTAATTTTTTTTTGTTTTTTACGGAGAGTTGTTCAAGTTAAGCAACATTAGTTTTTCGTTTTTTATCATTTGTTTCAATGATTACTTAGCAGTGTTAGTAAAAATAATAATTTAAATAACATCAAAATGTAGAGCCAGGAACAAGAGAGTGATCTTATAAGGGTTCCTTTTTTACCTTTTGAGGAACGAAACCCTAAAAACATCAAAATGTAAGGCTAGACACTCCATTTTTGGCAGTACAAAGCGACGATATTATGTGTACAAGTATCCATCCACCCTCTCGGAACCCATCACTATGAGACTGTTGGTGCTGCCACGAATCCAAGCAATGCCTAACTAACAGTTTTCGCACTGATGTGGGTATCATTTATTGAAAACTTTTATTCTTCTTTGCGCTATAAAACTTATTTCACACCGCCAGCTAGCGGCGTTACGTCAACTTCATCTATTTAAAATCATTAGGTACCTACTTAAACTGTCAAGCAAAAAAGTGTTAAACGCAAAATCAGGAAATATAAAAATTCATTACCATAAAACTCCTATTTTTTGTAACTTCTACCCAATCAAAAGATACTTATACCTATTCTAAGTGACAAAGTGACTAACTGGAATTCCATTAGGTACCAAATAAGGGTATTAGTGAGAAACTAAGGGACTTTATAGTGGCCTATGCTGAAAAAGGCGTTTATTGCTAAAGAAACAATTAGTTTAATCTGAGCTTGGCTTCGTTTGCGCATACAGGGAACGTCAATTCAAGATGGTAAAGTCTACTTACCACTGAGTTATTTTAGAATAAATAAAAAAATATGTTTTTAAGCTATTGCATAGCTTTTATTGCGGGCTTTGAGCGCGGCGACCGAATCAAGAAATTCTGTAACGAAAATAAAACCTAACTCCGGCTACCATGTATTTTAAGGATAGTATGACCAATTGAACGAAGGTTTATAATATGCAGTGGTACCGTCTCCTTAAGCCCATCTTATTACCTCCATTTGTTATGAAATTAGGACTTTTCTTAGCAACGACAAATAAGATTAGCTGTAACTGATTACAACTCGATGCGATGTGATCTTCATAGTTCAGTTTGAAACAGCAGGGCGAAGGTTTGGGAAGTTTTTTAATTCCTCGAATTCCATAAAGGTTAGGTAAGAAAAAAACTTGTGAAAGGATAGGTTAGAATAAAAAAATATCCAGTGGTAACGGTATTTTTTGTCTTCTTTCTATCGAGATTTTAACCAAAACCAAAAAGTAGGAATGGAATCATTTATCACTGCATTTCTTGTAGTGGAAAACAAACTTTGTATCTACTTTGAAAACAAAATGTCACAAAAAGGTGCAGAGTCGTGCCTTTCAAATGAATTAAAAGCCATTTAACTATTTTAATGGATAAATACTTTTTATCATCTTGAAACAAGAATAGGTAGGTACATATAGATGCAGTTTGCTCTGAACTGCAATCAAATAAATCCAATTGTAGTGAAATACTTTTAGATACTATCTCAACCTTTTCCCAAAAATTTAATGCCGATTTGATTGTAAGGAATAAGTATTTTTAGGAGTAAGTCGTTTTCGGAATATTTCATTTTCGGAACAAGTTATTGAGGGACTCTTTGTCCATATCCGGAATTGGGCAATATCGTACTAATTGTTAGGTACATCTTAGTAGCTTCATAAGTAGAGGAAATTTTAAAAATGTGATTCCGATTAAGTTAGGATCTGTAACTTCGGAACGACTGCGGTTTTCTTGCTTCGTAAACCTCTATTGAACTATTACGCGACTAATTAATCCTTTGAGTTGCATCACTTTCGCCTTTTAGTTATAAAAGGCGAAAATGACCCAACTTTTACGCGACCAGAAGAATATAAAACGTTAACTTAACTTCTATTTGCGTTTATTTTGCTAGTTGACCTGCCCTAAATATCAATCTAATCTTTCTCCGTCGAAACGCCATAAATAAGTAGATAGTTACCAAAAGGGGTGAGCCTCAGACCTTTAGAATGTTCAGACAATCGTCTTCCATTAACACCTGGAGTGTCAATCAAGACAGTGCCATGTGCCCAAAGTGGGGCTATTTCATGTCAATCCGGGAGCGTTGAGGTGATCTCCGATGGTAAGATTGCCTAGTTTAATAGGAATAGGAATGCCTTGTGTTGTGTGGTAGGATTTAATTTATTTAATGTTTGTTATTGTTGAGAAATAGGTGGGTTACAAGGGGTTTGTATGGATATATTGGGTCGCACAGTTTACCTTGAATCTTACCGGGCAAGGGATTTAAGAAATTAGGCCGCAAAGCAGGTGATGACATATAGGCGCGAAAGGCAGAGTACAAACCACTTGTACTACACATAGGTTGTTATACGATAGGAAGTATATAAGTAGTATATCCGTTATCTAGCACCCATAACACAAGTCTAGTTACTTAGCTTGGGGCTAGATGGCGATGTGTAGAATGTCCTGAAATATTTATTTATTTTATTTTATTTTTATTTATTTATTACCTTTCAATCAATTTTTTTTTGATCAAATTCGGTTCATCCGTTCGGGAGCTATGATGCCACACACACACAGACAGGTCAAACTTATAACACTCCGTCGTTTTTGCGTCGGGGGTTAAAAACTGTCAAAACCATACGTTTAATGTCAAAGTGTTTCCAATTGTGTGTGTACAATTAAATGGTAAGGGTACTGACACGGTATGTTAACGCGTTAAAGGAAGTCGTTCTCAAAATATACTAGGTAATTTCTGAAATCCCTTTTTAGGGTTCCATATACAAAGGGACCCTTTTACTAAGACTACATTGTCCGTCTGTCTGTCTTGTACCAGGGTCTCATGAACAGCTAGACATTTGAAATTTTCACAAATGATGTATTTCTGTTATAACAACAAACCAAAACAGAATATTCCGTTTTTTTTTCTAAAGCGCTGTATATTGAGTGACTCGGAACTACCGAGTCACTCAATATACAGCGCTATCTAAATCAGAAATTGTTTTTGAGTTTGACACCGACACTGGCTCTCTCTATGCATAAGCCGTGCCAAGTCATCCTAATCTTCCTAACTAATATTACAAATCTTGTTTATTACTTGTTTGTCTAAAAAAAAGTTTATTTATTTATTTGTTTGTCTATTCTCTTTTCATGGTCAAACGTGGACCGATTTGGATAAAATTCGGCGATAGTAATAGCTGAGGGGATGGAGAAGGACATAAGATACATTTTGATCCCGAAATTCACGCGGGATCGGGACTTACACTTGTGAAACCGCGGGATGCGCTCCTTTTTTAAAGTCGGTTTAAAATCAAGCTTACCTTTTGTTTATTGAGACGTAACAACAACAGAATAAACGATACTTTGACACCCGCGTATGGTGTTGACAGTGGTAGCCAGTAAAGGTAAGTTATTAAGTCTGACAGTAAATCCTTGCGATCATTAACTGTAGTTCTATTTCCGCACCAGTTCACACAGTGACATGGAGCATGTAACACGTTTCCACACTTAAATACGACCTTTGTTGTGGAAAAAATACGATGACACCGTTTAAAGTATCGGATATCGGTTTTTAGGTGGGCTCAACCCATTTGCGCGTAAATATTCGAAAATGAAGTCATACAATAAAGGACAAACTTTTTGTAGGTAAGTACATGAAAGTAAATAAAATAATCGAGTCGAAGACTTCGGAAACAGTTTGTATGTGTATGGGTGTTACTCTATGTTTACAACTAGCAGCGCTCCGCTGTTTGACCCGCGTAACTCCCGATCTCATGGAAATATCAGGAAAAAAAACTAAATCAAAATCGGTTCATCCGTTTGGGAGCTACGATGCCACAGACAGACACACACAGACACAGACACGTCAAACTTATAACACCCCGTCGTTTTTGTGTCGGGGGTAAAAAAGTATGTTATTCCTAATGAATCAATGTATCCTCATACCAAGTTTCATCAAAATCGGTCCAGTGGTTTTCGTTACAAACAAAGTAAATCCTTTTTATTATATTAGTGTAAAAGAAAAAGTGTTTAAGTATTCTATCCGTTGTCTGGCCACCATAACACAAGCCCAGTAGCTTAGCTTGGCGTAATATGGCGCTGTGTAAAAATATCCTATACTAGCTGCGCCCCGCGGTTTCACCCGCGTAAGTCCCGATCCCGTAAGAATTAACTCTACAAAACGTTTGTATGGGAATTAGAAAAGGGCTGTTTTTAGGGTTTTCCCGGAAATTATTTGATTTTTTCTCGCCTTTTAAACCTTCCCTAGACCTCCACGAACATTTCAAGACTAAGATAAGATAAATCCGTTCACCCGTTCTCGAGTTTTAGTGAGACTAACGAACAGCAATTCATTTTTATATATATAGACTAGCTGCGCCCCGCGGTTTCACCCGCGTAAGTCCCGATCCCGTAGGAATTGATAGGGTTTTCCCGGAAATTATTCGATTTTTTTCTCGCCTTTTAAACCTTCCCTAGACCTCTACGAACATTTCAAGACTAAGATTAGATAAATCCGTTCAGCCGTTCTCGAGTTTTAGTGAGACTAACGAACAGCAATTCATTTTTATATATAAGATTTTAAAAGTTAGACCTATAATTTAAGTACATGCTAACTATCACATATTATTTTGTTTTCTGAAAGTGTAAAAGTTTATAAACTTCACGCTCGCTGACTTTTGTCGGCGAATTCAAATCGGTTTCATATTAAAGTTAATGAAGCTTAATGATCGTCTCTTGCAGCATAAGATCTGGGTTCTACCACGTGGGCCCGCATATTTCATCGTATTTCGGCTAATTAACTAAGCATATTCTATAAAATTGGTACATAAATCTCTGCTTATTTATAAAAAATATTTAAATAAATAAAAAAACAAGAAACAGATCTTATAAGGGTTCCTTTTTTTACCTTTTGAGGTACGAAACCCTAAAATGATGTTTTAGGACATTCCACACATCACTATCTGGACTAGATAGTGATGTGTGGAACCAGATTTTTTTTAAATTTAAATATCTTCTTTCAAATTATTAATATACACACAGGCAGATGTTATATAAACATTAAAGCTAAATGCTATGGCCAAATGACGCTTTAATATATTTGTCAGCGCTTCTTAGTGAAGATAGATAGTGAAGATAGGCAGAACGACGGATTGCAGAACAGTTAGCCTCGTGCGGTACTGAATATGACAGAATATGTGATTTCACCTTCATGGGTGAAGATTATTTGTATAGGTACCTATTGGTTCAAAATATCAGTTTAGCCACCTAGAGTGATAACAAGGACATATTAAGCCTAAAATGAGAAAAGTATGCGCAAAAAAACCTAAATACAGACGATTAGCTGAAGTCTGACTAACCTGAAGGAATCCATGCTCCAGAGCGGGAAATGACCGGCGCTGGTCTCTACAAATCCAGGTTTATGCCACTTGATTACACTTACAGATGTTGGAACACACATTTCACTCATCGTCAAAAAACTTACAGATTAAAGTTATTGGGATTTCACCATTAATTTCCAAAAGGAAAATTCTATCCGTGTTACGACAAAAAGGCGCGGAACAAGAAGCGCCACCAATTGTCAATTTGACACACAGTTATCATTTGACATTAATTGACAAATTACTTCAATTACTGGCTTCGCGCGACTTATGCATAATGCCCCGTTGGTTAAAAGGTTGAGTCAAAATATTCAAACCACGCCAACTAAACATAAAGCATGCATGGAAAAATTGTCATAGTTTTAAAAAAAAACCCGGCTAATCGAATTTACGGACAAAGAAAATCAAACTCATTGCAGGAGCGTTTTTTGAATTTGGAACATATCAAAGCTCCAGCAATGTTGTATGAAACGGCGTGCTGAGGTAATTTATACTCTTTGATTGGATCTCTTTTATCATTCTTTGGCATACCAAAGTAAGCAAGTCTCTTTGCTTAGTACAAATTGCGTTCACGTGGCTGTATAGCCATAGATGCGTTTGCTTTTCGGCATAGACAAATAAAAATTGGCGCCAATGCTAAAAATTTGGCTTGATTTGTTATTTCCATACCTACTTAATAAAAGTAAGTTATGTTTTATTTCCCGGCAATATTTTGAGAAAAGCACTATAATAGGCCTCGGCAGTATTTTTTTTTCCAATTTTTTTTTCCGTCTTTAGTAGTTATTGTTATAGCGGCAAATACATAATCTGTCAAATTTCAACTGTCTAGCTATCACTGTTCATGAGATACAGCCTGGTGACGACAGACAGACAGACGGACAGTGAAGTCTTAGAATTTACCGTTCTTACCCTTTGGGTACAAACATGTGTGCTCTATTATAATAAATTACCTAAAGATGTATATGACATGTCCAATAACCGGTTCAAAACTTTTATAAAGCATAAATTGTGCAGTAAGGCTGACTATGATACTTGGTCTTACCTTAATGATAACAACTCATGGACGTGACTTTATTTGCTCCATTTCAAATAATACTTTCAAATATTTGTAATATTGACTTTTGTGAGCGTGATCACATGGAAAAAAAACCTCCATGAGTTCTTCTCATTGGGGAGCGTGTTCTGAAGGCACACATCCTAACTTAGTTTTTAAGACGTATCTATGTGATCTATGTACAAATGTATTAAGCATTCAAAGGAATATTTTTTTTTACTTTGATTTTGCACCCTAAAAACAAAATATCTACCTAATACCAAGTGTAATAGCCCAAATATCGTCCCAAAGTAAGTATGAACTAGAAAATCTGTAACGATCATGTAATACGTACACAAAATATTGTGTTATTTATTGCAAGGGCCAACTCGAACTACGGATCATTACGTTATTGCTGGGTACCAATATCTCTTTAGTTTCAATTAGGTACCTACTCGAGTCGACGATTTAATACAGGAAAATACAGGATGATGACTAAGTAAAAACATATCTTCCGGTATTTCGTTACTTAGCGAACTTTCCCATAAGATCAAGTTAAAATCATTCCCATAAGATCAAATCTTCCTAAGTGTATCAAAACAATATTGCATGACAATGTTGCATGAGCCCGCTCATAGGACTTACCTTATGTATTTTGCGTACTGGCTTTAGAAGTTGATATCTTTCGCTGTATAGCGTCGAAATTCACAGAAGTGGCCCATAGCTTGATTGAAAGTCAAAATTATTTAGAAAAAATAGTCCGGGGTTGTAAGGTTTTTAGATGAATACCTAAGTAATAACTTTAACTATTTTTTAATTTTTAGGTTTCGATTTGGTTTGAAACTGTTATGGTGTTATAATTTAGTCTTAGTCTCGTTTTGTAGGACATAGTTGTAATTAAAATAAAAGCACCTGAAATAATGAAATCTAGCAGCCTCCATATTAAAAAAAATATTTCACCTCACTGAGTACAATCTAACGATTACTTACTTTAAGAAATCCATCGAGTGGTTTGGAAGATATAAGGAAATAAAGAATATTACAAATAAATATACAAAGATAGGCGTGAAAAACAAAACCCTTTCCTTGCAGTCGGGTAAAAAATGTATATTTTGTATTTGTAGGTAAGTTTATTTCGAACTAAATTATTATTTGACAAATTTTAAAATAGTAACATCATTGTATTCTTTTTTGTGACCCAATAAATAACTGCATATTTATTGACAAATATTATGAGTTATATTTTCAAACAATTAAGTTATTTTATCATCACCCTGTACCCGATAAAAACCTTTCAAATTCCTCCGGTAGGTGTCGAAGTCACGTACGAAAATCGCTACGAAATTATGAAGAAGTTAAGTGAAATCTACCGCGATCGGACGCACGTAATATCGGCCTGTCATAATGACAGCTGTCATCGAAAGCACCGCCGAATTTACGACGTGCTCAGAGTTTAAAAATTGGGCGCCTAATGATGATCATTTTATGTAGGTACACTGCATGCTCGAATGGGACCAACCGAAAGGGTATCAGATACTCCCGCTTTCGAGTTGCGAAAGAATTGCATTCGTGATGCAGAAATTGTTGTTCTGGAGGTGCCATCTGCTACCGGAGGTCAGCGGCTATCATTAGAGCTATTTATAACGTTTGAAGTGCTGCAAGGAAAATGGATCTAGTGCTTTGCTTAAACCATGTCCGGAGGTTTTTGAGTCCTTATTTCTCTACACTGCCAAAAAAAGGAAAACAAAGGGGAAATAAATGATTGCTCTAGAATTCAAGAAACAAATCCCTATTTGTTTCTTGAATTCTAGAGCAATCATTTATTTCCTTATTCATTTCCTTTCATTTATTAGAGTATACCCCTGTATACTCTATACAATTGTATTGGGAAATCTAATAAATTAATGTAAGATATGTAGTAGCAGATAGGTATAGTTTACTTCTATAAGTACACCCGTAGGTATGTGAATTTTATATCACAACAATTTAAAATCGATAAATGTCAAAGTTAAATTAGAGAAATTTTAATATCGTAACAGTAACTCACATCTATTGCCTTAGATAGGATGATTTTAAAAAACTATAAATATTAAGACGTTTTAATACCGATTTATGATATCCATAATCTCTTTAATAATGTATTTTTTTTCTGAACTGGAAATATTTTAATGATACGATTTGCATAATCTGACAAATCAGATTGGAATTTTCACTAGCAATTAGAATTTAATCTTGTCGCATTCCTTTGTACTTAAAGTTTATTATACAAGTTTTGAGGAAAATAAAAGTTTTCTACATTGATCTAATTAGATGATTTTAGAATAGTAATGTGGGTTTTTTTTATTTTACGAGTTTTTAAAGACTTATTATTGTCAATTTATGCGGTACGCGAGCGATGTTATGGTTTGTTAGCAAAATATTTGACACTGTTTATTTTATGTTCTTCTCATTTGGTAACACTTAAGACGGTAAGTGACGAGATTCCTTTTCAAATGAAAAGTTTGGCAACTTCTACCTTTAGTACACCGCTAATTAGAACGAAGTTCCTTATCACGGGTTGGCGATGGGATCTCTCCGGAAAAAAAATGTTACGCGTTACGAAAACGTGAAACTCCGTAAGTGAAATTAATCCCCCACATATACCTATATGTGTGGTATGTAAGTAAGTAATGTGAAAGAAAAAAATTGATAAAAAAAGGTACAGCGTGTTTGGACTTTGATCCAAACGTGTGTCCCGCGATTCGTTAATTTTGATATTTTTTTAATTTTCAATAAGGTAGTTCTACATCTGCGTCTATTTGGTTACACCTTTAAACTTAGTTAGAAGTTCTTCTAAAGAAAGTTAAACAGGGAAAACATAATTTCCAAACGAGTCCAGTTCATCTGCGCACGAGCTTATTTAAACTGCATCATTAAAATCCATTTAGTAATTAACAGTATTCATAATTGCAGTTAAACACTTGATTTTCTCCAATTATTTCGAGTAATTATGCAGAGACTATGTTTTGCTGAGGGTTCCGGCGACTGGGACCGCAATCAACTGTAACCGCGGTCCCGGTTACGAATTTAACGTCATAAATATATGGCGAAGTATTTAATGATAATATTTGCTTAATCCATCGAAGGATACTTAGTATATTTTAATAATCAAATATTATTCAAGGATACCCGTAACACAGGTTTATTTATAGTGCGGGATGCGGGATAAAATGATTGTGTATTACTTGTATATGTTATTTGTATTTGGAATTTCATAACCTGTAATGGGTGTAAGGAGGTTGGATTGCATCATCTTTTAAAATCTTTTTAAAATTGTTTAGACGTTTAACGAAATTCGGCTGCGTCCCATATGCAACCTGAAAGATTTTTTGTATACATTGGAACCTTTGGAACAGAGTTAGAAATGGGATTCGAACCCACGAGTAGTAGTACTAGAACCAATCAGTAGGTATTCTGTCTCTGTTCTGGGTATTATAATAATATTTTTATTTTAAAATTAGGTATTTAAGGATTCTATCTGTTGTCTACTACACAAGTTTAATTGCTTAGCTTGAGGCTAGATGGCGCTATGTGGATTTTCCATTGTGAGGATCGAGTCAAACCGGTTTGGGAGGGACCATCACCGTCGCCCCCGAAGTCCTGACACCTTGAGAACAACCGGTGGATTTTTATCGGATCATCTTCCACCTTCAGCCCCACATACCCTCGCTGCTCCCCGGGAGCGACGGGATGTTAATAAGAGCACATTTTCCCCACCTTAATAAATAAATAAAATTGCAGGACATTCCACACATCGCCATCTAGCCCCAAGCTAAGTAACTAGACTTGTGTTATGTGTTCTAGACAACGGATATACTACTTATATAATTTTCTTGTGTAAATATATACTTATAATACATAGAAACAACCAATAAATACTTGCCTGAGGCGGGAATCGACCCGCAACCCTGTGTTAGGCAGTCCGGCATGGTGACCATTGTGCCAACTGGGTCGTCAATAAAGGTTAACCAAAAGGCGCGTAAGTATTTAATTTATTAAAACTGTAAGTATATTTATTTCAAATTACGCAATCAAACGCGTACTTATGTACATTTAAAATTAAATCAAATTCCATGATGGATGACGATTCACGGCTTCCGTGCTGCTCTATTTAATGATTAATGATTCGTTTATGCACGAATTCATGATGAATTAATAGAATCTTAATGATCTACGTATACCTTCTTATCCGCATCTGTCTGTATGTCTGAACGTGATAAACTTAAAACTGCTGGAATAATTATCATACAGTTTTCACTAATGAATGAAAAATGTTATTATGTGTATAATTTATGGTTTTGTGTAAATGGCTGAAATATGACGATGATTGTTGAATACGTTGGATAATTAATATCGGTTCACGATTAACCGCCCCCCTAACGGTCCCCCCCCCCTGTCAAGAACTTTTTCACGATTAACGGTCCCCTCTGGCCTCAAATCAAAATTCTTTATTCCTTTGGATACTTAATACCTAGGTACAAGATCACGTGGAAAGGTCTTAAAAACTAAGTAAGGATGTGTGCCTTCGGAACGCGCCCACCAATGAGAAGAAGGCACAAGAAACTCAAAGGGTTTTTTTTTTCATGTGATCACCCTCACAAAGGTCAATATTACAAATATTTGAAAGACTATCATGTCGACTGGGAGCTTTATTTTCGTGTGCCGCCTACTTCCTTCCTTGGTTATGTATAAACGGATTTTCCTCTGCTACTCGTGCGAAGCCGGGGCCAGTTAATAGTATGAAAATTAAAAAAAATGTGTATGACCTTTAGTTGGTGTAATTAAATGGAATTGCTTTTATTTTTTTATGACGTGATTAGTTTCTATATAGTGTGTACTTAATAAAAATAAAGTAAAAAGGAGTTTGTTTTTATTCTCTTTTGATATTGGTTACCGCGGAGCTCAGTTGAAAGAGCATCTGCTTAAGATTACAAGTTCAATCCTCCTTACGGTCCATGCAATTTCTCAAAATGCATTCGATTTTTACAAGTCGTTTTCAAGTCTGCAGGCGGTTGCCTACAGACCAGAAAACGACTTGATTAAATCAAAGAGTTCTTATTTTAGTGCTATGCCTATTACTCACTGAAAAACCCAAACAGCTTGGATTACCTACATTCGTTACAAATAACGCTGTCAAATTTATGACGCCATTTTTATGACGTCACTATTGTGAACTATTCACTAAAAGTAAAAACGTTAATAAATTAAAAAGTAATACTTATCAAAGCCGGATAAGATTCTAGTATGATACGAGGCAGTGGATTTAGAACTTTAGAATCGTATTTCTCAATGGAACTAGCCTTAATACATAAGCAATAGAAACCACATTATCTCAGCGGGGAGAAAAACTTGTTGTTTTAAAGTAAGAGCCGACTGCAAAAAGGCTTTCGAGGAAAAAATATGTTGTTCCTACCAGTTGCGTAACTAACTTTTTTGCGTGGTTTAGTTTATGATTGCTTTAATTTTATTGATAGGTGCATTTTTGTAACAAGAGTAAAAGTTACTTAAATTGGTAGGTATAGTATTTCATTGCAAAATGACTAAAGTCAATAATGGAATTCGGTGCCAATTTTCCGGACAAATACCATAGCAAATAATAAGTTAACATGGTTGACCAATTTTGATATTCTGCATAAAATCCCCGTTGATAACTTCCTCCTGACGCATTATTTCGAAAGGAAATAGGGGAAATGCCCTAAGCGTTTAACTTTTTTGCTACCCATAAGTTTAATATTTAATGTATCTGCCCACTATAAAAAAATCTTCAACTTTGAATGAAGGTGCAATGGCCAATCACAAAATACCTGCCAAAACTACTAAGTAAACTAGTTTAATTATTTCATGAACATTTTTAGATTTTCCTGCGTCCTTTCAAAACCTAAACAAATTTAAATAAAAAAATCAAATAAGCTTAGATAAGACATTTTAGTATAATTACGTCTTTAAATTATTAATACTTCATATTACTTAATACTTAATATTAATTAAAAAATTTCACCCACAAATAGTACACCCACACAACAATTTTCCATGCAACCATTATCAAATCCAGTTACGTTTGGCTCAATGCACTTACATCGATACAGTTTATTTTTTGATCTAACATAAGTTCTTCTCTAACAGAACATTTCAATTTATAATCTGCGTCAGTAAATAAATTTCAATAAATATTTTACACCGCATATAAGGCATCAAATCTTAGAGCGTAGAAAATGTAAAAAAACAAGCTCAGTGCCTTAAATGTTTAAGCAGTATAGATTTGCAATATCGTACAAATAAATTGAGATAGCAAACGAATACGTTTTTCTCACTTTAACACATAGTAATAGGCGAGATAAAAGACTACACAGTACATTAAACTTACAAAGCTTCTTATTTATCGGTACTGTTGGCGGTAAAATGACGGCTGGTACGATTCTGATGCAGTTTTAACCAAGTTTAGGTGTAATACTAGATCAGGGCATTCGGATAGAGTATGCATGACGCGTTTCTGTCATAAATAATAGCATGTTTAGATGAAAATGTTGTTGTAAATTAGTGCTGTGAAATGTGAATTTGCATTTTGATAAGAGTGATAAAAACACCTACGGTTTTTTAATCGATCGATCCAATCGATTCAAAATCGATCGTCACACTCCAGCGTGCGAAGACCCCAGGACAATTCTGCGTTTCTGGTCGGAAATGGGTTGGCTAGAGTAGGAAAATCGGAGCCCCTAACCGCTGAACCTGAACCTAAGCCGACTAAAACTCCTCGGTGTCCCTCTCTTTACCGTAATCCAGGAGGAAGTAGGAACTGTTTGCACATACAACTATTTCCCTTCGGGGTGACTGGTCTCGATAGACCCTTCCGCAAAAAACCCTTCACAGGGAAAAAACCGTCTTGAGAGGCGTCTTGGGCATATGTTCTGGCGACGAACACATCCGAGTACGCCGCCATGGGCCGCT
Organism: Idaea straminata; assembly: GCA_951213275.1. Lineage (NCBI taxonomy): Eukaryota > Metazoa > Arthropoda > Insecta > Lepidoptera > Geometridae > Idaea > Idaea straminata. The sequence goes on from OX577858.1 coordinate 1,283,890, forward strand.
TTACGGTGGGAGATGGTCATTTCTGACCCTCCTCCTATTACGTCGGGACCGAGAAGGGTCGGAGGTCATCACCCACCTCCCTCACGCGCTCGGCTTTCTCCGTCGCCGACATCAGGCTCAACTATATGCGACCCAAGTTAAACTAAGTTAGTTTAATAAGAAAGCGTTGATATCCTATAATACAAGATTTGGTGATTAGTATATTCCAAACGAAACGTTAATTAAATGTTTTGTGCCTGATTAAAGTGCCCTATTTGCGAGGACTCAGAAGCAAATGGACAGATTCGGAACTGGACATATAAGCAACTGGGCAGAGTACAGTAGAAATTTAATAAAAATATGAAGCGTAGGATTTAAATTACAAGTCTTTATTCAAGGACAACAATAAAATCAAATGTAAGTAAAAAATAAATAGTGAAATTTGGATCTTTACCTACCCACTGCTGAACTTTTTACTATTTTTCGATCAAGAGTAGTTTATTGTACGCACCTTCTTTATTACCCTTCTCTACTGCTATCAGCCAAAATGGCGAAGATATATAAGCATTATGTTGATGACAGTCGCCTGTCTAGATCGTATAAATAAATATATAATAGCTTTATTGACCATAGTATAGACTCAATTCTAACATGAAATATCTATTAAGAAAAATTAATACCAACTAAAAAGTTTTTTGGGCGGTCTTATCGCTAAAAGCAATCTCTTCCAAGTAACCTTTGGATGTACTGATAAAGAATTATTAGAAGACGCATTAGTATTATGAAGTTCAGGGATGAGCTCAAATATTAGAGATACTGCGACCTTAAATAAATTGGAACAACGTCAGAAAGAAGAAGACTTTAAGTAGACGGAGACTCTAAACTGATAAATCAATCTAAAAATGAACTCGTAATCCATAAATAAACAATGGCCGACAACGTGGGAAGACAGATTGACCCCACCATTTTAGGTAAACTAAGGTTTATTCTGAAAGTCATCGATTTGAGCCGAAAGTGGCGAATTCGTGCCGTGTTTGCACGATATCCCTACATTTTGCTGTCAGAAAGAAAAAGAAAAATTGTGTGAAACTGGCTTAAGGTTGTGGTCAATCGTTTTTTGTGGGACTAAAGAGGTTTCTATGTTAAAGGAAACATTTCAAAACGACAGAAGTTTAAATGTTTTAAAGTTTTGTATGGTAAGTATTTAAATTGAAGATTCTGTTTTATATTATTTATTGTTGATTTTTGTAATTGATAAATGCTTAACTATCGCAAAAGAACCTACCTGTAATATAAATAAATGAAAACTAAAACAAATAATTATTAGCTAATTCAATGACTAAGCTTATAAGCTAGAGTTTTTTAAAGATGGTGGTTGTCCTTTTCGTTTGTTTTATGTAACTAGCCTATCTTAACTTTTTAGTAAAATTTTACTTTTAAAATAAAAACGAATAAAGAACCGTTAAAAAGGCCGTTTACATCTTACAGGTCTAAAAACCATATTTGGCAATAATTGCTTATGGTTTTTACATTTTATACAACACTACATTGTTGCCAACAACAATTTACTTAAAACTACACATATTTCTGACAATTTCACCCCCAAACTATACCCAATATGAAAATGACTAAGTAAAGTAAAGTTGTATTGTTATTTGTGCAAGGCGTAATGGTCTCGTTAAACGTTACGATCTGTGTTAACATTTATGACACATAATTTTGTCGGTTAATATAAGATACAGCGGTGGCCATAATGAAAGCGTAACGATTGGGCTTTGGGGTGAGAGGGTGGTGCATGTTGGAAGATGAAGCGATTTGACGATCTCTGTGCCGCGGGCGAAGCAGTCGCTTCCGATTCGGAAGATTTCGGGTTCAATCCCGCCTCAAACAAGTATTTTTTGGTTTGGGTATATGTTTAGTATTTACAAAAGAAAAATATATACTTAGGTAAGTATTGTATCCGATGAATTATATAGTCAACTGGAAAACAGCTTTAAAACTTGGGAAAAAGATTCTCTTAAAAATTAGTATTTAATTTGTGAACTGTATTGACTCAAAATAGGACCGTTTTTTTCATTAGACGGTTTATAACTCTGTTGGTTAGTTATAAAGCGTTTAATGAAAAAAATAACGATATACAAACGAACCAAATAAATACCTATAGCTATTGTTTACTCATGTGTCTATGATGCCTTGTCATAAGATTTTCACTAACAATAAGGGATATTTTTTTAATTTGTTAACGGGATTCGTAAATAGGTAGCTATAAAAAACGCCACAGCTCATATCTTACGCAACAACAAACGAAAATATAAAATTTTATGTATTGCATAAAGATCGAATCGATCGTTCAAAAAGAGTTAGTGTTATTACTTAATTTCAACATTATCATATCACATTTTGAGATTTCGGAAAACTCTAATTACCTACTTGGATATAAAAAACAACATAAAGTTACATATTTTAAAAAACTTACCTTGAATGTCCCATCTCTATAATAAAAATTGGTGAGTTAGTATCGAACTGTCGCTAAATCAAAGCTTCCTTCTAAAGAAGGGCTTAGATAAAAGTCAAAAGTCAAAATTCTTTATTCGTATTATTTGAAATGGAGCAATTAAAGTCACGTCCATGGGTTAGCCGAAGTATCATAGTACGCCTTACTGTTAATGGACATGTCATATACATCTTTAGGTAATTTATTATAATAGAGCGCACATGTAAACAACCTATTTATTTTCCGGAACCTACTATCGGGCACGGTCAGTTCATCCTTATTTCTATGAATATCGCTATTTTTACGAAAAATATCAGGATTTTTGTGAACGTATAGCAAGTTTTCGTAGATATATTGTGAATAGAGCGTTAATATATTTATCTCTTTAATTTTTTCTCTAAGTGTTTCCCTGGGGCCCATAGGTAAGCTACATCAACTTTTGGGTTGTCAACTACTAGAATATCTTTATTGCAAATAAGCAGCGCTGGGCTTTCACCCGCGTAACTCCCGATCCCGTGACAATATCGGGATAAAAAGTAGCATGTTATTCCAAATTATTCAATGTATCCTAATTATACTAAGTTTCATCAAAATCGGTGTAGAAGAGCCTATTTATTTCAAACTAACAAACAAAAAAATATTTCCTCTTTATAATATTAGTAAAGATGGCTCGAATAGAAAATGATTTTCGGGTAAAGTCAAAATTTTCAAAAACTAATTAAAATTTCCAAAAGTCGTAGAACAAAAGTTTATTGTTAAAGTGCAAAGAAATAGCCCTGAACCGCTTTCTATAATTATCAATAACCGGTATATAGGTACGCAAAAATTTGAGAACCTTAAGAAGAAAGGGTACCCCTACCCTTTCGGTACCCTTTCCTCTTAAGGTAGTCATGGTAGTTATAGGTTTTATGACACCAAAATATTTGTGCTAGTGTCATTATCCAGGGAGGAAACAGTCGACTACGTTTGTATGGAGAGAGCGCCGGTACCCTTTCACCTTAAATATTCGGTATTTCATGCAGAAAAACTATTTAGAATCTATACTAATGAGATAATATAAAATGCAATAACATGTACCTTTTATGCCTTCAGGCTATAAAAATATTAGATTTGATTTTTCCTAAACGGTTTTGAATTGGTTCAATTATAATGATTTACGTTAAAGACTTTAATAAATATAAATATTGCCAGAAGTAGACCGGACATCGTGACGAAACCCGCGGCCTTGTTAGCCCCAGACGCATTGTCGAGTTCTTTCCTCTGGATACGATTGACTAAGCTGAGAGGGTTAATACTAATTGTCCTAGACACAACAGTGCCTTGAGTAGCATGGATTAAAGTTTTATTTGCTAAATTATTAGATGTCTTAGAATAGAAGTATAGAAAAGAATATAATTTATTCGAACAAATACATCTATACTAATATTATAAAGCTGAAGAGTTTGTTTGTTTGTTTGAACGCGCTAATCTCAGGAACTACTGGTTCGAATTGAAAAAATCGTTTTGTTTTGGATAGGCCATTTATGGAGTAAGGCTATTATCGGCTACTTTTTATCCCGATATTCCCACGGGATCGGGAGTTACGCGGGTAAAACCGTGGAGCGCTGCTAGTGACATAATATAGACATAAATAAGAAATAGTAAGAGATAATTACAAATAAACGTAAACACAAAAAAAAACAGACAATAAAAATAAAAAGTATCTGAGAAGTCGTGTGTTGCCCGAATGGGTATGCAGCATGCAGCACATGCTGAGGCTTAGATGTAAAAGGCCAATTACTTAGGTCTAAATTTTGTTTGTACTAGTACAAAATCGCTCAGTCTAGTGTGACGTTCTTCCGACGACGACGGACATACTTTTTTATAAATTAAATCTCTTTATTTTACGACAACATTTTTACGACTACCTATTAAGTAGATCAATAGAAATAAATGACAGAATTACGTCAACGCTCGATATATGTCGAATGGTTACAAGATAATATGTTTATGGTATTAACCAACTAATTATATTGAGAGATATTGGGTGAAAAATTAAATAGGATTTACTTTGTGTCGAGTTTAACCTTCTTTAAATCATTGAAACGGTAAAAAAAGGAAAATAGGCGTATATCGTAATATTATTTCTTAAAAATGCTTAATAAATTGATTGTAGTTAGATTGACTAACGTACTTCATTAAAAATGATACAGGATTTACTTCGTGTCCAGTAAGCTTGTTTAAATCATTTATAAACAATAAAAAAAAGAAAAAAAAGGCGTTTTTCGTATATAATTTTCACAAAAGAATTTAATAAATTGATTGAAGTTAGATTGACTAACGTAATTCATTAGAAATTGCATATTTCGTAAAAAAATCCTATTTCAATAAGATAAAAAGTTCAAGGAGACAAAATTGTCTGCCACTAAGTTAAAGTGTGAAAAATGTCCTTGTTGAATGAGACCCTAAGTCGACAACTTGTTATCTCACAATACAATAAGTTTTACTACATATTTTTTAATACCTATAATTATCGGTCAGCGTTTAAACCTTATCTCACAATAAGGTAAGTGAAATGAAGCACCTAGAAGTCAGTGCCTATACACTCGGTACTTGAAAACCCCCAAATAAAGGTCACTGCATACGTAACGGGATAAAACTTCGGACGGGACGGGGACATGATGCGCATTGTTAATAAAGTGTTCGTACGCGATCTTTCCCGTGCCGGACGGGACGTGACAATTTCTTGAACGCATTTCATATATAAATATCGCGTTCCGTCCGGCACGAGAAAAATCCCTTCATGTATGCAGCCTTTGAGGGTGAGGATACGCAGAACGGATAGCCTCGTGCGGTACTGATATAAGAGTGATGAATAATGTGTATAGGTTCAAAATATCAGTTCAAATAGCTAGAAAGTTAATAAGGACGTATTGTTAGGGCATAAAATGGAAAAAGTATGCGCAAAAAACCCGAATACAGACGATTAGCTGAAGTCTGACTTACCTGAAGGAATCCAAGCTCCAGGAAAGGAAATGACCGACGCCGGTCTCTGCAAATCCAGGTGTTATGTCACTTGATTACACTTATCACGCACACACACTTGGAACACACGTTTCCCTCATCGTCCAAATAACTCACAGCTTAAAGTTATGGGTTTTCACAATTAATTTCCAAAAAGAAAATTCAGTCCGTGTTACGACAAAAAGGCGCGGAACAAGATGTGCCACCAATTGTCAATTTGACACACAGTTGTCATCGACAAATTACGGCATCGCGCGACCTATGCATAATGCCGGGTTGATTTACAGATTTAGTCCAAACAGGCGGTGACGTTGCAATTTTGTGCTCTGAAAGTATCGATAGGTATTAGCAGCCATAGAAATATAAACAGAACGAAATTGAAAGTATATTTATCGATCCATATTATAAATGTCCTGGCACAATTTATGAAAGGTTTCCGGTCTGAAAATATCAATGAGCTATAAACCAAAAAAATCGGAACACCCATGCTAATAAAATTAACTTTACACGTACAATTCAATAACAATTAAAAGTAATTTCGCATAAATATTTAAATCAAAAATTCGATGCATCCATATTTATTAAATCACTCGGTTTCATAATCGTAAATCGAGCCGAATCGAATCGATGCCAAAAATGAATCGATTGATTCGAATTGTGTTGATTGTGAAATAATATTGTTCCGAAACATAATTTTGAATTTCAGTCGCGTATATCAGTTTAAAAATGGAAGGTATACGGAATAATTCGTTTTTTATTTCAAGGTGTGCTTTTTATTGATGGCCAGTGTTTAATAGCGGAATAATACCACAGATAATACTGTATTAAAGTAGTTTATGAACAGTTGTTTTCGTGCCAAGAGCCCGGAAATACTCGTCAACCCCGCAGCTCGATGAAAACAACGTGTGAGTTATGTTTTTGGATGTACTCTGCGATTTCTACTTAATTTATTTCGCTTTGTGTGTGTTCCTTACAATTACATAAAGCAGAAAAATAAGAAATCAGGTAATTATAGGGGCGCAGCCGCAGTTACTTCGTAAAATGTCTCATCTTACCTAAATCAACACAATTCTGACGGATGTAGTTCATCCAATATCTTTGGTTTTTTTTAAATTTATTTATCAATTAGAAGAACGGCTGTACGACTGTTAGAAGGACGACTGTTAGCAGTTGCTACAGTTGCTACCGTAAGGGAGATTTTTCTACTTTACTAATAAAATTACCAATAATTACAGATATTTTTACTGGATATTTACCATATTTTTTGTTTATATGATTGGATTATTTTTGTCACTAGACCATTCCATTTTTCATTATCTTACCTTTTATGGCCTAGTGAATTTGATGCTCATAATAACTACGAAATATGTAGATCCATAAAATAAAAACAGTAAAATAACTATAGTAGTGAAAATTACGATATTAGTTTAAAATCCTTTTTTTTATAATTATTGTTAATTTATTTAAAACGAAGTTTATTGCAGTAAATATAGGAAGTCTTTTACACCTATTATTTCAATATATCTATCCATTCGTGACCGATCACTATGCGCATGAGTAATAAAAATAAATCACTTGATTCATTTATATTATGTAGTTTATATGCATTTACGGTTTTAATGGAAACAGAGGCATCGTGTCAAGAAGAAACGCAAGAGGTTAAGAGGAAAGGTACCCGGCTCTCTTTCCATACAAACGTAGTCGACGGTTTCCTCCCTACTTACGGACTACGTTTGTATGGAGAAAGAGCCGGTACCACTTCCTCATAAGGACCAAGAGCAAAAATTCACGGCGTAAGTCCCGATTTAGCGAGAATTTTGGGATCAAAAGTATCCTATGTCCTTCTCCATCCCTTATGCTCTGCCAATATGCCAATTTTCACCCAAATCGGTCCAGCCTTGTGTCGTGTGCCCACCCTCTTCACGGTCACACAACTTCGATGTACACAGAACTCCGAATTTATTAATGGAGAATTTTGATCATTAAGTTAGGTTAGTTAGTTAGGCAGTTACAAGTTTTATGCAACAAAAATATTTGCTCTAGTTTTTATCCAGGGAGAAAACAGTCAACTACGTTTGTATGGAGAGAGCCCCCAGTACCCTTTCCTCTTAAACGGAATATCGAAAGATTTACCTATAATTTGGTTAAATAATTTTAATATTAGTAGGGATTAGCAGAAGCCCTAGTGAAACTAAGCCGGATCATGACCCTTTTAAAACATCACAGAAGTGCAAATCCGAGTGATGTCCATTTGCTTCCATTCAATTGAATTCTCCGGTGAAATGCGGAAGAATAATTCCAAAGACGATATATGAGAAACAGAATCATATCGTCTTCCCTATTATTCAGATTCCAAAGAAATATTACCTATTCACAATAGTGGGGTTATTAATGACCAGTCTATTTAAGTACACTGAATGTCGAATCAAGGTACAGATTGAATATGGGTATTCATAATATTATGAGATCATAGGTTATGAACAAAAGGCAAGACTAATCTTACTAAAAATAAATTAACAGAAATTGAGAATAACGTGACATTTTTTGATACAACTTTCGCAAAAATTGATCACGACTTTTTGGAAGCAAATTTTTGATGTATTCTTTTTATATTCAGTACAGAAGAAACAAAACAAATATCTATATACTAGTCTATTATCCATACTAATATTAAAAAGAGGAAAGCTGTTTTTGTTTTTTGTTGGTAACGATTAGGCTCCGAAACTACTGGATCGATTTTGATGAAACTTGGTATGAGGATACATTGATTAATTAAGAGTAACATGGCTACTTTTTATCCTTAATATTTCCTTGGGTTCGGGAGAAACCGCAGGGCGCTGCTGGTACGTTATAATGTTACCAATAGACCAGTACCAATAGGTTTTGTGTCAAAAATAAGTTTGTATGAGGATGTTTGATTCTAACTAAGTAGACTGAGCTATAAAGTAGTATGATTCTTTTTAAGTAATTTTTGGGATAATATCTGTTTCTGAGTAGGTAAGATTGAGCGATGATTGGATTAAATCAGAATAGTAATGGGTTGATTTTGGTCAAATGCAATACTGGCAAAAACAAATATCATTATATAAAAATCAAAAATAAAATTAAAAACCGACTTCAATTCTTTATTCACATAATCTGAAGTCGGGCAGCCATAGTGCGATCTTAAACAGTCTCTGTGCAAAACTGCCCGATTGCAGGATACGTGAATAAGATACCAACTCATGCGGAATACTATCAAAAGACACCAATTTATAGAGCAAAATACTATTGATTAGTTACTCTTTCCTTAAGGATTTTTTTCCCTACGCCAGTGTGAAGACCCCACTAAAAACAATACAAAATTTAAATCTCAACCATAACTTAACTTAAATTCTCAATTTAATTCGGCTAACGGTTATTGCCACCAAAACCATAACGAGATAATAAAATATCACTCGCTTGATATATGGTAACTTATTAACTTTGTACAAAAATGGATGATTTCAAGCATTCCAAGTAAATGTTAAATGTTTAACGAGAGTTAAGTGTCTGCGGTCTTAAAATATGACCTGAGGATGTAAGGTTTTGGCGGGTGAAAATTATGAATTTTTGAATTTACAACCTTAAGGAAGCAAACTGTATTTTCTATTCTATAAACTTATGTAACAAAACAAACTATAGTTTACAAATAGAGCTGAGTTCAGGATTTTTTTTTTATGATAAAAATCGTTTGACCACTATCTCATCAAAACAATTTATTTTATTTATGAAGTAGGTAGCCCATATTATTTAATTTAATATCCAATTTTGTCGTCGTTAATCGATTCTCTAGTTTTTATGTGAATAAATAATAAATAGACTCTGGCATTCATATATTGCTAGTCTGTCAAAAATGTTAAAGTATTCCTTTGGAAAGCGGTACTTCATTCAATACAGAAGCTATACCGTTGTACTTGCAAATAAAGTCAGCAGGTCAGGTGAATAATATCTTGCGTCCGAGCAGAGGTGCTGAGATGCGCGCGCGCATGCAAATACAGGTATACATCAAACGTAGAGCGATTGCATCTTTTACAGATAAAAGATACATTTTTAAATAAAATTTTACTTACTTTTCAAACTAAGATAGATTTTAAAAAAATAACTGACTTTTAATTCAACCTGCGCGATCATTACTTCGATATGCGAACGACTGCTTACTGCTGTCGTTCGAGGATATAATTTATATTTAAAACTAGCTGCGCCCCGCGGTTTCACCCGCGTAAGTCCCGATCCCGTGGGCATATTGGGATAAAAAGTATCCTATGTCCGTCTCCTGGCTCTAAGCTACCTCCCTACCAAATCTGTTCTGCCGTTCTTGAGTTATAAGTGGTGTAACTAACACGACTTTCTTTTATATATATAGATTAACATACCTATAGCGCACTCTATGCGCTGGCAATCGAGCATAGTGCCTAAGCATTTTAGTACCTACACTGCTGAGCTGCTGATCTAATTTGGAACTCCGCGGACATCAAATGACAGGAAAGATATCTGCAACCGACTGTAGCAAGCAAGGAACGTTTTGATTACGATTGTAACAAGTTAGGCATTTCTTGTAGAAGCATAGCATATATGCGATATCTATGACGACCCATTTGGCACAATGGTCACCATGCCTGACTGCCAAACATAGGGTTGCGGGTTCGATTCCCGCCTCAGACAAGTATTTATGCTTAGTCTGTGGTCTGGTTGTTTCTATGTATTATAAGTATATATTTACAAAAGAAAAGTATATAAGTAGTATATCCATTGTCTAGCACCCATAACACAAGTCTAGTTACTTAGCTTGGGGCTATGGAATGTCCTGGAATATTTATTTATTTATGGGTAGAAATTAGAGGCCCTACTTCTCATATTAAATAATAATATTAAATCAGAACTTTGTTCTGGCAATATAAGATAGATAGATAGACAAATTTATTTTAACTTTTTTTTACTTTGTTTATTTAAGCCCACATAGGTACAGTCGGCTGCATATTTGCAGCCCTCGGTAGAGTTCGAAAATTACTATCATCGGAATGTTTGCATTCTAATTGATAAATTGATGAGCTAGAAGACTTTAAACTTCATCTAAAGCAGGTGTCTAGAATCTTGCCTGTCTTGAAAACTTTCTTATAACAGCCGTTTTGGAGCTCTACGGTGGGTCTGCAATTATGCAGCCGACCGTACATGATAAATAATACAACACAAAAATACAAATATAACAGTCAGAACGTATTACTATATAGTTGAAATTATAATAGGTGTCCATAACTATTACACGCTAAAGAAGTTGATTAGGCTCTAATTCAGTGATTTAGTTTTAGAAAACTTGTTATATCTTTACAATAATATAAAGTTGTATGTGACAAACAACATTTTTTAAGACAAATATTTTCGTCTCGCATACCAACATATCTTCAAACAATGACATCATGTAGGTTCTACCGTGAAAGTAGGACAACAAACCTTCATATTTTGTAACTTAATATACTTACTTTAATTATTGTACCTACATTTACAATAAGTTCTATAATAATACTAGAGTTTCCAACAATTTACTCAAGAGATCGTCAGAGAAAATCGATTTGTTACTCGAATCGAGTGGCTATTCGAATATTATTTGTATCGATTTTGTTTATAAACGAATATTATTCTCACGAGATTCTATGTGAATATTTATATAGATTCTACCTAGCTAACAATTGTCGTCGTGCTCTAAAAACCATGTCATATTAAATGAGGGATTTTGAAATCTATATATTTTTAAACTAATTCCAAATCTACCTTTATAATTCATTTTTTATACGATAATTCGTTCTATTTTTACGTGTTGTGAGTTATAACTACTAGTTATTTTATATAATATCCGTACGTTTATAAAGAAAAGTAATATAAGTATTCTATCCGTTGTCTGGCCACCATAATACAAGCTGCATTGCTTATATTTGGGCTGAATGGCGCTGTGAACGTGTCCTACAATATTTTATTAATTCTTCCATTTTTTCCAGATTTACAGGAACAACAGATGTCATGTCAAAATAGAATTGAGAATTATCACATTTTCATAAAGCAAGACTTAGCAAAAGCGGCGCAACTGGAGTCGAAGTACACTTTTTGCTTAGTGTTTGTGTTCTCACAAATATTTCGCCAATTTCTTTATGAAACATTGATTATTTGCATAAAATCTATACAGCTGCAACAAATTCAATCCACCGTGCTATTCAGAACGCAGTATGTTAGATGAAGTAGGCTTCCTAAGACTTAGGTATACCACAATGTTCAGAGAGAACAGTTTCACCTCTAGACAAAGTCCAGGTCTGGATCCAACTAACCCGTGGATTTCATCACGATGTTTCCCTTCACTGTAAGACCATACACCATACATAACATTTATTTAAACATTTCAACAAACAGACAAACGATGCACATAGCTAATGCCTCTCGACTCTCCCACACAAATTACAATTTCAAATAGCAACGTTTTGAAGTTTGAAGACTGATTTGTTTGACATTGTTTGATTGACTGGTGATTCGTTCAGTTTTTCTTGATTTTATTATCGGTGGCGTTATGATTTGATTTGATTTTGATTGAGCGAATGAGTGAATGAAAGTTGTATTGCTATTTTTGTGGGTTGTTTTTTGTTGGAATTGAAAGTAGCATTTCTTATAAACAACGCCATGGGATTACCGGTATAAGTCCCGATTTTGTAGAAATATCGGGATGAAAATAAGTCTATGTGACTCCCAATAATTCAATTGTCATAATAAGTTTCATCAAAATCAGTCTAATAGTTTAAAGAGCCTAATACAAACGAATCGTACAAAACTAATTGTACTTTTCAGGGCCGAAAACTAAATATATTTTTGGTGTAAATTTCAAATGTATATCTTTATTTTGAATACTTACCTATTACCACACACCTATTACATTCCAAGATACCACGATGGGGAAAAAGACTGAGGAGGCCTTTGCCTAGCAGTTGGACACTTCAGACTAGTATTAATAAAAAATCTAAGTTGGTCTCTGGTATTACCAACAAGAAATTTGGTGATGAATGAAGCACACTGGCATGCCAATGTAAAAAAAAGAATTAATTGACCTTTAAATTTAAATACCTATCTACTTACCATTAAATTATAACCCCCAATTATGATGAAGTTAAAGTATAAAATTAAACAATTTAATCTCAAATCAATGGACGATTCAGCGAAAAAATTCAATAGCTGCTGCAGAAGCCAGTCAGTGCCTAAAGCATTTCTAGGTAGAAAAATGCTTGTGCCATAAATTATACCCTCTTAATTCAATAATAGTTGATTGGTGCTGCATTGGTTACTTACAAGTAGGACCTACGTAGACTACGTATTTCATCAAATCGCGCTGCCTGTGATGTAAATTCAGCACTTTTGGTGCTAAATTTCGCATTTTTATTTCTTGTTTAGCGCCTAGCACCTTTTCAACTAAAATGTATAGTCCCTAAAAAAAATCGAATACAACTGAATAATGACGATGAAAAATATTTCAATTTTGTAAAACAATACCCGTTCACGAGAAAGTGAAGATGGTGCTAACTATAGAAAACTACTTTAAATACAATAATCTTATAACACACCCAATTACGACTCGTCAAATGGTAAACAAAAAGTTGAATATTAAAACCGCCAACAACTGCTACGGCAAGCGAACTACCGACTACCTCCTACCTAGACTTATAAATGAGCTTCCATTAGAAACAAAAAATAAAATAAACTCATTTAACTTAAAACGATTATTAAAAAACATATATCTACACTAATGAATAATTTATTACCACTAAATATTAAAAATAATAAAAAAAATAAAAAAACAAGTAGGTAGATGTAGGTAGCACTGGTTGCCAGTGGCCCTGTATAGGCTGGTACAAGTAGGCATGCAACGACTGCATTGAATACGACGACGTAAACAACAAATAGACTATAAGTACACCTACCTACCCTGCACCTGAGTGAGTAAATGAGGAATGTACACCTAAGATAAACCTCGTGTGGTTTAATAGGTGTTTATATTTTGTATTTATATTTATTCTTATTTAATTAAATAAAAAAAAATTAAAAAAACACTTTTTGCCTTGAAAAAGTATGCAATTAAATATAAAATTATGGCCAATTGCATTTAAAATATTCGTTTTTTTTGGACATTCGACGCAATCACCATGGAACATAATATCTTTAGTAATTTTTACCACTTTTTAGCATTTCAATCTACGACTAGGCTAACACTCCTCTACTAATAATTTGTAGTTAGGAGGCAGTATGGTACTAAGTTAAATTTTAAAAATGAAGTAACGCCAAACTCGATCATTTAGGCACGTAAAAGTACGTAAGGAATTGCAAAACATCGAAATAAACTTGATTTTCACCAAAAAATCCATGAAGCCTTCCGCGGTCATAAAAAACCTTCGATTCCAGTCACTAATCATATTGAACAACCGTATAATGCAACCGATGAGGAATGGGTTTAACCAATAAAATTACAAGTTGATCTCATTTAAACACTTCCATGAAACAATTTTTGTAAGACAAAGAGATAAACCATTAAATAGAGGGAACATTTTAACTTTATAAATAGTTTTATCAATGTAACTCTTTGAGCGCCTTTGAATATTTTTAGTGTAGGCATTGTAGTAGATATGCTATGCTTCGATAAGTTAGCAATATTAGAATCGATTTTGACTATGTAAAATCGAGTAGAATGCCGCCGCAGTAGAAACGTGAATGTGTGATATAAACAGAAGAATTATCAATTTTAATTCAATTAACTTAATAACCTAAAGAGCCATGCATTTTAATGCAGCTTAATGTGCAATCGATACTTATTTTCTTTGGTTTGTAACAAATAAGCTCCAAAAACATTGGACCGATTTTGATGAACCTTGATATTAGGATTCATTGGGAGTAACTCATGCTACTTATTCCCGTTATTCCCACGGGATTGAGAGCTAGGCGGGTGAAACCGTGGGGTTCTGCTAGTCTATACATTATAAAAAGGGCCAATGGAAAGGACTGTTTGGGTTATTAAGTTTGTCACAATTTATGACCGTCATGTGGTCTTTTAAAAGTGTTCTATTTTAAAAATGTTCGAACGCTCGCTTTACTGCACTATAACTTAAATGTCTTTGACGTAGGTACCAACGTTTACTGGTCTTGAATTAAGTGCAGTTAATATTTTGAATAATTTTCCATTGGAATCAATTTTGAGCGGTCACTTGAATCGCAGTAGTTTTTGGAATTTTGCTCCCGGTGCGGTAATTTTTTACTTAATTGCAGTTTTTGTGATCAAATTGTCTTAATTTTTATGTGATCACTTGATTCTGTATTATTATTAATTTTATACTTAATGTATAATATTGGAGTTAAACCCAAAATGCCTCTCGTCTGTAAATAAAATTGTCAGCATAGTATTTTCTAAGGTTTTCGCGACTTGAACTCATAATTATATTTGAACTGATATATTCGCGTTTTTGTCAGTTACATTTTTTGTTAAGTTGTGTTGTTTGTACCGTTTGAATAAATATTGACCGATGGTGGTCCAACTAAAAAAAGCTGGACCACAACCCCTAGTTGAAGACCCGTGATCCAATTTTCCTATAACAGTAAATTTAAGATAAAAGAAAAGACGATCGAAGCTAAAACAACAAACGATTTGAACTAAAACCAAAGACGATATGAACTGAACTAAAATAAAATATTTGAACTTAAACAAAAGACAATATAAACAAAAATTTGAGACGATCTGAACTTAAATTTTCTTTCATTTTAACCCCCGACGTAAAAACGACGGGGAGTTATAAGTTTGATGGTATACCTAATCCACATTATGGCGCGTTTAGTACCTCCTCCATTTTCCCCCTAACTTTTTACTGTTTTTAAAACATTTCACATTATAAACATACTTACTGTCATTGATTGAAATGCAAATGACCGGTGATAGGCTAGTGTTCTTATTTACACTGGTGAAATGACTTGGTTCTACATTTTGTTCGAAATTCGATGTTTTAATCACATGTAGAAGATTTCCAAGATAAACTCATTATTAACGAAACCTGAAAAACAATTTACATTTTTACTCGTGAAAGTAAGTGTGATTCCGCCCAACATCAATTCCCAGAACAACGAAAAAAAAAACATCGAAAAATTGAATTTATGATCGTACCAAAACAAGTAATAACTAATTGCCTTTTGAGAAATCTTTTAAAAAATTACACTTTACGTTCAATAATTTGACAATATCTGTGCGTTCGTAATTTAAAGGTTTACGATATACCAAACTTAGGTTAATTGTTAAATGAACTCTTTAAAATAGGTTGTTTCTTAAAAGGAGGTTGTAGTCGTAAATATGTCGGAGGATGTACAAAAAGGTTTGCAACCAGTGGCATGGCCGACCGGTTAATTCTTACTTACGCGACCATTAAATATTATTTTGGCACTTTGAATTATGGCAAAGATGCAAGAGCAAGAACACATATTAAAATTAAAGATAAAATTTTGACAATATCATCCAACCATGCAACCATGCAGAATAAGATAAGTAGTTATTTTGACATGACGTCATAGAAAGAAATGAAAAATAATTAATTAAAATTATGAAATAAATAT